>JBBBDQ010000209.1:0-687500 GCA_037127315.1 Ascarosepion bandense
AGGATGAGTTCTATATTGTTATGAAGTAATAAACAGATCCCCCACTAATTACTACTTAACCCTCTTGGGCCATTCGTATCATATTTGATACAGTATTTCCCTATAAGGAAACATTTGGTATTTCCCTATAAAGAAACATTTGGTATTCATTGACTGAACAGTCAGTACTGCTTTCATTTGAAATTTATAAAATATTTCTCTTAAAAAATTTTTCAGGAAAATATTTCTTTCAATGCTTGTTTTCATACTGTATCAAATATGATACGAATGTCCCTAGAGGGTTAATAGTAAGACTTGTATCCTTAAAACCTTTGTTATCTCCTGGAAATTCTTACACTCTAAACATAAAATATTTCCTGGCTTTAAATAACCTGTAAATGGTTGATAAGCCGTAAAATACGAATCAATTAATCAATTGCTGATTAGCTAAACATATCTTTTAGATTTATTTATATCCTCTGGAATATGGTTGTATGGAAACTACTGTTACAAAAAAAAAAAAAAAAAAGAAAAAAAAGAAGAGAGATCCGTTTATGTATTGATTGTAATATAGAATTTTTCTCCTGCTTTACAGCCATATAATATTTGTTTATCAAATTCTGATTAAACTTGAATCCATCTCTTCTCTCCCTGGCTCTTTGTTAATTAGTAGGACGTATATCACTAAATCATTATTATTAAAATAATTATAAAACATTTTCAGGTTTAAATGACCAGCACAGGGTTGAAAATTTGTAGAAAAACATTCAATTAATGAAGAATTTGGAAGAATCAACTTTTTTCTTTTTGAACCGCTTTATTTCTTCCTGAAATGGTTTCAGCGATGTTCTGGCAGTCATTTTCCAAAATTTGGGTCCATATCTGTAATTCTTCTCAATGAGTCACTTGCACACCCCGAATGAGAGTCCTTTCCTTCCTAATACATTCTAAATATTATGTAGGGGCTTGAGATCTGGTTACTGTGTTTTACTTCTTCTTCTTCTTCATTTGCCGTGTCCCTTCTTTTCTTCGTTTCCAATGAGATTTTCATGTCTCTCAGTACTTTGGTTAGATTTCTAAATGTGTCTTTGGCCATGCCAATGCGTTTTTGGATCTCAATGACACACTTTTCGTTCCTCGGTCAGAACGCTTTTCAGTTATTTAATTTTCCTTATTACTGTGTAACGCTACTTTAATACAAAAAATAACAAAACAAAACTGATCGTTTTATTCCAAAAACGAAACTATAAGCAATTTTTATTAGTGAAAAATGTGTTGTCCATCAAGAATTGGCTACCCAAAGATGGGTACACCGTAGATATATATAGAAGCAATTACTGAAACTAAATACTAATTCAAGTTATACTGTATGTAAACAATCTTTTACTGATACCAACCTTTATTCGTATCATATCAATGTTTGCAAAGAAAATCCTTTAAATGACTCCACCAACACAGCCAGCAGCAACAGAAACCCTAGTCGTTGGTACATCAATACCGTCATGTTGATTAAATTAAATTCTGGTATTACCCTCTAATTATTGTAGCTATAATCGAGACACGTATGTGCGTTGCGGTGCAGTAGATATCGACTCAGAACGAGAGTTCGAGTTCGAATTCTAGTTGAATTATGTGCCTTCACTTACGTGCACACACCCTTGGTGTAATGGTGCCCTTCTACGAGGAATGGACTCTTCCTCTTACTATATATGATTAGCCCCATGACTTCCTGAAGCAGTTAAATACCACAGCTAGTACGCAGTTAAAGTCAGTTACTAGTCAGGCAATAAGCAGCGTAACTGTACCGTTCGGACTTATTTCTATTTACTGATTACTAACACATACCATGTACAAATGTTGTTATACTAATACACTCTTTTGAACCTACCTTCAGTGTTCCATGTCTAAATTCCGGTCACTACAAATGACAAAGTTCGTGAGGTGTTATGGTGCCCTCCTACGAAGAATTGACTCTTTCTCTTACTATATATAATTACCTGTGTGACTTCCGTAGGCAGTCAAGACAGCAGTTGACAGCAGTTAAATACGCTGTTAAGGAAAGCTTGTACGCAGCTAAAGCCAGTTACTATTTAGGCAATAAGCAGCGTAACTGTATCGTTCGGACTTACTTATTTCTATTTACTGATTACTAACACTTACGTTTGTATATATGTTCTTGTTATACTAATACATTCTTTTGATTCTACCTCCTGTGTTCCATGTCTAAGTTCCGGCCAAATCTAGGAGCCAGTCTAGTAGTACGCTTAAATTCATGTGGTCAAGGTACTAAGGAGGAATGTTTATTATAATATCGTAGCTAGAGGGAAAATAAATGAATTCTTCAGTCAGTTAAGTGCCATACGTGATATACGCTTTGGGCGATCATGTCTCGAAAGAACACAATCTATCCTATTATTTGACTCATAGCTAGAGGGGGAAGAGATGTATTATATTATTAAGTATTAATTAGCGGGGGGATCAGTTTATCACTTCGTTACAATATAAACTGGTCCCCCACTTTATGGTCAGTATAGGTCTTAATCATGATTCTAACTATTATATTCAGTCAGTCAGTTAAGTGCCATACATGATACACGCTTTGGGCGATCATGTCTCGAAAGAGACATGGCTGACTGGGCAGAAGATTGCCATTGCTTTCTGTGGTAGACTGGTTGCCAACCAAGACTATAGAACCCAATCTGTCCTGTTATTTAACCCATAACTGGAAGGAATAGACGGATTAATACCTTTCCCAAGAGTATTTGCGCGTAAGTGAATGCAATGAATTTACCTGGAATTCGAACTCGGCTTCTCGATTTCTCGTTCGAGAGCCGATATCCAATGCACCAAAACGCACATCCTTGAATTCATACCTATCTCAAATGTGAGTGAACGCAACGAATTGAACTAGAATTCGAACTCGTTCTACAACGCACACACATATATATGTTCATTTCAATTTCTTTCAAATTGTTTGTGTAGGCATGCACATTTTAATTAAATAACAAAATGGGGTAAATCTAAAACAGATTTAATAATTCTATTTGTTAACAAATAATTCTAAATTCTGAAAGACTGCATACAATTCATTTAATTATCTAAAAGATATAATCTAATTATTTAAAAAGTAATCTAATTTTTAAAAATCAAAAATATATATAACTAGCAGTATAGCCCGGCGTTGCTCGGGTGAAATGAAAGCTTTAAAACTAATCCATGGTTCTGGAACTCAGACTCAACCTAAAGAATATTTGTGTGAAGTTTGGTGAGAATCGGATAAAAATTGTCGTTTTACATAAAGGATATACAGGCAGATAAACACGCACACATAAACATCTTACCTTTTGTATATATATATATTATCGATTTTCTGCACAACTTCTATAAGAAGTGCAACCTTGAAACTTCTGAATATCGTTTCTTATGTCTTTGTCTATGAGTGTATCAAATTTGATTAAAATCGGACCACTCCTTCTATAACCCGATTTTTTCGATTATCGATTTTCTATATTTATCGGTGGTAAGTCGACACAAAACCTAGCTAAGAACACTTGCAGACGCTTATAGTACAACTGTGTAAATTCCTTCTCTCCCCCATCCTATATTATCTGATTTCAATTTTTCTAGTCATTAACATAACAAAGAATAAATTCATTTTATCGTCATTTCTAATAAACATGACATTTGTGGCCATCTCTATGTCGTACTTGATACCAATAAATAAGAACACATATGAATGAACTGATTGTAATATATAATTGAAATAAATAAACTTGTCAGTAGTTAGATGACTGACCTCTTCGGAATAATTAGATACTGTGAGCTTGGATGTGCGGGTGGTGTAATATATAAAGGCTCGGAACTGAAAATCGGAGAGCCGTGTTCCGATTCTCGTCGAATTCGTTATATTCACTTACGCACAAATCTAGTTGGGAAAAGGTATGAACTCACTTCTTCTCCCCACTAACTATGGGTTAATTAATAAGACTTTTATGGGCATCTTTTTTATCCGCAAACAAATCCTAATATACAAATCCTATAATATATATATATATATATATATATATATATATATATATATATAAGCCGTAAAAAACATATCAATGTATCTCTCTCTCTGTATATATATATATATATATATATATATATATATAATGATAAGTCGTGAAAAACATATCTATCTATCTCTCGCTCTTTCTCTTTCTATATATATATAAAATGATAAGCCGAAAAAAACATATCTCTCTCTCTCTCTCTCTCTCTATATATATATATATATATATATATATATATATATATATATGTATATAAAGTTATAGCTTGTTTGGTTGTGCACGAATTTTTCTGAGGGTTTTAGAGATTCACCTCCAAATCCATATATATTCTTAAACTACATTAGCCACGTTAATGTATATTTTATTTTGATCAAAGGGAGTTCCCCGGGGCTGGAACACAAACCCCTAATTAAAACTTGATGATCTAGAGTCATTTAATCAAAGGAGATTCTCAAGGGGCTAAATACCCCAATTGGAACTTGCAGGACTATCTATGCATTTTTGACACGTTTTTGGAATCAGGCTGTTCATGAGAACGCAGCGGAAATTTTCTCTAGTCATTTTGATTAAAGGGGTCCTCGGAGACATAAACCCCCAACTTGAACTTGGAGGGCTCCCTGTGCATCTTTTTAAAATCAGGGTAGACCCCAAAACTATATATATTCTTACAAAAGAATATTTGAACCGCAGCAAGGCGCTGGTAATTCGGCTAGTTGATATATAAATAAACAGGCATGAACATACTTTTATCAAAAGACACAGAACGCGCTAAATAATTACCGATAAGTTAATAATGCATTCACAGAATAATTAAGAGAATCTTAACTTAACTTCTTTCTCCATTTTGTATAAATTCTTTCAAGGTACCGTAAAACGATCTGACGTATAAGTCGACCTCAATAATTTTAGCTCAACATTCTGAGTGTGGCCTATACTTAACGTATAGAGCGATCCACAAACACGCTGTTAGCTACTAGTGGCTAAACATTCAGTCAGTCAGTTAATTGCCATACGTGATACACGCTTTGGGCGATCATGTCTCGAAAGAGAAATGACTGATGGGCAGTAGATTATCCCGCAGTCGGTTGCCATTGCTTTCTGTGGTAGACTGGTTGCCAGCCAAGGCTAAAGAACCCAATCTGTCCAGGTATTTAACCCATAACTGGAGGGAAGAGAAGGATTAATACCTTTCCCAAGAGTATTTGCGCGTAAGAGAATGCAATGAATTCAACTGGAATTCATTCAGGCCTACTAATAAATAGAGTTAGGCTACAGTATACGATAACCTGTGTCAAGACTTCATAATGTCACATCACTTCAGTATTTGTCTATAAATCTGAGATGAGGCAGCTAGTCAGTTAAGTGCCATACGTGATACACGCTTTGGGCGATCATGTCTCGAAAGAGACTTGACTGACTGGGCAGAAGATTATCCCGCAGTAGGTTGCCATTGCTTCTGTGGTAGACTGGTTGCCGACCAAGGCTATAGAACCCAACATATCCTTTTATTTGCCCCATAACTGGAAGGGAGAGACCAAGGGTATTTGCGCGTATATAATTGCAATGAATTCAACTGGAATTCGAACTCGGCTCTACCGTTTTCTCATTCCGAGTCGATATCCACTGGACCACAACGCACATCCGTCAGGTAGCATTTACATTATTTACGCTGTTCGGACTGTTGTCCTCAGCATTATTGCCATGTTTACGACGTTTCGGCTGTCGCATGCTCTGGCCTTCTTTAGGTGTTAGGAACTTTGAACCGAAACTTTATTTCGATCATTCTCATTCTATCTACGATGCTACTTCCGGATGTCATGTATTTATCTCCCTTTAACTCATCTATTTCTTCATCACCTCATGGAAAACCTGGCCCAGTGGTTAGTTCTAGTGACTTGATACAAAGAGTTGTGAGTTCAGTAGCTGGATATAGCAGTGTTGAACAAATGACTTAGAGTTGAGTTAAAGGGAGATAACTATATGGAATCTGGGAGTGGCATCGCACATGAAACAAGAATGATATACCGCAGGGATTCAAAGCAAAGGTTTCGGTTCGAAATTCCTAACAAATGAAGAAGGCTGGAGGATACAACGGCTGAAACATTGCAATAAAGATGAGAACAACAGTCCGAACAGTGTAAATAACGTCACATCACTTTCCTGTATATTGAGACGCTAACTATAATGTCTTTGTATATAAGTTAAAAGGTGGCTTCGTCAGTGTCTACGCTTGTATCAGCGTTGTATCAGGATGTGCGTTGTGGTGCAGTGAACATCGGCTCGGAACAAGAAATCGAGGAGCCGAGATCAAATTCCAATTGAATTCATTGCAATTCACTCACGCGCAAGTACCTTTGGAGAGGTATTAATCTGTCTCTTCCCTTCATTTATGGGTTAAATAACAGGACAGATTGGGTTCTATAGCCTTGGATGGCAATCAGTCTACCGAAGAAAGTAATGGCAACTTACTGCGGGATAATCTTCTGCCCAGTCAGTCATGTCTCTTTCGAGACATGATCGTTCAAGCGTGGTTCAAATATGGCACTTAACTGTATCAGCTCTAGGAGGCGATGCGTATTTTAGCGTTAACAGATAACAACATTTGTTATTATTTTATATTCTTTCTGTCTTAATATGACTAATATGTTTTTTATTGTCCTCTTAATAGTATTTCTTGTGGATATGCGTTGGGATGCAGTGGATATCGGCTCAGAACAAGAAATCAGAGAGCCGTGTTTGAATTGCGATTGAATTCATTGCATTCACTTTCGCACAAGTAATCTTGGAAAATGTAGAGATCCATTTCTTCTTCCTCTAACTATGGGTTAATAGAAGGACAAATTATGTTCTATAGCCTTGGATGGCAACCAGTCTACCACAGAAAGTGATGGCGATCTACTGCTGGAAGTAGTGCAGTGGATATTGCCTCGGAAATACGCGCAAATACCCTTGGGAAAGGTATTAATCCGTCTCTTCCCTCCAGTTATGGGTTAAATAATAGAACAGTTTAGATTCTGTAGCCTTGGCTGGCAATTAGTTTACCGCCGAAAGCAATACCAACCTACTGCGAGAAAATTTTCTGCCCGATCAGTCATTTCCCTTTTGAGACATGATCCCCCAAGCGTGTATTACATATGGCACTGAACTGACGGAATAGTATTTCGTATTGATAATCATTTACACTCAGTAAACCATTGAGTCTTAGTGGCTTTATTGTCTTACTTGGGATTAAAGGATTAAGAAAAAAGAAAAGAAAAACTGATTAGTATTTTTTCTTCACAGCCACACACACACACACACACACACACACACACACACACATACACACACACACACTTGTAAGCAAGAATACTGTTTAATGGACAGGATGTTGTTAAGTTTATCTTTTTTTTCTTTTTGTCTCCAGCTTGTATGGTTTCAACCCAGGGTTGCGGTTATCCAGATTGAGATGGCGTGATCGGGAATACGTTATTTAAAACTCAAATTTTGTACATATTTGCGCGTGCATATTGTACAAATGTTCATGCCGACAAAGAGAGACGGACAGAAAATCAACTTTTCATGAGTGATATAGATTTTTAAGAATTTTTATATTAGAATTTATTTTTATTTTTAAATTTAATTACTCATGAAAACATTGCATTCGATGTTGCACAACCTCTAGAACGATTAAAACAAGCCATATTGCCGAAATTACTGTCAGACGTTTATTAACGCGCTCAAAACCAGCTGACCTAGAACAACCTTCCACGTGACAGTATTCTGAACCTTTTATTAAAAATCTGTGAAAAATAGTTTTGCATATAATTTTTGAACATACCATATCTATCTATCTATCTATCTATCTATCTATCTATCTATCTCAATCTGTTCATATCTATCTATCTATCTATCTATCTATCTATCTATCTATCTATCTATCTCAATCTGTTCATATCTATCTATCTATCTATCTCAATCTGTTCATATCTATCTATCTATCTATCTATCTATCTATCTCAATCTGTTCATATCTATCTATCTATCTATCTATCTATCTCAATCTGTTCATATCATCTATCTATCTATCTATCTATCTATCTATCTCAATCTGTTCATATCTATCTATCTATCTATCTATCTCAATCTGTTCATATCTATCTATCTATCTATCTATCTATCTATCTATCTATCTATCTATCTCATCAATGTTCATCTATCTATCTATCTATCTATCTATCTATCTCAATATGTTCATATCTATCTATCTATCTATCTATCTATCTATCTATCTATCTCATCTATCTCAATCTGTTCATATCTATCTATCTATCTATCTATCTCAATCTGTTCAATCTATCATATCTATCTATCTATCTATCTATCTATCTATCTATCTATCTATCTCAATCTGTTCATATCTATCTATCTATCTATCTATCTATCTATCTATCTATCTCAATCTGTTCATATCTATCTATCTCAATCTGTTCATATCTATCTATCTATCTATCTATCTATCTATCTATCTATCTGTATGTCTGTCTGTAAGTCAACTTAATCCATATCTATCTAACTAGCTCTACCATTTGTTTATGTATGTATCTAAGTAATTTCATATCATATCTATCTATCTATCTATCTATCTATCTATCTATCTATCTATCTATCTATAAGTCAACTTAATCCATATCTATCTAACTAGCTCTACCATTTGTTTATGTATGTATCTAAGTAATTTCATATCTATCTATCTATCTATCTATCTATCTATCTATCTATCTATCTATCTATCTATCTATCTTATAATACGCACACATGAAACTTACCTATGCAAATGGGGGTTGGTTGAACGCCGCACTTGAAGGGATTCACGCCATTCAAACGAAAGCCTTTTAGACAGGTAATTTCTAATGTGTCACCCAGGTAATAGGTGACATTTTCCGGAGTTATTCTCTCAGCATATTTTGGCATATAAAAATATTTGCAAGGGATTTCTGAAAAAGAAAATAATGTCATGAGAACAGAAACATAATTCAACATTCAAATAGTCGAGATTTTAAATGATCATATACACATACGACTTGCACATACAGGGCTCTTCTCAGCGGACTGGATGAATTAGAAATCCTATCAGAATTCATTATTGGCGAACAAAATATTTATATATACATGTTATATACTAGTGATGGCAAAAGAAAATAATATCATGAGAACAGATACATAATTCAACATACAAATAGTCGGTATTTTAAATGATCGTATACACATACGACTCGTATATACAGGGGTCTCCTCAGCGGACTGGATGAATTAGAAGTCCTACCAGGATTCATTATTGGCGAACAAAATATTTTCAACATTATATATACAGATAAACAGACACACGCACAAACATCTTACTTTTTATATGCATATATTATCGATTTTCTGCACTATTGTAAGAACTGCAACTTTGAAACTTCTGAATATCGTTTCTTATATCTTTGTCTATGAGTGTATCAAATTTGATTAAAATCGGACCACTCCTTCTATAACCCGATTTTTTCGATTATCGATTTTCGATATTTATCGGGGGGACGTGGACACAAACCCTAGCTAAGAACACTCGCAGACGCTTATAGTACAACTGTGTAAATTTTCAAGAAAATCGGTTCAGCTGTTTCGGATCTATAGGTAACGGACACACACACAGAGACAAAGTTCCATTTATAAATAAGTTTAGATAGATATCTATCTAAAACATGCCTTTGTAGCTAATCCGTTTTTCATAGATTCATTCAATTTCTACGGCTTATATACCCTTTGTAAGTTATTTAAACTTTGAAATATTTTTAGATCGTTAGCATTCTTTATTGAGATAATAATGGCTTCGTGATACTAGTCTTACAATTAAACCTAATTCTGGAAAAGAAGAGGTAAATTCGCACGTTTTCCAGGAATATTTGCTCCTAGGTGAATATAACGAACCCAAGAAGAAGTGAAACTCGGCTCGCCGATTCAGAATTCCGAACCATTATCCATTACACTGCCCGCACATCCATAATTACAGCACCTAGTATTCCAAAGCGGTCACTCATCTTGGTACTTTAACCAGGCTTGACCTTGCTTAACTTCGACGATGGTACAGGAACCGTTGTTTCAAAACCACATGGCCATAAACCGTTCTCCTTGCAATAACAAATTAAAAATAAATACAATTTAAAATATTCTATGTTAAATCTAAGTAAGTGTGAGTTTTTGTTTACTTACTTTCACATTTTGGGTTTCCTTGCCATTTCCCGTCCCAGCATACTACGAGAGGGTCGCCATAAACACGTGTGTATTCATCGCACACCGCCTTATAGGAATAATTTAACTTGACCCAGGTACCATTTGCAAGGTCAAAAATTGGTGGGCATGTTTTCACTGTGGAAAGAAGAGTTACAATGAATTCTTCTAGAATAATCTGAAATAAATCGTCCTAAAAAATAATTAAAACATAGGAAGAAAAATGAATAAAACTGAAAGAAAAAAGAATAAATTTTTTTTTTAAAAAGATAAATAAAAAAAAAGTAATAATAAAAAAAGAAAAACGAATAAAAACGAAAAGATAAAACATAATGAAAATGATAAATTCAACCGAGACATATGAAGGGAACTGGTCAGGTGCTAAGGTGAATAGTAACCCGGTCATCGAAATGATGATGACTGGTTCGTGTGACCATTGTTGAACCATCTTTGTGGATGAGTACGGCCAATTATCATACTATTCAAATACATTTTTGAGCGAGTTTGTTTTATTAATTCAAAGTTTTAACGGCTTATCAGTCATTTGCCGGATATTTAAAGCAAGAAAATACTTTTATATAAAAAGAAATATTATTTTGTGGTGGGGAAGATAACAATGATTTACTTATACAAATTTTACACATTAACCCATAAGTGGGGAGAAAAGATTTCGATGAGACCTGATTTATTGATTCAACGCTAGCAACCTTTTGCCGGTCATTTAAAGCCTGCATATATATTTATATTATCAGAATTATTATTTTTGTGATAATAATCATTTACTGATACGGGTTTTACCCGGGTTAGTTTATCGTCAAACCAAGGATGAAGAAAAGAGAAAAATTAAAAAAGCGAACACTAAAAAAAAAAAAAAAGAACATTGAAATGCAACCTACTTTTGCATACAGGTAGCGGTTTCCAGACCCCATCATCAGTGCAGTGAACGGTATCTTCGGCAGCATATTCGTAGTTTTCTAGACATTTGTACTTCGCGTAATGGCCACTGTAAAATCCAGACACGCTTTCCCAATAGCCATAGGCCATATTCGGTAAGGCACCACAGTAATTCACTACAATGAAGTGCAAAATATTTGAAATAAACTTAGCGCAAAAAGTATAAAACACTATATATATATATATATATATATATATATATATATATATATTCTAGTGAACACAGAACGAAGAAAGAGAATTTCCATTATTTTACACAACGCCTGATGAGACATTGAAGTCTTAATGTCGAAACGAACGTACCTTTGTAGCAGATATATATAGAATAATTATGTACATGTTCTAAAATATGATGTATAATATATATATATAGAGAGAGAGAGATAGATAGATAGATAGATAGATAGATAGATAGATAGATAGATAGATAGATAAAGATATAGTGAACACACTCAAGTAGCGAAAGACAAGGATATTTATTCTTACAGTATTTACATTTTTCGGGCTATTGTCCTCATCTTTGTAGTCATTTGCACGACGTTTCGGTCGTTGTACGCTCCAGTCTTCCTCAGGTGCTAGGAGATTCGAACCGAACCCTTTATTACAATCACTGGTGTATATCATTCTCATTTCTTGCGTAGTAGTAATAACTAGATTGGAAGTAATGAGTTATCTCCCTATAACCCTGCAGGTTATTTGTTCACCACTGCTGTAGAGTGATATTGAACTCGATGCAATAATTCTAAATTTAACTAACAAGTCACAGGAAATAACCAACGTCTATGTCCACAGGGCCATGTATCCTTAAGACCCAGATTATAGATAAATTTATTCTTACTTATAAAACGAAGCTATCCAAATTTTGACCTTATTACGTCTATATCCACAGGGCCACGTGTCACTAAGGCCCAGAATATAAACAAATTTATTCTTACTTATAAAACAAGGCTATCTAAATTTTGACCTTATTACGTCTATAGCCAGAGGGACACGTGTCCCTAAGGCCCTGAGTATAGAAAAATATATTCTAACTTATAAAACGAGGCTATCCAAATTTTGACCTTATTACGTCTATATCCACAGGGCCATGTGTCCTTAAGGCCCAGATTATAGACAAATTTATTCTTACTTATAAAACAAGGCTGTCCAAATTTTGACCTTATTACGTCTATATCCACAGGGCCACGTGTCCTTAAGGCCCAGAATATAGACAAATTTATTCTTTCTTATAAAACGAGGCTATCCAAATTTTGACCTTAATAATTCATGATACAGAGGGCCACGTGTACTTAAGGACCAGAATATAGACTTATACTTATAAATCGGTTATCCAAATTTTGACCTTATTACGTTTATATCCACAGTGCCACGTGTCCTTAAGGCCCAAAATATAGACAAATTTATTCTTACTTATAAAACGAGGCTATCCAAATTTTGATCTCATTACGTATATATTCACACGACCACGTGTCCTTAAGGCTCAGAATATAGACAAATATATTCTTACTTATAAAACGAGGCTATCCAAATTTTGACCTTATTACGTCTATACCCACAGGGCCACGTGTCCTTAAGGCCCAGAATATAGACAAATTTATTCTTACTTATAAAACGAGGCTATTCAAATTTTGACCTTATTACGTATATATCCACAGGGCCACGTGTCCTTAAGGCCCAAAATATAGACAAATTTATTCTTACTTATAAAACGAGGCTATCCAAATTTTGATCTTATTACGTATATATTCACACGACCACGTGTCCTTAAGGCTCAGAATATAGACAAATTTATTCTTACTTATAAATCGAGGTTATCCAAATTTTGACCTTATTACGTCTATATCCACAGGGCCACGTGTCCTTAAGGCCCAGAATATTGACAAATTTATTCTTACTTATAAAACGAGGCTATCCAAATTTTGATCTTATTACGTATATATTCACACGACCACGTGTCCTTAAGGCCCAGAATATTGACAAATTTATTCTTACTTATAAAACGAGGCTATCCAAATTTTGATCTTATTACGTATATATCCACAGGGCCACGTGTCCTTAAGGCCCAAAATATAGACAAATTTATTCCTACTTATAAATCGAGGTTATCCAAATTTTGACCTTATTACGTCTATATCCACAGGGTCACGTGTCCTTAAGGCCCAAAATATAGACAAATTTATTCTTACTTATAAAACGAGGCTATCCAAATTTTGACCTTATTACGTCTATACCCACAGGGCCACGTGTCCTTAAGGCCCAGAATATAGACAAATTTATTCTTACTTATAAAACGAGGCTATCCAAATTTTGACCTTATTACGTATATATCCACAGGGCCACGTGTCCTTAAGGCCCAAAATATAGACAAATTTATTCTTACTTATAAAACGAGGCTATCCAAATTTTGATCTTATTACGTATATATTCACACGACCACGTGTCCTTAAGGCTCAGAATATAGACAAATTTATTCTTACTTATAAATCGAGGTTATCCAAATTTTGACCTTATTACGTCTATATCCACAGGGCCACGTGTCCTTAAGGCCCAAAATATTGACAAATTTATTCTTACTTATAAAACGAGGCTATCCAAATTTTGATCTTATTACGTATATATCCACAGGGCCACGTGTCCTTAAGGCCCAAAATATAGACAAATTTATTCTTACTTATAAAACGAGGCTATCCAAATTTTGACCTTATTACGTATATATCCACAGGGCCACGTGTCCTTAAGGCCCAAAATATTGACAAATTTATTCTTACTTATAAAACGAGGCTATCCAAATTTTGATCTTATTACGTATATATCCACAGGGCCACGTGTCCTTAAGGCCCAAAATATTGACAAATTTATTCTTACTTATAAAACGAGGCTATCCAAATTTTGACCTTATTACGTATATATCCACAGGGCCACGTGTCCTTAAGGCCCAAAATATAGACAAATTTATTCTTACTTATAAAACGAGGCTATCCAAATTTTGATCTTATTACGTATATATTCACACGACCACGTGTCCTTAAGGCTCAGAATATAGACAAATTTATTCTTACTTATAAATCGAGGTTATCCAAATTTTGACCTTATTACGTCTATATCCACAGGGCCACGTGTCCTTAAGGCCCAAAATATTGACAAATTTATTCTTACTTATAAAACGAGGCTATCCAAATTTTGATCTTATTACGTATATATTCACACGACCACGTGTCCTTAAGGCCCAGAATATTGACAAATTTATTCTTACTTATAAAACGAGGCTATCCAAATTTTGATCTTATTACGTATATATTCACACGACCACGTGTCCTTAAGGCTCAGAATATACACAAATTTATTCTTAATTATAAATCGAGGTTATCCAAATTTTGACTTATTACGTCTATATCCACAGAGCCACGTGTCCTTAAGGCCCAAAATATAGACAAATTTATTCTTACTTACAAAACAAAGCTATCCAAATTTTGATCTTATTACGTATATATTCACAGGACCACGTGTCCTTAAGGCTCAGAATATAGACAAATTTATTCCTACTTATAAATCGAGGTTTTCCAAATTTTGACCTTATTACGTCTATATCCACAGGGCCACGTGTCCTTAAGGCCCCAAATATTGACAAATTTATACTTACTTACTAAACAAAGCTATCCAAATTTTGATCTTATTACGTATATATTCACAGGACCACGTGTCCTTAAGGCTCAGAATATAGACAAATTTATTCCTACTTATAAATCGAGGTTATCCAAATTTTGACCTTATTACGTTTATATCCACAGGGCCATGTGTCCTTAAGGCCCAGATTATAGACAAATTTATTCTTACTTATAAAACAAGGCTATCCAAATTTTGACCTTATTACGTCTATATCCACAGGGCCACGTGTCCTTAAGGCCCAGAATATAGACAAATTTATTCTTTCTTATAAAACGAGGTTATCCAAATTTTAACATTAATAATTCATGATACAGAGGGCCACGTGTACTTAAGGACCAGAATATAGACTTATACTTATAAATCGGTTATCCAAATTTTGACCTTATTACGTTTATATCCACAGTGCCACGTGTCCTTAAGGCCCAAAATATAGACAAATTTATTCTTACTTATAAAACAAGGCTATCCAAATTTTGACCTTATTACGTCTATATCCACAGGGCCACGTGTCCTTAAGGCCCAAAATATAGACAAATTTATTCTTACTTATAAAACGAGGCTATCCAAATTTTGATTTTATTACGTATATATTCACACAACCACGTGTCCTTACGGCCCAGAATATAGACAAATTTATTCTTACTTATAGAACGAGGCTATCCAAATTTTGACTTTATGACGTTTATATCCACAAGGCCACGTGTCTTTAAGGCCCAGACTATAGACAAATTTATTCTTACTTATTAAACGAGGCTCTCCAAATTTTGACCTTATTACGTCTATATCCACAGGGCCACGTGTCCTTAGGCCCAGAATATAGAGAAATTTATTCTTACTTATAGAACGAGGCTATGCAAATTTTGACTTTATGACGTTTATATCCACGAGGCCACGTGTCCTTAAGGCCCAAAATATAGACAAATTTTTTCTTACTTATAAAACGAGTTTATCCAAATTTTGACCTTATGACGTTTATATCCACAAGGCCACGTGTCTTTAAGGCCCAGACTATAGACAAATTTATTCTTACTTATAAAACAAGGCTATCCAAATTTTGACCTTATTACGTCTATATCCACGGGGCCACGTGTCCTTAAGGCCCAAAATATAGACAAATTTTTTCTTACTTATAAAACGAGTTTATCCAAATTTTGACCTTATGACGTTTATATCCACAAGGCCACGTGTCTTTAAGGCCCAGACTATAGACAAATTTATTCTTACTTATAAAACGAGGCTATCCAAATTTTGATCTTATTACGTATATATCCACAGGGCCACGTGTCCTTAAGGCCCAAAATATAGACAAATTTATTCTTACTTATAAAACGAGGCTATCCAAATTTTGACCTTATTACGTATATATCCACAGGGCCACGTGTCCTTAAGGCCCAAAATATTGACAAATTTATTCTTACTTATAAAACGAGGCTATCCAAATTTTGATCTTATTACGTATATATCCACAGGGCCACGTGTCCTTAAGGCCCAAAATATTGACAAATTTATTCTTACTTATAAAACGAGGCTATCCAAATTTTGACCTTATTACGTATATATCCACAGGGCCACGTGTCCTTAAGGCCCAAAATATAGACAAATTTATTCTTACTTATAAAACGAGGCTATCCAAATTTTGATCTTATTACGTATATATTCACACGACCACGTGTCCTTAAGGCTCAGAATATAGACAAATTTATTCTTACTTATAAATCGAGGTTATCCAAATTTTGACCTTATTACGTCTATATCCACAGGGCCACGTGTCCTTAAGGCCCAAAATATTGACAAATTTATTCTTACTTATAAAACGAGGCTATCCAAATTTTGATCTTATTACGTATATATTCACACGACCACGTGTCCTTAAGGCCCAGAATATTGACAAATTTATTCTTACTTATAAAACGAGGCTATCCAAATTTTGATCTTATTACGTATATATCCACAGGGCCACGTGTCCTTAAGGCCCAGAATATAGACAAATTTATTCTTTCTTATAAAACGAGGTTATCCAAATTTTGACATTAATAATTCATGATACAGAGGGCCACGTGTACTTAAGGACCAGAATATAGACTTATACTTATAAATCGGTTATCCAAATTTTGACCTTATTACGTTTATATCCACAGTGCCACGTGTCCTTAAGGCCCAAAATATAGACAAATTTATTCTTACTTATAAAACAAGGCTATCCAAATTTTGACCTTATTACGTCTATATCCACAGGGCCACGTGTCCTTAAGGCCCAAAATATAGACAAATTTATTCTTACTTATAAAACGAGACTATCCAAATTTTGATTTTATTACGTATATATTCACACAACCACGTGTCCTTACGGCCCAGAATATAGACAAATTTATTCTTACTTATAGAACGAGGCTATCCAAATTTTGACTTTATGACGTTTATATCCACAAGGCCACGTGTCTTTAAGGCCCAGACTATAGACAAATTTATTCTTACTTATTAAACGAGGCTCTCCAAATTTTGACCTTATTACGTCTATATCCACAGGGCCACGTGTCCTTAGGCCCAGAATATAGAGAAATTTATTCTTACTTATAGAACGAGGCTATGCAAATTTTGACTTTATGACGTTTATATCCACGAGGCCACGTGTCCTTAAGGCCCAAAATATAGACAAATTTTTTCTTACTTATAAAACGAGTTTATCCAAATTTTGACCTTATGACGTTTATATCCACAAGGCCACGTGTCTTTAAGGCCCAGACTATAGACAAATTTATTCTTACTTATAAAACAAGGCTATCCAAATTTTGACCTTATTACGTCTATATCCACGGGGCCACGTGTCCTTAAGGCCCAAAATATAGACAAATTTTTTCTTACTTATAAAACGAGTTTATCCAAATTTTGACCTTATGACGTTTATATCCACAAGGCCACGTGTCTTTAAGGCCCAGACTATAGACAAATTTATTCTTACTTATAAAACGAGGCTATCCAAATTTTGACCTTATTACGTCTATATCCACGGGGCCACGTGTCCTTAAGGCCCAGAATATAGACAAATTTATTCTTACTTATAGAACGAGGCTATCCAAATTTTGACTTTATGACGTTTATATCCACAAGGCCACGTGTCTTTAAGGCCCAGAATATAGACAAATTTATTCTTACTTATAAATCGAGGTTATCCAAATTTTGACCTTATTACGTCTATATCCACGGGGCCACGTGTCCTTAAGGCCCAGAATATAGACAAATTTATTCTTACTTATAGAACGAGGCTATCCAAATTTTGACTTTATGACGTTTATATCCACGGGGCCACGTGTCCTTAAGGCCCAAAATATAGACAAATTTTTTCTTACTTATAAAACGAGTTTATCCAAATTTTGACCTTATGACGTATATATCCACAAGGCCACGTGTCTTTAAGGCCCAGACTATAGACAAATTTATTCTTACTTATAAAACGAGGCTATCCAAATTTTGAGCTTATTACGCCTATATCCAAATGGCCACGTGTCCTTACGGCCCGAATATAGACACATTTATTCTTACTTATAAAACGAGGCTATCCAAATTCTTACATTATTACTGGTGGTCACAATATAACAATATAAGTTGCACAGAAGATACTGTATCAACTAATATACCCAGAAAGAAAATTGCCTCAACTCATTTTGTTATATTGCTGTTCTCCCTCTACATGGCTCAGGAGTTTTGGATGTCGGAACAGGTTTTGAGAGTAATCACAAAAAGTCAATATTTATCAAGAGGTACAATGAATCAGAAATTGTAGAGAGCCATGATCATCTATGTTGTGATGAAACACAGTGCGTAAAAGAAGAACTCCAAGAAAAGTAATAAAGGTCACTAAGATGCAAGGGGTTACCGAGGGAGAAAGGCACTGAGAGGACAAATAAAGAACACAATTCAAGGGAACATAAAATGGCGATTTAAATCTTTGAAGATCGTAGTAGAAATGAAAACAAAGCCTAAAGGTTGTTCCACATGTGAAATGTCTGAGAGATTAAACTATCAGCATAGTAGTTACGGTTAGCAATCTAGTCTGTATCAATCAGAAAATTACCGCGAAAATATTTGTGGCACACATTAGGGCGGTGAGAACAAAGATGAGGACTTCTTCTATGTGCCCTGTCCCTTCAGGACGTAGGCGATCATGGCTCTCCACGTCTCCCTATCCCTTGTGGCTGTTAGTATGTTTGCTCCTGTTGCTCCTGGCAACCCCCGTTCCGTCATCCACCTGATCAGGCCCTGCAAATATGTTATCTGCTGCCTTCCTCTGTCTCTCCTTCCTTCTATCTGACCAGTCAGTATCAGGTTCTCCAGGCTCTCCTTCCTCATTGCATGTCCCAGGAACTTCAGTTGTCTCTTCCTGATGCTCAGCATCAATTTCCTTTTTGTTGCCATTCTTTCTAACACCTCGTCGTTGCTTATATGCTCAGTCCACGATATCCGTAGCATCCTTCTGTAGAACCACATTTCTGCCGCTTCCAGTTTTGTCCTCATTTTCGATGATATTGTCCAGTATTCACTGCCGTATTGAAGAACTGACATCACGTAGCAGTATAGCACTCTTTTCTTCGTTTCTATTGAGATTTTCCTGTGTGTTAGTATTTTGTTCATCTTCTGGAACGCGTCCTTTGCCATGCCAATTCGCCTTCGGATCTCCGTGTCGCACTTTCCATCTTCTGTTAGAACACTTCCTAGGTACTTAAATTCTTGTACTTGTTTGATTCTGTTATCCCCCACATGTATTTGGCATTTTGGGTTGTATCTTTTGCTGATGACCATGCACTCAGTTTTCTTAATGTTTATTTGTAGTCCTTTCTTGTCACTCTCCACTGCTACTTTCTTATAGTTTCCTTTCCGTGTCCGCAATCAGCACTGTATCGTCCGCATACCTTATGTTGTTTAGGTTGTGGCCTCCAATAACAAATCCTGGCGTGTCATCTAGGGTCCGTCCTCAAAATATTCTCGCTGTATAGGTTGAACAAATCCGGTGAAAAGACACATCCTTGTCTTACGCCGAGGACAGTAGTCCGAATAATGTAAATACTGTGGGAAGATGATTGTCCTGCCAAACCTGTCAAACTCCTTCGACATATCTAAAGTAACAGCCTAAGCATTGCCATTCTCACCTAAATCGTGAAAAATACTTTTAGCAATGACCGTCAACACATCGACGGTTGACCTAGAGAAGCTAAAGCCATATTGTTTGTGTAAAAATAGATCCTGAGAAGTGAGTTCATTCAATTAAGTGCCATACGTGATACACGCTTGGGCGATCATGTCTCAGAAGAGATATAAATGACTGAGCAGAAAATTTTCCCGGTGTAGGTTGTTATTAATTTCTGAGGCAAACTGTTTGCCAAACAAGGCTACAGAACCCAGTATATACTGCTATTTAACCCATAGCTGGGCAGAAGAAACGGATTAATACCTTTTCCAAGGTTAGCTGCGCATTAATAAATGCAACATATTCAACTAGAAGTTGTATTCGGCTCTCCGATTTCTCGTTCTGAGCCGATATCTACTGCACCACATTGCACATCCTGAGAAGTCAGATATTTGAACCAATTCGTAATTAATTAGTATCTCTAGTCAGTCAGTTAAATACCATATGTGATACACGTTTTGGGTGATCATGTCTCGAAAGAGACATGACTGACTGGGCAAAAGATTATTCCGCAGTAGCTTGCCATTGCTTTCTGCGGTAGACTGATTGCCAGCCAAGGCTATAGAACCCAATCTGTCCTGTTATTTAGCCCATAACTGCAGGGAAAAGACGGATTAATACCTTTCCCAAGGGTATTTGTGAGTAAGTGAATGCAAAGAATTCAACTGGAATTCGAACTCGACTTCCCGATTTGTGGTTCTGAGCCGATATCCACTGCACCACAATGCACAGTCAGTGTTTGAGTGTCTCTAGTACTTCTCCCTTAAATTCGTAGGATCGCCAGATTTCTTAAAAACAGAAACTACAATATTCCCAATGATTATGGAAAGCAAGAAACAATAAGACATGAATTGTTGCGTTTGGAGAAAACAAGGAGCAGTTCGAATGAATTCTTAATGACAATTGCAGGAATACCATTGCTTCTACAAGATTCGTGGAACCAAAAAATGTGGATGGAGTTATCTCACAGTAGAGAGATGTTAACTACCAAAAATGTATAGCCTTGTCTTCTTAACATCCCTTTTTATCGTCTTGATTAGGCTATATCCAGTTAGTGGCAAATTCCCCAAGCAGTTTTTCCTTATTTTGCGTCTTAAAATTTTCTGCTGTTATTTACAGATCATAGTGAAAAAAGGCCTTTTTATTTCCCTTTTTTCATAAAAACTTCTTCGTTGATCAAAAGTTTTGTGTTACACTTGACTTGACGAAGTTAAAATTGTGTCAAAGAAAGCATCCGCGTGAGAGTCTGTTTGACAAAGTAATAATTGTTGGGAAGAAAGCTGATTGGAAACTTCTCCTTACAAGTGGAATACGGAAATAAAATGGGTGATGAAAGGATGCAAACGAAAAGGAAATTAATACTGATCATTATAAAGAGACGGCTAAAGTTCCTGGGACATGTGATGAGGAAGGAGGGCTTGCAGAATCTGATACTCACAGGTCAGACAGAGGGAAAGAGAGACAGGAGAAAACAGCATATTTGAAAGGCCTGAACAGGTGGATGACAGAACGGGGGTTGTGTAACTGGAGAAAGCGTGCTAAGAGCCACTAAGGATAGAGAGACATGGAAAACCATGATCGTCTACGTCCTGAAAGGGCAGGGCACATAGAAGAAGAAGAAGAAAAAGAAGAAGATTTGACACCGTGGACATAGTATGGTGGGTAGACAGCAAGCCCTGTGGCTGTAATAAGTCTAATAACTAATATTTATATGAAAAATAAAATAAACAGCCTTAAATGTGAAAATACTGAATTGTTTTGCATAGTAAAAAAACAAGAAACAAAAAAAAAGAAAAAATCAGCCAATGCAATGAATACGGAATATATTTTGCGTAGTTATTCTTCGACGTAGCGTTTGTCATTCATCTTGTTACCAGGTGTGCATGCAGCGAGTCCTTGCTCAGTGTTCGTTGCTCACAGACGAAATTAAGAATCAGATTTCAACGTGAGATAGTCATTGATCGGTTAGTAAAAACTGTGGGCAACAGTCGCGTTGTATGTTTACATCACCACTAGTCTCTTGTAGACACTCACTGCCTGCTCGAATATTGTAACCAGAGAAACATTTTTGGATATAGTCTGAACAAATTAATGCGCTACAAAAATGTATCAGTTTCCTTGTTTAGCATTAGAAATATACATACAGATCACTTATGCTTATATAGAGTCAGTTAAATGCCATACGTGATATACGCTCGGGTGACCATGTTTCTTTTGAGACAAGACTGACTAAGCAGAAGATTTTCCCGGAGTAGGTTACCATTTCATTCTGCGGCAGACGGGTTACCGACCAAGGCTAGAGAAAGCAATCTGTTGTCCTTCTATTCAACTCATAGCTGGAGGAAGAAATAATGAATTAATAGTATTTACGCATAAGTGAATGCAACGAACTTAACTGGAATTCGAACTCGGCTCTATGATACCCTTTGCACCACAACACACATACTTATATTGTAAATCTAATGAACCAGCATTAAAAACACAGAATCTAATTGTATTTCATTTATATTTCACGCTTATATTTATACTAGCAGTATAGCCCGTCGTTGCTCGGGTGTAATGAAAGCTTTAAAACTAATCCATGGTTCTGGAGCTCAGACTCTTTGGACGTGGGCACGAAAGACTAAAAAGCAATAGTTATTTCCAGTTAAAGCAAAACCGTAGACTGAAAGAAAAATGAATGGATGTAAGTCAAATTTTAATTTCCTGGTATCGATATCAAATAAGTTTTTTCGTCGTAAACTGAAATTTGAAGGCTAAATATGTCGTCTGAGTAAATAGTATTATGTCTGAGACTAAGAACTACAATTATACCTACTTAGAGCCAAACCCAAGCAAAAACTAAAATAAAAGGGCTGAAAAAAATACAGACATACAGGCAGATAAACAGACACACACACAAACATCTTGCCTTTTATATACATATATTATCGATTTTCTGCACTATTGTAAGAACTGTAACCTTGAAACGTCTGAATATCGTTTCTTATGCCTTTGTCTATGAGTGTATCAAATTTGATTAAAATCTGATCACTCCTTCTATAACCCGATTTTTTCGATTATCGATTTTCGATATTTATCGGGGGTACCTCGACATCAAACCTAGCTAAGAATACTCACAGACGCTTATAGTACAACTGTGTAAATTTTCAAGAAAATCGGTTCAGCCGTTTCGGATTCTATAGGTAAAGGACACACACATACACACACACACACACACATACACACACAAAGTTCCATTTATAAATAAGTTTAGATGTTTACTAGTTGTAATAATTACAAATATCACGATTTTCTTATTTTAATTTTCTGATGACTCTTAATTGTTAAATTAAGATGGAATCAGCTAATGTCGAGTTCTACAACAATAAAGTATTCATAGAATTTCCCCTATCGCATCGTTAAACATTTGAGCTTAACGAATTTAACAAAATATTGCAAGAACAATCATAAATATAAATGTTTCTCGTTATTTAAAGAAGTAAAGGGTTACAAATAAAAAGATTTGAAACGGATAATTTTTTCGATTGAACTGAAAAAGAGGAAACATTTTTATATTCCCATGTTTCTCTCTGTCATTGAAACCAAGTAGCGTCTCTGATATGTCTTTCCTAACTTTGCACGCGATCAAAATATATTAGTCTCATTAATTAAATAGTTATTTTTAGAGCGTAACATACATAGGTACTAACAAAGGAACCAATGGGGTGAACAAGCCGAATTGTAGTAAGATATTTATAATTTATATTTATCATTATATATATATATATATATATATATATATATATATATATATATATATATATGCTCTCGCACGCAAACTGAGCACTATGGAGAAATGGTAGACTTTAAAAAGTGTAGCAATTATGCATCGTTCATTCAGTAATGAATTTGAACACTCTTAGCTACTGACATGTATTTACATTATGTATATAACACGCTGAAGTTCACATTCCTTCACCGAGCGGCCATAGCTTATAAGTTAGAATCGCCGACTGATGCCAATTCGCTCGGGTTTCAAGAAGCAATCGGATGATGAACTTCGAAACAGGACTGTCTGCGGATGACTATATGTATATTAGTAAATAAACATTTTGTCTTCCGTCGATGACACGACTCGGATATATATATATATATATATATATATATATATATAATATGTTTATGACCATATATGCATTTAATTTATATTTAAATGAATTAATTATTAAATTGTTTAGTTATCTAAATTATTTAATGACGTAATTTATCAATTTTTTAATTAAACTGAATTTTAGATTGAATTTAATTCAATCGAATTATTTAATGAATAATTATTGAAATGTTTCATTTAAATTATGTTTAGTTTAAATTATGACTGTATTTATATATTTGTACAAGTACTAATTGCTACTGAGGTATTGTTTCTACCCTAATTGAGTACCCTTAAAAAAATAACTGAGAATAGCATATCGTAGAATCGAGCAAAAATTTAAAATCTAACTGTAAAGCTGATCTTAGGTAAACATGTCAAGATACTATATTTTTACCCTTATCTAAGTCCACATATTGAAAACAGATGTACCAATTAATGTGTAAATAATGTCATAATTTGTTTTACGCACACGTGGTTAGAACGTTTGTCTTCCAACGATGAAACCCTTGTTGGAATCTCACGATGGGGTGATATTGATCTGGGGAGACGATCCCAGGCAGTGAGATTTCGGAAAGTACCTGAAAGCTGTCTCAAAGGTTGACCAAAGCCTTTTGAGTGAAATTCGGTAGACGGAACTATTTGGGAGCTGACGATTGTTGTGCACACACGAAATCACAAGTATATTGCTATTGAAGTTTTGAGCGTATTTGCTTTTTTCATACCGTTGATCACCCCCAAATAATGCGCACTCTACCAGAAACTGTAACTAAGTTAGTATAGTTACAGTATAAACTACGAGTGGGCACAGCTGGACAAACCTAAAAAGTGCCTGAGCAGGTGTTTTCAAAAGGGATTACCTAGCCACCCAATTAGGAAGAGATTCGAGAGGCCGGCATTATAAGATTTGTGCATCTTCAAACTAGATTTCTTCTTGCCATTGCTAAGAAATGCATAAAATCAAAACCACATCAGATCTCCAGCATTTTTTTTATAGTTTTCTTGCAAAATCCAGTAACGCTTTGGTCCTGTGAAACCCACTTCAGGATAGATTTTCAAGTCATCTACTCTCAATCATACGGCTTTTTTTTACATAGTTTCATGTTTATTAGCATGAAACTACATATTTTTAACATTAAAGTCTATTTAATCTGGAATAAGATTTTAGCACAAACTTTTTCGAGGTAAGCCTTGTTTGTCTTTATCGCCACAAGAGGGTAAGTTTGGAGCAAACTCAAGTTGCATCTTCTGAGATATCTGTTACACAAAATTACGGTAAAGATGTCTGACTAGAACTTTCTCGTATCGTCTATTTGTATCATACTACTATGGGTACGGGTAAAAGGTTTGACTTATTACTCACTTGCAGAAAATGTGGCACGGAATCCAATATCAGAAACAATGGAATTGGTTGTAAACAGTAGAGTAAATATGCCAGAATACGATTTCATTTTTGGAGGAACAACGTTTCCCGTGAAAACTTCTCCGATAAATTGCACAGTATTATTATTTGTTCCATTATTTATCTGAAAGTATAAAACAAAAGATAAACAAAGTTCCACTCAAGGTAAACAATTACTGAATGAGGTTGTTTCATGGACGTAGGAAAAAGAATTAAGAAAACTGAATCCATGGTAATCAGTAAATAGAAGAGTCCAAAATGCTAAGTACAGGCGGTAAATTTTTGTTTTGTTCCCCGAAGGCCTTTACTCCTTCACATCTTTCTAAAACATCCTTATTTCCGTGCAAATGTAAATGCTGAACTCAGATCGATAATTGTTTATTGACGAAATCTACCTTTTTTCAAGTTTACAGCTAGAAAAATATCGAACTTCTTTTCGTTGTTTATCTCACCCCGTAACCAAGGTTCAAAAAATGTTATTCACTACAGAATGACTTCACGCGTAGTTAACCGATTTTTCGACCAAGTTACATCCTTTTTGCGATTACTGCGCGGAAATTGACTTCCGAAACCGAACAAATCGCGGAGTATCTGCTCAGAGGATGTAAAAAGGCCGAGATAAGTATCCTACGCCTCAACTCATTCAGCGGTGAATCAGATAGGAGAACGGTGGTAAGGGGTGAGTTATAGTCCGATTTCTTTCTGGCCGATAAACGGAAAAAAATAGGTTTCTTCAATAAACAAGTATCTATTTGAGTTCAGCATATACATTTGCACGTAATTAAGGGAGTTTAGAAAAGATTGAACCTTGAACCTTGAAACTTCTGAATATCGTTTTTAATGTCTTTGTTTATAAGTGTATCGAATTTGATTAAAATCGGACCACTCGTTCTATAACCCGATTTTTTCGATTGTCGATTTTCGATATTTATCGGGGGTACCTCGACACAAAACCTAGCTAAGAACACTCACAGACGCTTAAAGCACAACTGTGTAAATAGGTAACGGACACACACACACACACACACACACACACACACACACACACACACACAAAGTTCCATTTATAAATAAGTTTAGATGACATAAAGTTTCCGATAATCAAAAAACATTTAGAAAAATTTCAATATTTAAACGATTTTAGTGGGGTGGCTCTCAGTTTCTCATACAACGTTATAGTAAACCGATCCTTCATTTTGGAACCACTCGCGTTGGGATCGCTTTATTTTGGTATTGGTGGGACGAGTTCTTACTTTTGTTTTTGTCTTTTTCAAGTTTTCTTCAGTTCTTACGATGGCATCTTCCTTGGAAACTCCAAGAATGGCTTTATTCAAAACTTTCGCAAAGGATTCAGTTGTTGAATATACGCAAGCAAAAACGTTAATTGCACAGGAATGGGTTGTATGAAAAACTAAGCCTCGCTTTAAAATTGTTTAAATATTGAAATTTTTCCAAATTTTCTTTGCCAAGCGGAAAGTTTAGGGTTTAATCGATGAGATTGCACTGAAAAAAGTAAAAAAAAAAATGATAATCAACAAATTTACAGGTGGTGGTAATGACGTACCGGCGAGTGGCTCCAAAATAGAGGATCGATTTACTATAACGTTGGATCAAAAACTGAGCCTCCCGCATAATATTGTTTAACCCTCTAGGGCCATTCGTATCATATTTGATACAGTATGAAAACAAGCCTTGAAAGAAATATTTTCCTGAAAAATTTTTTAAGAGAAATATTTTATAAATTTCAAATGAAAGCAGTATTGACTGCTCAGTCAATGAATACCAAATGTTTTCTTATAGGGAAATACCAAATGTTTCCTTATACCCTATAAATACTGTATCAAATATGATACGAATGGCCCTAGAGGGTTAAATATTGAAATTTTTCTCAATTTTTTTGTCAATCGGAGAGTTTAGGGTGTAATCGATAAGATTGCACTGAAACAAAGCAAAAAAAAAAAAAATGACAAACAACAAATTTAAAGGTGGTGGTAGGCTCCTTCAGGTTCGCCCCTGATTCAAAAGACTATAAATTAGATGTCGTAATTTCAAGTGTAAAACAATCAATTACCTTTTTACCCGAAAAGAGCCAAAGAATACTTTAGTCCTACACTTTATTTTTTGGAATTAAGAAATATTGTGATGGATCGAGAGCAAATAATTACCATATTTCGATGTTTACTAAATTCGACTCGACCTTAATTCGGATTTAATTTTTCAACAGATGGCACAGAGAACACGAATTGTTTTTTGAGATGAGACTTGATTTTTCTCCGTCTCCACACGAGGTTTAAATTGTAGAGATAGAATTTTCATCTTAGATGTCTGTTCCATAAAGTAGCTCTACCAGGGAAAAGATGTCCCAGTGAAATCTCCCTGCCAATGGAATACGAGGGAAATAACAATGATTAGACTATGTGTATGTTACATGATGTGTTGTACCGGTCTGAACTGGAGGAACTAAGCAAACTAGCTCATGTGAGCATTTACCATGCAAATAGCGACAGAGTAGCGTCAGAATTGTGATGTTTCGTCGGTGGAAAAGGCGTTTTTGTAAGGGGATAAATAATCAATTGATCACACATGGAAAATGAGGATGGAGTGTTTCCAGATCAAATATGGCAGCAATACCCCATTTTTGTTCTGAACTAACTCATGTAAAGATAGAGGAGTAGGTACTTTCTGGGGCTGTACAAGGATCAAAACATTTTACCAGCCTCTTTAGCGATGGATTGTATGTATGAGCTCAATTGTTGTACGGGAGGAACTTGCGTTCGAATAGATATTCAAGGCAAGAAGCCTCATTGTAGAATCAAATTATTTAATAATTTAATATGTTGTGGATGTTCCGGCCTTGTTTGAAGATAATTCCTTTATATATGGATTTTGGGGTGGGGTCATTATTCCACAAAAGGACTATAACATTCAGTTAAGTGCCATACGTGAAACAGGCTTTGGAGATCATATCTCGGAAGAGGCATGGCTGACTGGGCAGAAGATTATCCCGCAGTAGATTGCCATTGCTGTCTGCGTTCTGCGGTAGACTGGTTGTCAGCCAAAGCTATAGAACCCAATCTGTCCTATTATTTAACTCATAACTGGAAGGAAGAGACGGTTTAATACCTTTCCCAAGGGTATTTGTGCGTAAGTGAATGAAACGAATTCAACTGAAATTCGAACTCGGCACTCCGATTTCTCGTTCCGAGCCGCTATCCACTGTACCACAACGCACATCCTAATAATGATTATAACATTACAAAGAAAATGCAACAAAATAAGTACAACAAAATAAGCAGAGACAAAAACGATAAAATGCCTTTTTATTTAAAAAAAAATGATTGCATATTAAAAAAAAATGTATGTAAAAAGAAATGAAAAAATGCTTATCTGTTAGTGGCAAAATGTTTTATCAGAAAACTGCACAGGGCATCTGCCTTCTACGATAGTTAAGAAATGAAGAGAACATTTTGATTTTTGTTTCATTTAGTAGCAAAACGCTTATTTTGGTGTCAGCTTTTCAACTGTATGAAATGAGTATTCTATATTTAAAAAGAAAATTCAAAATATATATTTTTTTTACTTATTGGCAATTAGCATATATTTTAAATTATTTTCATTGCTTCACTTTTAACTTTTATTTCATCTTTTATTTCATCTTATTTTGGTTCTAGACTATTACATAATGGTAAATTTTCGTTTTAGGTCCCGAAGTTTTTCCCCTTCAAATTTATCCAAAATAGCATTATTTCTGTGCAAATCTATATGCTGAACTCAAATCAACAATTAGTTATTGAAGAAATTTACCTTTATTGATCTTAACGAACAGAAAAATTTCGAATTACATTTTGTCCCCCGTAACTCTAACGCAGTCATGTAATTAACTGCTCAATCACTTTCGGCGTAGGGCAACAAATTTCGGTCTATTTTTGGCCTATTTACTTCCTTTACTAAAATTTCCGCCTATTTACTTCCTGTAATGAAAGTAATACGCGATCTTGTTTTCTACGCGTATTAATTTCATTACAGGAAGTAAATAGGCAGAAATTTCAGTAAAGGAAGTAAATAGGCTGAAATTTGTTCCTACGCCGAAAGTCATTCTGCATGACTTCATGAGAGTTACGGGAGACAAAAAGTGCGAGATGAAGTTCAATTTTTTTCTGGTCGTTATGATCAATAAAGGTAAATTTCTTCAATAACTAATTGTTGATTTGGGTTCAGTATATACATTTGCACAGAAATAATGCTATTTTGGATAAATTTGAAGGGAGAAACATCTTCGGGGCCTGAAACAAAAATTTACCTACATAATTTAGTAATAAGTCTTTGGGCATTTAGTAATTCATTGGTTGATTTATATTAACTTTTTGAAGATGAGGAGTTATCAATATGCCTTATACATAGTCACAAAAGTTTTATTTTTCTACCTTCCGCAGTTGTTAGTCGTACACGTTATAATTTCCCTGGATTTTGAACCGAAACCTTTATTTAATCCATAATAGCAAGCAGTCCCTAAATCATTTTCTATGCTTAGGGAATATCTCGTATCAGTTAATGATCTGAAGACATCGAAATCAGCCATGCACGTAGAGAAATGAGTGATCATTATTCGCTGTTGTACGAGGTCAAGATAATAGAGAGGGAATAACACTGGGCTATAAGACGAATTAAAAAATCATTATTCGCTGTTGCATGAGGTCAAGATAACAGAGAGGGAATAACACTGGGCTATAAGACGAATTAAAAACTCATTATTCGCTGTTGTATGAGGTCAAGATAACAGAGAGGGAATAACACTGGGTTATAAGACGAATTAAAAAATCATTATTCGCTGTTGTATGAGGTCAAGATAACAGAGAGGGAATAACACTGGGCTATAAGACGAATTAAAAAATCATTATTCGCTGTTGTATGAGGTCAAGATAACAGAGAGGGAATAACACTGGGCTATAAGACGAATTAAAAAATCATTATTCGCTGTTGTATGAGGTCAAGATAACAGAGAGGGAATAACACTGGGCTATAAGACGAATTAAAAAATCATTATTCGCTGTTGCATGAGGTCAAGATAATAGAGAGGGAATAACACTGGGCTATAAGACGAATTAAAAAATCATTATTCGCTGTTGCATGAGGTCAAGATAATAGAGAGGGAATAACACTGGGCTATAAGACGAATTAAAAAATCATTATTCGCTGTTGCATGAGGTCAAGATAATAAAGAGGGAATAACACTGGGCTATAAGACGAATTAAAAAATCATTATTCGCTGTTGCATGAGGTCAAGATAATAGAGAGGGAATAACACTGGGCTATAAGACGAATTAAAAAATCATTATTCGCTGTTGTATGAGGTCAAGATAACAGAGAGAGAATAACACTGGGCTATAAGACGAATTAAAAAATCATTATTCGCTGTTGTATGAGGTCAAAATAATAGAGAATAACACTGGGCTATAAGACGAATTAAAAAATCATTATTCGCTGTTGTATGAGGTCAAGATAACAGAGAGGGAATAACACTGGGCATTAAGACGAATTAAAAAATCATTATTCGCTGTTGTATGAGGTCAAGATAACAGAGAGAATAACACTGGGCTATAAGACGAATTAAAAAATCATTATTCGCTGTTGTATGAGGTCAAGATAACAGAGAGGGAATAACACTGGGCTATAAGACGAATTAAAAAATCATTATTCGCTGTTGCATGAGGTCAAGATAACAGAGAGGGAATAACACTGGGCTATAAGACGAATTAAAAAATCATACATATGTTGGACTCTTGCAAGTTCCTCATTAGACCTAGCCTAAAGAAAAACATTTCGTTGCACCTTTTCAGGATATTTTCCGCTGACATGGAATGGAAATCAATTGCTAGGATTGCTGCTAGGAAAGTTGGTTCACTGTGTTGTGATAGAAAATTTTCACCTCGAGAATCTATCCAACAAATTTATAAATCTAGCATTCCACCATGCATTGAATATTGTCTGGTGTTCTTGCTATTCATTTAGAGATTTTTGATTAAATCCAAAGAAAAAACTGCATATAACATTTAGTACTAGACCTTGAATGGTATCTCATGCTGATTCCATTATCGCCCGGTTCACACGCCACCCATGTCTATTGAACAGATGTAGAGGCTCATCTCTTGTTCCCTGTTTAGGATGTGGTTGCCGGCTTTTTCTTTTCCAATCTTTTCACTCTTATGTAGCCCCCTGCACATCAGTGGCGTTACTGCCTTGCTCGGGGTGATATGATTAAAAAAATATTAACATTTACGCCGGAAATCATAGTAGTACAGATCTTCCCTTGGTGGAAGACGGGCTTGTCTGTGGCGGGGTTGTGATACCGTTCATTTGTATCACATATTAACAGTTATGCTGGGTATCAGAGTAGCACCGATCTTCTCTTTGCTCGAGACGGACTTGTCTGTAACGTGGTAGAGATACCGTTCATTGGTATCGTCACCTATCAAATCGGGATGTGTAAATTGGCAATGGTTTCTTTTAATCGAAGTCATTTTTGAAGTCTGCTTTTCTAAGCAGTATCAACTCTGAAAGAATGGGAATGGGGAAATAAATGCGTGAACGAAGGTTTATGGAGAGCATGTGGCAACAAAACAGGAAATACGATGTACCTGGGTACTGGTCTATTAACGGTCATATCTGAATCAAATAGGACATGTCCGTCTCGTTGTTCCGATGCCGTCCTTGGTATTGCCAGCCACCACGGAATGAGTAGATGACCGAGGGGAGGTTAGAGAGAAGAAATTTACATATCAGAGGTTGTCTAGTGTCACCTATCTACCCACACAGGCTAGCAGGCCCTGAACAAAAAATCTATTTTATAATATGAAAAACTGGGTTCGCGATCTTACTTCTGATGTGACTTTTGATTTCCATCTTGTTACCTTGTGAGTATGCACGCTTTCAGATCGCATAGACGGGAATAGAGGTGTAAGATGGGTAATCATTGGCTGGTCGATGGAAAGCTTGGGCTAAAGTCAAGTTGTATGAGTACATCACCGCTAGACTCTTGTCATTGATTTTCCCGAATATCGTAGTCTATATTCTTTACTGTGTCAGTATTAATGTATCTGTGCAAACTTACCTTTAAGATATCCTGGTCTGTTTCTAAGCCGAATTTGGAATCAAATTCTAGACTCATTGCTGGTGGGTAGTTTGTAGAACGAATGTCCCACATGCAATTAAGTAATGGCGGATATGATCCTGACATATCATAGCCCGGTGACTGAAGTTGAACAAAGTTGGTTATCAAAGAAACACTGCATCCTGTAATTAAAATAGTTTTAGAATTAGTGATTGAGCTTTTTGCAATACAAAATATATAAATATACGAGTGGACCCGTGTCGACGAAAATGACGGTAAAATGTTTATATTGATGTGCCAATTAAAATGACGGCAACATATATATTGATGTACCTACTATTAAGTATCTTATATTAAATAATAAGAAAAAATAAAATCCAAACCTCTGAGCGTGACAGGTGGAATATATATATATATATATATATATATATATATATATATATATATATATATATATTAATAATAATAATAATAATAATAATAATAATTATTAAACCGACTCTGCGTGTATTCTAATCTCAAAATTTTATAGAAGGGACTTTTTAAGACCATGAATGACCAGCAGAATCTAAATCCGTTATTGTCCTCGGCTATAAAGCTTTGGGCAAAGAGGGGGAAAAAAAGAAAACTGCGTGGGACCGACAATACATACGGTTCCTCCCAGTAAAAAGAAAAAATACCCTCTAACGGAACAAACAACCAGAAAAGAAAAGTGCTCGATACACACAACCGAAAAGTATTTAACTAGAAGGCAGTAACGCAGAGCAAACACACTAACAAAATAGTAAGATCGCCAAGACCTACCGCGGTTTCGCACAACGGCTCGTATATATATATATATATATATATATATATATATATATATATATATAGACAGACAGATACACACACACACACGCACACACACATATATATATATATATATATATATATATATATATATATACAAAAATTTACAACGGTCTTAATTATAATAGAGAATAAATTTCCCGAAAATTTAATTTTTACATTATTTACATGATTTCGACTGTTGTCCTCATCTTTGTTGCCGTATTCACGTAGTTTCGCCCGTTGTACACAACGGTCTTAATTATAATAGAGAATAAATTTCCCGAAAATTTAATTTTTACATTATTTACATGATTTAGACTGTTGTCCTCGTCTTTGTTGCCGTATTCACGTAGTTTCGGCCGTTGTACACAACGAGCTTCGTCAGGTGATTGGAATTTTGAGCTGAACCTTATATTTTATTCATTGGGGTAGAGTGTTCTTGTTCAATGAGTCATGCAACTTCCAGTTGTCTAACTTATCTCTGAATCCCTCTAAGTTTTTGTTCATCACTGCCGTAGCCAGGTATTGAACTCACAACTCTTTGGGTCAAGTCACTGGATCCAGCCAACGCTTTTATCTACTGGGCCATGTGACCCTGACTTGGCTGGATATAGTGACTTGACCCAAAGAGTTTTGAGTTCACTAACTGGCTACAGTTCTCGACGAAATTAATGCTGAGCTTTAGTAATTAACACAATCATTTGACCAAGCACTCACTCATCCAAACACAATAAATACCTAAAACATACTCGAAAAACGAAAGGCGTTCCGCATCCACCAGATAACTGACATCTCTGGTCACATAACAGTGGAGTGGATGAGGAATTGAAACTGCGAAAGGGTAGACAAGATGTGCTTATTTTATTACCACAGGGGCTAGCACTCGGGCAGGGTTAAAAACTGTTGTGTCCTGTCAGGGCCAAGAAGAAAAGAAACGGAAACAAAAAGGTAGGCTTAACCAGTGTATTAGAATAATAGAACATACACTACCGGCCATAATTATTAGGCCACCCCAGTGTTTTATAAAAATGATGTATTTCATACTATTTTTTAGTATTTATTGCCAACTGAATAATTGTAAATGAAAATAGAATGGTTCTTTTGTTAATACTGCACAATAACATGTACATCAAGTGAATTTATAAATATTTAATGATTACCTATATTGCAGTTTCATCAATGAAAGAATGAAAAATTTTAGGGTGATTCGCACGAGTTTATCTTTGCTTCTTTGCCTTGTAAAATTTTGCAAAATAATAATAACAAAAGAACCATTCTATTTTCATTTAGAATTATCCAATTGGCAACAAATACTAAAAATAGTATGAAATACATCATTTCTTTTAAAAAACTGGGGTTGCCTAATAATTATGGCCTATATATATATATATATATATATAGCAAATCTACAGGGTGCAATGGATAAATTGCCGCTATTTGCCTTGTAAACTTTTGCAAAGTAATAATAAGAAAGGAACCATTCTATTTTCATTTAGAATTATCCACTTGGCAATAAATACTAAAAATAGTATGAAATACATCATTTCTTTTAAAAAACTGGGATGACCTAATAATTATGGCCTGTAGTGTATCTACAAATACGAGTGTTAGTAGTCAGCAGATAGAAGTATACGTCCGAATTGTAGAGTTACGCTGCGTCAGGACTGCCTCACGACTGTCTGCTAGACTGTCTTTTGACTCTTAGGCGGTCATGTCTCGAAAGAGATATGATTGATTGGGCAGTAGATTGCTATTACTTTCTGCGGTAGACTAGTTACCAACCAAGGCTAGAAAAACCAATCTGTCCTGCTATTTAATCCATAGCTGGAGGGAGAAGCGATGGATTAATACCTTTCCCAAGGCTATTTGTGCGAAAGTGATTGTAACTACTTCAACTGGAATTCGAACTCGTAAATTGCCTTATTCCAATCCAATAATACTCCATTTTGATCTAATGTAATTATTGAAATATTATAAACTGTATAAAACTTCTTTCTAAAGAAGAAAGCTTAGACAAACAGTTGCCATGGAAATTTGCTAGAGTAACGATCAGTATATGATATTGTACCTGAAGAAAAGATATTGTAGATAGTTCAGCATCGCCAAAATGCCAAGAAAATATTTTAAAACATATTCGTGACAAAATATGAGGTTATATATATTATTGTGAACCTTGAAAAAAATTAATTTAGTGAAACTTCATGCAATATACAATTTGGATTGACTTTCTTCTCGTTTCTAAGTGAATAATTTAAAAATAATTTTCTTTTAAGCTATAACTTTATATACTTACCCAATTTGTATTTATTTATTTATTTAAATATTTATTTAAATATTTAATTTAAATTTAATTTTAACTTAAAATTTAATTTAATTTATTTAATTTGATTTAATTTAATTTAATTTAATTTATTTAATTTAATTTAAATTTAATTTTAATTTAAATTTAAATTTAAATTTATTTAAATATTTAAATATTTATTTATTTATTTAAAAATAATTTTCTTTTAAACTATAACTTTATATACTTACCCAATTTGTATTTATTTATTTATTTAAATATTTATTTAAATATTTAATTTAAATTTAATTTAAATTTAAAATTTAATTTAATTTATTTAATGTAATTTAATTTAATTTAATTTATTTAATTTAATTTAATTTAAATTTAATTTAGATTTAAATTTATTTCAATATTTAAATATTTATTTATTTATTTAAAAATAATTTTCTTTTAAGCTATAACTTTATATACTTACCCAATTTGTATTTATTTATTTATTTAAATATTTATTTAAATATTTAATTTAAATTTAATTTAAATTTAAAATTTAATTTAATTTATTTAATTTAATTTAATTTAATTTATTTAATTTAAATTTAAATTTAAATTTATTTAAATATTTAAATATTTATTTATTTATTTAAAAATAATTTTCTCTTAAGCTATAACTTTATATACTTACCCAATTTGTATTTAGCAAAGAAACCTCTGCGAATAACTGGTCGGGGTCCAGTCAAGAAGTTAATGGCTAAGGTATTTCCAGTAGAGAACACAACCGTCGGCCTTGATCCGCTGTCAAATTTTGCTAAAATATCATAAGTGCTGTTCTTGCCGTTGTAGACGATTATTGATGCTTGAGGATCGATATCAATATCCATAAACTGTACGAATAAACAAAGTTATCATGTCATGTTAATCAGAATTGAAATTATTACGATAATTAATGTAAACCGTAACCTTTTATGACATACAATCAATGCATAGATTTTACAAGCCACTGGTAGTAAATATATCAGTCAGTTAAGTGCCATACGTGTTACATGCTTGCGCTATCCTGTCTCGAAAGAGACAGGACTAACTGGGTAGAAGTTTTTCCCGCAGTAGGTTGCTATTACATTCTGCGGTAAACTATAGAACCCAATCTGTTCTGTTATTTAACCCATAAATGGAGAAAAGAGACGGATTAACACTTTCCAAAGGGTATTTGCGCGTAAATGAATGCAAGGAATTCAACTGGAATTCGAACTCAGCTCCCCAATTTCTCGTTCCGAGCCGATATCCACTGCAACGAACATCCTAGCAAAAAAAAAAACTTTGGTTAAAAAAAACTTACAAGCGCCATATGCCGTGTCTGAACAAAATTGCAGAAAGTAGTTCTCAATTCTAGTTTATGGCTGTATCAAAATTAGCTATCAGCTAATTACTTACAGGTGAAGAGGCTCATCCCTTGTTCCCTGTTTAGGATGTGGTTTCCGGCTTTCTCTTTAGCAATCTTTTTACTCTTTTTTTTTTCAATTGGAGTAGATAGATTGAACTATCGCCAGGTTCACATGCTACCCACGTCTATTGAACAGGTGAAGAGGCTCATCCTTTGATCCTTGTTTAGGATGTGGTTTCCGGCTTTCTCTTTTCCAATCTTTTCACTCTTACGTAGCCCCCTGCGCATCAGTGGCGTTACCACCTTGCTCGGGGGGATATGATTAAAATTAAAAAAAAGCTGTATGCCTTAAAGATTGTCTAAGATCATTGATTAAAATAGATCCAAACGAATAAAGCCTATGAGTCTTCAAAAGATCTCTCAGTCGGATCTCGTAGAGGCGCGACATTATTATAACTTTACTAAATTGCTGAAACTGCGAGGTGCACTGGAGAATGCTTGAGACTCTTTCAAGAGACATTTATTAATTTTAAAGAAGTACAAAACGCTTATTTCCATCAAAGTAGGTTCCTCTGGCATCAGTGTATTTGTTGTCGCGCTGCAGCCACTTCCTGAAGTCATCGAAAGACAAAGTATTCAGGACCCTAGTCACCGCTTCCTTCATTTTCTCAGTCATCAAAACGGCTACTTTTGTAGCTCTACTTCAGCTTGGGTAATAACTAAAAAACATATGGTACTAAGTTTTTTTTTGTTTTTTAATCGTTTCACCGCAAGGCGGAAATGCCACTGATGTGCAGGGGGTTACATGAGTGTAAAAAGATTAATTAGAAGAGAGTGAAGAGGAAGACGAACCAGTTAGAAAGAAGCAAGAGAAGGATGGAAATGCAGGTGTGATGACAGTTTCAAAGGTGGAGAGAAAGAAAAGGATATATGGAGTGGGGAAAGAGCTAGAGTCAAGTGGTTAATAGGTGAGTATTGACATTGCATTTAAATTCCTGGAGGCTGTAGCCGTCAGGAAAGCAAGAATATGGGAGCGAGTTCCACAGGTGGGGAGTGCGAGAGAAGAAGCTGCAGGAGTAAAATTGTCGTCTGCATTTGGCTAACCTGACTGTGAATGGGTGGGACCCAGTTGCCAATCTGGTTTCATTGTAAAGAAGGTAAGGTACAGTTTTTATGCTTATCAATCTGCTATTTCCAACGCATCTTTCCTTCTGTTTGTCAGAGGACAGCATGGGAAAAATTTCTTGCTTATTCAGATCTTCATCAATACATCTGTCATACCAAATCCAAACTATATGCTTATTATCTTCATAGACTCGCCAGAGTTTTCATCTATAATTTTGCGAATTTCATCAATCAACTCTGATGTCTTGAGATCCCACTCATTCTTCATCGCTTCTCACCGCCTATCTTTCGTCCTTGAACCTTTTGTACCAGCAAAAATCAGATGCTTGGCAGATACAGGTTAATCTAGAAACAGTGCGGAGCATTTCATAAGTTTCTGTAGCATTTTTGTGCAGTTTAGCACAAAAATGTTGTGCATTGAAATCGCAAATTAATTAGTCGTAACAAGCAGTGTTTAGAAGGGTGTGTTTCAAGGTCTGTTACAACTGTCTCCTTCAACTTGGAATAAACGAAAACTTGCGTTATAATATGTCATACTGACGCTGGATCTGGCCATACAAGGAGGAACACATATATCTATAAATATGGTCTTAAATATTATTCTTCGATAGTGACGGTTATGTGAAGTCGGAAAGATTCGCACACACGAAGGGGCCATCGGGAGTCGGAGGCTAGCGGATGTTCTCACCCTCCTTAGCACAAATTCTAGCCTTAATATAGTCTTAAAACCCCTATGCATTTTTGCTTTTTTTGATTGTCGCTCTGTTGACGGTATCCACTGCCGGATATATCTGTCAATCACAGCCGATGGCCCACAGATTTTCAAGCCGGCTGTCTCCTGCTTCTTACGCTACACTTCGTTTACATCACCTATGACTGGATATATCTGTCAACCTTTTTCTACTTTTATGTACGGACGGATGTATCTGTTAACAATATCATGCCAGGTTATCGCCTTTTAAACCTATTGTCATTTTTGTTGACTTTACCTATGGCCAGATATACCTGTCATTTACTTTCCCCGTTCAAGGTCCTATATCACATTCGGCTGATCATCTTATTAGGTATATGATAATTATATACAAAATTGATAATAATCTAGACTAGTTATTACTGCCTTTCTTAAAAATACCTATCTAAAAAAAAAATGCGCCTCCTGCATCCCTTGAAGAACTCTAACAGCAAAAATAACGAAAACAGACAGCACATATCACGAGAAGAGAAAGAATAACATAATCAATGTGTCAAATTCCCATACATTGCATATTGAGATCATATGCCCAAACCGATATTATCAAATTCACGTGAGATTCGAAACCGGGTCTCATGGTTTGAACGCTCACACACTAATCACTCAGTCTAACGCCGACATTAAATGGGTAAATACCTGTAAAGTAATGATTTCCCAGCGTGGTGCTGTTAAAATCCAGCTGTGATGTATATTTTCCGAATATTCAAAAGGGTATGTTGTTGACTGGAGAACATTCATCTCGTATTCATCCGTTACCATAATTTCGTATAAATATCCTGCAAGCATATAAAGCATGACATAAGTAAATATTCATATATATATATATATATATATATATATATATATATATATATATATATCCAAGTTAATGAAGAACAAAGAAAATATTAACAACGTTCAAAACACTATTTTAAAACAGTGCTCAATATAAAAATAGAGCTATGAATTTTTATTAAAAGCTATAGTTTAGAACATGTACAAATTATAATTTACTACAGAAGTGTATATTTTGTTTCGGCAACGAAAAAACAATGTACGAAATGTACACTTTTGTAGTAAATTATAATTTGTACATGTTCTAAACTATAACTTATAATATATGTATATATATAGCTTTATTTAATCTGTAAATTCAGATTACATTTAGGGGGATATCTATTTCAACATGTCAGTTTGAGATATGCATTGTCAACCCCAGTCCACCATAGAATGATAAAAAATTCTTATACGGAAAGCAAAGGTTAGAAAAGAAAAGAGTGAATAATTTTGGTCAGGAAAGGGTCAAAAATAGGAGAAAATAGTAGTTATATTCCTTTGATAATGGAAGGCAGGTAATTTGTAGATTGGGTCTGGGGTAGTAGGCAGGAAAAAATTAAGATTATCCAGTCGTAAATATGGCGAAAGGAATCTATCTATCTATCTATCTATCTATCTATCTATCTATCTATCTATCTATCTATCTATCTATCTATGTCAAGGAATTAGGTTAAAAAAGCCCCCTTCCTCCATACAAAAAACGGATTTTTAAATTAAATTCTTGATTTTTGATCATTTAAATTATTTGCACAGCCCGTTGTTTATTACGATCTCTGTTGTTTATAGCATATTTAAAAACTTTCAGAACATTCAAATTTTATTAAGAACATACCTTGTATTAGCTTCCTAAGACCACAAGTTAGAAATTAATAACGGTCAACAATACTTCATACAATAAACAAAATTCAAGACAATATTACTAAGACTTCTCATATATTTTACTTTCGTTTTAATTGATCTGAAAAAAATGACTTACTTTGTTTTCCCGGGCAAATTTGTACATAACTTTCGCAGCAGCTGGACATAAGAGGCATAGGCGTCAAACCATATAGATAGCATACAGACTCAAACTTATCAAAGGTTACAGAATAACAGGAGGAATTACAGGCGTCAAGACACGAGTAGATGGTATCGTTCGGTCCGTAGGGATGTTGAGACATGATTTGGGCATTAACTTCGGGACGGTACTGCACATGTTTCCAATAGCAACGCGGATCTGGTATTACAAAGAAAAAGGAAAAGAAAACCGGACTAACAAAGAGACATAGGAAAAAATACGCTATATATATATATATATATATATATATATATGTATATATGTATGTATGTAATCCTCACTTATACACACAGTAAAAAGAACCTTCAGATATTGGGGGTCATCTACATTAAATCCAAACAACCCACACTTAATAAAATCATGTTTAAATTTGGTCATAACACATTACATTGCATTTAAATATATGGTTCTGTTATCATTTCGAGATCTCACGCGGTGTGACGTCATAGAATCGCATTACAAACTTACGAAAGGCGTTTGCTATTTTTGGTAACTGTTATCGTAACTGTTAACTGTTTTATATCAACACAAGATAAAATCGTCGCTGATGTTGGATGTTTTTATGTTAACGTCCTTGTAACCTCTCTGAAGATGGCTCACGTGAGCCGAAAGCCTAGAACCAATTTAATAAAAAATGATCCAAATGTTGGAGAATTTTTGTCTTTATTTTCACCCGAAATTAAAGCCATAACACGATGTTTAGAACGGCTCATGATTAAGCATAATAGACATTCATTGTCTCTTATATTTAACAGTATATGTTTAGAATATATATATATATATATTGTTTAATTACTTAGTGTTTGGTCATAATAAAATTAGGCCAGTGCACATTTGTATTAAAAAGTATTCAATGCAATTATATAACAAAAATGAACTATTGAATGAAAGAACGGAAATTGTGATAAGTGTAACGATACTAAAAATACCTCTTACAACCATGGATGAAATCGTTATAATTTCTGGTAATATATATATATATATATATATATATATATATATATATATATATCACCAGAAATTATCTATAACTATAAATTAACTATATATATATATATATATATATATATATATATATATATATATAGTTGATATGGATAGAATAAAATTCCGTCGTCAAAAAACAAAAATAAATAAATAAAATAAAATAAAAAGAAACAGGATGATAAAATAAATATCAAATAGGAAAAGTATATCAATCTAACAGGTTTCAAATTTATTAAAGCTTCGTCAGAAATTATGAAAAAAAATGCAGATACTCTGGTATTTTAAATTTTGTTTGGGTCAGTTCACATTAGTCAATCACGTATAACCTTAGATAATTCTACATGTATATAATCTTATGAAGATTTTTGTATATCTAATTGGGCATCTGAATGTAATGTGTATGCGAGTCTATCTAGTGGTAGTTCTAATGTCTTCACCATTGTGCGGTCATTCAGCGTAACGGGGGGGGGGGCACTGCTTTCTAATCAATAGATGAACTTTTAAGCATTTACTCTTTCTATTAGATAAGATATAAGTTAGAATCTTTAATAATGGACTCAAACAAACATAGTGATGTAATACAAACACTCCCTTACCTTCTTTTATTTCATTCAACACATTATGACACCCTTCAAGACATAACCTACGCACACACACACACACACACACACACACATACACACACACACACATATATATATATATATATGTAAACATGTAACGGAAATTAACGAAAAATTAACGAAACTTGGTTATAAGTAACCGACAACCGACAATTTGTAATGAATTATTTTTGAACATTATTTTTATCGATACTCGTATTTAAGTAGATATTCTGTTTTTAATTAAACAGTATTTTTATATTTATATCTACCGGCCTGATTATTCATGGTCGAGTGGTCAAGACAGTACCAGATCAAATGGTATGCTTCCCCTATGTGATAGGGGTTGCAGGTTCGAATCCTGCTGGATAGCACACATTTTCGTAATAAAAATTTATCGTAAATAATCAGGCCGGTAGATATAAATATAATAAATACTGTTTAATTAAAAACAGAATATCTACATAAATATGAGTATCGGTAAAAATAATATATGTATATATATATCTTCCATTGAATACGTCTCATAACGATGATTTAATCAATGTTTTACTGAGTCTTTCAAGGATTCTAATATTATACCGAGTTTCAGGAGTTAAAGAATATAAAAATTGTCCATAGCTTTTTTTATTGTTCCGAGAACTTTCGGCCAGATTGATAGTAGGTAATAGCATTTTTAAATCACATAAATGTCGACATCTTATTAATATTATATATTTATTTATTTAAATCTACTAGCGTGAATACTCGAGAAATCTTTTTTAAATCGTTGTGGAGTGGTCACTGCAGCTCAAATCTAATGACAGTTTCCTCTAGGATAGGCGGTTTTGGATCTTTCTGATATATATATATATATATACTAGCAGTATAGCCCGGCGTTGCTCGGGTGTAATGAAAGCTTTAAAAGTAATCGATGGTCTTGGAGCTCAGACTCTGCATAAAGAATATTTCTGTGAAGTTTGGTGAGAATCGGATAAAAATTGTGGATTTGTATAAAGGACATACAGACAGATAAGCAGACACACACACAAATATCTTGCCTTCTATATATATATATATATATATTATCGATTTTCTGCACTATTTTAAGAACTGCAACCTTGAAACTTCTGAATATCATTTCTTATGTCTTTGTCTATAAGTGTATCAAATTTGATTAAAATCGGACCACTCGTTCTATAACCCGATTTTTTCGATTATCGGTTTTCGATATTTATCGGGGGTACCTCGACACAAAACCTAGCTAAGAAAACTCGCAGACGCTTATTGTACAACTGTGTAAATTTTCAAGAAAATCGGCTCAGCCGTCTCTGAGTTTATCGGTAACGGACACACACACACACACACACACACACAAAGTTTCACTTATAAATAAGTTTATATATATATATATATATATATATATATATATATATATATATATATATAAAATGTAGAGAAGTTTTTTAATTTGTTGAGCAGTTATTATAGCCATCTCGACTTTGAAGTTGCACCCATAATTATTAGCTCACCCCAGTGTTAAAAAAAATGATGTATTTCATACTATTTCTTAGTATTTATTGCAAAGTGAATAATTGTAAATGAAAATAGAATGGTTCTTTTGTTAATACTGCACAATAACATGTACATCAAATGAATTTATAAATATTCAATAATTACCTATATTGCAGTTTCATCAATGAAAGAATGAAGGGCATTTAGGATGGTTCGGACGAGTTTATTTTGTAAAATTTTGCAAAGTAATAATAACAAAAGAATCATTCTATTTTCATTTAGAATTATCCACTAAAATAGTATGAAATACCTCATTTCTTTTAAAAACCAGAGGTGGCCTAACAATCATGACTGGTAGTATATATATATATATATATATATATATATATATATATATATTTGTAATATTTTTATTATAAGTATATATAATAAAATATTTGCCAGCACTTCACAGATGCTTTTATGTGTCAGTTCTATAAATTGTACTAGTTACTAACCAGTTACCAAACGTCACCTGACGAAGTACAATTCTTTTGTGTAGTGATGTAAAATGTTACACTCGTATAAGTATACACATATAACTACTCATAATAAAAATATTACTATTATAATGTATTGCTCTGTTTTGTATTGATCATAATTAAAAAAAGGAAATACGACGAACTGCGTATATTTATTTTATTTATTCTTAATATTACTATGAAATCTATCTATCTATCTATCTATCTATCTATCTATCTATCTATCTATCTATCTATCTATCTATATATGTGTGTGTGTGTGTGTGTTTGTGTGCGTGTGTGTGTAAGAGAGAGAGTGTATGTGTGTGTGTTTGTGTATGCCCGAATACTATAGATGAACTATAGAGTGAAGTCATGTTAAATCACTTACCTGACCACCAGGTGACAGTTAGCACAGCTTGATGAATATTTTTCTGCACGGCAAACCTTATTATGGCAAAATTGTTATTACTCGTTATAATCTCTGGTTCCTTTAAAGACTCAGTGTAAGTTCCATATCGATAACTGTCATGAAGAGTTCGGCCTCCCAGCCAAATCTCCAAGACAGATAAATCATTTAACGCATCCGTTACGTTGAGCTAAAACGAAAGAAAAGAAAAGGAAACTCTTTTCGCTTGAGTAATGATTGAATTTTGGTAGTGCAGTGGATATCGGCTCGTTACAAGAAATCGGAGTGCCGAGTTCGAATTCCAATTGAATTCGTTGCATTTACTTATGCGCAAATACACTTGAGAAAAGTACTAAAACGCTATTTCTCCTTCTAGCAGGAGAGTTTTGGTTTTATAGCCTTGGTTGGCAACCAGTTTACGGCAGAAAGTAATGACAACCTACTGTGGGACAATTTTCTACTCAGTTATGTCCTCTTTCGAAACATGATCGCCCAAGTGTGTATCATGTATAGCATTTAAAAAACTGCAATTCTACCTTTCTCCCGAAAAATCAAAACCAACCCCCTCCTTACTGCTGTTGAATCCACTGTTGTCTATGGAAGAAAAAATAATTTTAATGCATCATCAATGAACCCCCCCAACACCAAAAAACAAAAACAAAAAAAACATTAACTGGTACTTAGATATAAAAGCTCCGGGCTGCACTTAAACATCTTGTGGTGTCAGCACAAGACAAACAAAGAGTTTGTGGCAAAATTTTTCCATCACTGCAAGCACTCGGAAGCATATATTACGATTTCCTTGAAATTGTCAAATTTTTCTTCCTGGTTTTGCTTAAATAAGCTGAACGCAATTTTACAGCTTCAACTAAATATATAAATGAACTTCCTGAAGGTGGTGCAGAGTTGTCAAACAGTGGCTGGTTATGTTAGCATGCTACAAAAAGCATCATTGATGATGGAGGGCCATCGTTTGTGTGTGGATGGATGGTTATTCCAACAGAATAATGCTGCAATCCACGCTGCAAGACGGACCTTGACCTTTCTACAAGAAAATTGGGTCCATCTCTTGGGACATCCTGCATGCTCACCAGATTTGAACCCAATTGAAAATGTTTGAGGATGGATGACAAGAGATATTTATCGAAATGGCAAACAATAGTCAGCAAAAAATGAACTTCGTGAAGCCATCTTCAGAAGCTGGAGCAACATCCCTTGCACCTTAATGGAAACGCTTATTTCTAGCATGCCTTACAGAATTCTTGAAGTCATCAAAAGCAGTGGAGGTAGAACTCATTATTAAATTTAGTTGTTGAATGTTTTCATACACTTTTCATACACTTTTTGTACAATTTCGTAGAATTTTTGTCTCTGGTCTTATAATTTTGATCATGTGTAAATCGCCTCATTTTATAAAAATGTAAATTTCTAAATAAAATATTTGGAATATAGCTTTTTGTTTCCATAACCTTTTAGATTGTAGTATTGGTTACTTTAAGTGGGAGGAGTTTAAAATCTATCCGTAAAAAAAAATATTTTTAAAGACTTTTAAGTGGTCTTAAATTTTTGATCGGGAGTGTACAACATGCAGTATTGAAAAATTACAGATCATCATGGAGAGTTTCATCTATTAACTTCATTATTTTATCGATTTTGTATTATAAATAATTAGAATGCTTACAACACGCATCAGCTTGTTAAAGTCCTTACAGATTTTATTGAAGTTATTGCGATTTACAAATTATACGTTTCGATCAATTATGCAAACCAGTCAATGAAATTTGAATATGGTGATTTGTTTGGAAAAATAATTTGTCAAAAGCCTTATTACATATGTGAAAACGATTTTATGGAGGCAACTAGTTTAAGATTATAGCTTAAATTCCCCATCGGTAATTTTCTTGGGCGTATGGTCGCATCACGTTCTCGTACGCTCAGCGAAGTTAATCAACGTCGATTTGTCAGTACCTTAGTGGGTGACCGCTTGGGAATACCAGTTACTATAATTTTTGATATGCAGAGGGTGTAATGGATAATGACTCGGAAGTGTTAATCGGTGAGTCAAGTTACAATTCCATTTGGGATGGTTATATTCATTTATGCGCATATACTCTTGGAATCCACCTCTTCTTTTCCCAGCTCTGGGTTAATTAGTAAAACTTCTTTCATTAAATCATTATTATCTGCCTCCAATCGTAATTGATCTAGCGACATAAGTATGTTTACTAATATAACTCCTTTTTTCATTCCGTGTTATCACTTAGCCCTAAAATTTAACTGTGGTCACACAATTCTTCTTCTATGTGACCTGTCCTTTTAGGACGTAGGCGATCATGGCTTTCGATGACTCCCTATCCCTGGTGGACGCTTTGTCCTGATACTCCACGCAACCCTCGTTCCGTCATCCTCCTGATTAGGTCCTTCAAATATGTTATCCACTTCTTTTCCTTCTCTCTTTTCCCCTCTATCTGGCCGGTTAGTATCAGGTTCTTCAAGCCTTCCTTCCTCATTGCATGTCTCATGAACTGTAGCTGTCTCTTCCTGATGCTTAGTATTAATTTTCTTTTCGTTTCCATCCTATCCAAAACCTCATCAGTGCTCACATACTCGAGCCATGATATTCGCAGCATCCTTCAGTAGAACCACATTTCAGCTGATTCAAGTTTTTTTTTCATCTTTGAAGATATTGTCCAACATTCATTGCCATATTGAAGAACCGACATCACATAGCAATCCACTACTCTCTTCTTTGTTTCTAGTGAAAGTTTCCTGTGTCTTAATACTTTACTCAGCTTCTGGAACGCGTCTTTCGCCATGCCGATTCGCTTTTGGATCTCTGTGTCGCACTTTCCAGTTAAAATGCTAGATATTTTTTCCTACTGTCTAAATTGTTATCCAACATTTCTTAGGAAAAGTGTGCATGAAGGAAACATTCTTACAGAGAAAATGTCGGGTATTCAATCATGTGGAAATGACATAGCCAGTCCTAGCAGAAAATATTTAAAATAGTGAAACTAAAAAATAGAGTTTATTTAAACATTTTCTATCGACAAAGTAGTGGAGTAGTGATAGCCTAGCGACATCAGTTCTATGAAAATGAGACTGTAACGCGACTGCGTAAACATTTTTGAACTCTGTCGAAATTGGAACCAGCGGATTGGACAGTTTCAATCTAAAACTGGTAGTATTACTCAGTTTATTGTCTAATCTGCTTTTTTTTTTAAGATCAAATTAAATCTACATAACATCAACGGCGGCTGGAGGAGAAACACGAGCTACATTTCAGAACATGAACGGCAACTGTGTGTAATTCATTACTTCCGTTAAAGAATTCAAAGATGAAACAAGCCACTCCCTAAAAATAAAGCTGAAAGAATATCGAAAATCCATAGTAAAGAATGAGACAATGAAATCGGGCATGCCTGATCAAGTATGAACGAGAAACATGTAGACAACAAAAGCAGCTAAAAACAAAACAAAATCCAGTTAGTGCAGTCAAGCATGCCAAACAGCAGCAGTCAGGTTAGGTTTAAGGCGTCATGTGATCTAAGGAAACTGGTTCTACGGGACAATAGCCGTGGATTAAAATATTGGTTCCTGAATTTGGTGACATAGTAATTGTGACTTCAATCCTTGGTTCGGGTAGTGTGTAGTTAGATTCAATGAAAACATAGTTAACCATAAGTGAGTATTAATAAAAATAAGAACGAAATGTGATATATCCAGGAATGATTAGTTGAACAGAACAGTCTACCCGCGTAGATTAAGTAAATGGTTGATTTCGGAATGCACTGTAGGCTAACCGGATCAATATACACCTGGTTACGGCAGGAGGACACAACGCTTGAAACATTAATGCCAAAAGCTCTCTTTGCTTCAGACTATGTTAAAGCTTCTGTTGTTTGAAGACTACAATGAGGAAAGACGACACCTGGTGTTGGAAACCTAAAAATACGGGACTATCACCGAGAGAAGATGTTATTAAAACGAAAGAGAGCGGTGTGATGCAATGAATAAGTGTGCATTATGCTGCATTCGGTAACAGTTCGGTATGTGAATTCGGAGACCCGAGTTCGATTTCCAGTTAAATTCTTTGCATTCACTTACGCGCAAATATCATTGGGAAAGGTATGAACGCATGTCTTCTCCATCTAGCTGTAGATTAAACAGCAGAACAGATTGGATTCCATAACCCTGGTTCGCAACCAATCTACCACTTTTCAGTCATGAATTGAAAGAGACATGATCTCCCAAACGTGTATCACGTATGGCACTATATGATTGAAGTGTACGAAAGGGTATAGTAAATTCGTCAGGTCAATATTTTAGAATAAAGTGCTTTTTTTTAAAATAAGAAAATGGCTTATATATATTCTGGTTATTTAATAAAATCTATAAAGTTATCGAAACAAGAATTAAAACTGAAATTAAAATTATGTAAAGTTTCTTGCGAGTCACTTTTTATAATGTTAGGAAAAAATGAAAATGCTTGTTCCTGGGTTATATTTTAAAAAAACATATTTGCGAAAATCTGTTCATATTATGTGGTTGAAATCAGAGTTAAGTATAAAATGCACATTCAACACTCATTTCTTTTCTTTAGTCACGACAAAATAAAATTGAAACTTGAACTATAACTGAAGCTAATAATAAAGATGCAATAGATATGTAATCTACTTCGTGAAGAAATGGGTAATAGAATTATTACAGGTTTATTCAATTAATCACTGTGTTTTCTGTATTTGAAGTGGTTAAGGCGACGTCCATAAGAGACTGACTCATAAGGATGCGAGTTCCAGACTGTCGGTAGCGACTTTTGATTTTGCGATCTATAGTCTGAGGTTCTTTGGCTAAGACCATTTTGATAAAATTATTTAATAATAAACTGGAATAAGAACAAGAATAAAAAATAAAGGAAGAATTAAAGCTATAATATTTATGACACTTGCTTGCATCTTCGTTGGTGTTTGTACCGGAAGTACAGATTTTCAACTTCTGTTAAGCCGGAGAGGGTAATGGAAGATGAGCCTGTGAAGTTCTCGTGTTACTGTACAATTGAGACTTTTTTTTTTTACTAAAGTTATCCCAATAAAAGACTCAAGAGCACTGAAGGTAGAAGACGACAGAATGAGATGTGTGATATAAATGTAAAAGGAAGTAAAATGACGAGGATAAGGAGAATGGATTACGATTAAGCCTTAACAATAAGTCAAGAAGTGTGATATTTATAAAGGATTTACATCAGACATTATTCCACAACGTAGAAGTTCTAAAAAACAAACCAAAAAAAATAAAAATAAAAATAAAAGAACAAAACAAAAACAAACCCCAAAAACAAAAAAACAAAAAACAAACAAACAAACAAACAAACAAAAAACGAACAACATCTGTCTGGAAAAAAATTCATTCTTTTAATAGGAATATGGGTGAAAGGTTGGTGAATCGACTCTGTGGCTGTATTATCACGAGTCTTAGATATAACGTTCTGAACTAATGGAACTAAAGCGTATAGCTCATCTGAGCATTTGGCGTGGAAATAGCAATAGACTGGCGATATTTTTATGACAGTCTAGGAGAATGATTTCCCAACATTGTGAACATTAGGCATAGAAATCGCAATAGAGTGGCGATACTGGTTTGTTAGTCACTGTAGGAGAATGATTTTCCAACATTCTGAATATTTGTCTTGGAAATAGCGATAGCGTGTCGATACAGATATGACATTCCAATTAAGAGAATGATTTCCGAAAATTATTAGTGGCTAATAATAAGAACATTTCTTAACGGCTACTGTTAAGGTAAATGCTTCAAGATTTTTTTAAAAACAGTGCACTTTAAGCAAAGTGATAATGTCACTATGTTGCAAGTGGCTACTGGGAAAGGAAGAGAATGAACAAAAAAAAGAAAACGGGGAGAGGTGTAAACTGGACAATAGGCGACTCTGTCTACTTCTGTCGAAGGAAAAATAAATACTAAACGCAATTTATATAGTTTAGCCTGAGACGTTCGAAGTATAGAGTTTAAGTAGACTTTAAAAGGAACCGTAACTGTTTAAGGGATGTGCGCCGTGGTGCCGAGTTCGAATTCCAGTCGTATTCCTTGCATTCACTTGCGCGCAAATACCCTTGAGAAAGACATGATCGCCCAAGCGTGTATCACGTATGGCACTTAACTGACTGAACTGTTTAAGAAAATCACGTGGTACAAGACAACAGTCAGTTAAATGCCGTACGTGATGAAAGATACATGACTGACTGGGTAGAAGATTATCCCGCCGTAGGTTGCCATTGCTTTCTGCGGTAGACTGGTTGCCAGCCAAGGCTATAGAACCTAATCTGTTTTATCATTTAACTCATAACTGGAGGGAAGTGACGGATTAATACATTTCTCAATGGTATTTGTGCGTAAGTGAATGCAACGAATTCAACTGGAATTCGAACTCTGCTCCTCGATTTGTCATTCCGAGTCGATATCCACTGCACCACAAACAACAGTAATATTTATGAAAAGAGTTTAAAGAAGAGTTATATAATTAACGAAGAAAAAATTGATTTAACCTACCGACAATTGTAATAGCGAACCAAGTTTTCCTTCAATGATCCATTGGTAAGTTATGCCATTTTTGATTGGATTGGTTTGGTTGAATATTTTCGTGGAATTAATTTCTCCGGCATCTTTTTGGAGATAGTATCGGTATCTTTCGGCTGAAACGAAGGTGTATACAGTGGTTTGTCTTATGAAAACGTCATAGATTGCTTTATTTGACAATGGAAATATTTAAGTCGTAAAAAAATGCAATTCGGAAAGTGTGCTAAAAGCCTTTAGTTAAATATGTACATTTCAGGAAGCAATAAAAATTTTTTATAATCCTCCAGCTCTACACCAAAAGAGCCTGATGGGTGAACTGGTTTTATAATCGATGACCTAACCTAGCGGTAAGTGGTACTGACTTAAAGGGTAACAGTAACAGAAGAACTTAAAGAAAACAGGAATTAAAAATACATGAAATAATGTATTATTAGAAAAGTGTTCCAGAAAGTAACGTATGAAATTATGAAATAAATATAGAAGTGTTGGTAGTATCACAGTTATCAGCGCAAAGTGTAGAATTAGAAAGCCAATTTTACATTTTTGTTTACTTCCTTCTCTTTTGCACTAACCCCACCAACAGAGGAGCTCATTTCATCATACGATCTTGAGTAGACTAGTCTCTTTTCTTATACACTAAATGAAAACAACTTTATATATATATATATATATATATATATATATTATGGTGCTCTTCCACGTGAAATGGACTCTTCATCCTGTTATAAATAATAACCTGCGTGACTTCCGGGGATGCAGCTGTGAGGCAGTCGAGTGACAGTCTAGAGACAGTCAAGCGTAACTACACAGTTTCGGACTTACACTTCTATTTGGTGACTGCTAATATTCGTAATCGTATATATGTTATTTTATTCTTTTTTTTTTTTTTTTTTTTTTTAAATCATTTCACCCCGAGCAAGGCAGAAACGCCACTGATGTGCAGGAGGTTACATAAATGTAGAAAGATTAATTAGAAAAGAGTGAGGAGTACAAGCTAGTTAGAAAGGAACAATAGAAAACTGAGAAAGCAGGTGCAATGACAGGTACATGGGCGGAGAGAAAGGGAAGGTTATACAGGGGAGGGGAGAGAGCTAGAGGCCAGTGGTTAGTAGGTGAGTATTAACTTTGCTTTTAAATTTCTGGAGGTCGTAGCCGTCAGGAAAGCAAGAATACGGGAGTGAGTTCCACAGGCGGGAAGTGCGAGAGAGGAAGCTGCAGGAGTAGAATTGTCGTCTGCGTTTGGCTAACCTGACTGTGAATGGGTGGGACCCAGTTGCCAGTCTGGTTGAACGGGTAAACACCTGTTGAGGAGGCATCAGTGACTTAAGCTCATCCGAGCAGAAGCCATGAAAGTATTTATAGAAGAGACAGAGGGAGGCCACATTTCGACGATGGGAAAGTGGCTGCAGACGAGTCGCCAGATCAGTACCTATCACATTACAGACTCTCCTTTGGAGCTTGTCAAGAACACTGAGGAGAACGGCAGGAGCACCTGACCATAAATGGCAGCAGTACTCCATGCACGGACGGATGGTTGACTTGTATATATGCAGGATGGATTCAGGTGGAAAAAACATCCTGGATCGACATAGTGACCCAATCTTCTTAGCAGTAGATTTTGCTATGGATTCAATATAGTGCTTCCATTTGAGGTCTGAGGACAGGGTAAGTCCGAGGAGGCGTAGTGTATTACTCTCCGGGAGAATCATCTGGTCCATGCTTATGGGAGGCAGAAGAGGTTGCCTGTAATGGTTGACAGACAACAGCTTGGTCTTAGAGGAATTGAAGTTGACAAGCCACTTCTTGCCCCAGTTCACCACAGAGTGTAGATCCCGATCAAGGTCAGCAGCGAGATTATGTCTGTCCGCCACGACAGGTTTCTTACTAATACACTGTTTGAACCTACCTTCTTGTTTCCATGTCTTTCTTCCTGGCCCAAACATGCCACAACAGCTTGGCGACGAAGATTCGCCACAACAATATATATATGTCTGCGTGTGTGTGTGTGTGTGCGTGTGTGTGTGTGTGTGTGTGTGTGTGTGTGTACCGGATTGTGACTTCATTTGCTTGAACCATTTTGTGTTCATTGACCTTTAAATGATTACGTCTCTCTGCAAATTCCTCTTTTATGTTGCTTAATTTAACTCATAACTTTACCACCAAACTTTGTCTGTATGGTCCTTATTTGGCCACCATTTTAAAATTTCTTCTGCTTTTCTCCAATATGCCATGTGGATGTTGAATTTTAACGTCTACTTTCTTCATTAAAGGTTCAGATAATTTTAACATCATATTTCTGATTGTTAGCATCATTTTTTTATAGTTCTGAATATCATTATAAAATCCACATTTTACAAGTTTTGTCTGCGGAATCCTCAGCAGTCAGTAAAATGTCTTCTTATCGGTGGGGAAATTCTTCAGCCTTCATAACAAATCAATAGATGGATTTAATATTGGTTCAGATTTATTGTCTTAGTTTTCCAATCAGTTGACTTAACTTCTCGGAAGTATTTTTCGTTATTTCTATCCGCCTTACACTATTCTTTACCTATTCACACACACACACACACACACACATGTACTCATACACATATACACACATATTTACTCACACAAACATGCACACACATGTACTTACACACATACACACACATGTACTCACACACATGTACTTACACATACACATGCACTCACACACACACACACACATATATATATAGTGTTGAGGTTTGATTATGTCTATTGTTGTTGTCTTTCTGTAGTTTTACTGACAAAAGTTATTTTGGTAAACACCTTTTTTATCCTAAAGTGCTCAATATCAAGGTAGAGATAAAGTGTTGATAGGTTTAAGACAAAAAAAGTTCTCACTTTAACTGAGGAGGTTTCGTTGAGGACATCGTCATGATGTCTTCACTCATCAGGGCTCGACATCCCATTTTTTAAAATCTTTATATAGAGCTTGGTATGAGTTGATATTTTCTGGGGTGCTTTTATTTGCAATTGGTTAGTTTTCTTTTTCTTTTTTATCTTTATTGTGATTTATTTTTTATTGGTTTTTGATGTTTATAATGTTTTTATCGCTTTTTAACCCAAGAACACTAACCATGGATATATAGTATCCAGTACAAATTTAATTAAATTTTCAGTACCTGATTTACTTACCTGCATGATAAATATTTCAAATAAAGATTTATATGTAATATTTTTTTTTTTGATATTTTTCCAAATGGGGTATGATATACCCATGGTTAGTAGTGGTGCAACTTTAATTGATGATTAGTGTTCCAGAGTTAATGGATAGTAAATGGGTGTCCGCTTTATACAGAATAGGTGTCTGGTTAGTTGTTTTTTTAGTGATATATATATATATATATATATATATATATATATATATATATATATATATATATGACTAAAAAAGCAACTATATATATATATTAGTTGACGATCGCAAAACGCGAAACCCAGGGTCACGAACTCACACAAATCCAACTAAATGTGTTAGCTCTATCACTGATATTGATCGCTTTTAAATAAGTACCGCGCATATATATAAATAAAATTATATATAGCAAATATATATATATATATATATATAATGCATCGCTCATTCAGTAATGAATTAGAGCACTCTAACTACTGGCGTATCATACATCATACGCCGCTTTATACCGAACGCCCATAGCTCAGAGGTAGAATCGCCGACAGACACCAATTCGGTCGGGTTTCGCTTCTGGGTTAGAAGCAATCTGATGTCTAACCGTACTGATACGCTGTGATACAGCGAAACAAATATATATAAATATATATATATATTGTCATCCGCAGGCAGATCTGTTTCGCTGTATCACAGCTCATCAGTACGGTTAGACTCCGATTGCTTCGCAACCCAGGCTCGAAATCCGACCGATCCGGCGTCAGTCGGCGACTCTACCCCTGGGCCACGGGGCGTTCGGTGGAAGTAGGCAGCCTTTTTAGCGCATATCATATTACGCGCACAATAGCTAGCTTGCTCCAATTCATTTTTACTGAATGAGCGATGCGTACATGTATTTTTATATCCACACACACACACACACACACATATATATATATATATATATATATATATATATATATATCACTAAAAAAGACCACACATCTGAGTCATGGATATTCCAAATGAAACTCATTCGACTTACGGCAGTTACTTTCATCGAAGTCATTTAGACAGTCAGAGACGCCGTTACAGACGTTTGTTTTGTTCAGACAGGCGGAATGTTTACCCGATATCTTGCAGTTGAATGTATCTGAAAAAAAAAATATAAAAGATAAATGTTAGTGCTTGCTTAGTATGATATAAAACCTTACCTATGTACAGTGTCTCTTTAAGGTTATCATGTCCATCTACAACTTCCTATTCTTTGCAGCTATAAGCAAATAATTTCTTTTAGCTTTTCCCACCCGTTCTTGTTCTGGCATCCATTTATACAAGCTTGTTAGATTACTTGTTGTTTCACTCTGTCTCTTTTACCGCCAATATATTCTGTGAGAGTGAAATCATCCATTCATGTTCTCTCATCAAATGCCTCAGAAGTTTCAGGATTTTCTTTCTCATTTTACGGATGTGACCTTTTTGCATCTATTTTCCTGAAAAATTCCTCGTTGCTCGCATGCTATGTCCACGACATTCTCAGTGCTCGCCTTTAAAATTACATTGACTTCTTCAAGTTTTACCCTCATCTTTGAATAAATTGTCTAGCATTCGTTACTATATTAGGGGACTGATATTACCCCAAGTCCAATCCACAGGCACCCTAGATGGGTTGAGGGAAGAGACGGATTAATACCTTTCCCAAGGATATTCAACTGGAATTCGAAATCAGCTCACCGATTTCTCTTTCCGAGCCGACATCCACTGCACCACAACGCACATCCGTCAATAAACGTTTACAGCACCTAGTATTCCCAATCGGTCACCCATCTAAGTACTGATCAGGCCCAATGTTGCTTAACTTCGGTGATCGAACGAGAACCGGTGTATTCAACGTGATATGGCTGTAAGCATGCACATCCGTCACTAAACGCTTACAGCACCTGGTATTCCCAAGCAGTCACCCATCTAAGTACTGATCAGGCCCAATGTTGCTTAACTTCGGTGATCGAACGAGAACCGGTGTATTCAACGTGGTATGACCGTAAGCTTGCACTGTTTTATTTCTACTAGATATTCTCCTATTTTTTCTAACTGGTTTAGATTTTAGAAGATATTTTTTACTATTTTCAAAAGGTTTCTTTTTATAAAGCCACATTTAGAATGTCCATTTTACTTTTTTTACATTTTAGATTAACTATTTTACTGTTTTAAAATGTTTTACAGCTCTTTAAGGAGTTTAGTTTAACTACTTTATATTTTAGGAGGTCTCTTTTACTGTTTTTAGAAGGTCTCTTTTTAGAAGGTCACTTTTTAGATGGCCAGTTTTACTGTCTTTAATTTTAGGTCTTTTTACCGTTTTCAGATCGTTTCGTTTTGTAAGGTCACATTTAGAAGGCCTATTTTGCTTTTTTACATTTTAGATGATCTATTTTACTGTCATTTTAAAGGTTTCTTTTTAGAAGGCCTTTTTAGGACTCTTTGTAGAAGGCCAGTTTAAGTAATTTTATATTTTAGGAGGTCTCTTTTACTATTTTTAGAAGGTCTTTTTAGGAGGTCACTTTTTACATGGTCAGTTTTACTATCTTTCATTTTAGAAGGTCTCTTTACTGTTTTCAGAAGATCACATTTTAGAAGGCCTATTTTACTGTTTTACGTTTTAGATGGTCGTTTATGATGTTTCTAGAAAGAAAACTCTTTTTAGGTCATTTTAGAAGGTCGCTTTTTAGAAAGCTTATTTTATTGATTTACATTTTAGATCTCTTTTACTGTTCTTAAAAATCTTTTGAGAAGGTCCAATTTTAGAACGCCTATTCAACTGTATTACATTTTAGAAGGTCACTTTTACTGTTTTTAGAAAAAAAAACTTTTTAGAATCTCTTTTTGGACGGTCTTTTTCACTTTTAAAAGCTCTATTATATTGTTTTTAGAAAGTCTCATTTTAGAAGGTCTCTTTAGAAGATCTCTTGTACTAAATTAGATGGTCTCTTTCATTATTCTTAGAAGATCTCTTTTATTGTTTCCCTAATCATTTCGGATTCCAATATCACATTTTCTATTACCTGTTAAAACAACTTCTAGATATATGATAATAAAAAGTGTGCCTAATTCTATTTTAAGATTATCTATCTATCTATCTATCTATCTATCTATCTATCTCAGGATAGACTGGGTCCTATAGTCTTGAGTTTCAACCAGTCTCAGAGAAGTAAAGTCTTATTTCAAATTGGATCGCATTAAAAGTGTGTCTGGTGACCGCTTGTGAATACAAATTTGCACTGAAATTCTGACTATGGATGGTGTGCATAGAAGTTGACATGAATTAATAAGTCATGACTAACAGCTTACACTTCTCAATAATGGTTCATTTTCTGATTATACAAATATATAATTATGATAATTACTTTGTAATTCATTCGTAAATCTACCGCTTCAACAAACTACATATTATGAAATATTTGTAAACGAGATGTAAATTAAATGTCAGCGGATCTTCATACAAACTTATTAGTCGGCATTGTTGTTGATTGCAAGGTGCGACAAATAATTGATTAAAATTTCTGCAACAAACGTCGACTACTCAAAACGTGTATTTCGATATTTCGATTAACTTTTTTAAAAATATATTAATGTTGCAGTGAGCTCTTCGAGTTTGTAAAGAACAACAGCTTTACGTAGTTCTATTAAAGTTCTGAAAAAAAATTCCATGAAAGCCGTAGAGATAGTAATTTGTCTCCGAAGCCGTACTGAAAGCAATTTGTTATGGTGAAGGGAAATTGATATAAAAGCAAACGGGTAAATATCGCTCTTTAGAAATGTTAATGACTGTCTATCTATGAGAACGAAACTGGTGTAAACACAGCTACATTGGCCTCATGAATATGGTCTTAGAGGTTACCAAATGACACTTTCTTTGGTTGCTCTCTCGAGCGGCGTTTCTTTTGTAAGTAAATGCTTAATCAAGGATGTTCGTTGGGGTGCAGTGGATATCGACTCAGAACGACAAATCAGGGGGTACCGAGTTGGAACTCCAGTTGAATTCCTTATATTCACTTACGCACAAATACCCTTGGGAAAGTTATTTATCCGTCTCTTCCCTCCAGTTATGGATTAAATAACAATAGATTGGGTTCTATAGCCTTGGCTGGCAAACAGTCTACTGCAGAAAGCAATGGCTACCTACTGCGGGGATAATCTTCTGCCCAGTCAGTCATGTCTCTTTCGAGACATGATCGCCCAAAGCGTGTATCACGTATGTCACTTAACTGACTGAAATACTTAGTCTTTATTTGACAATGCTAAGACAAACAATTAGACTGAATTTTTTCTGAAATAAAAATGAGAGGAATCAAAATCCGATCAGATTTAGAGGATTTTAGAAGAATCTTTTCTATACTAATGCATCAAAGTGAATAATTTAGTATTTCGCTTCAGATATAAGTAATTATTAATGCAATATTTATTATTTCGAACTATTATTCATATCTTGCTGTTATAGATATTATCATAGACGCAACATTTCTGCCAATTGTGCTCAGAACTTCATCAGATATCCATTGTATTTCTGGGATATATTATTGGGTTTTTTTTCTGTGTTCCCTGAATCAGGTAAATCATGATACTATTTGTATGTAATTGTATGTAGCTTCCCTATGCCTTTTCTATAAATATTTATTGTTCCCGGGAATGGAACCCGCACAAATAAATGAAAAACGACCAGTAATTGAGATAGAAAATAAGTGTATCAACGTAAGGATACAGTCTTGAATCAAGATTAGTAGTCCAGGAATGCGGGTTAGTAAAAGTATATGCACAAGTCTCTGGAATTGAAGCCATAGTATATTGAGTATATCCGCGTCGGAAGCTGACGGGTACTGCGTAATAATCTTCTCGATGAGTGGAGCCCAGAGCTACTAGGAACTGCTGTGTACTGACTGCTAATCTCTCTTTGGACTCTCGTATTCTCCGGTTAACTCTCTGTGAAAACGCGTTATTTTCCAGTCTCGCTTCTGTTGCAATAGTATAAATATACTCTGGACGAGTCCATCTTTATGAAAAGGGAGAATCCCACAATAGTATTTTAATGAGGTTTTTTCTTCGGTATATAGACTTTATGAATTCCAGCACAGTACTTAATTGTCGAATTCGTTCCATCGACTTGCGCACAAATACCATTGGGGAAAGCATTAATCCATCTCTTCTCCTTTCATCTATGGGTTGAATAGCAGGACAGATTGGTTCTATAGTCTTGGTTAGCCACCAGTCTACCGCAGGAAGTAATGGCAACCTACCGCGCGAAAATCTTCAATCTAGTCAGTCATGTCTATTTCGCAACATGATCGCCCAAGCGTGTACCACATATAGCAATTAACTGGCTTACTAGATTGTCGACAAGGTGTCATCTTCTTTCAGTTGAATTTGCTCCATGTAACCGTAAGTTCTATGCTAACAGTTTCTTTTCTTGCACTTCTCTCTTGGGAAACTCACTTCTAACCTTGTTTTACAGTCAACTTTGATCTTCAAATATTTAAATGCAATATTAATCGTTATACTGGGCTGGTCTGAAAAAGGAAAGATAACTGGGACCTGGAATTGCAATACATAAATAATCAGATATTGTCACGGAGAACATCTTATATTAGTCAGAAAAACCTATGTCTGCAAATATAGTTATGAGAAGTTGTAAGGAAGAAATGAGTCCCAAAGTAAACGATTTAGATGACTAAAACCATGCTTTCACATCTGACGCCAACTAGCGCAAAAAAGAGTGAATGTATTTTTTCAAAAGAAGAGTCTCGTCTAAGAATATATCAGTTAAGTGTCATACGCTTTGGGCGATCGTGTCTCGAAAGAGACATGACAGATTTGGCTGAAGGTTATCCCTCAGTAGTTTGTCATTAATCATAACTAGAGGGAAGAGACGGATTAGTACCTTTTCCCAAGGATAATTGTGCGCAATTGAATGCAAGGAATTCAACTTGAATTCGAACTTGGCTCCCCGTTTTCTAGTTCCGACCCGATAACCACTGCACCACAACGCACGGTTATAAAAGTACATAATTGGCCCAAATAAACTTTAAGTTTTACTATAATTTAGAATTTACTACAGCTAATGCTATCAACATTAGGTCAATGAATTAGTCACAGATTACTGTTTATTATCTTTTATTAATTCTATATAAAATCATTCGTTTTCGTAGCCATTTTGACAAGTGCATGCGCAAAGAACCGATTATTCTACGTACGAGAATTCCTGAGATTTTCTTAATTCGAAGGAGATTTTCAAGATGAACTTAAAATGATTCCTTACCTTGTAGGCATGGTGTTCTCTGACACAAAAACGGTTTAATGTCTTCGCATGGAGAAAGTCTCCATTTCCAATCGTTATTCGATGTCTGGCTCATGTAAGTGCATCTGCCGAAATTTAAGGATGGTTGGTTAATGTCCCATAATGCAACTGCAATGCTTTCTGTGCTCCAATCGCTCCAATAACCGACGTCCATGTTGGATTGATTGGCATGATCGGGCATGTAATTGTAACCTAGAAAGGAATCATAGAAACTTGAGCACGTCAAACTTTTCAATTATTCACACAAAAAAATGAAAAGGAAAGGAATAAAACAGATAATTCCAAATCGAAATTTTTTATATTACGGAAATGGTTCAGATGATTTACAAAAATTGATTCATGTTTGTTAACTCATATTCTTACTAAAACAGTTTTCGTACAGGGCAGAGAAAAGACACACGAATATATCTTAATCTTTATGACTTCTCTTATAAATTTGTCTCGGACTTCTACTCTTACTGAAGACTGGCTAATTGATACATTGACATTTTATTTATAACCGGTGCCTGGACGTAGTTGTAGACACAGAATGTGCGGGAATATTTAATAGAAATATTCAGCTCTATTTGAATGTAGCATACTTAAAGAGTATCAGTCAGTTAAATGTCATGCGTGATACACGCTTGGGCGATCATGTCTTGAAAAAGACATGACTCATTTTGCAGTAGATTGCCATTACTTTCTGCGGTAGACTGGTTGTAAACCAAAGCAATAGAACCTAATCGCTCTTGCAGTTTAACCCATAGCTGTAGAGAGAATTAACGGATTTATACCTTTCTTAAGGGTATTTGCGCGTATGTGGATGCAACGAATTTAACTGGAATTCGAACTTGTCTCTCCGATTTCAAGTTTCAAGTCGATATCCACTGCAGTACAACGCACATCCGTATCACATTTCTAATAAATAACTTTACATGTTTAAAACTTTGAAGATTAATAATTGGATATATGTTTTAAATGCTTTGTATTTTTCATATTTATCCACAAATTGCAAGTTAATTAAATGCCATTATAATTTGGTATCCTCTCAGTATGTATAAAATATCTTAATAATTTTTAATAAATGAGGTTTTATTTTGTCTGAAATGTTTTATAAAATATGTTCTCATAAGTTGTGTGCTATAATTTGAATCTGTTTATTTTAGCTAATCTTAAATTTTACAGATTTAAAACCTTTTCATCACAGAAACTATTGCATAGTAAAACATTCCAAAGGAAAAATCATTTATTCAAATGTCGGCGCTGTATTTAAAATTGTAATGAAAAATCTAAGGAATTTATTGTTGATAAAACACACATTTTCAAAGAAATGTTGCGAAGATGAAAAATTTTAAATGTATTTTTAGACGGCGATATTTTATTTAATTTCTTCAAATAAAAAAGAAAGGCACAAACCTAAGAAATGATTTTAGTTCTCTCATAAAGTTTCTACTATATTCCAATGTCCAAATTTGGTGAGAGAAAAAAAGAGTACAATGACCCACCACACAGTTTGCTTGTTACCAAAGATTAACCGGTTAACATACACTGCTGATATTTATTCAAGTAGTAGTAACTACAAGAGTGCAATGGATAAATTGTCGTCTAAATTAACCAAAAATATCTTGAAATATGGAAAGAGTAAATTTATTCAATAAAATCGGCATTGGTTTTAACCAGGGTCTTTAGACAACTTCATATTCTTCTGCATCTCTTCTGAACCGTCTCCTTGTTTAAGTTATTCAATGCTGCCATAATATTTGTTTTCAATTCATCTTTAGCGTTACAAGGAGTTTTGTTGGTCGCTTGCTCATCTGTACCCCACACATAATAATCAAAGGAATTTCAGTTTGGAGAATGAGGTTGACCTTGTAAAGAGGCAGCGTGATCGCAGAAATAGTCTGACAGCCATGACTGTTTTCTTTTGCTTGTGTAGCATGGGGCATAGTCCTATTTGCCAGATATAAGGTCTTCCAGCAGCCACCCACTTGACCCAGAGCAGCACTACCTTCTCAAAGCACCTGACGTAGGCCTTCGTGTTGAGTCTGGGGACCTGTAGGAAAATGAATGGAGGCATCCTCTGCACTGTCCTCAGATTGACCCCCAATTACTCTGAAATTACTGGTATTGGGATTTTTGCTGCGAATACCAAGCAGTACGGGATGCAGTTTCCAAATTTCTGTCGGAGTGAATTTCGTCATCGTGCTCTTTTTCTCATAGATGGTGCCCAAATAATCCTACGATTCTGTGCAAGTCAACAAAATAAAAAAAGCAAACAGCGCGCATTAATATATACATTTGCGGTAATTTATCCATCTCAAACTTTACTATAGTTTCTTTTCTCGCACTTCCCGACTGTGGAATTCCCTTCCACATGATTGCTTCCCCAACGGCTACAATCTCCAGGAGTTTAAATGTAAGGTCAATAGACACCTCCTAACACACTAACTCGCATCCATTCTTTCAAACACTCTTCCCATCTACCCAACCCTCAGCCTCGGTATCCTTACCCATCTATTACCTCTCTTCTGACATTTCCTATATCTAACCACTCTTTCTCTTTACCTTCCCCTATATAACCCCATGTGCAATAGTGGCAGTGGAATGCCTTGCTTGGGGTGAAATGATTAAAAAATATTTTATTGTACTATATATTACGAACATAAACAAGTTGTTGCACACTTCTGACAATTAAACATATTTGTTTGTTATATGACCCTAAGATAACTATTCCTCGTTACAGGACACTAACCAGTTACCGTATGGTTCTGGTATTTCAGTCAATTACGTGCCATACGTGAAACACGCTTGGGCGATCATGTCTCGAAAGAGACATGACTGACTAGGCAGAAGATTATCCCGCAGTAGGTTGCCATTGCTTTGCTTTCTGCAGTAGACTGGTTGCCAGCCAAGGCTATAGAACCCAATCTGTCCTGTTATTTAACCCATAACTGGAAGGAAGAGACAGATTAATATCTTTCCTAAGGGTATTTGTGCGTAAGTGAATGCAATGAATTCAACTAGGAATTTGAACTCGGCTCTCCGATTTCTCGTTCCGAGTCGATATCCACTGCACCACAACGCACATCCCAGAGGTATTTACTTGACATAAAATACAATATTAGAGTTGCATATTCTCGTACACTAGCCACTTTTGATATCTATTTAGAGCTTGAACCAGTAACCTAACGATTCTGATATTTTACACATGTTCTCTCGCTTTTCTTAATCTTTGCAGAAATACTTTGAATTACTTTGTAAATATGACATGTAAAAGAGGAAGTTTTCATTTCGGCAAATCATTTTTCCTCGTTATTAATATGCATGCGATTAGCTGAGGTGAGGTAGATCAGCTCGGGGCAAAACTATAGTGTTTTTTTTATCTAAATTTCAATTGTAATTAATTTTTGTGTGCGCTGATTGAAACCAGTGCAAAAAAAGAAAAAAAATATAAAAATTTGAGTTTTACCGATCCAAGCAATTGAAGAAACATTTTCAATTAGTTTTCCCAGTTCAGCGTTGACTTCATACCCGACCGGCTCAGCAAGCACTGCAGAATAACTGGGGAATAAAAGTAGATAAAAATTAAAAAAAAAAAAACGAAAGAAAGAGAAAAATCCCTTGGCATAAATAGTTTTTTGTAGGCCTTTTCAGTTACGGCAGGGTTAGTTATTGTTTTTTTAATTAGAAACCAGCCGTTTGGTATTTCCAAAGAAAAAAATTCTTTCTGAATTTCTGGTATGACGAGTTATCATGTTTCACTTTATTGACATTCGATTTACTGTCTTTATCTTTGTTGTTATTTATTTTATATATTTATTCTGTTATGCGAAGCGATTCTGGCCAAGGTATCCGCAATTACTGGTCACTTGTGACCCCTCCCCTGTGAAATCTCTATAGTCTGTTCTTCAAATTCAAATTTACCAAGCAGCTTAACTCGATCTTAATTTTTGGGAAAAGACAAGAGTTGAAGATAGTGGAACATTGCTCCTTTCTAATTAGTTTGTACTCCTGACTCTATTCTAATTAATGTTTTTACAGTTATGTAGCCCCCCGCTCATCGGGGTGAAATGATTAAAAAAAATAAAAATAAAAAAATAACGTTTCGGCCGTTGTGCTCTACAGCTTTCATTAAGTATATATCGATCCATGTAACCACAGAGGATTGCCCTACAGTATAGTACTGATGGATTAAAACGATGGTTTATGAATTTGGTAAGATAGTAATTGTGAATTAAATTCCTGGTTTAGGTGTGTGTACTTGAACTCAGAGCCAGCAATAACTGAGAAGTATTAGAAATAATAATTAGAGGGGATATAATTAGATTTGGAAATATCCCCGTTCATAGTTGAAATAAAGGGTTCAGTTCAGAAATCCGTGGAGGTTAAACGGATCAAGAAACCCTGATGGAGGTCAGAGGCCCCAACAACTTTTTCGAGAGGGGAGACAAAAAAAAAAAACAAAAAAAAAAATAACGACAAAAATCGAACATAGATGTTAAAGAATTTGTTGATATAGTTTTTGTTTCTGATAAAGCTATTCATCCGATGGACTATTTTAACGCAGTATGGTAGGATGTCCGAAGACGCATTGACATGAATAAGGACGCATTTCAAAAGCTAACCAGAGTACTGAGAGACAGGAAAATTTCATTGGAATCAAAGAAAAGAGAGCTGGACTGCTATGTGATATCTATTCTTTTGTATGACAGTGAATGTTGGATGAAGAAGAGGCTCAATGTAGCAGAAATGTGGTTATACAGAAGGAAACTGAGGATTTAATGGATGGAGCACGAGACGAACGACGATGTTTGGAGAGGATGCAAACAAGAAGCAAACATATACTTAACATCAGCAAGAGACAGCTGTAGTTCATATGACACGTAATGAGGAGAGAAGGCTTGGAGAATATAATACTCACAGGTCAGATAGAAGGAAAGAGAGACAGGGGAAAGCAGTGGGAGATATATTTGATAGGCTTGAGCAAATTGATGGCAGAGAGGAGTTCGGGAGAGATATCAAGAGGAAAATTATTAAAAGCAAGAGACAGGAAAAAGTGGAAGTACATGATCACCTACGTCCTGAAGTCAAATGTCACATGAAGAAGATGTGCGTTGTGGTGCATCGAAGAGCCGAGTTCAATTTCAAATTGAATTCGTTGCATTCACGCGCAAATACCCTTTGGGAAAATAATTAATCCTTCTCTTTTTTCTCTAGCTATGGGTTAAATAGCAAGACAGATTTGATTCTATAGCCTTTATTGGCAACCAGTTTACAGTAGAAAGAAATGGCAACCCACCGCCAAAAAATTTTCTACCCAGTAAAAGCGTGTATCACGTATGGCACTTAACTGACAAACTGATGGTAGAGAGGCAAGTTTAAAGAGCACATATGGTTTGGGTCAAAAATGTCTCAATCTCCCTCGACATTTCTCCTTTTGGAAACACCACTTGTGGTATGTACTGCCCAGGAAGACAATTCATTAATCTGATCTCATTTATCTGACTTTGTTAAACTCCCATGGGCTTATTGATGAGGCTTCACTTAGTTACAGTAACCAGAATTTGGTGTGTGTGTGTGTGGGGGGGTCGAAGTCCAAAATATTATGTAATTGTAATTACGTAATATATAAGATACTTCTACGGGATGCTTCCTTGAACACTACAATCATAATCTCTTTAGTGGTCAGTAGTTATCGATTCTTGTTATAGTCGCAATTTTCACTTCTTAACATCTCTTTCATTCATATCACAACTCATTCATCATGACTATCCGTTTTTTTTTCAGACGAACATATCTTTTTCAGACACAGAAGAATAAACACGTCCAAAACATATCATTCAAAAACTAGCTACAGACATGTTTATACGCTAACCTTGTTTCTTTTTATGGCCTTATGAGCTTGAAACGAGTTCGATTGTCAACTCTCTGCGCCTGGTAGACGTGTTTTTTTTGTTTTTTTTTTATAAGCGTTTCACCCCGAGCAAGGCATGTCACTGCCACTACTGTGCAGGGGGCTACGTAGAGTGGAGAAAGGCTGATTAAATATAGGAAATGACAGAGGGTGGGTGATAGGCGGGTAAGGATACCGAGAATGAGGGTTGGGTAGATGAGAGTGTTGTGAGAATAGTTGGGAGTTAGTGTGATAGGAGGTGTCTATTGACCCTACATTTAAACACCTGGAGATTGTAACTGTCGGGAAAGCAGACTTGTGGAAGGGAGTTCCACAGGCGGGAAGCGCGAGAAAAGAAGCTGTTGGAGTAGAATTTACGGTTACATCTTATTTGTTTAACTGTAAAAGGGTGGGACCTAGTTGCTAATCTAGTATCTCGTGTATATTCCTGCTTAGGCGGCACCAGTGATCTAAGCTCATCGGAGCAGAAGCCATGAAAGTACTTGTAGAAGAGGCACAGGGAAGCCACATCACGCCGGTGAGAGAGCGGCTGCAGCCGGTCTGCCAAGTCAGTATCAACCACGTTACAGATCCTCCTTTGTATTTTGTCAAGAAGCCCAAGGAGAGCAGCAGGGGCACCCGACCAGATATGGCAGCAATATTCAATACACGGGCGGATGGTAGATTTGTATATGTGCAGAATAGATTCAGGTGGGAAAAATTTCCGGGCCCTGCACAGGGAGCCGACTTTCATAGCAGCAGATTTGGCAATGGATTCAATATAGTCATTCCATTTGAGGTCCGCCGAGAGTGTAAGGCCAAGGAGGCGTAGTATTTAACTCTCTGGGAGGCTAGCCTGTCCCATGCTAATGGGAGGTAGATGCGATTGTCTATGGTGATTAGTTGATAACAGCTTTGTTTTAGAGGCATTGAAATTTACCAACCATTTCCTACCCTAGGTCACTACGGATTGGAGGTCCCTTTCAAGTACGGCAGCGAGGTTCACTTTGTCGTCCAGACCTGGTTTCTGATCGATGCGGGAGTAGATTGTTGTGTCGTCGACATACATGCCAACTTGGGATCTAATGGTGTCGGAGAGATCATTAATGTAGATCAGAAAGAGCCTGGGACCTAGGATAGAACCTTGAGGGACGCCCGCGTTCGTCTGGTAGTTTTGGGAGGCATGCCCATTTAATACCACCTTCAATGTACGGTAAGAGAGGAAAGACTGGATGAGGTCAAACAATGTCCAGTTATCCCATAGCTCCGCAGTTTGCACAAGAGGCCAGCATGCCAGACTCTGTCGAATGCTTTGGAGATATCCAAGGCAACGTTTCGGGCTTCACCATTCTTGTCTGGGGCGCATCTCGAATTTTTTAAGATGTCTCAGTTTCTTAGTTACTATATTAAAAACAAAAAAAAAATGTGAGATAAGGGGTTTGTAAATGAGGTGATCTGATACAAAAGGTGGTACATCTTAAGTTGTTTATCACATCTAAAAGTAAATACCAGGAAATAAAAGGGGAAATTCTGAACTCATGTCTCATATTCATCTTTTGATCTGAAACCAAAATACCTTCAGTGAACAGGAAAAACAAAGGAATTAGCGTTTCTATTCCAATACATTTAGAGGGGAATGTATATGCGGAATATTTCTTCAAATTTTGTGCTAGAAAATCACACACACACACACACACACACACACACACACACACACACACACACACAAATATATATATATATATTACACGACCTAGGTTTCTACCATGAGTGGAAACTTCAGGCAATTTTCAATAACTGATTTCACCATTTTATTGTTTATTTATTTTTTTGCTCACGTAACGGTGTTTTTTTAAACGCTCACGTGGCATGGAATTATTGAAAGCACAACTTTTAAAAATTGCGCATTCAAAAATTCCCTGCCACGTGAGCGTTATTAAAATAAAACAAAACAAACAAACAAACAAAAAAAAACGGTAAACGGTAAAATCAGTTATTGAAAATCGTCTGAAGACACCACTCAGGGTAGAAACCTAGGTCGCGTAATAATTCGTTGACAAATGGAAAATATATATACATGTATATATATTTCTTCTAGTTGCCTGAAGATCGCAAGAGTCTGAAACTGAAGTAGTATTTCGAGCTGTGTCTCATTGAGTTTTGATGCTGTGAAGATTTTTTTCTGTCTCGATCGTCTAAACCTCGAACGCTGTTAGCTACGGCTTAAGTATTTGCTTGCCTTTTGATCTTTTCTTCTTTCTTTGCACGATTTTATTCTATAAGATTTTTTGAGCATAAACTTCAAGAAAACTGAATGTATGGTCATCAGCAAAAAGACGACCCCAAAATGCCAACTACAGGTCGGAGAAACTTAAAAAAAAAACTACTAAAGAAATTTAAATGCCTAGGAAGCGTTTTTTAAAGGGTGGAAAGTGCGATATTTATCCGCTAATGCATTGGCATAGCCAAGGACGCGTTTGAAAAGAAAAATCCGAGTGGAAACTTAGAAAAGAGTGCTGGACTGCTATGTGATATATGTACTACTGTATGACAGTGAATGTTGGACGTTCTCCTCGAAGATGAAGGAGAAGCTCGAGGCAGCAAAAATGTGTGGTTATACAAAAAGGATGCTGAGGATTCCATGGATGGTGACCGTGAGCAACAACAAGGTATTGGAGAGGATGTAAACGAGAAGAAAACACATGCTTAACATCAGGAAGAGACAGATGAGGCTCCTTGGAGATGTAATGAGGAAAAAAAGGCCCGGAGAATCTAATACTCACAGGACGGATAGAAGGAAAAGAGAAACAGGGAAAAGCAACGCGATGCATATTTGATAAGCATAAGAGAATGGATTGCGGTGCAGGTTTTGAGAGAGATACCAAGAGGGAAAATACTGATAGCGATATCTGACATGGCCAAGTAGGTTGCGTCTTGAAGAGACATGAAGGAGACACACTTTTCTGGAGTTTTTGGCAAATGGTCTATCAGTCAGACAAACATTTCGAATTTTTGTAGCTAGATAGATTTGGTTAAAGACTGATAAATGTTTTTTTTAACGACATGATTCATTTTTTCTATGTTCCTGGTTTCTGGCACCCCCCTTATTATATGTGTTTATATAAATCTGGAAATAAATTTAAATTTGGATTATATTTCGGGGGTTTATGTTTAGCAATAAATTTTTCAAATTTTCATTAAAATATGCATGCAATCTTGGAAAATTTTAATTTATATATATATATATATATATATATATATATATATATATATATATATATCAATCCAGGTGGGTGAAACGTAAATCATTTGCACAACCAACATCCAACATTGCCTGATGAAGAGAATCTATATCGAAACATAGAAATTTACGTGTCACAATGTATAATTAATTCATAACTATACAATTATATATATATATATATATATTAGGACCTTGGGTAAGTTTCGCTGTTTTCCAATAGGTGACGTTCCCAGAAGTGCAAGCGTGTAGTTTCAGATGGTAACATCCAACATTGCCTGATGAAGAGAATTTACATCGAAACATAGAAATTTACGTGTCACAATGTACAATTAATTCATAACTATACGATTATATATATATATATATATATATATATATATATATTAGGACCTTGGGTAAGTTTTCGTTGTTTTCCAACAGGTGACGTTCCCAGAAGTGCAAGCGTGTAGTTTCAGATGGTAACGCATGTATAACAAAATACTATAAGCACGCTTGAAATTCAGTGTATAGACAACTTTGTTTTTCATAGCGTTAAATATGTCAGATTTCGTGCCCAAAAATGAGTTTGCAGGGAATTTAACTGCACTAAATTATTAAAAAAATCTCCAGCTGAAGCAAAATGAATTCTAGTTGGGATGTACTATGACAATGCTCTGTTGGAAACAATATGCCGGGATTGGTTTAGACGCTTGAAAAATAATGATGTTGATGTTGAAGTTAAAGAATGCCCTATTAAAACTTTTATAAAACATTTCGCCTTATTGAAGATTTTATTGAACGTTTCGCCTTATTGAATTTAAACTTACCTCATACAAGTGCCACGAGCTTCTTTCCATGGTAGCTGCAAGTCGAAATATTTGTAACAGTGTTTGGAAGGGCTTATCAACGTCCAGCCTGCGAAGACAAAGACATAAATTTAAAAAAAAAAAGGTCGTTTCAAAGTAAACAAGCATGTTTAGTTAATACCATTAAAACCTAGATGAACAGAGCTTAGAACCTGATCGCTACTCTAAATTAGGTTTAGCAGATCAGAAGAGAGAAAAAAATAACTGGCTGGTCACATTCAATGCCACAAAGATAAAACTAGTGACTTTCAACTATCAGCAATCAGACCCAGAACTACCACCCATCGTGATGAACAGATGCTCCCTTAGAGAGACTTGAGGCTCTACCCCTTGAACTTAAAAGGAATGAGGCTGGAGTGATAAATGGAAACCGAATATTTTCACAGTATCTTTAGCGACGGATCATATGTACCAGTAAAATCTATTCTCTAGTAAATCCATAGCTGCTACAGGTAGAGAAAAGAATTTGTGGGTTTTCATTTTACAAGGGAGTTTACAGGGTTATATATATATATATATATATATATATATATATATATATATATATATATATACTACCGGCCATAATTATCAGGCCACCCCAGTTTTGTAAAACAAATGATGTATTTGTTACTATTTTTAGTATTTATTGCCAAGAAAATAATTCTAAATGAAAATGGTTCTTTTGTTCTTATTACTTTGCAAAATTTTACAAGACAAGGAAGCAAAGATGAACTCGTCCGAATCAGCCTAAATTTTCTTCATTCTTTCGTAGATGAAAATGTAATAGAGGTAATTATTAAATATTTATAAATTCATTTGATGCACATGTTATTGTGCAGTATTAACAAAAGAACCATTCTATTTTCATTTACAATTATTCACTTTGTACAATTTTTATTTTACATATATATATATATATATATATATATATATATATATATATATGTCATAAAGAAATGTTACTCAGTACATTTTAAAAATCGGTATCACTCCATGCCAGGCAGTAAAGCAAAGGGTTACTGTGTGTGGAATAATTAGGAACAGAAACGTTAATAATGAGCAGGAAAAGAAAATTAGAATCAGGAGGACAGCAGGTATCGAGTGACATTGCATTTAAATTTTTACAGATTAAATTTGGCTGGAAAGCATGGAACCAGAAGAGAGTTCCACAAGCGAAGAATACAAGAAAAGAAACAGCGTAGAACTTACGGCTACATGTAGCAATCTCGACTGTAAATTAATGAGATTTTAACGCCACTCCAGTACTTTGCATAAATTCATAAAGTCTACACTACCGGCCATAATTATTAGACAATCCCAGTTTTTAAAAAAAAATTATGTATTTCATACTATTTGAAGTAGATAATTCTAAATGAAGATAGAATGGCTATTTCGTTATTATTACTTTGCAAAATTTTACAAGGCAAGAAAGCAAAGATGGACTCGTCCGAATCAGCCTAAATTTTCTTCATTCTTTCATTGATGAAACTGAAATATAGGTAATTATTAAATATTTATAAATTCATTTGATGCACATGTTATTGTGCAGTGTTAAGAGAAGAACCATTTTATTTTCATTTACAATTATTCACTTGGCAATAAATACTACAAAATAGTATGAAATACATTATTTTTTTTAAACAGTGAGGTGGCCTAATATTTATGGCCGGTAGCTTAGGTACCATAGGTAACATTAGATACGAAGAGCTAGTCCAAGCAATTACCAATAAAATATTTAATAAATATGATGTTTTGATGTTATGAGTTTTTGCGACGGAATAGTTTTTGAGTTGGTAGTGTGACTGTTCAGTTTTATATGACAATAGCGATCTAGGAGATATGAAGCCTGTAAACATCACATAAGCTAACAATCGCCGTTCTGAGACTCAATGGTAGTTTCACGTTAACCTTAATACTTATGTCTAAAATATTGATATCTTAGATATTTACTTTTGTTAAGGCTGAAGAAAACGTTCCCTGTGAGGATGTGTTAACATCAAGAATAAGATAATCTCTATACTCACCATCATCACAGACAAGAGAAATATCTGTACCCTGAAACAAAAAAGAAAAGTATTTGATAAGAAATTGACTATTTAATAATAATAATAATAATAATAATAATAATAATAATAATAATAATAACTATATGTTAAGGTTGCTTCTGAAATACTTCTTCTTCTCCTATGTGCCAGTTCCTTTCAGGGCGTAGGCGATCATGGCTTTCCATGTCTCCCTATCCCTGGTGGCTCTTAGCACGATTTCTCCTGTTACCCCTACCAAAACCCACTCTTCCTACCACCTGATCAGACCCTTGAAATATGTTATCCGCTGCTTTTCCCTGTCACTTTTTTCCATCTCTGACCTGTGAGTATCAGATTCTCCAAGCCCCCTTCCTCATTACATGTCCTAAGAACTTCAGCTGTCTCTTCCTAACCAAATCCAACGGACAATCTGTAATGTGATCGATCCCTACTTGGCAGCTAGGATGCAGTCGCTTTCTCACCGACGCAGTGTCGCTTCCCTGTGTCTCTTCTACAAATACTTTCACGGCTTCTGCTCTGATGAACCTAGCTTACTGGTGCTCCCTATGCATGCATTTACCCGAGCCACAAAGTTAGCAAATAGGTCCCACACCTTTACTGTGAAACCGATAAATTGTAAATGCAAATTCTACTCCAGCAGCATCCTTTCTCGGAGTAACCGCCTGATGAATTCCCTTCCATTTACTTGCTTCCCCGACAGCTACAAGCTCCAAGAATTTAAATGTAAAGTCAATAGTCATCTCCAATCTCACTAACCTGCATCCTCTCTCTCATGCTCCTTTCTCCTTCCACTCCACTCTCATTAGTATTTTCATCCTTCTCTTACTCACTTCCTGACACTCCCTATAGCCTGTAACTCTTTCTCATAGTTCTTATGTAACCACCTGCACACCAGTGTCAGTAAACTGCTATGCTTGGGGCAATATGATTTTTTAAAAAAATTAATGGCAAACGTATGCTTTTAGACATATTTTTACACAGTGACATGTATTGTTGGTAAATTATAAATGATTGCTTGTAATGTTACTATAAAATCTATTTTTGCATATTTTTATTGTATTTATTCATTTTACTATAAAAGTTAATTGTTGGTTATTTTTTAAAAAATTTATGTTGGTAATAATTTGTGTTTATAAAAATACAATTTCACTACAAAATGCAGTGCTTGTAATTTTTTTATAAAAATATATCGCTTATATTTTTACCATAAAAATATATTTTTGTACTTTCATACTGTTTGACTTTTATTTAAGGGTTCACTATTTGCCTATAGTTGGGACCCTGACAGTTGCTGCCACGCCAGGTCAGGCTAAATCTTGAAACCACAGCAGTTAAGATGTTGTTCTACACATCTCCAGTCTCTCGATCAGACACCTACCTGTTGGATGTAGAGCGTTGTCAGAGTTCAAAATCGTTTACGCTGTTTTGTGGAGTAAGACTTAATTTCTACCCTGCAACATCTTTCCAACAAAAGCATCGTTGCAAAAAACATATCACACCATATTTTCGAAATCTTTTTTTACACTTTGTTTCTTTTTTTCAAATTTATGTCATTATTTTTAGAAGTCATTTTTCGTTCATCAATTTTTGTTAAACGAATGTTCCTTCCTGAAAATATTTTCTAACCGGTTCTTTATTTTTCAAGTCACCAGGTCTTTGTCTGTCCAGTGCATCACGCGTGGCACCTAACTGATGTCTTTATCATTCCTTTTATAAACTTTTTTATTTCATTTGATATTTCTTTCTGTTATTCCTTCTTTATTTTTTTTCTTCTTTTTTTTCAATATTTTTTTCACTTCTTTCCTTCCTCTTTCTTTCTTTTTTTCTTTCTTACTTTGTATTCATTCTCAAATTTGTCTTTCTCTCGTTCTTTTTTCTTTACATTCATCATCAGAATTTTTTTCTCTCACTCTAGAACTCATTTACACTATTAAAATTTCTTTTTCCTTTTAATTAGTGCTTTATCTACAATTATTTTTATTTCCAGCGTTATACAGTCTTTAATTCGTTTTCTTTAATATTTAAATTTTTTTTATTCTTTGTTTTCATTTTATGTTTTTTTCTTTATTATTGTCATATTTTTATAATCATTTTTACCCGAAGCAAAGCGAGAATGCCACTGATGCGCAGGAGATTACAGACAGAGAATAAAAAAAGTGCAGGAAATGTCAAAGAAAAGATAAGAAATGGATGGGAATTTAGTAGATAGATGACAATTGACGTTTCATTTAAACTTTTAAGAGATTGTAGCTATCAGGAAGCAAGCAAATGGAAGTGAGTTCCACAAAAGGGAAGTGCGAGTGAAGAAACTGTTAGAGTAGAAGAGAGGGGTTATATTAAATAATTTGACGGAAAGAGTCAAGGGTCTTGATGCCAATCTAGTAGCACGAGTAAATACTTGTGGTCGGGTTACCAGGGAAAAAAGCTCATCGGACCAGCTATCATGAAAATACTTGTAGAAAAGACAGAGGGAAGACGCATCAAGGTCCGCGTGAAGGTTTTTGTTTTAATCGTTTCACCCCAAGCAAAACGGTACCGCCACTGATGCACAGGGGGCTACATAAGAGTAAAAGGTCAGTAAGGAGGAGAATGAAAAGAAAGAAGAATCAGTTATAGCGGGTGTCAGAGAAAGAGCAATAGAAGGACGGGAACGCAGGTGTAAAAACCAGTTGCGAAGGTAGAGAGAAAGGAAACTAACAAGATATCCGTGGTGATGTAGAAAGGACTGGAGTCAAGTGAATAAGAGATGGGAATTGAAATTGCATTTAGATTCCTGGAGGTGGTAATCGCCAGGAAAGCAAGTATATGGAAAGGAGTTCCACAGGCTGGAAGTGCAAGAAAAGAAGCTGATAAAGTAGAATTGTCGGCTGGATTTGGTTGATCTAACTGTAAATGCGTGGGACCTTGTTGCCAGTCTGGTTGCCCGAGTAAATTCTTGTGGAGGGGACACCAGTGACTTAAGATCGTCGGAGCAGAAGTCATGAAGATATTTATAGAAGAGACAAAGGGAGGCCACATGCCGCCGGTGATAAAGAGGCTGGATTCGAGCTGCCAAGTCGGGACCTATTACGTTACCGATTGTCCTTTGGAGCCTGTCGAGAACACTGAGATGAACAACAGGGTCTCCTAACAAGATATGATAGCAGTATTCTTTGCACGGATGGATGGCTGATTTGTATATGCTCAAGATGGATTCAGGCGAAAAAACCTTCGTGGTCCGACACAGTGACCCAATCTTTCTAGCAGTGGATTTAGCTATTGATTCAATGTAATGATTCCACTTGAGGTCGGAAGATAGGGTAAGGTCGAGGATGCGCAGTATATTACTTTCAGGGAGACTTCATGCTTATGAGGGACAGGAGAAGTTGCCTGTGATGGTTGACAGATAGCAGTTTCGTTTTAGAAGCATTGAAATTTACAAGCCACTTCTTACCCCAGTCCACCATTGAGTGTAGATCTTTCTCAAGATCAGCAGCGAAATTATGTTTGTCCGCCTCGCCAGGTTTCTTACTGATGTAGGACTAAATTGTGGTGTCATCTGCGTAGATGCGTACTTGGGATTTGATCACATCTGGGAGATCATATATGAAGATCAGAAAGAGCGCCGGGCCTAGAATAGAGCCCTGGGAGATACCAGCGTTCGTGTAGTAGGATGTGGAAGCATGGCCATTCAAGACCACCTTCATTATGCAGTTAGATAGAACAGATTGAATCAGATCAAGCAAGAGTCCAGTCATATCAAAACCCTGTAGCTTGCGTAGAAGGCCCTATTAAACCATATTAAAACCCTATTAAACCCTATTAAAAGCCTTGGAGATATCCAGGGCAACAGCTCGAGTCACCCCGGCTTTATCAAGGGCCTGGTATATGTATTCTGTGATAGTCGTTAGCATATTGGCAGTAGACCTGGCAAAGCGGAAGCCGTACCCCCTAGACTGTCAGATAAGGATCAATTATATTGTATATCCTACATTAGATTAATTCTAACATTTTCTCTTTCATTGTTTCTCACAGTACACCGTTCTTTCTTTTTTTTTCTTTTAGTTCATTCATTCATTCATTCTATCTTTTTTCTTTTTTATTTCTAAATTGATAATGATTAATTTTAGCATTGTCACATTACTTGGTATTGTTTTATTATTTTTATTTTACTTATTTATTTACGCTTTCCTTTTTCTTTTATCTGTTTCTTTTACTCGGTCTCTTCATCATTTGGCTCCTTTCAAATAATTTCCATCAATGTCTTTTTCATTTACGACAATGTCGTCTGCTTGATTATGGCGCCAAAACTTATTGCATAATCGTAGTGTAGGAACAGACAAATAAGTTTTGTTCTTAATAATAACAACGCCTAATTAGAATATTCATATCGATAACATCGAACTTAGTCGAGACTGACGACTGCGTAAAATGACTCAGCACGTCTCTTGCGAAAAAAGTATGAAATCATTAAAAGTTTGTCATCATTTTATCAATAAATGTGACATCAATAAAAAAACAACCAGTAAAAATTGTATATCGGGTGTAGTTATTGTGTATCGGTTATCATGATTTATAGATTATGAGTTCTGTACTCATTTCTTTTTGCACTGGATATAAAATAACTAGGATAGTTTTTCTTCGGGAGGTTGACAAGCAAGGCTCTCCACAATTTCCTACCCTTTGTAGCACTTAGTAAATTTTGTTATTTCTCCTAAACCCCGTTCCACTATCTATTTACACAAGCTCACTAGGAGGGGTATGCGCTGTTTTCCTCTGTCTCTCTTGGCTTCAAGTTGTCCTGTGTCAGATTTTTCAAGCACCCTTTCTTCATTATGTGCCCTAGAAATTTCAAATGTCTTTGCCTGATGTTAAATATAAATTTCCTTTTTGTTTCCATTTTCTATGGTCTTTGCTCAAATGTTTGGTCCATGACATTCTCAGGATCCTTCTGTAGAACCACATTTCTGTTGCTTCATGTCTCTTCTTCATTTGTCAGGAGATTGTCCAGTATTCACTGCCATATAGAAAAAATGATATTGTATAACAATCCGGTACTCATTTTTTTGTTTCTCATGGAATTTGCTTTGCTTAGTTGTTGGAGAGTGTAGTATCTGTTTTGTTCATATTTTATGATCATTTCACCTCAAACACTGGTTTGAATGGGGCTACATTTGAGGAAAGCAAAGAGAAAGAGCGACATGTTATAGGGAGTGTCGGAGAATGGAAAAGAGAAGGATGCGAATACTAACGTGATGAGAGATTTGTGATAAGCTATTTAATAACATGACGAATTCTTAGGTTAATGTAAAAAATTGCTATGTTAGGCAAAAATACCATCAGTATAGTTTAGTCTATGTTCATTTTTTTTTATTTTTGATGTGGCTTCCCTCTGTCTTTTCCACGACTATTTTCACGGCTTCTGCTCTGACGAGCTTCATTCCCTGGTTCTCTGCCCTCATAAATTTACTCGTGCAACTAGATTGGCAAATAGGTCCCACCCTTTTACCGTCAAAATAGGAAGATATAACAGCCACTTCTTCTCTATTAGGTTCTATCCTCGCACCTCCCGCTGATGGAACTTCCTTCCCAATTCATGCTTTCTTTATAGCTACAATCTCTAATAGTTTATGTGCCATCATCTATCTTCTTGACTCCTTCTTCCCCTTTACACTTACTTCAACATCACCCGTATCGTTTTTTTCTTTTCTTTCTCCCTTCTCCTCTCACTGTTACCCCCTGAACCTTAGTGGTAGTACCACGTAGAAGTTTTAGAGTTTAGTATTTACTAATTCGTCAACTGATATTTTTATGATGGATTCAGGGTAGAGGGTCATTGCTGTTTTTATTCTGTTTTCAGCAATAGGCAACCACTATGCATAATACAATATTTTTATTCTAACAAAAAACGAAAACAAAATCTTTTAACTTGGCGGACGAATTTGCTGGTCATTCAAGAACAAATCCATTACTCTCGTGACTAGTATGTTTCGTAAGCACAAAATTCTCTTTTCAAATTCCGTTTCACTGTACTTACGATGTTCAATAGGTTTATAACAAGCCCAAACTTGATAATTAGGAAAAAAGCAATCACGTTTTAAAATATGTACATAGTTGATTACAGAAAGTGAAAAGAAAGGGCTACATATAAACTAAAAGAAAACTGAATGCATGGTAATCAGTAAAAAGAAGAGCCCAAAATACCAAATTCAAGTAAGGGAGACTAAAATCAAGCAGGTACTGAAATTTTAATACCTGATAAGCGTTCAAATAGAGGACGTAAAGAGCGACACTGAGACCTGAAAGCCTATAGGTATGGTCACGGGTGCATTCCAGGAGATGAATAGAGTATTGAGAGTCAGGAATGTTTTACTGGAAACAAAGAAGAGATTGCTGGATTGTTATGTGATGTCTGTTCTTCAATATGGCAGTGAATGCTGGGCAATTTTATCAGAGATGAAGGAAAGATTTGAAGCAGAGGAAATGTGGTTCTATAGAAGGTTGCTGAGGATACCATGGATAGAAGATGGGAGAAAAAAGTCACAAAAAGTAAATTGATACATAGCATCAGGGAAAGACAGCTGAAAATTCTGGGTCATGTAGTGAGGAAGGATGGCTTAGAGAATTGGATGCTCACGGGACGGATAGAGGTAAAGAGAGACAAGGGAAAGAAACGTGTGCTATACTTGGACTTGAGTAAATGGATGGTGGAGCAGAGCTTAAGCGGTATAACAGGAGAAGGGTTTTTTAAGAGCCCTAGATCCGAAGGCGAATTGGCATGGCAAAGGACGCGTTCCAGAAGATGAGCAAAATACTAACACACAGGAAGATCTCAATAGAAACGAAGAAAAGAGTGCTAGACTGCTACGTGATGTCAGTGCTGGACAATATCATCGAAAATGAGGAAAAAACTGGAAGCGGCCGAAATGTGGTTCTACAGAAGGATGCTACGGATATCGTGGACTGAGCATACAAGCAACGACGAAGTGTTAGAAAGAATGGCAACAAAAAGGAAATTGATGCTGAGCATCAGGAAGAGACAACTGAAGTTCCTGGGACATGCAATGAGGAAGGAGAGCCTGGAGAACCTGATACTGACTGGACAGATAGAAGGAAGGAGAGACAGAGGAAGGCAGCGGATAACATATCTGCAGAGTCTGATCAGGTGGATGACGGAACGGGGGTTGCCAGGAGCAACAGGAGCAAACATGCTAAGAGCCACAAGGGATAGGGAGACGTGGAGATCCATGATCGCCTACGTCCTGAAGGGACAGGGCACATAGAAGAAGAAGAAGAGATAGAGTAATGTGGAGGGCCATGATCGACAACTTCCTGAAGAGACATGACACATAGAAGAATAAGAAAATGAAAACATAGCTGGGGTGATTTCGAGCAAGATGAATGGCGATTTAAAGAAAATTGAATCATAAAACAAAACGCCTATTTATTTCACGGCCTATCTAACACTCTAGCTAGTTACTACCTCTGTCTGTCTATCTCTCTGTCTCCGGCTTTCTCTATCTATCCCACTATCTAGCATTGTAACAACCAACTGATTAATGTACCACTCTTTGTTATATTGTCTGGCCAACAAAACGGTGAAATGGTTAGCAAGCTTGTCTCGTGAGAAACTATGACAATTGTGTGGTGAATTCGATCCTCAATACGTACCTCATACTTTCGGCCTTGAGCCACACCTAAGCGACACTTAGAAAATCAACTGTCTGTCTGTCTGTCTCTCACTTTCTTTCTAGCTATTTCACTATCAAGCATTCTATCTATCTATCTATCTATCTATCTATCTATCTATCTATCTATCTATCTATCTATCTATCTAGCCCAGTCTGTCGATTATCTATCTATCTATCTATCTATCTATCTATCTATCTATCTATCTATCTATCTATCTATCTATCTAGCCCAATCTGTCCATTATCTATCTATCTATCTATCTATCTATCTATCTATCTATCTATCTATCTATCTATCTATCTATCTATCTAATTTTGATAAGTCCAGACCATATAGATGTATGTGCATATTGGTCATATCAGGTTTTATAATGTAAATCAATTTTTTTCGCGATGAAATTGCAAATAACCCTAACAATATTGACAAATTTATAAATATTAACATCGCGTGCATCTCGTAATTCAAATGCCCCCTGGGAGAATGTATTCCCGACAAAAAACAAACACAAATATATATGTTAAATTTACAATAACTATATTAAAATTTTACATAACCCATTCCTAACATTCGCCCATTTCTAGACATCTACAACAACTTTCATGTCTACATTCACAATATTAAAAATTATCAGCGATAACAACGTGCCTACACCAATACAACAAAACCAATCGATCCTCGAGGCAATATTCATTAAAAAAAATTAAGACGTCAATTAATAGAATCAGCTAGGAATACTGTAGTAATGTTCTAAAATGTTTATAAAAAAGAACAGTTTTTTCATGGTTTAATACTTTCAAGACTATGACATTAGAGCATAAAACAATTCCATTTTTGGATTATTTTCACGTTCCAATGAACGCTAAGCAATTTGTCAACCCTAACATTTGAGGCATGAAAAGAAATTCACAGTAATTTATGGCAGCACACTTTTGCGGTTATTTTTTGTTACCACAACTCACACTCCTGAAGATGATCTCGGAAGAAGACTGAAAGTACTTGGAAAGATTAAGAAATGAATAATAAATCGTCAAAGTTTCTGTTCATTTCATATATCGGAGTTTCATGCACTACGTAATTCTCAGCTGCAGATTATGAACATACCGCTCAATTCATTATATATGACACTAATGACTGCGTTGTGCATGAAACTTAAAGTCGTGCTTTAGACATAGGATTATATGTATATTTATTAATATATACTTAATAGATCGGTTATATTACATGGAGTACTTTTTTTTATTAACCCCTGATAAATATTTATATATCCCTGAGTATACACGTATGTATAGCACATCACTCAGGAAGTCCCAAACCTAACAAATCAAACAACTTTTAGGCAAAAACTCGACTTTATTCATCAACATAGTCCCCTTCTAGGGTGATACACTGATTTCAAAGACTCTAACAATTTGGTGCTTTTTTGTAGAACAATTTGTCTTTAGCCTTAAAATACGCCTCAATTTCCGATATTACTTTTTCGTTGGTGCCAAATTTCTTTCCCTGGAGCATTCTTTTGGGGTCTGCCAATAGCAAGTAGTCACTAGCGGGGTGGGGGTTAGATTTGGAGAATATAGTGGATGCGAAAGCACTTAGAAGCGCAATTCATGTCGCTTTGCCGTCATTGCGATCGACATGTGACACGGTGCGATGTCTTGGTGAAAGATTGCTTTTTTCTTCTTCTTCATTTGTGGCAGTTTTTTGGCGATTTCGTTCTTCAAAATGCACCAGTAATACTATATAATATTTGCTATTGATGGTTCTCCCTTTCTCAAAGTAATCGATGAACAAAATATCTTGCAGGTCCAAAAATACGGAGGCCAAAGCCTTGCCTGCGGATGTTTACGTCTTTGGTCGTTTGGGCGGTTTTCCCCTGCTGCTGTTCACTCAGCTGATTGCCGATTTGACTCCGGAGTTAAGTGGTGGATCCATATTGCATCCATTGTCACATATTTACGCAAAAACTTCTACTTGTTGCATTGAAACATTTGCAAACAACGCTCTAAATCGTTGACACGTTGCAGTTTTTGATCGACTGTGAGTAAACGCGGCACCCACTTTGAGCACTTTGAGCTTTTTCATTGACAAATCTTCATTCAAAATGGTGAATACACTGTTTTCTAATATCTTCAAGTATTCTTCTATGTCAAGCAACTTCACTTTACTTTGGATGTTTTTGGTGTTTTCCAGGACATCTGGGAATTTTGGGCAACCTTAGATTTCAGCATCATTTGTGTCAGTACGATCACTTTCAAAGTCAAAATAATCTTAATCGTTGTTTCCGAAGGAGCAGAGTTCAAATAACACTTATCAAGCAATTGCTCTGCTTGAACAGTATTTTTCCGATCAGAAGGCAATGCTTTATCAACACACGAAATTCAAATTTTTCCATTGTTTTGAAAATTTGCAGTAGTAGTTTCACTTAATTAACTGTAATTTGTAAACTAATACTCTGATTGGGCCCAAATGTTGTCACGTGCCATTTGAAGGTCAGTACTTCATAAAAATTATATGGATTTTCATTAGTGGCACCATCTATATGTCAGGCCCGTTACATCCATATATATATATATATATATATATATATATATATATATATATATATATATATATCGTGTGGTCTACCTCAATATATCGTCTATCTAGTTCCATTGCGGAGGTTTAACGCGCTTCTTCCCTTACATGGCCGTCCGGTTAGGTGAGGTCTAACATGGATATTCATAACTGTCTAACATTTCTTAATCACTGTAAAGTCCTTAATATATATTTGTTTTAAATGCAAATAAAAGCTTATGTAATTAAATAATGCCATAGTTGTATTGCCCTATTTTAAATTTTGCTATTCGGAACAGATTTTCGGAAAAAGAAAAAATATTACGAACTGCTTATCGCTAAAATAAATATATATGTAGTATTTGATATCGTAGTTATTTTAACCTCTCTACCTTTAATATAAATATAAATAGTATATAGATATTAATATAAGATTTAAATAAATATGCATACACATACAATATATATATATATATATATATATAGTCAACGCAGAGAGATCTGTTTCGCTGTATCACAGCTCATCAGTACGGTTAGACTCCGATTGCTACACAACCCAGGCACGAAATCCAGTTAGAAATGAGAAAAAAGAAGGATGGGAATACAGGTGTGATGACAGTTGCGAAGGTGAGAGAAAGGAAAGGGATCTACAGGACAGTGTGGAGAGAAGTAGGGTCAAGTAGTTAAGAGAAGAGAATTGACTTTGCATTTAAATTCCTGGAGGTTGTAGCCGTCAGGAAAGCAAGAATAAGGAAGTGAGTTCCACAAGCGGGAAAAGCGGGAAAAGCGGGAAGGACGAGGAAAGAAGCTGCAGGAGTAAAATTGTCGTCTGCATTTGTTTGATCTAACTGTGAATGGGTGAGACCCGGTTGCCAGTCTGGATGCACGAGTAAATACCTGTTGCGGAGGTACCAGTGACTCAAGCTCGTTGGAACAGAAGTCATGGAAGTATTTATAGAACAGACAAAGGGAAACCACATCTCGTCTGTAGGAAAGTGGCTGTAGTCGAGCCGCCAAGTCGGTACCTATCACATGACTGATTCTCCTTTGGAGCCTGTCGAGAACACGGAGATGAACAGCAGGGGCACCTGACCATATATGGCAGCAGTACTCCATGTACGGACGAATGGTTGATTTGTATATATGCAGGATGGTTTCAGATGGAAAAAACTTCCTGGCCCGACAGAGTGACCCAACCTTCCTAGCAGTGGATTTTGCTATTAACTCAATGTAGTGGTTCCACTTGAGATCAGAAGAGAGGGTTAGGCCTAGGAGGCGCAGAGTATTGCTTTTGACTCAATGTAGTGGTTCCCCTTGAGATCAGAGGAGAGGGTAAGACCGAGGAGGCGCAGAGTATTGCTTTCGGGTAAACTCGCTTAGTCCATGCTTATGGGAGGCAGGAGAGGTTGCCTATGATGATTGACTGACGGCAGGTTGGTCTTATATTCTGTTTTGTCGATAGGGGTCGCAGGTTCGAATCCTGCCGAATGACATACATTTTTGTAATAAAAATTTATCGTAAATGATCAGGCTAGTATATATAAATATATAATACTGTTCAATTGAAAACAGAATAGCTACTTAAATATGAGTATCGATCAAAAATAATGTTCAAACAAATCATTTCATACATATATATATATATATATATATGTGTGTGTGTGTGCGTGTGTGTGTGTGTGTGTGTGTGTGTAAGGATCGAGATAGATAGATATTAACGGAGTGCTAGATAGATAGATAGATCGATAGATACATACATACATATATAGATAGATAAAATGAAGTCATCAATGCACTTAAGTAGCGTCTAACTTGGTTAGATATTTATGACCAACCATAGTTATTTAAATATTTGCGCGTAAGTGAATGCAAAAAACTTAATTAAAATTCGAACTCGGCTCTTGGATTTCTCATTCCAGGTCGATATCTCCATGAAAGTAAAACGGTTAGTCTCCCTGGGAGTAATAAACTGCGCCTCCTTGGGTTAACTCTCACAACAGACCTCAGGTGGAATGTCTACATAGAATCCATAGCTAAATCCGCTGTTAAGAAGGTTGGTTCTCTGTGCAGGGCCTTGAAGCTTTTTTCCCGGCTGAAACAATCCTACACATTTACAAATATACCATCCGCCCGTGCATTGAATACAGCTGCCATATCTGGTCGGGTGCTCCTGCTATCCACATAAGGGTCCTTGACAAAATTCAACAAAGAATCTGCAAGAAATGTCGTTTTTGATCTATGACTGAGTAGGTAAACATTGTTTCTCGCAGTAGATTACCATTTCTTCCTGTGGTAGACTGGTTGCCAACCAAAGTTAGAAAACCCAGTCTGTACTGATGTTGAAACCGAAGCTGGTGGGAAAGAAATGAACTCAAACGTTTCGAAGGTAAATTTGCGCAAGTGAATGCAACAAAATTTAATTGGAATTCGAACACGGCTCTTGGATTTCTCATTCCAGGTCGATATCTTCCTGAAAGTAAAACGGCTAGTCTCCCTGAAAGTTAGACACTGCGCCTCCTTGGGGCATTGCTTCTTGTTCTCATTCTTTTCCTGATTTTTCTTCTTCTATCTGCCGTATCCCTTCAGTCCATGGGTAACTATATCTATCTCTAAGGTCCTACTCTTTATAGCTCTTAGCAATGTTTAACTTTTTATTAACACTCCCTATCCCCGTTTTGCCATTCATTTATACTTTATTTCGTTAGCTAGTGATATATCCCGGGAAGGAATATCAGGGAAAAGAATAGTGTAAGAATAATACTTAACACTGAAGATAGATTAGAAGAGATCTATTATACAACAGTACAATAAACCAATAGGCATACAAGAACAATCAACGTATCGTAACAGGAATAACGATCAAGTAGAAAATGTCTCCGCCTATAACGTATGCGTCCGTTCAGTGACGTATGCTTCTGACTAGTTACAGTCTTTTATTGACTAGACTATATCCATTCCGGGGTAGGATAGGATGTTCCTCTACAACAGTTAGGTTACTCGCAATTTACCCCTTGCTTTCCACATGTTTTCTGAGTATCAACATTTTCTTGACTCCTTTCCTCATTGTGCGATTAATGAATTGCAATTGTCTTTTTCTGGTTCTAAGTATAAATGTATTTTTTTGTTTTCTTTTTCCTTTGAAACTTCCTCTTTTATTATCCGCTCTTCATATTCAATGTTTCTTTATAAGAAAGAAGCTAATATTACCAATGCCGTTCTGTAGAAGCTTATTTCTTTTAGTTCAGGTTTCTCTGAAGAAATTGTACGCCATTTAATGGTATAAAGGAAAGCAGATATCAGATAGCAGTTCAGCACTATGTCACGATTCATAAACAAATAAAACTCTGACATGGTGGTTGGGAGTCAACTCGGGCTGACAAAATTTCCTTTGAAATAATTCAGTAAACATTCCTCTTAAGCGAAACTTCATTTTAAATAACTTCTCACAAAATGGCTTTGTTATTTTAAAGCGAGAAGAAAAGACAAAATATCAATTGTAAGAAGAGGGAATGTATGGCTGTCAGCAAAAAGAACAGAGAATTACGAAGTCAGAATAATCTTAATCATAGTGTCCAAAGGAGCAGAGTTCAAATAACACTTATCAAGCAATTGTTCTGCTTGAACAGTTTTTTTCCCGATCAGAAGGCAATACTTTATCAACACACGAAATTCAAATTTTTCCATTGTTTTGAAAATTTGCAGTAGTAGCTTCACTTAATTAACAAGTGCCAAGTAGGCATCTACGCAGATGACACCACAATATACTCTCGCATCATTAAGAAACCTGGCGTGGTGGACAGACCTAATCTCGCTGCTGACCTTGAACGGAATCTACGCTCTGTGGTGAATTGGGGCAAGAAGTGGCTTGTCAATTTCAATGCGTCTAAGACCAAGCTGTTGTCTGTCAACCATCACAGGCAACCTCTCCTGCCTCCCATAAGCATGGACCAAGCAACCCTCCCTGAATGCAATGCACTGCGCCTCCTCGGCCTTACCCTCTCTTCTGATCTCAAATGGAACCGCTACATTGAATCCATAGCTAAATCCACTGCTAAGAAGGTTGGGTCACTGTGTCGATCCAGGATGTTTTTTCTGCCTGAATCCATCCTGCATATATACAAGTCTACCATTCGACCGTGCATGGAGTAATGCTGCCATTTATGGTCAGGTGCCCCTGCCGTTCACCTCAGTGTTCACGACAGGCTCCAAAGGAGAGTCAGTAACGTGATAGGTGCTGACTTGGCGGCTCGAATACAGCCATTTCCCACCGACGAAATGTGGCCTCCCTTTGTCTGTTCTATGAATACTTTCATGGCTTCTGCTCAGACGAACTCAAGTAACTGGTGCCTTCTCAACAGGTGTTTACTCGTGCAACCAGATTGGCAACTGGGTCCCACTCATTCACTGTTAGGTTAGCCAAATGCAGACGACAATTCTACTCCTGCAGGTTCTTCTCTCGCACTTCCCGCTTGTAGAACTCGCTCCTTTATTCTTGCTTTCCTGACGGCTACAACCTCCAGAAATTTAAATGCAATGTCAATACTCATCTATTAACCACTGGACTCTAGCTCTTTCCCCACCCCCGTATATCCTTCCCTTTCTCTCCACCCTTGAAGCTGTCAACACACCTGCATTCTCATCTTTCTATTGCTCCTTTCTAATTGGTTTTTTTACTCTTCTCTCTCTTCTAATTAATCTTCTTTCAGTGATGTAGCCCCGCGCACATCAGTGGCATTCCTTGCTCGGGGTGAAATGATTAAAAAAAAACAAACTATAATTTGCAAAATAATAATTCGATTAGGTTCAAGTTTTGTCACGTGCCATTTGAAGGTCAGTACTTCATAAAAATCATATGGATTTTTTATTAGTGGCGCCATATATATGTCAGGATCCATATATATATATATATATATATATATATATATATATATATATAGCGTGTGGTCTACCTCAATATATCGTCTATCTATTTCCATTGCGGAGGTTTAACGCGCTCCTTCCCTTACATGGCCGTCCGGTTAGGTGAGGTCTAACATGGATATTCATAACTGTCTAACATTTCTTAATCACTGTAAAGTCCTTAATATATATTTGTTTTAAATGCAAATAAAAGCTTATGTAATTAAATAATGCCATAGTTGTATTGCCTCTTTTTTAATTTTATTATTCGGAACAGATTTTCGGAAAAAGAAAAAATATTACGAACTGCTTATCATTAAAATAAATATATATGTAGTATTTGATATCGTAGTTATTTTAACCTCTCTACCTTTAATATAAATATAAATAGTATATAGATATTAATATAAGATTTAAGTGCCGATTAGGCTCAATTTTTATCATGTGCCATTTGAAGGTTAGTACTTCATAAAAAACATATTGATTTTTTATTAGTGGCCCCATTTAAGCGGGAAGAAAGGAGAAAATATCAATTGTAAGAAGACGGAATGTATGGCTATCAGCAAAAAGAACAGCAAATTACAAATTGGCGATACCAAATTCAAACCATTTAAATATCTTGGAAGAGTTTTGACAGAGGATGGTGAGTACAACAAGGAAATCCGAACGTGCACTTGAATATTGAAGATACATTCCAAAATCTAAGCAAAGTATTAAAAACAGAAAAACATTCTTTAGAAACAAATAATACAAAATTGCAACGTAATATCAGTCATCATATATGACAGTGAATGCTGGACAATCTCCTCGTAGATGAAGAAGAGGCCTGAAGCAACAGAAACAAAGAAAAGAGTACTGAACTGTCACGTAATATCAGTCTCATATATGACAGTGAATGCTGGACAATCTCCTCGCAGATGAAGAAGAGGCCTGAAGCAACAGAAACAAAGAAAAGAGTACTGAACTGTCACGTAATATCAGTCATCATATATGATAGTGAATGCTGGAAAATCTCCTCGCAGATGAAGTAGAAACTCGACGAAACAGAAATATGGTTCTAAAGAATGATGCTAAAAATTCCATGGCCCGAACATATGAACAACGAAAAAGTTTTAGAAAATAATGCAAACATAAGGACATTTATTTTGTGGTTCAATAGGTATCTTTTTTTTATAATCTTATCGCCCCAACCAAGGCATTATACTGCCACTGTTGTGCAGGGGATTACACATGAGGAAAGTTATAAAAAAAGTGCCAGAATACAGGGGGTGTCAGGAAGCGGGTAGGAGAGGGATGAGAATACTGCAGAAATTAGATGAGAACATGAGAGAGAGGATGCAAGTTAGTGAGATAGGAGATGACTATTGACTTTGCATTTAAATTATTGGAGATTGTAGCTGTCGAAGAAGCAAGTAAATGATAGGTAATACCACCGGCGGAAAGTGCGAGAAAAGAAGCTGATGGGGTAGAATTTGCATTTTCATCTTATTGGTTTCAAAGGAAAAGGATGGGACCTAGTTGCTAATCTTGTACCTCGAGTAAATTCATATACAGTGAGCTAAGTTCATGAAAGCAGAAGCCGTGAAAGTTCTTGTAGAAGAAACACTTGATAAGACACAAGTGGTGTCGAAACAAAATAGCTACTTTTGTTGTGATATTATAACATATTATAACATATTATAACATATTATAACATATTAATGTTATAATTTCTGAATGAGTATTATTAGCACTACTTTGTATTGAGCACTTTTTTAAAAAATAGTGTTTCTTTGGATACGGAATATTATTCCATCCATACCTACCCTATATATATATATATATATATATATATATATATTCAATCATGTTTCATTGAATAATAGAGACATATTTATTTTACTTATTTTTATACTGATCCTTTCCAGGTGTCGAATCAGATTCTTGATGTTAATATGAAATTCATGAATTAGGGCGCTGTAGTTTTAACTAACCCAAGTACTTTCGATCTATTCCAAGATCATATTCATTTTGAAATTTTAAATACAAAATTTTAACTGCGATAAAATGTGCATTCGTTTGTAATGATGTTTTTTAGAAACATGCGCAAACGTTCTCTATAATTATTTTAGAATTTTAAATTTATCCCTTGTAGCCATGGATATTTTTCTTAAAAAAGCGTTTTAATATAAATGAACTGATCGAAAATTGGTAAAAATGCAATGTCAGTAAATGTTCTGTGCCCTAGAATATGTTTTTGTTATAATCGGGATAGATTTTGTTGAGTGTTGGTTGGTTGATTTTGACATACACTACCGGCCATAATTATTAGGCCACCTCAGTGTTTTAAAAAATGATCTATTTCATACTATTTTTTAGTATTTATTGCCAAGTGAATAATTGTAAATGAAAACAGAATGGTTGTTTTGTTAATACTGCAGTTAATACTGCACAATAACATGTGCATCAAACGGATTAATAAATATTTAATAAATAATTACCTATATTAATATTAATATTACCAATTTCACATCATTTACATCACTTCGCACCCACCATAAGATACCTAGACTTTTCAGTTAACCTGGTAATTATTTATGAGTGCCCACTAAATTTAAAAATTTTGAAAAACTAATAACAATTTTTGTTACTGGTGACAAAATAAAATTCTATTTTATCTTTATTAATATATATATATATATATATATATATATATAGAGAGAGAGAGAGAGAGAGAGAGAGATTCGTGTAAAATCCTTTGTACAATAAAAACGGAAGCTGATGATGGTTCGCCTGAAATAGGCCCATACTTCCGATTTACCATGAAATAACGTGTCTGCCTTAATTTGTCTTATATATATGTATATATATATATATATATATATATATATATACATATATATATATATATATACTAGTACTATAGCCCGGCGTTGCTCGGGTGTAATGAAAGCTTTAAAACTAATCCATGGTCCTGGAGCTCAGACGCAGCCTAAAGAATATTTGTGTGAAGTTTGGTGAGAATCGGATAAAAATTGGGGATTTGTATCAAGGCCATACAGACAGATAAACAGACACACACACAAACATCTTACCTTATATATATATATATATATATATATATATATATATTATTGGTTTTCTGCATTATTGTAAGAACTGCAACCTTGAAACTTTTGAATATCGTTTTTTATATCTTTGTCTATGCGTGTATTAAATTTTATTAAAATTGGACCACTTTTTTTATAACCCAATTTTATCGATTATCGATTTTCGATATTTATCGGGGGTACCTCGACACAAAATCTAGCTAAGAATACTCGCAGATTCTTATAATACAACTGTGTAAATTTTCAAGAAAATCGGTTTAGCCGTTTCGGAGTCTATAGGTAACGGACACACACACAGGCACACACACACATACAGAGACAAAGTTACATTTATAAATAAGTTTATATATATATATATATATATATATATATATGTATGTATGTATGTATGTATATATTATGGCGTTAAAGGCGAAAAATGTTTTATTACTAAAAGTCATAATAAATTTCAAAATTATAATTTACAATTTTATAATTTTTGTTTTAAAATTTATCATGGCCCTTAGTAATAAAAAAATTATTGCTTTAACGCCATAATACGTTTTTGTACCGTCAAATATTTATATATATATATATATATATATATATATATATATATATATATATAGTAAAATGAAAATGCCTAATAAAAGCGGAAAAAGCATTTACTATTTTTAGGAACCTTTCCAACCCTCTGATAATATTAAAAGGATCAATTTTATTAATGTTGCTTTTTTATATTTAAATATTATTCAACATCACTTTTATTAACGCCCAACCATTTATTATTACACTGATTAAGACGTAAGCGTATATTTTCTTTATATTGGATAGGCATATAAATTACTGTAATTTAGTGAAAGTTAAGAAGGGATCAATTTATTTACACTTATCGACCAGTCGACCAGGTGTCATGAACGCAGAGTTTCCTTCATTGATTGCGCGTGTGTGTTATGTTCGTGCTTGTACCCAGTCGAATGAACTGACAAGGTGTGTACCCGCACGTGAGCCTATGAAACACAAGGCAGTATTACAGGCGAGAAAACAAATCCCATCGACGTATCTACGTGTGCGTCATTTTCACATCACGTTAAATCCCTCTATTTTTCTCTATTCTTCTACAAATCTATCCACTTGGTGTTTACATTAAAGAATTAAAAAGAATTAGTCCCTTTGTTCAGGAATTAATTTTGATGATAACTATAGTATAGCTATTATGGCCTGAGTTTGAGTTTGTTTAACGGCATATCAACCTCTGGGATTTTAAGGAATTTTTATTTTATAATGTTCGGTTATAGTGGAAAAATTGATTTAGTTAAATTTTAATGAAAAATTTTTGTTTTTATTCTTTTTTATTTTAGAAACTGAAAATGTCTTCTAGTTTTGTATTAAAAATGTTTTGCTGAGAATATTTTTTTTAAAATGTGTTATGGTAATAATTTTTTCTTCTTCAAAAATGTATTATTGGTAATATTTTTTCTTCAAAAATGTATATATTTCTATAAAAGTGTATATAAAAATACACTTTCATAGTTTTTTGACCCCACTTTGGGGGTTAACTATTTGCCTATAGCTGGGACCATAATAGCTGCTTCCACTCTGGGTCAGAGTGAACCTGGGAACAACAGCAATTAAGAGGTGGTTCCATGCTCCTCACAACCTCTCAATCAATGTCCTTGTTACCGGATGCAGTTTACCGTCATAACAAGGACCAGTATAGCTATTAGGTTGTACAGAAAATAATATCCGATCTGAGAATCAATATCTATTCCTGAAATAATGGATTTCAGTCAGTCAGTTAAGTGCTCCACGTGAGACACGCTTAGGCGATCATGTCTTTTTTTATCTATGACTGACAAGGCAGAATATCTTCCCGCAGTAGGTTGTCATTTTTTCTTGCGGTAGACTGGTTGCCAACCAAGACTATAAAACCTGATCTATCCTGCTATTCAGACCACAGCTAAAGGGAGAAGAGATGGATTCATACCTTTCTCAAGGGTATTTGCGCGTAAGTGAATTCAAACTGAAATTCGAACTCGGTTCTCTGATTACTCGTTTCGAGCTTTTATCTACTGCACCACAACGCACATCTTAGATAAGTACATAGGTAGACTAATAAAGACACACACACACAGACACATATATATATACATGTGTATGTATAGCCAGTCAGTCAAGTACCATACGTGATACATGCTTATGCGGTCATGTCTAAAAAGAGACATGACTGACTGGGTAGAAGATTATCCCGCAGTGGGTTTTCATTACTTTCTGCGGTAGACTAGTTGCAAGCCAAGGCTATAGAACCCAGTCTGTCCTGCTATTTAACCCAAATCTGGAAGGAAGAGATGGATTAATACCTTTCCCAAGGGTATCTGCGAGTAGATGAATGCAAGGAATCTATTTATACTGTTTAAAACAGTCAAATAGGAGCCACTGAGTTACAAGTTTATTTATGTTTTTACGATAAATCTTTGTTTGAAGGATGTGCGTTGTGATGCATTGGATATCGACTCGGAACGAGAAATTGCGGAGCCGAATTCGAATTCCAGCCGAATTCATTGCATTCACTTACGTGCAAATACCCTTGGGAAAGGTATTAATCCGTCTATTCCTTCCAGTTATTGGTTAAATAACAGGATAGATTGGGTTCTATAGCCTTGGTCGGCAACTAGTCTACCGCAGAAAGCAATAGCAACCTACTGCGGGATAATTTTCTGCCCAGTCAGTTATGTCTCGAAAGAGACATGATCGCCCAAGCGTGTATCACGTATGGCACTTAACTGACTGACTAAATATAATAATTGGAATCATGATTAAGGCATCTACTGGTCATAAAGCGGGGGATCAGTTTTATATTGTTATGAAGTAATAAACTGATCCCCCACTAATTACAACGTAATAATATAATACATTTCTTCCCCAACTACCTATAAGTCAAATAATAGAAGAGACTTGGTCGGCAACCAGTCTACTGCAGAAAGCAATGGCAACCTACTGCGGGATAATCTTCTGCCCAGTCAGTCATGTCTCTTTCGAGATATGTTCGCCCAAGCGTGTATCACGTATGGCACTTAACTGACTGACTGATTTTGTTTTGGACGCCGAGAAATCATTGAATGCAGTTTCTGTATCTATTGGCTTAAGGAATATTCAAAATTCTTGGAAAAAGTGTTAGTCAGAGGAATACGGCGGGTTTGGCAAAGTCTCAGATCACATCTCGGTGACATTCTACAGTGTAAACCTAGCGATTAAGTGGCTTAGCATTGTCAGAGCTGAACCTTATCGATTAACGAGTACCAGCCAGCTTTTTGCTTAACTGAATGTGCATTTTATCCAATTGCTTGCGGCAGACTTTAGTAGTTGTTGTGGATCCCGGGAATGGAATCCGCACAAAATAAAGGAACAACAACCAAAATTTGAGATAATAATTTGAGAATAATAAGTATATTAAACGTAAAGATACAAACTTGAATGCAGGTTAGTAATCCAGGAATACGATTACTATGAAGTATATATAAAAGTCTCTGAAGTGAAGCCGTAGTATGTCCACGTCGGAAGCTGACGGGTGCTGCGTAATGATATTCTGTTGAGTGGGGCTCAGAGATACTATGAACTACTGACGCTGTATTCTCCGTGAAACCTCGGTATCTTTCGGCATCTGTCGGTATCTCTCGGATCTGACGTTATCTCGCAGATCTCTCTATGACAAGAGTATATGTATACTTTAGTCGAGTCCATTATTCTAAAAAAGAGGGGATCCCCAATGAGATATAACCAGAGAAACACCATAAACTTAAATCCAGTTTTTGGTCTTCATCGTGATCAAACGATTTAGCCGATCGTTTACGATTGTCACAAAGAATCTATTTCTTATCAGATGTCACTGCTAGATTTAAAAAAAAATGTATCATTTAAATTTCGCACATGCAGCATCAAACACACTTAAACATGTCGAACTCATTAACTTTCATTGAGTTCAAGTGAAACTCATTTGCCGAATTTCTTTATCTTTCCAATTGTCTTGAGATTATCCGATATTTTTGAAATGCTAACACTCACTGTGACATTCTTCTGACACTTTGACGTGGGTTAATCCGACTAGCGTTTTCAAATGTTGATTGTATATTACAACTAGACACCCTCTTGATCTTCGAGATTCGTATCCCACTGAGGAAGTTCGGAAATGATGGCCGTGCTATCCGAACACAAGTAGACTTTTCACGACACAATCTGTTAATAGTGACAGCAATTATGAGTAAGCTTGAACACATAGAACAAATGAAAGCATTTCACCTATTTTTTCTTGAACAAAGGAGTATACAAAGGAGTATATAAATTTCAAGCTAATGTCTGAAAAGAATTGATATAAAATTAACAATTTTTCGTATCTCCTCTTGCGTTCAAAATATTTTTATTATCCGTTCGAGATTTCAAAATCATTTACGCACCTATTTTTGATTTCAAAGTCTTTATCGTTCCGCTTATAAAGCTTAAACTCTTTCTCGTATACAATCGAGATTTCAGAATCATTCTAATATCTTTCGAGATTTCAAAATTGTTTTTATCCCTTTGTGATTTAAAAATCTTGTATTTCTTCAAGATTTCAAAATCATTTTCGTAACTCTTCGAGATTTCAAAATCTTTCTCGTATTACTTCGAGATTTAAAAATTCTTCTTGCGTCTCAAAGATTTAAAAATCTTTCTCGCAAACCTTCGAGATTTCAAGATTTTTCTTGTGTTTCTTCAAGATTTTAAAATCTTTCTTGTAACCTTTCGAGATTTCAAAATCTTTCTTGTGTCTCTTCAACATTTAAAAATCTTTCTCGTATCTTTTCAATGCTTCAAAATATTTATTGTATCTTTTCTTGATTTCAAAATCTTTCTCGCACTATTTCCAGATTTCAAATTCTTTGCGTATGTATTAGGCTTTCAAAATCTTTCACGCACACCTTCTCACTGTAACCGCTTGAGCATCAGTGGTGGTCCTGCTTGGGGTGAAATGATTATATGAAAAAAATAAATTTCGAAGCATTTCTAACAGGCTATGATATAAACATTTAAATCTATATATAATTTTAAATTGATCAATTTAATGTTATAAAGTGTAAATAAGAGATATTTTTTAAAATGTTAAAATTAAATGGTTTTAAGAAGATATTAATAAAACCATTTTACGTATAGTAACTGTTGCTTTTTCTAAATGATGTGCGTGGGAGACAGAAAGTGAAAGAGAGATATCATGTTGAACAGGCAGCCGTTTTCTGTATTATGTCTTCATAATCTGAAAATATCTTACTCCGTTTATATTTTTATGTTTTATAACCTGTTAGATTTGTAGGGAAACCACCTGTTCTGCATTTATAGCGCTGTGATGCGGCTAGAGCAAGATAGTTTAACGGAGCGCATTCTTCTTCAAGTTGGGTTTTAATTCGTTTTCCTTTCCCCCTCAGTACAAGAGCGTTCAATCTGCCCTATTTTTTCTCATAAGCCATTTCCAATAGTATCACTATAAGCAAGACAATAAAGCCACTAAGACGCAAGAAAATATGAAAGAATGTGAGAAAAAGACAACGTTAAGGAGAGAGATTAATAAAAGAACAGAAATTACGAAGACAAAAGATAATGATTGACGTTACACTTAAATTTTTGAAGATCAACGTTGACAGGAAAATGCGAAGCCACAAGATTGTCCCAGAGAGAACAAAACTATTCCAAGGAGAAGAAACTTTTATATAGAACTTACGGTTATATCTAGCCTTTTATACTGTAAATTGATGAAACCGAGTTGTCAATCTGTCAGTTAAGTTCCATACGTGATACACGCTTGGCCGATCCTGTCTCGGAAAAGACATGATTGACTGGGCAGAAGATTATCCCACTGTAGGTTGTCATTGATTTCTGCAGGTAGACTGGCTGCCAGCAAAGGCTGTAGAACTCAGTCTGTCCTATTACTTAGTCCACAACTGAGGGAAGAGACGGATTAATACCTTTCCCTCGGGCATATGTGCGTAAGTGAATGCGAGGAATTCAACTGAAATTTGAACTCGGCCTCCCGATTTGTCGATCCGAGTCGATATCCACTGCCCCACCCACGCAGGATCTGGACTGTGCTTAATTTTTTAAAGCTTTTATTTTTTTTTTATTTATTCGGTCGAGTTAGCTCGGATATCCATGACATTACCACACTTTCTTTCACGGTTCTGCACCAAGGTTGGAAGGTCAATAGACAAGCATTCTGTTTGATAACACAGCTGGTTAATATTGGTCGTTGCTGGGAGGCCAACCTGTTCTACTCCATGGCGAGGTATCCAGAACAATAGATCACTTGTCAGTTCTTGGTTGGCTCGCCAGTAGTGTCCTGTAAAGGGCATTATGCATTCACGTAAGATTGTAGAAATATCAGGGATTGGTTCATAGAGGTGTGATTTAGTTGGGTGCTGTCTCTAGGAAATGTTCAGTATAGCTCTCAGCATCTGTGTGTAGATTCCATCAAGTCTAAACTGTAGGTTTTCAACTAACGTCCAGGCAGTGGCACCAGACATCAACCCCACCTCTACAGTGGCTCAAAACCTCAGTATTTGCGTTTACCAAATAGATTAGATTTAAAGATGGCATCCATTTTACAAAAAGATAAAATAATGTCTTTTGCAGGGGCATTGATTAAAATGCAATGAAAAGGATCGTTTGGGAATTGAACCTGGCATGTAACACGTAACTTCATTGCCTGAGGAAATATATAATATTGCATGTGGAGAAAAATATGTAATCCTAAGTTTAGATCAGAGAATCGTTTATTGTCAATCGCAATATGAAAAAAAAAAAGCAAGTTGAAAACAGAATATTTATTATAAAATTTGTAAAATCTGAAAATATTGCTGAGAAGCAAATAAAAGGGAAAATACATTTTTGCAGCTGTGCGTTATAGGTCAGGCGAGGTTCATTAGCCGCCATTGTGTAACTAAGACACCATTAAAAGCCTTGGTTTTTTACGGCTGGTGGAAGTGAAAAATAGCGGTAGTCAAAACACGACTGTCAAAAACTTGTGATGAGGTTAAAGAAAGTTAGATACTTGATTCCCGAATTCGTTGAGAAAAAAATTGTAAATTTGAAAACTTGGAAAAACATAAATCTAGATGGGAAGGGATTCATAAACCTAAAAGCCAAATTTATTGACGTAGTCAGTTGAATTGAGAGGAAGAAGCATAAAAGAAATTACGTCAATAGAAATATTGCTATTTCATTGGTTAAACCAAAGGAATAAAATCACTCCGCCTCATGATGCGAGCTGGGAGTAATCGCATTGGTTAAAGATTTGATTTGCATGGACACCTCGTGTCCGTCATGCACCCACCAAGAAAATTTGGGTCAGGCATAAATATCAGAACCGAGAAGGCCCAAATCAGTTGGAGCTGAGCCTTGGGACTAATCGAGGTTTAATGACCGAGGGAGGGGTGTTCTAAACTGGGGGCCACGACCGAAAAGTGTGTTCGCTTCCCATAGAGTCCTGGCTGAAGATGTAAAGAAACGTAGAGAAGCCTGCCGCCGACTGACTTAAAAGAGTTAAAGTCAAATAACGCGCCTCCGATAGAGTCCTTGCTGAAGATGAAAAAAACAGAAAGAGCCGAGAAAGAATTAAAGTTAAAAGCTGTTGTTGCTGCGCCGACATAAGGAGATAAGACGAATTTACTGCCGCCGTCACAAAGACCCACCTTCGGCTGTTTCCGTAAGGCTTCGGTGAAAAGCCCTGATAAGATTTATTTTTGAAAAAACTTGAAATCTCAGATTGGAGTGAACAAACATTACTCTCAAACAAAAACTTTCGCTCCGTTGTAAGAATAGGAATTCGCCGACTGTTATATTCTATTTCTGTTTGCTGTTTTTCTTTTTGTATATAAAGACTTTTCCGCAACATATCTAGGCGTCATCGAATTTATTTATTTATTTATTTTTGTTTTGGTGCCATTCTTTTTTTTATTAACCTAAGTGTGCACATGTGTCCGGTGTGGTTCGAAGTGGTAGAGATACGGCTAGCGGGATTTCAACGTTTCTTCTTTGAGATCAAAATTCACAGCGTGAGCAGGGAGGAACACCGTTCTAAGAGACGACTCGAAGACCATCACGACTAATGATCCGAGAGCGTCGTTATAATTGATGCCTATTGAAAGCATAAACCCTGACCCAGGTTCCGGAGCTCGTCATAGTTGGTTTCCGTGACCGGATTAGACACAACCGGCCGAACATCGTCAGAGGCGCGCCGATTATTTTTTCGCAAAGATAACCATTAAACTATTCGAACATTTAGACTTCAAAACAATAAGCGGCCTCTAACGGAAAAGCTATATCATAGCATTTATTTCTTGATAGATTTCGCACTGTTTGTGTAATGTCCTATTTTTTATGTAGATTAATTTGGTAACCAATGAGAAAAGGCGATAAAAGCAAGACATTTTTATAGTCCCCTTCTCCTTCCTGCTGCAAAATGGACTTATTAACAACTTTGTTCATAAGTGCGCCCCAGGTTACTAATCGCAAACAGATTATATCCTTGGGCTCGACATAAAATGAATGATTCCGCGGTTTGACGATTTTAAAAGTCTTTTTAAATGTCCTTACTTTTCTTCATTCGATACTGTGTGCGTATTTATTTCTTCTGTGTAGTGTGCAAGTGTGTAACTGTGTATATATGTGTATATTTTTAAAGTGTTGGGGCACCTGTAAACTGTTGTCCAGTTTTATTGTGTATCGCGCAATGACAAGAGAAAGAAATAAACAGATATTCGTTATCTGTCGTACAGAAACTCACATGAGTGGAACACACACACGCACGCATGAAAATTGCAACAAACTACATTAGTAATGGTCGATATATACATATGTGCGTGCCTGCGTGTATACCGTTTGAAAATAGCTAAATGTATTGTGGAAGAAGTTTGTAATATTGAAGAGCATTTGTCGATATGGACTGTCCGGTGACAGTAATAAACAATGCATGTTTGCTGTCAGTTTCACGTGATCTTATGCAATCTTCAGACTATCTCATGAAACTGACATCCTGCATACTGTGTTGACTTTGTTTCTCTCTCTTCCTTTTCCTCTCTCTATCCCCCCTGTCTCTCTCTCTATATATATATATTGATTGTTGATTTTTACACTGAGACACACTCCATATATATATATATATATATATATATATATAAAGTGAAAGAACACGTAGATTAAAAATCCACTGTTCAAGCATTTACTTTTATAAAGATATCTAAATCTCCCTGGTTACATAATTCTAAATTTTGACTGAACAATTTTGACACACGTAAATGCATTTCCTCCAACTACCACTCTCTAATTTTTTAAATAACTATAAATTCATGTTATATTTTAAAACATAAATCATCTTCACCATTTATTTTAGCATATCACCTGCGGAGGAACAGTTTTGTTCTCAAACATGAAGATTTTTGTATAGCAATATTATGCTTTTATAAACCATTGTAATAACAAAATTACAATATATATATATATATATATATATATATATATATATATATATATAGCACGACTCTGAGTCTCATGCACTATGCAGTCATCAGGTACATATTATGAACTGACCGTTTCAAGATTTGAATTTTTATTTTTGCTTCTGGCGTTGATTAAGGTCGTTGTAAATTATACATCTGGAATAGCATTTTTAATTTATTAAATCATCTTCAACATTTATTTTAGCATATCACCTGAGGAGGAACAGTTTTGTTCTCAAACATGACGATTTTTGTGTAGTAATATTATGGTTTTATAAACCATTGTAATAACAAAATTAATATATATATATATATATATATATATATATATATATATATATATATATATATAGCACGACTCTGAGTCTCATGCACTATGCAGTCATCAGGTACATATTATGAACTGACCGTTTCAAGATTTGAATTTTTATTTTTGCTTCTGGCGTTGATTAAGCAAAATCGTAGAAGTTATAAAAAAATGACCCTAAATTTTTCTTAATATTTGTGTTTTTATAACTTCTACGATTTTACCCCTGATGTTTACATAGAACATGGAACTCCGATTTGTGTTATAGTATTTATATTTATTAATATATACATAATAGCTCTCCTATATTACATTGATCACTAGACGGTTACTGAAGTGAGTTGCTCTATGAACGCAAGAAGAAAGAGTTAGCAATGCAGATCATAAGAACTTGTTGAAATGATAACAGCTTAACCTAAATTTGAAGAGGTTAAGTTAAATTCGTGTCTAGGATTGATTTGGATCATACTGGATTCTATTGTTGGTCATTCTTTTGATAATAGACAAAGAACATCACTGGAAAATATAAAAACTTAAAGAATATACGCCACGAAAATATCCTAAAATTCCCAAACAAAGATATGAGTACAATATGGAAACCAGAAACACAGTGAGCTATAGAAAAACAACAATAACAAAAAACTGTAATATGAGCTAGGGTAAAAAAAATGTTACTGAAACATTAGGCTTATAAGTCCCAAAACTCACTCCCCAAGAAAACATTAGTTAAAGCGTTGGTTGAATAATCAAAACAAGTAATTTGACACAGAGTCGTAAGTTCAATACCAGAAAAGGCAATCAAGGTCTCACCTTTTACCATTGAAATAGATATAACCGTTACTTCTACTTGAATAGTTTCTTTTCTCGCAGTTGAAACCCCGCTTTCGTTTACTTACTTTCCTGATAGCTACAATCTCAAAAATGTAAATGAAACGTCAATTTCCATCTTCTTGAATCCCGTTCATCTTTTATCCTTTCTTCAATGAACCCTTATCCTTTCTTGCCTGGGTAAAATTACTAAAAAAATAATATAATATTTATCACTTAGCTGATTGATAATAGTTAAAAAAACGCTTGTTACTAAAACTAAAATATCTGGACACATGGCTTGGAGGTGATTCCCCCCTCCATCACACTACTGTCTGTTACTGCTTGCTTAAGGTAACTTAATCTCTCCAGAACTCTCCAGAACTGTATAGAAGAAACAGAATGAAGATAATTTTGAAATTTTCTTAACTTTTTTCTGTCAGCAAGCCTGCAACTTGGTGAGTTTAGCCAGTGTGATCTTATTTTTTATTATTTTTTTGAATTATTTATTTACTTATTTTTACTTGTATTTTTTATTTTATTTTATTCTTTTTCAGTTCTTATCTTTCTGCCTAATTTTTGTGTAAATTGTTCTTAATTATGAAATTTAGGTTTGGTATATTAGGGTTTTGGTTATATGTAGGAATTCTAAGACCGGCCATGTTTTTTTTTGTTTTTTTTTTTTTTTATTGTTCTCTGTCATTCCCTTGCTAACTGGACACATGGCTTGGAGGTGATTCCCCCCTCCATCACACTACTGTCTGTTACTGCTTGTAAGGTAACTTAATCTCTCCAGAACTCTCCAGAACTGTATAGAAGAAACAGAATGAAGATAATTTTGAAATTTTCTTAACTTTTTTCCTGTCAGCAAGCCTGCAACTTGGTGAGTTTAGCCAGTGTGATCTTATTTTTTATTATTTTTTGAATTATTTATTTACTTATTTTTACTTGTATTTTTTATTTTATTTTATTCTTTTTTCGGTTCTTATCTTTTCTGCCTAATTTTTGTGTAAATTGTTCTTAATTATGAAATTTAGGTTTGGTATATTAGGGTTTTGGTTATATGTAGGAATTCTAAGACCGGCCATGTTTTTTTTTTTTTTTTTTTTTTTTTTTTATTGTTCTCTGTCATTCCCTTGCTAACTGGACACATGGCTTGGAGGTGATTCCCCCCTCCATCACACTACTGTCTGTTACTGCTTGTAAGGTAGCAATCTCTCCAGAACTCTCCAGAACTGTATAGAAGAAACAGAATGAAGATAATTTTGAAATTTTCTTAACTTTTTTCTGTCAGCAAGCCTGCAACTTGGTGAGTTTAGCCAGTGTGATCTTATTTTTATTATTTTTTGAATTATTTATTTACTTATTTTTACTTGTATTTTTATTTTATTTTATTCTTTTTCGGTTCTTATCTTTTCTGCCTAATTTTTGTGTAAATTGTTCTTAATTATGAAATTTAGGTTTGGTATATTAGGAGTTTTGGTTATATGTAGAATTCTAAGACCGGCCATGTTTTTTTTGTTTTTTTTTTATTGTTCTCTGTCATTCCCTTGCTAACTGGACACATGGCTTGGAGGTGATTCCCCCCCTCCATCACACTACTGTCTGTTACTGCTTGCTTAAGGTAACTTAATCTCTCCAGAACTCCAGAACTGTATAGAAGAAACAGAATGAAGATAATTTTGAAATTTTCTTAACTTTTTTCTGTCAGCAAGCCTGCAACCCAAGGCAGGTTTAGCCAGTGTGATCTTATTTTTTATTATTTTTTGAATTATTTATTTACTTATTTTTACTTGTATTTTTTATTTTATTTTATTCTTTTTCGGTTCTTATCTTTTCTGCCTAATTTTTGTGTAAATTGTTCTTAATTATGAAATTTAGGTTTGGTATATTAGGGTTTGGTTATATGTAGGAATTCTAAGACCGGCCATGTTTTTTTTTTGTTTTTTTTTTTTATTGTTCTCTGTCATTCCCTTGCTAACTGGACACATGGCTTGGAGGTGATTCCCCCCCCTCCATCACACTACTGTCTGTTACTGCTTGTAAGGTAACTTAATCTCTCCAGAACTCTCCAGAACTGTATAGAAGAAACAGAATGAAGATAATTTTTTGAAATTTTCTTAACTTTTTTCTGTCCAGCAAGCCTGCAACTTGGTGAGTTTAGCCAGTGTGATCTTATTTTTTATTATTTTTTTGAATTATTTATTTACTTATTTTTACTTGTATTTTTTATTTTATTTTATTCTTTTTTCGGTTCTTATCTTTTCTGCCTAATTTTTGTGTAAATTGTTCTTAATTATGAAATTTAGGTTTGGTATATTAGGGTTTTGATTTATGTAGGAATTCTAAGACCGGCCATGTTTTTTTTTTTTTTTTTTTTTTTTTATTGTTCTCTGTCATTCCCTTGCTAACTGGACACATGGCTTGGAGGTGATTCCCCCCTCCATCCTGCTGTCTGTTACTGCTTGCTTAAGGTAGCAATCTCTCCAGAACTCTCCAGAACTGTATAGAAGAAACAGAATGAAGATAATTTTGAAATTTTCTTAACTTTTTCTGTCAGCAAGCCTGCAATATTGGTGAGTTTAGCCAGCGTGATCTTATTTTTTATTATTTTTGAATTATTTATTTACTTATTTTACTTGTATTTTTGTTTTATTTTATTCTTTTTCGGTTCTTATCTTTTCTGCCTAATTTTTGTGTAAATTGTTCTTAATTATGAAATTTAGGTTTGGTATATTAGGGTTTTGGTTATATGTAGGAATTCTAAGACCGGCCATGTTTTTTTTTTTTTGTTTTTTTTTTTTATTGTTCTCTGTCATTCCTTGCTAACTGGACACATGGCTTGGAGGTGATTCCCCCCTCCATCACACTACTGTCTGTTACTGCTTGCTTAAGGTAACTTAATCTCTCCAGAACTCTCCAGAACTGTATAGAAGAAACAGAATGAAGATAATTTTGAAATTTTCTTAACTTTTTCTGTCAGCAAGCCTGCAGCGGTGAGTTTAGCCAGTGTGATCTTATTTTTTATTATTTTTTGAATTATTTATTTACTTATTTTTACTTTTTATTTTATTTTATTCTTTTTCGGTTCTTATCTTTTCTGCCTAATTTTTGTGGGTATTTCTTAATTATGAAATTTAGGTTTGGTATATTGGGGTTTTGGTTATATGTGAGAATTCCTAAGACCGGCCATGTTTTTTGTTTTTTTTTTATTGTTCTCTGTCATTCCCTTGCTAACTGGACACATGGCTTGGAGGTGATTCCCCTCCATCACACTACTGTCTGTTACTGCTTGCTTAAGGGTAACTTAATCTCTCCAGAACTCTCCAGAACTGTATAGAAGAAACAGAATGAAGATAATTTTTGAAATTTTCTTAACTTTTTCTGTCAACAAGCCTGCAGCTTGGTGAGTTTAGCCAGTGTGATCTTATTTTTTATTATTTTTGAATTATTTATTTACTTATTTTTTACTTTGTTTTTATTTTATTTTATTCTTTTTCGGTTCTTATCTTTCTGCCTAATTTTTGTGTAAATTGTTCTTAATTATGAAATTTAGGTTTGGTATATTAGGGTTTTGGTTATATGTAGGAATTCTAAGACTGACCATGTTTTTTTTTTTGTTTTTTTTTTTTTGTGTTCTCTGTCATTCCCTTGCTAACTGGACACATGGCTTGGAGGTGATTCCCCCCTCCATCACACTACTGTCTGTTACTGCTTGTGAGTAACTTAATCTCTCCAGAACTCTCCAGAACTGTATAGAAGAAACAGAATGAAGATAATTTTTGAAATTTTCTTAACTTTTTTCTGTCCTTAAGCCTGCTACAGCTTGGTGAGTTTAGCCAGTGTGATCTTATTTTTTATTATTTTTTTAATTATTTATTTACTTATTTTTTACTTGTATTTTTATTTTATTTTATTCTTTTTCGGTTCTTATCTTTTCTGCTAATTTTTTTGTGTAAATTGTTCTTAATTATGAAATTTAGGTTTGGTATATTAGGGTTTTGGTTATATGCTAGGAATTCTAAGACCGGCCATGTTTTTTTTTTTTTTTTTTTTTTTTTTTTTTTTTTTTTTTGTTGTTCTCTGTCATTCCCTTGCTAACTGGACACATGGCTTGGAGGTGATTCCCCCCTCCATCACACTGCTGTCTGTTGCTTGCTTAAGAGTAACTAATCTCTCAAGAACTCTCCAGAACTGTATAGAAGAAACAGAATGAAGATAATTTTGAAATTTTCTTAACTTTTCTGTCAGCAAGCCTGCAACTTGGCTGAGTTTAGCCAGTGTGATCTTATTTTTTATTATTTTTAATTATTTATTTACTGCTTATTTTTACTTGTATTTTATTTTATTTTATTCTTTTCGGTTCTTATCTTTTCTGCCTAATTTTTGTGTAAATTGTTCTTAATTATGAAATTTAGGTTTGGTATATTAGGGTTTTGGTTATATGTAGGAATTCTAAGACCGGCCATGTTTTTTTTTGTTTTATTGTTCTCTGTCATTCCCTTGCTAACTGGACACATGGCTTGGAGGTGATTCCCCCCTCCATCACACTACTGTCTGTTACTGCTTGCTTAAGGTAACTTAATCTCTCCAGAACTCTCCAGAACTGTATAGAAGAAACAGAATGAAGATAATTTTTGGTACTGCTTAACTTTTTCTGTCAGCAAGCCTGCAACCTTGGTGAGTTTAGCCAGTGTGATCTTATTTTTATTATTTTTTTGAATTATTTATTTACTTATTTTTACTTGTATTTTATTTTATTTTATTCTTTTTCGGTTCTTATCTTTTCTGCCTAATTTTTGTGTAAATTGTTCTTAATTATGAAATTTAGGTTTGGTATATTAGGGTTTGGTTATATGTAGGAATTCTAAGACCAGCCATGTTTTTTTTTTTTTTTTTTTTTTTTATTGTTCTCTGTCATTCCCTTACTAACTGGACACATGGCTTGGAGTGATTCCCCCCTCCATCACACTACTGTCTGTTACTGCTTGCTTAAGGTAACCAATCTCTCAGAACTCTCCAGAACTGTATAGAGAAGGAAACAGAATGAAGATAATTTTTGAAATTTTCTTAACTTTTTCTGTCAGCAAGCCTGCAATAGTGGTTTAGCCAGTGTGATCTTATTTTTATTATTTTTTGAATTATTTATTTACTTATTTTTACTTGTATTTTATTTTATTTTATTCTTTTTCAGTTCTTATCTTTTTCTGCCTAATTTTTGTGTAAATTGTTCTTAATTATGAAATTTGGAGGTTTGGTATATTAGGGTTTTGGTTATATGTAGGAATTCTAAGACCGGCCATGTTTTTTTTTGTTTTTTTTTATTGTTCTCTGTCATTCCCTTGCTAACTGGACACATGGCTTGGAGGTGATTCCCCCCTCCATCCTGCTGTCTGTTACTGCTTGCTTAAGGTAACTTAATCTCTCCAGAACTCTCCAGAACTGTATAGAAGAAACAGAATGAAGATAATTTTTGAAATTTTCTTAACTTTTTCATCCTTAAACCTGCAACTTGGTGAGTTTAGCCAGTGTGATCTTATTTTTTATTATTTTTTAATTATTTATTTACTTATTTTTACTTTATTTTTTATTTTATTTTATTCTTTTTCGGTTCTTATCTTTTCTGCCTAATTTTTGTGTAAATTGTTCTTAATTATGAAATTTGGGTTTGGTATATTAGGGTTTTGGTTATATGTAGGAATTCTAAGACCGGCCATGTTTTTTTTTGTTTTTTTATTGTTCTCTGTCATTCCCTTGCTAACTGGACACATGGCTTGGAGGTGATTCCCCCCCTCATCACACTACTGTCTGTACTGCTTGCTTAAGGTAACTTAATCTCTCCAGAACTCTCAGAACTGTATACAGAAGAAACAGAATGAAGATAATTTTGAAATTTTCTTAACTTTTTCTGTCAGCAAGCCTGCAACTTGGTGAGTTTTAGCCAGTGTGATCTTATTTTTATTATTTTTTTGAATTATTTATTTACTTATTTTTACTTGTATTTTTATTTATTTTATTCTTTTTCGGTTCTTATCTTTTCTGCCTAATTTTTGTGTAAATTGTTCTTAATTATGAAATTTGGGTTGGTATATTGGGGTTTTTGGTTATATATGTAGGAATTCTAAGACCGGCCATGTTTTTTGTTTTTTTTTTTTTTTATTGTTCTCTGTCATTCCCTTGCTAACTGGACACATGGCTTGGAGGGTGATTCCCCTCCATCACACTACTGTCTGTTACTGCTTGCTTAAGGTAACTTAATCTCTCCAGAACTCTCCAGAGACTGTATAGAAGAAACAGAATGAAGATAATTTTGAAATTTTCTTAACTTTTTTCTGTCAGCAAGCCTGCAACTTGGTGAGTTTAGCCAGTGTGATCTTATTTTTTATTATTTTTAATTATTTACTTATTTTTACTTGTATTTTTATTTTATTTTATTCTTTCGGTTCTTATCTTTTCTGCCTAATTTTTGTGTAAATTGTTCTTAATTATGAAATTTAGGTTTGGTATATTAGGGTTTTGGTTATATGTGGGAATTCTAAGACCGGCCATGTTTTTTTTTTGTTTTTTTTGTTCTCTGTCATTCCCTTGCTAACTGGACACATGGCTTGGAGGTGATTCCCCCCTCCATCACACTACTGTCTGTTACTGCTTGCTTAAGGTAACCAATCTCTCCAGAACTCTCCAGAACTGTATAGAAGAAACAGAATGAGAATAATTTTTAAAAATTTTCTTAACTTTTTTCTGTCAGCAAGCCTGCAACTTGGTGAGTTAGCCAGTGTGATCTTATTTTTATTATTTTTTTAATTATTTATTTACTTATTTTTACTTGTATTTTTATTTTATTTTATTCTTTTCGGTTCTTATCTTTTTCTGCCTAATTTTTGTGTAAATTGTTCTTAATTATGAAATTTAGGTTTGGTATATTAGGGTTTTGGTTATATGTAGGAATTCTAAGACCGGCCATGTTTTGCACTGGTTTTTTTATTGTTCTCTGTCATTCCCTTGCTAACTGGACACATGGCTTGGAGGTGATTCCCCCCTCCATCACACTACTGTCTGTTACTGCTTGCTTAAGAGTAACTTAATCTCTCCAGAACTCTCCAGAGAACTGTATAAGAGAAACAGAATAGAAATGAATTTTGAAATTTTCTTAACTTTTTTCTGTCAGCAAGCCTACCCAACTTGGTGAGTTTAACCAGTGTGATCTTATTTTTTATTATTTTTTGAATTATTTATTTACTTATTTTTACTTGTATTTTTATTTTATTTTATTCTTTTTCGGTTCTTATCTTTTCTGCCTAATTTTTTTGTGTAAATTTGTTCTTAATTATGAAATTTAGGTTTGGTATATTAGGGTTTTGGTTATATGTAGGAATTCTAAGACCGGCCATGTTTTTTTTTGTTTTTTTTTTTTTTTTTTTTATTGTTCTCTGTCATTCCCTTGCTAACTGGACACATGGCTTGGAGAGGTGATTCCCCCCCTCCATCTTTTTTCTGTCTGTTACTGCTTGCTTAAGGTAACTTAATCTCTCCAGAACTCTCCAGAACTGTATAGAAGAAACAGAATGAAGATAATTTTTGAAATTTTCTGCTTTTTCTGTCAGCAAACCCTTGCTTGGTGAGTTTAGCCAGTGTGATCTTATTTTTTATTATTTTTTTAATTATTTATTTACTTATTTTTACTTGTATTTTATTTTATTTTATTCTTTTTCGGTTCTTATCTTTTCTGCCTGTAATTTTTGTGTAAATTATTTCTTAATTATGAAATTTAGGTTTGGTATATTAGGGTTTTGGTTATATGTAGGAATTCTAAGACCGGCCATGTTTTTTTTGTTTTTATTGTTCTCTGTCCATTCCCTTGCTAACTGGACACATGGCTTGGAGGTGATTCCCCCCCTCATCACACTGCTGTCTGTTACTGCTTGCTTAAGGTAACTTAATCTCTCCAGAACTCTCCAGAACTGTATAGAAGAAACAGAATGAAGATAATTTTGAAATTTTCTTAGCTTTTTTCTGTCAGCAAGCCTGCAACTTGGTGAGTTTAGCCAGTGTGATCTTATTTTTTATTATTTTTTTAATTATTTATTTACTTATTTTTACTTGTATTTTTTATTTTATTTTATTCTTTTTCGGTTCTTATCTTTTCTACCTAATTTTTGTATAAATTGTTCTTAATTATGGAAATTTAGGTTTGGTATATTAGGGTTTTGGTTATGTGTAGGAATTCTAAGACCGGCCATGTTTTTTTTTTTTGTTTTTTTTTTTTTTTTTTTTTTTATTGTTCTCTGTCATTCCCTTGCTAACTGGACACATGGCTTGGAGGTGATTCCCCCTCCATCACACTACTGTCTGTTACTGCTTGTAAGGTAACTTAATCTCTCCAGAACTCTCCAGAACTGTATAGAAGAAACAGAATGAAGATAATTTTTGAAATTTTTCTTAGCTTTTTCTGTCAGCAAGCCTGCAACTTGGTGAGTTTAGCCAGTGTGATCTTATTTTTTGTTATTTTTGAATTATTTATTTACTTATTTTTACTTGTATTTTTATTTTATTTTATTCTTTTTCGGTTCTTATCTTTTCTGCCTAATTTTTGTGTAAATTGTTCTTAATTATGAAATTTAGGTTTGGTATATTAGGGTTTTGGTTATATGTAGGAATTCTAAGACCGGCCATGTTTTTTTTTTTTTTTTTTTTTTTTTTTTTTATTGTTCTCTGTCATTCCCTTGCTAACTGGACACATGGCTTGGAGGTGATTCCCCCCTCCATCACACTACTGTCTGTTACTGCTTGCTTAAGGTAACTTAATCTCTCCAGAACTCTCCAGAACTGTATAGAAGAAACAGAATGAAGATAATTTTTGAAATTTTCTTAACTTTTTCTGTCAGCAAGCCTGCAACTTGGTGAGTTTAGCCAGTGTGATCTTATTTTTATTATTTTGAATTATTTATTTACTTATTTTTACTTGTATTTTTTATTTTATTTTATTCTTTTTCGGTTCTTATCTTTTTCTGCCTAATTTTTGTGTAAATTGTTCTTAATTATGAAATTTAGGTTTGGTATATTGGGGTTTTGGTTATATGTAGGAATTCTAAGACCGGCCATGTTTTTTTTTGTTTTTTTTTTTTTTTTTATTGTTCTCTGTCATTCCCTTGCTAACTGGACACATGGCTTGGAGGTGATTCCCCCCTCCATCACACTACTGTCTGTTACTGCTTGCTTAAGGTAACTTAATCTCTCCAGAACTCTCCAGAACTGTATAGAAGAAACAGAATGAAGATAATTTTTGAAATTTTCTTAACTTTTTCTGTCAACAAGCCTGCAACTTGGTGAGTTTAGCCAGTGTGATCTTATTTTTATTATTTTTGAATTATTTATTTACTTATTTTTACTTGTATTTTTTATTTTATTTATTCTTTTTCGGTTCTTATCTTTTCTGCCTAATTTTTGTGTAAATTGTTCTTAATTATGAAATTTAGGTTTGGTATATTAGGGGTTTTTGGTTATGTATAGGAATTCTAAGACCGGCCATGTTTTTTTTTTTTTTTTTTTTTTTTTTTTTTTTTTTTTATTGTTCTCTGTCATTCCCTTGCTAACTGGACACATGGCTTGGAGTGATTCCCCCCTCCATCACCTGTCTGTTACTGCTTGCTTAAGGGTAACTTAATCTCTCCAGAACTCTCCAGAACTGTATAGAAGAAACAGAATGAAGATAATTTTTGAAATTTTCTTAACTTTTTTCTGTCAGCAAGCCTGCAACTTGGGTAGAGTTTAGCCAGTGTGATCTTATTTTTTATTATTTTTTTAATTATTTATTTACTTATTTTTACTTGTATTTTTATTTTATTTTATTCTTTTTCGGTTCTTATCTTTTCTGCCTAATTTTTGTGTAAATTGTTCTTAATTATAAATTTAGGTTTGGTATATTGAGGTTTTGGTTATATGTAGGAATTCTAAGACCGGCCATGTTTTTTTTTTTTTTTTTTTTTTTTTTTTTTTTTTTTTTATTGTTCTCTGTCATTCCCTTGCTAACTGGACACATGGCTTGGAGGTGATTCCCCCCTCCATCACACTACTGTCTGTTACTGCTTGCTTAAGGTAACTTAATCTCTCCAGAACTCTCCAGAACTGTATAGAAGAAACAGAATGAAGATAATTTTTGAAATTTTCTTAACTTTTTTCTGTCAGCAAGCCTGCAACTTGGTGAGTTTGCTTTAGTGTGATCTTATTTTTTATTATTTTTTTAATTATTTATTTACTTATTTTTACTTGTATTTTTATTTTATTTTATTCTTTTTTCGGTTCTTATCTTTTCTGCCTAATTTTTGTGTAAATTGTTCTTAATTATGAAATTTAGGTTTGGTATATTAGGGTTTTGGTTATATGTAGGAATTCTAAGACCGGCCATGTTTTTTTTTTTTTTTTTTTTTTTTTTTTTTTTTTTTATTGTTCTCTGTCATTCCCTTGCTAACTGGACACATGGCTTGGAGGTGATTCCCCTCCATCTTTTTTCTGTCTGTTACTGCTTGCTTAAGGTAATCTCTCCAGAACTCTCCAGAACTGTATAGAAGAAACAGAATGAAGATAATTTTGAAATTTTCTTAACTTTTTTTCTGTCAGCAAGCCTGCAACTTGGTGAGTTTAGCCAGTGTGATCATGTTTTTTTGTTATTTTTTGAATTATTTATTTACTTATTTTACTTGTATTTTTTTATTTTATTTTATTCTTTTTCGGTTCTTATCTTTTCTGCCTAATTTTTGTGTAAATTGTTCTTAATTATGAAATTTAGGTTTGGTATATTAGGGTTTTGGTTATATGTAGGAATTCTAAGACCGCCATGTTTTTTTTTGTTTTTATTGTTCTCTGTCATTCCCTTGCTAACTGGACACATGGCTTGGAGGTGATTCCCCCCCCCCCTCCATCACACTACTGTCTGTTACTGCTTGTGGGTAACTTAATCTCTCCAGAACTCCTCCAGAACTGTATAGAAGAAACAGAATGAAGATAATTTTTGAAATTTTCTTAACTTTTTCTGTCAACAAGCCTGCAACTTGGTGAGTTTAGCCAGTGTGATCTTATTTTTTATTATTTTGAATTATTTATTTACTTATTTTTACTTGTATTTTTATTTTATTTTATTCTTTTTCGGTTCTTATCTTTTCTGCCTAATTTTTGTGTAAATTGTTCTTAATTATATGAAATTTAGGTTTTTGGTATATTAGGGTTTTAGTTATATGTAGGAATTCTAAGACCGGCCATGTTTTTTTTGTTTTTTTTTTTTTTATTGTTCTCTGTCATTCCCTTGCTAACTGGACACATGGCTTGGGTGATTCCCCCTCCATCACACTGCTGTCTCTGTTACTGCTTGCTTAAGGTAACTTAATCTCTCCAGAACTCTCCAGAACTGTATAGAAGAAACAGAATGAAGATAATTTTTGAAATTTTCTTAACTTTTCTGTCAGCAAGCCTGCAACTTGGTGAGTTTAGCCAGTGTGATCTTATTTTTTTATTATTTTTTTAATTATTTATTTACTTATTTTTACTTGTATTTTTATTTTATTTTATTCTTTTCGGTTCTTATCTTTTCTGCCTAATTTTTGTGTAAATTGTGCTTAATTATGAAATTTAGGTTTGGTATATTAGGGTTTTGGTTATATGTAGGAATTCTAAGACCAGCCATGTTTTTTTTTTTTGTTTTTTTTTTTTTTTTTTTTTTTTTTTATTGTTCTCTGTCATTCCCTTGCTAACTGGACACATGGCTTGGAGTGATTCCCCCTCCATCACACTACTGTCTGTTACTGCTTGCTTAAGGTAACTTAATCTCTCCAGAACTCTCCAGAACTGTATAGAGAAAACAGAATGAAGATAATTTGAAATTTTCTTAACTTTTTTCTGTCAGCAAGCCTGCAATATTGGTGAGTTTAGCCAGTGTGATCTTATTTTTATTTTTTTAATTATTTATTTACTTATTTTTACTTGTATTTTATTTTATTTTATTCTTTTTCGGTTCTTATCTTTTCTGCCTAATTTTGTGTAAATTGTTCTTAATTATGAAATTTAGGTTTGGTATATTAGGGTTTTTTGGTTATATGTAGGAATTCTAAGACCGGCCATGTTTTTTTTTTTTTTTTTTTTTTTTTTTTTTTTTTTTATTGTTCTCTGTCATTCCCTTGCTACTGGACACATGGCTTGGAGGTGATTCCCCCCTCCATCACACACTACTGTCTGTTGCTGCTTGCTTAAGGTAACTTAATCTCCAGAACTCTCCAGAACTGTATAGAAGAAACAGAATGAAGATAATTTTGAGGAAATTTTCTTAACTTTTTCTGTCAGCAAGCCTGCAGCTTGGTGAGTTTAGCCAGTGTGATCTTATTTTTTATTATTTTTTAATTATTTATTTACTTATTTTTACTTGTATTTTTTATTTTATTTTATTCTTTTTCGGTTCTTATCTTTTCTGCTAATTTTTGTGTAAATTGTTCTTAATTATGAAATTTAGGTTTGGTATATTAGGGTTTTGGTTATGTAGGAATTCTAAGACCGGCCATGTTTTTTTTTTTTTTTTTTTTTTTTTTTGTTTTTTTTTTTTTATTGTTCTCTGTCATTCCCTTGCTAACTGGACACATGGCTTGGAGGTGATTCCCCCCTCCATCACACTACTGTCTGTTACTGCTTGCTTAAGGTAACTTAATCTCTCCAGAACTCTCCAGAACTGTATAGAAGAAACAGAATGAAGATAATTTTGAAATTTTCTTAACTTTTTCTGTCAGCAAGCCTGCAATAGTGAGTTTAGCCAGTGTGATCTTATTTTTATTATTTTTTTAATTATTTATTTACTTATTTTTACTTGTATTTTTATTTTATTTTATTCTTTTCGGTTCTTATCTTTTCTGCCTAATTTTTGTGTAAATTGTTCTTAATTATGAAATTTAGGTTTGGTATATTGGGGTTTTGGTTATATGTAGGAATTCTAAGACCGGCCATGTTTTTTGTTTTTTTTTTTTTTTTTTTATTGTTCTCTGTCATTCCCTTGCTAACTGGACACATGGCTTGGAGGGTGATTCCCCCTCCATCACTACCTGTCTGTTACTGCTTGCTTAAGGCCAGCAATCTCTCCAGAACTCTCCAGAACTGTATAGAAGAAACAGAATGAAGATAATTTTTGAAATTTTCTTAACTTTTTCTGTCAGCAAGCCTGCAGCTTGGTGAGTTAGCCAGTGTGATCTTATTTTTATTGTTTTTTTAATTATTTATTTACTTATTTACTTGTATTTTATTTTATTTATTCTTTTTCGGTTCTTATCTTTTCTGCCTAATTTTTGTGTAAATTGTTCTTAATTATGAAATTTAGGTTTGGTATATTAGGGTTTGGTTATATGTAGGAATTCTAAGACCATGCATGTTTTTTTTGTTTTTTTATTGTTCTCTGTCATTCCCTTGCTAACTGGACACATGGCTTGGGTGATTCCCCCCCTCCATCACACTACTGTCTGTTACTGCTTGCTTAAGGTAACAATCTCTCCAAACTCTCCAGAACTGTATAGAAGAAACAGAATGAAGATAATTTTGAAATTTTCTTAACTTTTTCTGTCAGCAAGCCTGCAATTTAGCCAGTGTGATCTTATTTTTTATTATTTTTTGAATTATTTATTTACTTATTTTTACTTGTATTTTTTATTTTATTTTATTCTTTTTCGGTTCTTATCTTTTCTGCCTAATTTTTGTGTAAATTGTTCTTAATTATGAAATTTAGGTTTGGTATATTAGGGTTTTGGTTATATGTAGGAATTCTAAGACCGGCCATGTTTTTTTTTTGTTTTTTTTTTTTTTATTGTTCTCTGTCATTCCCTTGCTAACTGGACACATGGCTTGGAGGTGATTCCCCCCTCCATCACACTACTGTCTGTTACTGCTTGCTTAAGGTAACTTAATCTCTCCAGAACTCTCCAGAACTGTATAGAAGAAACAGAATGAAGATAATTTTTGAAATTTTCTTAACTTTTTTCTGTCAGCAAGCCTGCAACTTGGTGAGTTTAGCCAGTGTGATCTTATTTTTTATTATTTTTTTAATTATTTATTTACTTATTTTTACTTGTATTTTTTATTTTATTTTATTCTTTTTCGGTTCTTATCTTTTCTGCCTAATTTTTGTGTAAATTGTTCTTAATTATGAAATTTAGGTTTGGTATATTAGGGTTTTGGTTATATGTAGGAATTCTAAGACCGGCCATGTTTTTTTTTTTTTGTTTTTTTTTTTTTTTTTTTTTTTTTTTTATTGTTCTCTGTCATTCCCTTGCTAACTGGACACATGGCTTGGAGGTGATTCCCCCCTCCATCACACTACTGTCTGTTACTGCTTGCTTAAGGTAACTTAATCTCTCCAGAACTCTCCAGAACTGTATAGAAGAAACAGAATGAAGATAATTTTTGAAATTTTCTTAACTTTTTTCTGTCAGCAAGCCTGCAACTTGGTGAGTTTAGCCAGTGTGATCTTATTTTTTATTATTTTTTTAATTATTTATTTACTTATTTTTACTTGTATTTTTTATTTTATTTTATTCTTTTTCGGTTCTTATCTTTTCTGCCTAATTTTTGTGTAAATTGTTCTTAATTATGAAATTTAGGTTTGACTTATACTAAGTTAAAACTTCATTAACTTCAGTCACATATTTATTTTTTTTAATTGGAGTAGATAGTACCTTCTATCGCCAGGTCTCACACTCCACCCCCTTCTTTTGGACAGGAGTAGAGTTGATCGCCTTGTTTCTAGTTTAGGAAGGGGTTCCCGAGTAGATAGATTAAACTAATTGGAGTAGATAGATTAAACTATCGCCCGGTTCACACTCCACCCACATCTATTGAACAGGTGAAGAGGCTCATCCCTTGTTTCCTGTTTAGGATGCGGTTTCCGGTTTTCTCTTTTCCAATCTTTTCACTCTTTTCCTTTATTATTTTATTTTTTTTTTTCAATTGGAGTAGATAGACTAAACTATCGCCCGGTTCACACTCCACCCACATCTATTGAACAGGTGAAGAGGCTCATCCCTTGTTTACTGTTTAGGATGCGGTTTCCGGTTTTCTTTTCCAATCTTTTCACTCTTTTCCTTTATTATTTTATTTTTTTTTTCAATTGGAGTAGATAGACTAAACTATCGCCCGGTTCACACTCCACCCACATCTATTGAACAGGTGAAGAGGCTCATCCCTTGTTTCCTGTTTAGGATGCGGTTTCCGGTTTTCTCTTTTCCAATCTTTTCACTCTTTTCCTTTATTATTTTATTTTTTTTTTCAATTGGAGTAGATAGACTAAACTATCGCCCTGGTTCACACTCCACCCACATCTATTGAACAGGTGAAGAGGCTCATCCCTTGTTTCCTGTTTAGGATGCGGTTTCCGGTTTTCTCTTTTCCAATCTTTTCACTCTTTTCCTTTATTATTTTATTTTTTTTTTCAATTGGAGTAGATAGACTAAACTATCGCCCGGGTTCACACTCCACCCACATCTATTGAACAGGTGAAGAGGCTCATCCCTTGTTTCCTGTTTAGGATGCGGTTTTCGGCTTTCTCTTTTCCATTCTTTTTACCCTTACGTAGCCCCCTGCGCATCAGTGGCGTTACTGCCTTGCTCGGGGTGATATGATTAAAAAAAAAAAAAAAAAAAAAATACACAAAATCAAAATTATATATCTGTACTGTGAATTCATTTTGGTTTTTCGCCATGACTTAAGGAAATATTTTAAAAGTTCTGACAAATTCATTTAGCAGATTTGTGTGTCATGTGGTTTAATTATTGAATATATATATATATATATATATATATAGCGTGTCACTATATATATATATATATATATATATATATATATATATATATAGTGACACGCATATCTCGTAAAATTGTTTTAGTTGTATGTGGAAGGAAAATTAATAACTCATGGTTGAATCCATTTTTTTTATCAAAGTTCAAAATTACGCTTGGATACATGAAACCTTTTTCAAATTTCCAATCGAAACTTTGTATTTTAAGAGACTTTAAATATTCAGATTTTCGATAGTAATGGAATGTTATCTCTGACCAATCAGAAAAGCATACAATTGCTTACAAGATAGTGCTACTAATCATCTGACTGTTTGATGTGCATTCTGCAATTCAAGGATTAAAAATGGCAACAAATAAAGAATTATCTAGAGATATACGAGATAGAATCATTGAACGTCATAAAGGAGAACAAGGTTACCGACAAATTAGCAAAGAAATGAATCTAGCACTAAGTACAGTAGGAAATATCATCAGAAAGTATAAGAAGTATGGCGACGGTACAGCAAACCTTCCAAGAAATGGAAGACCGAGAAAAATAAATGAGAAGACTTTAAGGTGGATCAGCAGAAATGTGCAAAATAAAAACCCTTCATTACTCGTTCTGAAATTAAAAATGATCTTGAGGGTGCTGGAATTAATGTAAGTAAGGATACCATTAGCAGAGCTCTATATCCTACAAGCTTTCATTCAAGATCACCAAGAAAAATGCCTTTAATGAAAACGAGATATATCTTACCAAATGTCAGGCAAAATGGCGAACATAAACTAGAATTATAACAAAAAAATAACATGTATCCAGTACTTATGCGTGACAATATATATATATATATATATATATATATATATATACGCAATAATATAAAGAAAAGGACAATAAAAATTTACTGTTTCTTAATGCATATTTTTAGTTTTACAATTATCAATACAAAAGTATAAGTAAATATTATTGTAATATAATTAATTTAATATTTTCGCGACGTAGAATTTTCCATGTTTCAGAATTTTATTTTTACTATGACTCCATCTTCAAGCGACCATTTTTGTGGTGACTAATGGAAAATGTTTTTACAAAAGTGAGAGGTTTCTTTTTTACTTACAAGGTATAAATAACTTTTGGTTATGTTCTCAAATTACAGGGTCATATATTTATTCTGAACATGCCCGTGCTAAAAGGGTATGAAATTTTTCGTTATTGCCCCTTTTTTATATACGACTCCTATAATCTATTTTTATTTTTATTCGCACCCCCCTTACCGTTTTAGTTATTTATTTTGCTTTTACTCTATTTAAAAACTATTTGTGTCTGAATAAAGCCATAGTAAAAAAAAATTATTCATAGTTATTTTTAATTCGTTATTTTATCGAATTTTGTCATATATATTAATGTTTATATTTCTTTATTTTTTTCTAAATTTTAATTATTATTTAGTGAGAAGCTTAAACATTGTCTACTGAACACAATCATTTTTTTCCTAAAGTATAGTAAATCTTTATTTTTTATACTCCTGATAGTATATAATTTTTCATGTAAGTACAAAGGGCATGGGTCGTTTAAAGACCAACATATTCGTGTTTGTTTTAATATTTTCCATTTTACTGAGGGTTTTTTATTAGTTTACTTTAAGTGCCAGAAATGTCTAGGTAAAGAAGTCTGTTTTCTGCAATTGTTCTTCTAAAAAGAATAAAGGTGCTGGCTATGCCTTAGTTTAAATTTATTCTTTGTGCTACCTATGTAAAAAAAAATTAATATACAAATTCTCTATTGATAACATAATGCATTGATAAATTACAGACTCACTAGGGTTCTATCATTTAATGAACAGTATTCCGGAATTCTACAATTAAAAAATCTTTAGTGTCAAAATTGCTATTTTCTCAATAGTTTATTAATAGAAAGACATTTTTAGCGAGTAGGGTTTTTGACATAAAGTGTTCGATATTACGATACAGCATTAAAAGAATTAATGTTGCCAGGTTCTTCACTTAACTGAGAATTGTTGTTTTAATCAGCCAGTCTTAGAAGTTTCTACAGAAAAACAATCTACCTGAAGAGTAAAAACACTATAATCAAGAAATGTGCCCCTGAACTCTCCCCTGTGTCCTCTCTAAACTGTATAGCTACTGCCTTTCTACTTCCTGCTTTCCTGCATGCTGGAAGTCCTCTTCTGTCGTTCCTGTATTTAAGAACTCTGGTGAACCCTCGGACCCATCCAACTATCGCCCTATCAGCCTTCTACCAATTTTTGGGAAAGTGTTCGAGGCCATTATTAATGCTGAAATAGTTCAACATCTTACTGCCCATAAACTCTTCTCTGACAGGCAGTATGGCTTCCGCTTTGCCAGGTCCACGGACGTCATGCTAACGATCATTACGGAGTACATGTTTCAGGCCCTTGAGGAGTCCGGCGAGGCTCGTGCTATTGCTCTGGATATCTCCAAGGCTTTTGACAGGGTTTAGCGCTCTGGACCTCTATGCATACTACGCGGTTACGGTATTCCTAGACGCTTGCTTGAACTGATCCAATCTTTTCTAAATAACCGCAAAATGAAGGTCGTCTTGAATGGGCATGCCTCCACATCCTACGGTACAAACGCTGGTGTCCCTCAGGGCTCTATCCTAGGACCGACGCTCTTACTTATTTTCATAAATGACCTTCCAGATGAGATCAAGAGCCAAGTAGACATCTACGTAGATGATACCACAATTTACTCCCGCATCAGCTAGAAACCTGGCGTGGCGGACAAAGATAATCTTTCTGCTGACCTTGAGAGAGACCTACATTCTGTGGTGAATCGGGATAAGAAGTGGCTTGTAAATTTCAAGGCGTCTAAGACCAAGCTGCTATCTGTCAATCATCACAAGTAACCTCTCCTGCCTCCCATAAGCATGGACTAAGCGAGTCTCCCTGAGAGCAATACACTGCGCCTCCTCGGCCTTACCCTCTCTTCTGAACTCAAGTGGAGCCACCACATTGAGTCAATAGCTATATCCACTGCTAAGAAGTTTGGGTCACTGTGACGGGCCAGGATGTTTTTCCCGCCTGAATCCATCCTGCATATATTAAAATCAAACATTCATCCGTGCATGGAATACTGCTGCCATATATGGTCAGGCGCCCCTGTTGTTCATCTCAGTGTTCTCGACAGGCTCCAAAGGAGAATCAGTAATGTGATAGGTACCGACTTGACAACTCGACCCCAGCTACTTTCCCACCAACGGGATATGGCTTCTTTTTGTCTGTTCTATAAATACTTTCATGGCTTCTGCTCCAACGAATTTAAGTAACTGGTGCCTGTGCAACAGGTGTTTACACGTGCAACAAGACTGGCAACTGGGTTTCATCCGTTCACAGTTAGATCAACCAAATGCAGACGACAATTCTACTCCTGCAGCTTCTTTTCTCGCACTTCCTGCCTGTGGAACTCGCTTCCCTATTCTTCCTTTCCTGACGGCTACAACCTCCAGGAATTTAAATGCAATGTCAATATTCATCTCTTAACCACTTGACTCTAGTTCTTTCTACACCGCCCTGTATATCCTTTCCTTTCTCTCCGCCTTTACAACTGTCATCACACCTGTATTCCCTTCTTTTGCTCATTTCTAACTGGTTCATCTTTCTCTTCACTCTCTTCTTCTTAATCTTTTTACTCTTATGTAGCCCTCTGCTCATCAGTGGCGTTACCGCCTTGCTCGGAGTGATACGATTTAAAAAAATGCTTTCACAAAACTTCGAAGACAACAGGATTAAAACGACATTGCTCAGTGAAGAATAAAAACCGATCCACAGGAATTCTCTTTCATTTTATCTATCTATCTATCTATCTATCTATCTATCTATCTAAACTTAATTATAAATGAAACCTTGTCTGTGTGTATGTGTGTGTGTGTGTGTGTGTGTGTGTGTCCGTTACCTATAGACTCCGAAATAGCTGAACCGATTTTCTTGAAAATTTACACATTTATACTACCCTAGGTCCTACGCTCTTTCTAATCTACATCAATGATCTCCCCGATGCCATAAGATCACAAGTAGGCATGTACGCCGATGATACCACAGTATACGCTCGCCTCGATCAAAAATCTGGTGTTGATAAGGCGAACCTTGCGGCTGAGCTTGAAAAGGACTTCCAATGCGTAGTGGATTGGGGTAGGAAATGGCTCGTAAAATTCAATTCTTCCAAAACGAAGCTGCTGTCAATTAACCACGACAGACGACCGCACCTCCCTCCCATTAGCATGGAACAAGCATGCCTCCCAGAGAGTAAAACACTACACCTGCTTGGCCTGACACTCTCAGCGGACCTCAAGTGGAATGACTACGTCAAATCCATTGCTAAATCCGCTGCTATGAAAGTTGGCTCTCTGTATACGTATACAAATCTACCATCCGCCCGTGCATTGAATACTGTTGCCACATCTGGTCGGGTGCCTCTACTATTCTCCCCAGGCTTCTTGACAAAATACAGCGAAGAATCTGTAACGTGATTGATACCGACTTAGTTGACCGCCTGCAGTCACTCTCTCACCGGCGTGACGTGGCTTCCCTGTGCCTCTTCTATAAATACTTTCATGGCTTCTGCTCTAATGAACTTAAATCACTGGTACCCCCTACGTGTGAATTTGCACGAGATACTAGATTGGCAAAGTAGGTGCCACCCTTTTACTGTGAAACCGATTAAATATAACCGCAATTTCTACTCCAACAGCTTCTTTTCTCGCACTTCCCGCCTATGGAATTCCCTTCCGCATGATTGCTTCCCCGACGGCTATAACCTACAGGAGTTTAAATGTAAGGTCAATAGACACCTCCTAACACACTAACCCTCCCATTATCTCCAACTCTTCCCCTATGTACATCCTAACTCGTCTATCGCCCTGTGTAACCCCCTGCTCTATAGTGGCAGTGGAATGCCTTGCTTGGGGTGACATGATTAAAAAAAAAAGAAAAAAGTGTTCTTAGCTAGGTTTTGTGTCGAGGTACTCCCGATAAATATCGAAAATCGATAATCGAAAAAATCGGGTTATAGAAGGAGTGGTCCGATTTTAGTCAAATTTGATACACGCATAGACAAAGACATAAGAAACGATATTCAGAAGTTTCAAGGTTGCAGTTTTACAATAGTGCAGAAAATCGAAAATATATATATATATATATCAAAGGCAAGATGTTTGTGTGTGCGTCTGTTTATCTGTCTGTATGTCCTTTATACAAATCCACAATTTTTATCCGATTCTCACCAAACTTCACACAAATATTCTTTAGGCTGAGTCTGAGCTCCAGAACTATGGATTAGTTTTAAAGCTTTCATTACACCCCGGACAATACAGCTAGTATATATATATATATAGTCAGAGAGAGAGGGAGAGAGAGAGAGAGAGAGAGAGAAAGAAAGTCAGAGTGAGATACACATAGAGATATCAGTAAATATACATATACATAAATATTTTGTCTCATATTAATCAAACAGTTCTGTCTGGCATTATAACAGAACTAAGAAGTATATATTAATAAGTTTGAGTTTGAGTTTTGTTTAACGACATAACAACCCGTGTGGATTATTTAATGACAAACGGGTACGGTTTTAAGGTATTTTTTAATGTTCGCTGATAGTGAGAAGGTTGATTTAGTCAGATTCTGATGAAAAAATGATTACTTTTTAAAAAATTTTTCTAATTTCCAAAACTGAAGATATCTTCTAGTTATGTACATAAAAATGTATTGTTGGTAATAATCTCTTTTTTTACTTCAAAAATGTATTATGGCAATAATTTTTCTCTTCAAAAATGTGTATTTTTCTATAAAAGCCTATTTTTATGTATATATTTCTATAAAATTCTATTTCTATACTTTCATAGTGTTTGGCCCCAGTTTGGGGGTTAACTATTTGTCCATAGCTGGGACCATAACATGTGCTTCTAATCTGGGTCAGGGTGGACCTGGGAACAACAGTAATCAGGAGGTTGTTCCATGCTCTTCACAACCTCCCAATCAGAGACCTTGCTGCCAGATACATTTTACCGTCATACCCAGTACCTATATATGAATAAGTATACATATTATCCTACGTCTATAGCATAACTAAGAGTTTAATACATTATGCGGTAATCAGGTGCATATCATAAACTCATAATATGCACATCAAGATTGTATAGTGCATGAAACTCCGAATCGTGCTATAGATATATATATATATATATAATTCCAGGTGAAGAGGACTCAAGGTTTTTTTTTTTATTTTGAATGCTCTGGCATTTATTTTATTATGAACAGTGCTCAATATAATGAGTATTATAGAGCTTAATATAATTATACAGTTATGAATTAATTGTACATTTCGACATGGAAATGTCTATATTTCGAGATAGATTCTCATCATCAGGCAATGTTGCTGTTGGTTGTGCAGATGATTTACATTTAAATGACAAAAACATTTGGTTTACTGTTAATGTATGTGAGTGTTTCTTTTGGCTAATCAGAATAGAGATTCATTTTGGGATTTGGCCCCAAAGAATACATACTAACCAACATTTTAAAAATCTTTCATTTAAAAAAACTTTACAACAAATAAATAAACAGACTAAAAATGACAAGTAAGTAAAAAAATATATAATTGGTGCTAAATGAGAATACCACATCAAAACTAATAAAACTAAAAGGAAAGAAGGGAAAATGATAAGATCAGGTTAAAGGCAGGTTAATATCTTGATGCTCAAGGACAGAAAAGAAACAAGGAAAAAGGGTAGGAGGAGGGAGGAAAAAAGAAAAAAGAGAAAAAGTTGGATAGTATGTATTCTTTGGGGCCAAATCCCAAAATGAATTTCCACTCTGATTAGCCAAAAAAGCACACATGTAAATTTTTATATCTTCCCACATACATACACAGCAAACCAAAGTTTTTGTCATTTAAATGTAAATCATCTGCACAACAAACATCACACATTGCCTGATGATGAGAATCTATCTCGACTCGAAACATAGAAATTGCCGTGTCGCAATGTACAATTAATTCATGACTATATATATATATATATATATATATATATAATTCATGACTATATATATATATATATATATATATATATAGTAATCTGCAGACAGATCTGTTTCGCTGTGTAACAGCTCATCAGTACGTTTAGATAACCGATTGCTTTTACCCAGGATTGAAACCCGACCGAATAAGAGTCAGTCGGCGATTCTACCCCTGAGCTATGGGTGCTTTGTAGAAGAAGGCAGCTTTTAGCGTATGATGTGGTCTAATTCATTACTAAATGAGCGACACACACACACACACACACATATATATATATATATATATATATATATATATATATATATATATATATATATATTGCAAGGAAAATCTATGACAAAATGGAGAAAACGTTTCTGCATCACGTATTTCGTTTTTTAAGTCTTCGACGGACTAAATTTGCTGCATTTTTATAACTATGCATGCGCTCGAACGAGTAATCCCGGTAATTGAATATTTTCAATGAAGCCATTATAATACACCCTAATACACAATAAATCAAATCTCTTTCTTCACACGAAATGATAAATTGAAGCATGTATAATGTGTTTGAGTCTAGGATCAATTAAAAATTTAATACGCATAAAATCGGCGATGCGTATAAATATTCGCGTCATATTTTTCGTTTATCCGTTACACATGATATAACAATGAGCGATCTAACCAACGCCAGGCTGTTGTGCTGATAACATCCTGTTCATGATAATGACTGAGACAAATGTAATTTAAGAAAACAAAAAACTGAAAAATGTACAGGCTGGTATATAAAATAATTTGTTTGAACATTATTTTTGATCGATACTCGTATTTTAGTAAATATTCTGTTTATAATCAGACAGTATATATATTTATTTCTACTGGCTTGATTATTTACGAGACATTTTTGTCACGAAAATGTGTGTCATTCACCAGGATTCGAACCTCCCACCCCTACCCACATAGGGGAAGCCAACAATTGATCTTGCGCGTCTTTGATCTTTCGACCACGAATGACCAACAGTCTAAAGAAAGTCAAATCAAGCCTATATAACACAATTTTCGATTCACGCAAATAACCATATCTGCTCTGAAATGGATCTTAATGTCAACAAATGTAAACGAAGATTAGCGTTGGCAGGTTCGGATCATGCCAAATGACACATATTTTCGTAACAAAAATTTATCGTAAATGATCAATCCGGTTGAAATAAATATATATACTGTTTCATTATAAACAATATCTACTTAAATACGAGTATTGATAAAAAATAATGTTCAAACAAATAATTTCAAATTGTCGGTTTGTTTATAACCATTTTTTAATCTTCGTTAATTTCTGTTATATATATATATATATATATATATATATATTCAAATAAAACTCCGAAAACTACATTCGAATGTAGTTTTCGGAGTTTTATTTGAAAGAAAATATGGATATTTAGCTATGTAAATAGATAATATTATTTATATCGAGTAATCCACCTGGATTATTATTTTTAATATTTCTAAAATTAATATTAATATAATCTGGTTTTGGGATTTTACCTCCTAGCCATTGCATTTTTTGAACTAATATATATATATATATATATATATATATATATATATATATATATATATATATATATACTCATACTCTTCAATTAAAAACAAAAAAAAAATCGACTGAAATAGGAGTATTGATTACAAAAATTATTCAAGCAAATAAATTGAATATATCGGTTGTTAATTCCATGACGTTAATCTTTGAAAGTTTTCGTAACATTGTTTACATTTGTTTCCATTACGATACATTTTGGACCAGTGATGTTTACTCATGAGAGATCAAATATTGTATGTTTATAAAGCTTGATTTGGCTTGGTTTAGACTGAAATCATTTGTGTTCGGGTTGCTCTAAGACGCATCAGATCAATTGCTGGCTCTGTCTATTTTGTTAGGTGTCGCAGGTTCAAATCCTACTGAATGACAAACATTTCTCTAACAAAATTTCTAATAAATACTCCTGCCGATAATATATATATATATATATATATATATATATATATATATATATATATTGTTTAATCGAAAACAGAATATCTACTCATATACCAGTATCGATTAAAATAATGTCCAAACAAATAAATTAAATATGTCGGTTGTTAATTCCATTTCGTTAATCACCAGAAATATATATGTATATGTAAAATCTTTTGTAAACTAAAGACGGAAGCTGATTTTGGTTCGCCTGAAATAGGCCTATACTTCCGATTCACCATGAAATACCATGTCTGCCTTAATTTTTCTTATATTCGCTCTATATGTACTGATATGCATATATGTTTAGAGCTCTCTGAGAGAGTTATCCTAACACTTTTCTATACCCACACTGCATGCTGATATATATATATATATATATATATATATATATATATACCTCAGACCCCGCCAATTACCGTCCTATTAGTATCCTTCCAATCTTTGGCAAAGTTTTCGAAGCCATTATCAACGCCGAGGTGATTCAGCAACGGGCTTCTCTCTGACAAACAGTACGGGTTTCGCTTCATCAGGTCTACTGCTGATATGCTAACGACCATTACCGAGTACATATACCAGGCACTCGACAAGAATGGTGAAGCCCGAACCGTTGCCTTGGATATCTCCAAAGCATTCGACAGGGTCTGGCATGCTGGCCTCTTGTGCAAACTGCGGAGCTATGGGATAACTGGACATCTGTTTGACCTCATCAAGTCTTTCCTCTCTAACCGCACATTGAAGGTGGTATTAAATGGGCATGCCTCCCAAAACTACCATACGAACGCGGGCGTCCCTCAAGGTTCCATCCTAGGTCCCACGCTCTTACTGATCTACATTAATGATCTCCACGACACCATTAGATCCCAAGTTGGCATGTATGCCGACGATACAACAATCTACTCTCGCATCGATCAGAAACCAGGTCTGGACGACAAAGTGAACCTCGCTGCCGTACTTGAAAGGGACCTCCAATCCGTAGTGGCCTGGGGTAGGAAATGGTTAGTAAATTTCAATGCCTCTAAAACAAAGCTGTTATCAACTAACCACCATAGAAAATCGCATCTACCTCCCATTAGCATGGAACAGGCTTGCCTCCCAGAGAGTAAAATACTACGCCTCCTTGGCCTTACACTCTCGGCGGACCTCAAATGGAATGACTATATTGAATCCATTGCCAAATCTGCTGCTATGAAAGTCGGCTCCCTGTGCAGGGCCCGGAAATTTTTCCCACCTGAATCTATTCTGCACATATACAAATCTACCATCCGCCCGTGTATTGAATATTGCTGCCATATCTGATCGGGTGCCCCTGCTGCTCTCCTTGGGCTTCTTGACAAAATACAAAGGAGGATCTGTAACGTGGTTGATACTGACTTGGCAGACCGGCTGCAGCCGCTCTCTCACCGGCGTGATGTGGCTTCCCTGTGCCTCTTCTACAAGTACTTTCATGGCTTCTGCTCCGATGAGCTTAGATCACTGGTGCTGCCTAAGCAGGAATATACACGAGATACTAGATTAGCAACTAGGTCCCACCCTTTTACAGTTAAACAAATAAGATGTAACCGTAAATTCTACTCCAACAGCTTCTTTTCTCGCGCTTCCCGCCTGTGGAACTCCCTTCCACAAGTCTGCTTTCCCGACAGTTACAATCTCCAGGTGTTTAAATGTAGGGTCAATAGACACCTCCTATCACACTAACTCCCAATTATTCTCAGAACACTCTCATCTACTCAATCCTCATTCTCGGTATCCCTACCCGCCTATCACCCATCCTCTGACATTTCCTATATTTAATCAGCCTTTCTCCACTCTACGTAGCCCACTGCGCAGTAGTGGCAGTGCCATGTCTTGCTCGGGGTGAAACGCTTATATAATATATATATATATATATATATATATATATATATATATATATATATTAGTAACTATATAGAAAAATTAGAGTGAAAATCCACAGTTCGTAGCATTTACGTTTTGAAAGTACAAAGTAGAGCATTATATATATATATATATATATATATATATTCCTCTCACCAGTTACCAACAATCGCGCCTGACGATGTACTGAAACGTAAAATCTTTACCTGTGGAGCGACGTTAAGTCGTTTTATTATAGCCACTTAAAAAATATATATATATATATATATATATATGGGAGAATGTTTCTCCGACAAAAGAAAAATACAAATATATTTGTTGGATTTACAACAATTAAATTAACAAGACATATTAAAGTACACATGTCTGACCCAAAGGTTTATAAAAAGAACCGTTTTTTCATGCTTTAACGCATGCATTGCCATGACATTAAAGCATAGAAAAGATTCGATTTTGGATAATTTTCACGTTCTAAGCAATTCGTCAACCGTTATATTTGACGCAAGAAGAAAATTTAAAGTATTTTTTAGCAGCACAATTTGCCGTTATTTTTTGTTACCACAGTTCACACCAATGAAGATGATCTCGGAAGGAGATTGAAAGTGTTTGGGAACAAATGAATAACAATATCATGTCAAAGTTCCAGCTCATTTCTGACATCTTTCAATTATAATACGCAAAAGATTATTCTTGAGTATGAACGGATTTTATTGACACAATGTTTGCAAATCCTTTATTCTGACATGTCTAAAAGAAAATTTGCTTTCTAAATACACACACACACACACACACACACACACACATATATATATATATATATATATGTCCAAATGAATAGGGAACGAAGAAGATATTTGCAACGTTCAAAACATTAATTTAAAACTGCTCAATATAAAAATCAAACAATGAATATTTTTTTAAAATTATACTTTAGAACATGTACAAACTACAATCTACTAGAAAATATCTCATCAGGCAGATAATAATGATGGTAATAAACGTTATTAAAAAAAAATAACTCACTATTTTTTTGTGGCGGTGGGGGGGAATAAAAGGAAGTTCTTTATTTTCCAAATGTTTCCAAGTATCAACAGAACTAAGTTCTGTTCTATCTATCTATCTATCTATCCCAGTCTATCTATCTATCTATCTATCTATCTATCTATCTATCTATCTATCTAATCTATCTATCTATCTATCTATCTATCTATCTATCTATCTATCTATCCCAATCTTATCTATCTATCTATCTATCTATCTATCTATCTATCTATCCCAATCTGTTCTATCTATCTATCTATCTATCTATCTATCTATCTATCTATCTATCTATCTATCTATCCCTAATCTATTCATATCTATCCCTAATCTATCTATCTATCTATCTATCTATCTATCTATCTATCCCTAATCTGTTCTATCTATCTATCTATCTATCTATCTATCTATCTATCTATCTATCCCTAATCTATCTATCTATCTATCTATCTATCTATCTATCTATCTATCTATCTATCTATCTATCTATCTATCTATCTATCCCTATCTATCTATCTATCTATCTATCTATCTATCTATCTATCTATCTATCTATCTATCTATCTATCTATCTATCTATCTATCTATCTATCTATCTATCTATCTATCTATCTAATCTATCTATCTATCTATCCCAATCTGTCATATCTATCTATCTATCTATCTATCTATCTATCTATCCCTATCTGTCTATCTATCCCAATCTGTCTATCTATCTATCTATCTATCTATCTATCTATCTATCTATCTATCTATCTATCCCAATCTGTTCATATCTATCTATCTATCTATCTATCTATCTATCTATCTATCTATCTATCTATCTATCTATCTATCCCAATCTGTTCATATCTATCTATCTATCTATCCCAATCTATCTATCTATCTATCTATCTATCTATCTATCTATCTATCTATCTATCCCAATCTATTCTATCTATCTATCTATCTATCCCAATCTATCTATCTATCTATCTATCTATCTATCTATCTATCTATCTATCTATCTATCTATCTATCTATCTGTCATATCTATCTATCTATCTATCTATCTATCTATCTATCCTAATCTGTTCATATCTATCTATCTATCCCAATCTCTTCATATCTATCTATCTATCTATCTATCTATCTATCTATCTATCTATCTATCTATCTATCTATCTATCTATCATATCTATCTATCATATCTATCTATCTATCTATCTATCTATCTATCTATCTATCCCAATCTGTTCATATCTATCTATCTATCTATCTATCTATCTATCTATCTATCTATCTATCTATCTATCCCTATCTATCATATCTATCCCTATCTATTCATATCTATCTATCTATCTATCTATCTATCTATCTATCTATCTATCTATCTATCTATCCCAATCTGTTCTATCTATCTATCTATCTATCTATCTATCTATCTATCTATCTATCTATCTATCTATCTATCTATCTATCCTAATCTGTTCATATCTATCTATCTATCTATCTATCTATCTATCTATCTATCTATCTATCTATCTATCTATCTATCTATCCCTAATCTGTTCATATCTATCTATCTATCTATCTATCTATCTATCTATCTATCTATCATATCCTAATCTGTTCATATCTATCTATCTATCTATCTATCTATCTATCTATCTATCTATCTATCCTAATCTGTTCATATCTATCTATCTATCTATCTATCTATCTATCTATCTATCTATCTATCTATCTATCTATCTATCTATCTATCTATCTATCTATCTATCTATCCTAATCTATTCTATCTATCTATCTATCTAATCTATTCTATCTATCTATCTATCTATCTATCTATCTATCTATCTATCTATCTATCTATCCTAATCTATTCATATCTATCTATCTATCTATCTATCTATCTATCTATCTATCTATCTATCTATCTATCTCAGCTTTTCATTATTGGACTTTAAAACATCTACTTTACGTTTATTATATTTTAGCCTTTCATCTTTGCCTGTTCTCAAATTTTGACAGGCGTCTGATCAGAAGGGTAAGTCATTGGAACAGACACAATCCGCTATAACGTTATCAAAATCAAATCCGCGTAGGTTTAACCAGCAACTGTTTAGGGAAAATAGTCGGTTGCATGAAGTCGTTGTAAACAGATGTTTTTTTGCTCGCAGTAGTCAGCTCAGTTTAAATTTAACAAACAACATCTGCTCCATTGTGTTAGAATCATCATTTGAAGAAAGTCAATTGCTACAACTTGCAGTTTAAACTAAAAGTCATTATCGAGCGTTTGTATTTTATATCAACAAGGTGATATTTGAAATTCCCGGATTTGGCCTAAACGCGTTTTGCTTCAATAAGCAAAATATATCATCTGTTATTATCTATATATTTTCATGGTTCAGACTAGTCTCCCTGAAAGCAAAACACTGCGCCTCCTCGGGTTAACTCTCACAACAGAATTGTACAAAATATGTAGATTCCAGCATTAAATTTCCTATGGAAGCTGATATCGAACATAAAGGACCTCCAATCCGTGGTGGACTGGGGTAAGAAATGGCTCGTTAAATTGAATGCTTCCAAAACGAATCTACTATCTAATAAAAACCACAGACAATCGTTCCTCCTGCCCATTAACATGGATCAGGTTTCTCTTCCTGAAAGCAAAACACTGCGCCTCCTCGGGTTAACTCTCACAACAGACCTCAAGTGGAATGATTATATACAATCCATACCTAAATTCGTTGATAAGAAGAATGTTCGTTCTCTGTGTAGGTCTAGGAAGTTTTTACCGAATGAAACAATCCTGCACATATATAAATCTACCATCCGCTCGTGCAATGAATACTGCTGCCATATTTGCTCGTGTGCTCCTGCTATTCACCTAGTGCTCTTGGACAAAATCCAACGGAGAATCTGTAATGTGATCAATCCCGACTTGGGAACTCAGATACAGTCACTTCCTCACCGACGCAATGTGGCTTCCCTGTGTCTCTTCTACAAATACTTCCATGGCTTCTGCTCCGATGAACTTAACACACTGGTGTCCCCTATACATGAATTTAATCGAGCCACAAGACTAGCAACTAGGTCCCACAATTTTACAGTGAAACCAATAAAATGTAAACACAAATTGTACTCCATCAGCTTCTTTTCTCGCACTTCCCGCCTGTGGAAGTCCGTTCCGTTTATTTACTTCCCTGATAGCTACAATCTCCAAGAATTTAAATGTAAAGTCAATAGTCATCTTCTATCTCACTAACCGACATACTCTCTCTCTCTCTCTCTCTCTCTCGTGCTCCTTTCTCCGTCCACTCAACTCTCATCAGTATTCCCATCCTTCTCCTACCCACTTCCTGACACCCCCTATATCCTGTCATAATTTCCCTCCTATGTAACCACTCTGCACAACAGTGGCAGTAAAATGCCTTGCTTGGGGGATATGATTATAAAACAAAAATCTAAAAGTGTTGATACATTGTTTAAGCGTTGCACGCTATGAATAAGTTAACAAATTAATTTTTCTCACATTTTACAGCGCTTTGCTCCTGATTGGACACCGAAACATATACTTGAAGCGATGCTCAGCCGACTTAAATATGTGCATCTTCAGTTAATCAGTTAAGTGCCATACGCAATACGCGCCTTGGGTGATCATGTCTCCAAAGAGACATGACGAACTGAGCAGCAGAAGATTTTCACGCAGTAGGTTGCTATTACTTTCTGCGGTAAACTAGTTGCCAGCCAAGGCTACAGAATTCAATCTGTTCTATTGTTTAACCCGTAACTGGAGGGAAGAGACGGATTAATACCTTTCCCAAGGGTATTTGTGCGTAAGTGAATGCAAGGAATTCAACTTGAATTCGAACTCGGTTCCCCGATTTGTCGTTCCGAGTAGATAACCACTGCAGCACAACGCATAACCTACTCGCCACAAAAAATTACATAAAAAACTTAATGGTAACAACTTATCTGTGATTTTAAATAAAAGCTGAATAAAAGAGAGATTGCTGCCCAAATATACACGATATATATATATATGTGTGTGTGTGTGTGTGTGTCTATTGAATATATGGATGATTTAATCATTCTTTTATTAAGTTTTTCTTTTTTCCGTTTTTCAGAAGTTAAAGAATATAAAAATTGTCCTTAGTTTTTATTGTTCTGAACGCTTTCGGCCAGTTCTTTTGCCATTCACATGGGTGTTATTTAGCTATATTATGCCCCGTGTGTTGTACGACATAGTATATTTTACTATGTGAAGTTTTTATAGAAGAGTGACCGTTTCTGCTATACCATGGTTTTGGTATAATCCTTGAAAAACGTGTGAAGTTTTTTAATATATTACAGAATATCGAAAACCTCTAACCTCGTCCTAACTAACCAAAATAACCCCATCAAATTAAAACTAGTGTTGACCAATGTATCGTACCAATTTCATTGACCAATACAAGACTGTGATCCTTGTCACAAATTAATAATCTGTAGGGGACATACTACCACCTCATTAAGTATAGGCCTATTTCAGGCGAACCATAGTCAGCTTCCGTCTTTATTTAACAAAGGATTTTACACTGATGAGATTCACAAAAACCTACAAAAACGAATAAAAATAACGGTCGCTCCCTTAAAAGAGAAAACTTAAGAAAAAATACATTAGTTAAGACGATGGTTCACCTGAAATAGGCCTATACTTCCGATTCACCAGGAGAAGATCAAGGCAGCAGAAATGTAATTCTACAGAATGATGCTGAGGATATCATGGATTGAGCACGTGAGCAACGACAATGTGACGGAGAGGATGCAAACAAGAAAACTCATACTTATCATCAGGAAGAGAGAGCTGAACTTCCTGCGACATGCAATGAGGAATAAGGTTTTGGAGTATCTAGTACTCGCAGGATTTTCTTCTTTTTCATGTGTTGTGTCCCTTCAGGACGTAGGCAATCATGGACTTTAACTTGGCTCTGTCTCTTGTCGCTCTTAATAATTTTTCTCTCGGTATCTCTTCCAAGCCGTACTCCGTCAACCAATTTGCTCAGACCTTACAAGTACGTCTCGCGCTGCTTTCCTCTGTCACTTCTTCCATTTATCCGACCAATGAGTATCAAGTTCTCCAGGCCTTCCTTCCTCATTACATGTCCAAGGAATCTCATTTGTCTCTTCTTGATATCTATTATCAGTTTTCTTTTCGTTTGCATCCTTTCCAACACCTCTGCTCTGTCCATGCTATCCTCAGCATCTTTCTGTAAAACCACATTTCTGCTGCCTCGAGCCTCTCCTTCATCTTTGATGGAATCATAAAGAGACGGAAAGAGAGACCGGGGAAAACAGCGCGAGACGTATTTAATAGGCTTAAGCAAAGGATGGCGGGGCGGGCTTTGGGAGAGATACGGTGAGAAAAGTTAAGAGTGACAAGGGAAAGGAGCAAGTCTATGATCGCTTACGTCCTGAAGAGACACGGTACATGAAGAATTCCTTTTCATCAGAAAAAGACCTAGTGGGGGAACTGGTTTAGTCACTCATGACCTAACCATAAAGTAGGTATCACTGGATACCATGTGTGTGTTTGTGTGTGTCTGTATGCGTATGTGTGTGTGTTCGTTTGCGTGTAATATTCGAACAGATAAAGCAGAGTAACAAGTGATGTCACAAATTTTGTTGGTTAGTGCGTAAATGTCACATCCATTCAGATTTAGCCGCAACACAATCTTGAAGCATTTTCATACATTCCTTTTCCGTATATTTCGATTATATTATAAGGACAGATTATAGGGGGTGCAAGGAAGAAGGTAATAGAAGGATGAGAATACTGGTAGCATGGAAGTGGAGTGGACGAAAAAAGAGCATGAGAGGGAGGGAGAGAGAGAGAGAGAGAAAGAGAGAGAAAGAGAGAAAGGATGCGAGTCACTGAGATAGGAGATGACTATTGACCTTAAATTTAATTCTTGGCGATTGTAGCTGTCGGGGAAGCAAGTATACGAAAGGGAATTCCACAGGCGGGAAGTGCGAGAAAAGAAGCTGTTGGAGTAGGAGTTGAAGTTATATTTTTTTGTTTTCACTGTAAAAGGGTGGGACTTAGTTGCTAATCGAGTAAATTTATATATAGGGGGGCGCATCAGTGAGCTAAGTTCATCAGAGCAGAAGCCGAGAAATTATTTGTAGAATAAGACACAGGGAAGCCATATTACGCAGGTGAGAAAATGAGTGCATCTGAGCTGCCAAGTCGGGATCAATCACATTACAGATTCTCCGCTGGATTTTGTAAAGGACCCCGAGGAGGATAGCAGGGGCACACGACCAGATATAACAGCAGTATTCAATACACGGTCAAATAGTAGTTTTATAAATGTGCGAGATGGATTCAGTCGGGAAAAACTCGGAACGAATTCCAGTCGAATTCATTGCATTTACTTATAACCCGGGAAAGATAATTAATAATTAATCCGTCTCTTCTCCCTCCAGCTATGGGTTCTATAGCCTTGCTTAGCAAGCAGCCTCCCGCAAAAAGTAATGGCAACCTATTGCGGGGAAATCTTCTGCTCAGTCAGTTTGGTTTCTTTCGAGACATGATCGCCCATGTATCACGTATGACACTTAACTGACTTTATTTTCTAAGCAATGTGTTTAGATTGAACACAGCCGTGTATGTTACACAGAACATCTGAATAGACGTAGAATTGTATAATAACTTATTTTATTTGGGGTTTTTTACTCGATTCAAAAAGTTACCAAGTTTTTATATAAGTTTCTCGGTTACAAATTTGCTGGTGACAGATGTTTTGCTTTCAAAATGATTAATACTTTTTTAAAATAAATAATTTATTATTTAAGATGAGTATGGTCTCTACTACTACCGAATGGATCCGCGTAAAATGACGGCAACATAAATATTGATGTACCTAGTCTTGAGCATCTTACATTAAGACCTAAGAAAAAAGAAGAACAACAAAATGATACGAACTCCCAGCATGACAGGAGGGACATATATATATATATATATATATATATATATATATATATATATATATATATACTGCCGAATGACACACATTTTCGTAACAAAAAAAAATTATCGTAAATAATCGGGCCGGTAAAAATAAATATATAATATTGTTTAATTATAAACAGAATATCTACTTAAATACCAGTATCGATTAAAAATAATTTTCAAGCAAATCATTTCATATATATATATATATATATATATATATATATGTATATATATATATATAATACACAAGAGAAGAGAGAAGATTTTTATTTTTCACTACTCCACGGAATAATTGTTGCAAAAATAAAAAATTATGATAAGGTACTGTTAAAAAGCGAATATGCGGCAACAGTAGTAAAAATTAATAATTGGTAGTAGAGCGAATGAACTGTGCCGACGTTGTCTCGCTATTGTTTCTCTAATGAACAGAGCCGACGCAACCTTACTATTGTGTCTGTCTCTCTCCATGAGCGTCACAGGAGGATATATATATATATATATATATATTAAAAATAAAGCAAAAATTTCGATATTTAAATCCGTTGAGTAGCCATTTCTACGAGGAAATTCTCGCTTCTTCAGCTACAGGGAAACGAAAATTTTAATTACTCAAATTCAACAATAAAAGATTTTATACCGGTAAAAGTCAAAAAAAAAAATCCATCTACAGGAAAATAAAATGTGGTGGGATCAACAATTTATGCATCTGAGGAAATAGAAAGGGGAACGCAGACAGATACCTATGTCTTATATTAGAAGAGATACCCCTCCTCCACACCTGAGTCAAGAGTTTAAAAGTTAAATTTAGCCATGTGGATTTAAATATAAAAAAATTTGTTTTATTTTTTATATTTGGCTCTGTAAATAGAATATAATATTTGCATTGAGCCCTCCACCTTGATCAATTTTAATATTAATGAAATTAATATTAATTAGGATCGGGTGTTTTGGATTTATCTATCTGATCAACTTCTTGGATTTAAAATATACATACATATATATATATATATAAGGTAAGAAACGTAGTAAAGGGTAATAATGATTAGTATATAATGTATAAGTCGGAGTTTGTTTATGGTGTAGCAATAGAAGATTTGTGGTTGAGATTATGGAGAACGCAGTGAGGTTCCTAATAGTGATCACGAAAGAAGACCTGGCATAATTGTTTAAAAAGGATTGATAATACTTTCATTTAATTATTTCATTCCATGCAAGGCACTAAAACCATTGAGACGCAAAGGGATACTGAGCGGAAAAGAAGAAGGAAAAGAGAAGAATTATTAAAGAGAAAAATAAGAGATTAAAAGATGAGGAATCAAGATCGACATTAAATTTAACTGTTTGGTTTCCTGAAGATGATGATAGTGCCGTTTTTCTAGGTAGGCAATTTTTTTTTTATATTTAATGGTTAGACAGACAGACAGACCTGATTAATGTATTATTAAAATAAAACCTGTTTTTTAAGTCTCTTTGTTGACGTATACGGACAAAAAAAAATGGTTTCGTGAATAAATACCATTCGAAGGCGATGTTTAAAGTCCTGAGCAGGTGTTGACATTTAAAATGCCTTAACCTGGAACGAAATGTCCGCACATCAAAATCAATAAACCTAATGTCTGGCCGAATAACTTGATTTTGTGCCTCCAATATTTAAAAGGGCATCATCAGTTACCTCATGGACACTTCGACGTCGTGTAATAATTAGCAAGCTTGTCTCGATGTCTCACTTACGACTGAGTAGTGAGTTCAATCCTCGCGGGATACTTCTTACTTTCGTGTCACGTCTCAGGTAAGCTTTTAAATTGCCATTATGAGCTTCCTCGTCAGCTGATCACAATATATCGGGGAGCCGCTTTTTACATCTGGCTAACATATGTGAAGGACTTCAGAAATGCCTGAATACATTTCTTCTTCATAAATTTATGGTTTAAATATCTAGGTAGACTCGGATCTCAGGTCAGTCACGGAAGACAAGTCTGAATTCCAAATTATTAAGAAGGCAACGTGAAACTAATCCATTATTTTTCCAAAAATCTTTTTCCAAATCATATTTTATAACGAAATAAACCTAAGGCAAGACACGATCACCTAGGTCCGAAAAATACATGCTATTTAAAAACATCGTCAAGTGATAATGGTTTACCTCAGCCTATTGCTAGGTGTACACATGTTTAATTATGAACCTTACTCATGGGTACACGTACAAAAAGACAGAATTTATTCATTTTCTACGATTTATCAACCATTTTGGGGTTTTTTAAAGCCAAGAAAATATTTTTAGATTGTAAGATTTTTTTTTACAGAATAATAATTTAGTGATACAATTCTTACTAATTAATCCATAGAAGTTGGGGAGAAGAGGTAAATTCATATTTTTCCGAATGGTATATTTGCGCGTAAGTGAATATAATAAACCCAACAGGAATTGGAACTCGTCTCTCCAATTAACAATTCGGAGACATTATGCATTAATCCGTAAATTCAAGCTTGTAGTACCTGGTCTTCCCGTCTGATTACCAATTTAGGTACTGACATTGATGAATGTACGGGAGTCAGTGTTTCAATGTGATGTGGTTGTAAGCGGTGTCATTATTAGGTGATAACATTCAAACAGTAACGCCTCCTATTGATTTATTTCTTTCGTTCTTTTGATTTCGGTCTTTAATTATTATGTTTTTTTACTTTTGATTGCATGGGAGCCATTGTTTCAACGTGATGTGGCCGTAAGCAAAAAAAAAAAAAAAAAAAAAAGAAAAAGAAAGAAAAGAGGATCAAAACCCCCTATAGCAGGGGTTTTCAAACTGTAGTCCGCGGACCACAGCGGGTCCGCAAGGATAAGATAGGGGGTCCGTGGATTAACTCATCACATGAAATTCAAAGTATAAATTTTCAATGTCTGGATATTTATTTTTACTTATTAATTTTATCAAATGACAAAAGCTTGCACTATCCCCCATTACATGTCAACGTTATTTATACAAAAAAAATATTTTACACAGGCAAGAGCTTGATGTTCAAATTTACTTTTTTTTTCAGTGTCACACATGGATAAATCTTTAATAAAGGGGTCCGTAAGTCAAAAAGTTTGAAAGCCCCTACCTTATAGTACTAGATTAAGTTCGTACCACAGACCAATTTACAAGTGGTGAGAAAATGGATTGAAAGTGAAAAAACCCTTTATCGTCCAATCCTAACTAATTAAAGTTGGTTAAAATTTTAAGCGTAGTTGGGATTTGGTTAATAACAGAGAAGCTCGCCTATTTATTTTTTGCCTGTTCATTATAAGTTCTATTAAAAGAAATGACATGACATGACTGGACATATGTTCATATACATTTTTGTCTTTGTATTGTGAGTAACACACTACCAAAGTTTATAGAAGTATTTTTATATTTTCTCTCCCCCTCTCCCCCATCTCTCTCTCCCTCTCTCTCTCTCTCTCTATATATATATATATATATAATATATATATATATATATATATATATAAGAAAAATTAAGACAGACACGCTATTTCATGGTAAATCGGAAATATAGGCCTATTTCAGGCGAACCATCATCAGCTTTCGTCTTTATTTTACAAAGGATTTTACACGGATCCTTTGCAAAATCCTTTGTAAAATAAAGACGGAATAACGTATCTGCCTTAATTTTTCTTATATTTCGTCTATATGTATTTATATGCATATATATTTAGAACTCTCTGAAAGAGTTATCCTACCACTGTATGTACAGGATACTCCTTTGGATTCTTCTATATCTACACTGCATACTGATATATATATATATATATATATATATATATATATATATATATATATAAATATATATAAAGAATACCTAGAGAGCCAGACGTTTAGGTGAAACCTAGGTAGGTTGTCTGGCTCTCTACTTATTCTTTATTTATTCCGCTCTATCTAAGTATTGAGCACTTTTTTGTTAGTTCATTGCTTGTGTCGGTTTTTGGGGGGACGGGAGGGGGGCTACGTACTGACTCGGTTCATGTACTTAGCTCTTTCTTTTTTAAAACTTTCTTTTCTTCGTAAATAGGTGGAAGGTTTTTCGACACGAGTGTAGTTATTATCTCTTATACACACACACACACACACACACACACACACACACACATATATATATATATATATACATATATATTGTCATCCGCAGACAGATCTGTTTCGCCGTATCACAGCTCATCAGTACGGTTAGACTCCGATTGCTTTTATACCCAGGATTGAAACCCGACTGAAATGGCGTCAGTCGGCGACTCTACCACTGGGCTATGGGTGTTCGGTGGAAGTAGGCAGACTTTTTAGCGCATATCATTATACGCGCCCAATATATATATATATATATATATATATATATATATATAGCTTGGGTATATGAAAGTCGCTCGTAATACGCAGGAACAAAACTAGTCATAATTTTGAACTTTTGAACAAAGATGACGATAACAAATGCATCTTTCATTTGAACATCAAGAAACTGATCAGACAAGTGGTAAGGTTCAGGATAAAAACAAGTAGACACAATATGTCTATATTATTCAATGAAATATATTTGAATGAATATATACAGCCTAAATACACACACACACACACACACACACACACACACACACACACACACACACACACACACACAAACATAAACATAAATATGCGATGAATTTTTAAAACTGACATTTTTTTATTAATATGTACGTTACTTTAATGGCTACCCATATTGTTTTCAAATACTTAAACAAATTAAATAATTAATGACCTAGATCGAAAAGTCCCACAGCAATCAAACCTACCGCCATATTTCTCTCAGGAAAACCACACCTATTAGCGCAAAGTGCTTTTGTGGGTGTTTGCGTGTGTGTATGCTTTTATGTATACATTTACGTACATGTATGTGCGTTGTGGTACAGTGGATATCGGCTCGGAACGAGAAGCCGGGGAGCCGAGTTCGAATTCCAGTTGAATCCAGTGTATTCACTTACGCGCAAATACTCTTGGGAAAGGTATTAATCCATCTCTTCCTTCCAGATATGGGTTAAATAGCATGACAGATTGGGTTCTCTAGCCTTGGTCGGCAACCAGTCTACCGCAGAAGGAAATGGCAGGATAATCTTCTGCCCAGTCAGTCATGTCTCTTTCGAGCCATGATCGCCCAATATATATATATATATATATATATATATATTCCTAGTTTTAACACTTACGTAACAGGGATTTGCGTGTTCAAAAAATCTCCGTTAAGCAGTATATATATATATGTATGTAAGTAGACTAAGTAACTAAGTTGGCGCACCAAGCCATTAGCAACTCAATTCTTGGAACTTTCTGGGTCCGTGAGCTAATTTTCTTAAATCTTGTCTCCCCTCACCATTATATTTTTCTTACATTTAATTTCTCTCATTTATGGAAATAACGCCTTCTGGAAACTATTTTTATAATCTTTGAATCACAAATTATCCATTATGCTCAACAGGTCCTTCTAGAAAGCGAACAATTCATCTACCGCCTACGGGTAGGGTACCTCCTAGTATTAAGACCATAGATATTCTCATTATCATTTTTGTTCATATACTTGTTTAGCGTGAACAGAGCTTTACATCTCATCCTGTTTAAAAAGGATTCAATCCTGCTTAATGTTGTGAATTCCGGTTGAGAAACCACACACACACACAAAAAAAAATAAAAATAAAAATAACAAAAACAGGTTTGGAGATTGAAAATGTAAGTTATATTGAACAAAAATATGCAAAATGGAACAGGAGTTAGTCAATTCAGGAATACTATTAGTAAAAATTAATATATACAGTCTTGCAATGAAATAGTATATCCGGGTAATGAGTCTACATTCAAACAACTCCAACTAACTCTGCACTAACTTATGGACCAACTGACTCCTTACTAAACTCTATAAAACTACCCTTTACAAATACTAGAGTATTTAGTTGGCCTTCTCACTTAAGGTAACATGTGGCACAAGGATATTTTATATGGATCTTCCAGGCCATATAACCCGGCCAAAAATATCTGTCTATTATTCCCAATTCCGGAGGAGCCACGACTGGGTTAATGCTCTACGCCCGAAGGCAGAGAGCTGACATTGACAAAGGTAACTCTTTGCAACTACTACACACTTTAAGTGGCCTTCCCACTTAAGGCAACATGTTGCACAAGGCCATTTTATGTGGGTCTTCCGGGCTATATAGCCCTGCGAAAAATACCTGTCTATCATTCCCGCAATCATGACTTTACCCTTCAGCGAAGCCACGACTGAGTTAATGCTCTCCGCCTTCGGGCAGAGAGCTGCCAGTGACAAATGCAGTTACTGCGCGGAAACTACTACAGTATTTAGTTGGCCTCCCTACTTAAGATAACATGTGGCACAAGGCCATTTTTATGTGGGTTTTCCGGGCCATATAGCCCGGCCAAAAATATCTGTATATCGTTACCCAGTCGGGACTCTATCCTACGGCGGAGCCACGACTGGTTTAATGCTCTCCGACCGAAGGCAGAGAGCTGACAGTGACAAAAGCAGTTAATGCGAGTCAAGTACTACAGTATTTAGTTAGCCTTCTCACTTAAGTCAACATGTGGCACAAGGCTATTTTCATGTGGGTCTTCCGTGCCATATAACCCGGCCAAATATATGTCTATTGTTCTCTAGTCGTGACTCTACCCTTCGGCGGAGCTACGGCTTGGTTAGTGCTCTCAGCCTGAAGACAGAGAGCTCACAGTGACAATGACATTTACTGGGAGGCGTTTGCTACAGTTTTTAGTTCGCCTTCCCACTTAAGGCAACATGTGTCACAAGGCCATTTTCATGTGAATTTTCCGCGCCATATAGCCCGGCCAGAAATATCTGTCTATTCTTTTCCAGTCGTGACTCTACTAATCGGCGGAGCCACGAGTGGGTTAATGCTCTCCGCCCGAAGGCAGAGAGGTGACAGTGACAAATGCAGTTACTGCGAGGAAACTACTACAGTATTTAGTTGGCCTCCCTACTTAAGATAACATGTGGCACAAGGCCATTTTATGTTTGTTTTCCGTGCCATATAGCCCGGCCAAAAATATCTGTATATCGTTACCCAGTCGGGACTCTACCCTACGGCGGACCCACCACTGGGTTAATGCTCTCCGCCCGAAGGCAGAGAGCTGACAGTGACAAAAGCAGTTAATGCGAGTCAAGTACTACAGTATTTAGTTAGCCTTCTCACTTAAGTCAACATGTGGCACAAGCTATTTTCATGTGGGTCTTCCGTGCCATATAGCGCAGTCAAAAATATCTGTCTATTGTTCCCCAGTCGTAACTACCCTTCGGCGGAGCCACGACTGGGTTAGTGCTCTCCGTCCGAAGGCAGAGAGCTGACAGTGACAAAGGTAGTTACCGCGAGGCGACTGCTACAGCCGTTCTCTGTTTATATGTACAGATCAGGCAATTCCTTTCTTTATGTGCAAAAAGTGGTGATCCTCAACATTTAATAGCGCAAGATTGCTTTTGCTAAGTATATTTTGCTCTACATTCTTTTTTCTTTTGTTTTTTTATAATCATATCACCCCAAGCAAGGCAGCTGACTGCCACTGGTGCGCAGGGGGTTACGTAGGAGGAAAGTTATGAGAAAGAGTGACAGGTTATAGGGGGTATCAGTAAGTGGGTAAGAGAAGGATGAGAATACTGATGAGAGTGGAGTGGACGGAGAAAGGAGCATGAGAGAGAGGATGCAGGTTCTTGGATCGAGCACTTGTTTATTGTAACATACCTTGGGAGAGTTTGTTTTCTGCTTCCCTCTGTGTGGTTATATGTATACAGTACCTTGCAAAAGTATTTGGACAAGAACCATTTTATCTTTTATGAGGCATATTGACAGAAAATAAACAATTTAATTAAAGTAATTTTATTTGATTTACTCAGCAAATGCTTTAACAAGAAAAAATACTTGTTACAAAATAAATTTAATATTTTAATAGCCTTTTGCTTTGATCAAAGCCTTCATTCTGTCAGGCATTGACATCACAAGCTTTTTCAATGTATCTAATGGTATCTCCTGCCAAGCAACTTGTATTTGTTCCCAAAGTGTGTCTTGCAAAGTAACATTAGATTTACCATTTTTTTATCCAAAATATCCCATAGATGTTCAATAGAATTGAGATCAAGGCTTTGTGGGGGTTAATTCAAATTCCGAAGCCTTCCTTCCTCTTCCTTTTTAGTTAAATAATTCTTACAAAGTTTTGGATTCTCACCCTGTGTTTGAATTTCAGTGAGATTTTAAAGAAAATCACCCCTGTCCTAATACTTTTGCACACTACCGGTAGTTTATGTATGCATGTATGTATGTATGTTTGTGTGCGCATGTGCGTGTGTATGTGTTTGTGTGTGTGTGTGTGTGTAAGATGTGGCTGAATGGTTAGAACGTTCGCTTTGTCAGGAAGGTTTACTTCTTGATGATATCGGTGCGGAGGCGGCACCCTTAGAAAGGCTCAACCAAAGCCTTGTGAGTGAATCTGCTTAGACGGTTTCCTCTGAGAGGCCGTCGATGGTTGTGCTAGTGTGAAGTCGCAGGTCATCGCGACCGAGGGTCTGAGCGTCCCATCCTTGTTCCGACTGTTGATCATGTTGGATAACGCGCTATCTCCGAGAAATTGTAACTAAGGCCTGCTCAGATGAGCACTCTGGGTGTTAAACAAACACAAGTGTGCCTGAGCAGGCGTCCACAGTGGGGATTAGCTAGCCACCCAGGTTGTCCTCGAATGTAAGTGGCCAACCGTTTTGTGTAAGATTAAAGAATTCTAAAATTTTTAAATTTCATAAACTAAATTTCGACAGTCTTGCGTACAAATAAATCAAACAAATAAATCAAACAGAGACACAAAAAAATATGGAATAAAATGAAATCTTGGGAAATTCTTTACTAATAAGTTTTTATATATAGCTTACGTCACGCTCGGCTTTATATATTTATTGATGTCAATTTTCTTGAACTGTAAATTATCGAATTTCAATAATCATGAAAAGCTGAACAAATATTCCGCAACACTGTTGATGAATAGTAACCGATATTCGATATTCGAAAAGAGCAAGCGTTTCTGAAAATAAACAGTTGATAATATGTCATTTGTCTTTTTTCTCAACGGGCAGAGAAAAATTACAACGGATTTTACGATTCCGCTAGGGCGTGTCTAAAGTTAAACTGTTTCCCCACACTTCTTCTTTCTATTAACCCTTCAAAAACACTAAACATTATTTTTTTCTAAATTTCAGGGGTATAGATTGATAATTATTTTTTGCATTATTGACATTTGGACTCATGAGCTCATCTTTGTTGTTCCAATCATAGCATTTCGCCTGTTTTGCACTCCAGTCTTCAACAGGTGTCTACCGAACTGGTTAAACTTCAAAATGAACACTTTATTTAATATCTTCTTATATATGCTATGCCTCTATGGGACGTAGACAGTCAGGACTCTCCACATCTTCCTGTCCTATTTAGCATTTAATACATCTTTTCTTGTTATTTCTCCCAAGCTTTGCTCTGCCATCCGTTTGTTATGGGCTCTGTCACCAAGTATGTTATGGGCTGTTTTCCTCTGTCTTGCTTTCTTTCTATCCGCCCTGTGAGTATCAGATTCTCCAAACCCGCCTTCCTCATTATGTGGCATAGAGACTTCAATTGTCTCTTCCTCATGTTACGTAGAAGTTTTCTTTTCGTTTTCATTTCCTCCCAAACATCGTCATGCTGATACGTTCAGTTCATAGTATTCAGAGCATCCTTCTGTAGAACTGTATTTCTCTTCCTTTGAGGTTCTACTTCATCTTTAAGAAAACTATCTAGCATTCACTGCCATATAGGGCGACAGATACCACATAACAATCCAGTGCTGTTTTCTTTGTTTTCAACGAAATGTTCCTGTATTGACTCAGCTTTTAGAAGTTATCTTTGTCTATGCCAATTCGCCTTCGGAGATCGCTGTCATATTGCGTTCTTGTCGCCTGCAATTAATCGTGAACTCATGTGACTTCTTCTTCATATTTTTAAAAACATCCTTATCACCCAAGAAAGGCAGTAAAGCGAATAAAAAGGAAGCGGTTATAGGACGTAGAATAAGGAAATTTACTCGAGCTACTAGACTAGCAACTAGCTCCCACCCTTTTACAGTGAAACCAATAAAATATAACCGTAACTTTTACTCTAATAGCTTCTTTTCTCGCACTTCCCGCCTGTGGAATTCCCTTCCGTTTCCTTTCTTCCCCGACAGCTACAATCTCCAAGGATTTAAATGTAAGGTCAATAGTAATCTCCACTCTCACTGACTCGCATCATTTCTCTCATGCATTTTTCTCTATCCACTTCACTCCCATCGCACCGGTATTCTCATCCTTCTATTACCCTCTTCCTGACATCCCCTATAACTAACCCCCCTTTCTCATCATTTTCCTTCCATGTACCCCCCCCCCCGCGCATCAGTGGCAGTAAAACTGCATTGCTTGGGGTAAAATGATTAAAACAGTCAGTCAGTTAAATGCCATACGTGATACATGCTTTGGGCGATCATGTCTCGAAAGAGACATGACTGACTGGGCAGAAGATTATCCCGCAGTAGGTTGCCATTGCTTTCTGCGGTAGACTGGTTGCCAGCCAAGGTTATAGAACCCAATCTGTCCTGTTATTTAACCATAACTGGAAGGAAGAGACGGATTAATACCTTTACCAAGGGTATTTGCACGTAAGTGAATGCAATGAATTCGGTTGGAATTCGAACTCGGCTCCGCGATTTCTCGTTCCGAGCCGATATCCACTGCACCACAACGCACATCCACGATCAAACAAAGAAACAAACATTAATGTGAGCAAAAAGAGAAAATAATAATTAAGAGAACGGTAGATAGTGATTAACTTTACATTAAAAGTTTTGCAAATTAAAGTTGGCTGGAAAGCATAGAGCAGTAAGCGAGTTCCACAAGATAGAAATACAACTGTTAGCATAGAACTCGCGGTTACATCTGGTCAGCTTAACTACAAATTGATAAGATCTCGAGGCCAGTCTAGTCAGTTAGTCAATTAAGTGCCATACGTGATACATGCTTGGGCGATCATGTCTCGAAAGAGACACGACTGACTGAGCAGGAGATTATCCCGCAGTAGACTGGCATTAATTTTTGCAGTAGACTGGTTGCCAGCCAAGGATATAAAACCTAATCTGTCCTGTTATTTATTCCATAACTGGAGGGAAGAGACGGATTAATACCTTTCCCAAGGGTATTTGCGCGTATCTATCTATCTATCTATCTATCTATCTATCTATCTATCTATCTATCTATCTATCTATCTATCTATGTTTGTCCATTATCTATCTATCTATCTATCTATCTAATGGATGAGGATTTAATTAAGTATCAAAGCTGTTTAATTAGAATTCGTCAATAACTTTTTATTTAATGTTCACTATACATCTACAAGTGAATTTGTACAAGACACAGTCAACTGTCTTAGTCATGATATATGTTTCTCCTTTCAATTCTAATATCCTTTCAACTAATCTAATTATTTTGCGATTGTCATTAGCCGAGAGCAAATGTTAAAATCGTTAATGTTTTCCGAAGATAAATCAACTTTGCAAGTAATAAAGAAAAACGGAGACGACATTGCAAGAAGGATAGAGCCAGGTACAATAATTGTGAATGATGTTCACAATGATGTTCTCTTTAAGATGCGATGGTCTCCTTCGTGCGTCATCATAAAGGCATTATTTTGTAATTTTCTTCAATACTTATGATCGCTTGGGTGCTTCGTATTCTGAATGTCTTAAATTAAAAACATAACGTAACATAAAGTGTTGGTCTAAGCAGAACATCGAACATGAAAATTCAATCGTTTTAACGAATAAGAGTTTCTCTCTTTTCATTCTTTTTCTTTTTTTTTTTTTCTTAAATTCTTTCGGCCAATGCTTTTAAAATAATTCCTTGTAACATTTTATTTTTCATGACATACCGGCGAATCTGGATGTGCATCGTGGTGCAGTGGATATCGGCTCGGAACGAGAAATCTGGTAGCCGAGTTCGAATTCCAGTCGAATTCCATTCATTCACTTACGCACAAATACCTCTTGGGAAAGGTATTAATCCGTCTCTTCCCTCCAGTTAAGGGTTAAATAATAGAACAGATCGGCTTCTGTAGCCTTGATCGGCAACCAGTCTACTGCAGAAAGCAATGTACTGCGGTATAATCTTCTGCCCAGTCAGTCATATCTCTTTCGAGACATGATCGCCCAAGCGTGTATCAACGTATGGCACTTAACTGACTGAGCGGCGGATCTAATTTCATTTTCAGTTTTACTTTTAATTTCTTTCTTTTTCTCCCCCATTTCTTTATTCCTAACATGTTCTTTTTCTTTCTTTATTCTTCACTTGCATCATCGTTAACATATTCTTTTTTCTTTCTTTTTTTCCTTCTGTCCTTCTTTTTCATCTTTATTCTTTTTAATATTTTTCTTCTTAATTTTCATTATTCATAACAAATGTTTCTTTATTTATTTATCTCTTTCGCTTTCATTTTTCATATCTCCAACATGTTCTTTTTCTTTGTGCCTTTCTTTTTCATTTTTATTATTACCGGTATAATTTTTTTCATTTTCTTTTTCTTTCTTTCTTTCTTTTTCATTTATTGTTATTGCTAACATATACTATTTCTTACTTTCTTTTTTCCAGTTTATTAATTCCAAGATGTTTAATTTCTTTCTTTCTTTCTTTATTTCTTTCTTTCTTTCTTTCCCAACATTTTTTCATTTTTATTATTTACAATATGCTTTTCTTTCTTTCTTTTTCATTTTTTATTATTCCCAATATATTCTTTCTTTCTCTCTTTCTTTCTCTCTTTCTTTCTCTCTTTCTTTCTTTCTCTCTTTCTTTCTTTCTTTCTTTCTTTCTTTCTCGTTTTTATTATTCCAAACATCTTTCTTTCTTTCTTTCTTATTTATTATTATTTTAAAAATATTCTTTTTGTTTGTTTGTTTCTTTCTTTTGTCTTTTTCTTTTTAAATTTTGTTATTCCTAATATGACCTTTTTTCTTTCTTTCTCTTTCATTTTTTATCCCCAACATGTTCTTTTTCTTTGTATCTTTCTTTTTCATTTTTATTACTATCAATATAATGTTTTTTCATTTTCTTTCTTTCTTTTTTCTTGTTGATTTATTGTTATTCCTAACATATATATGTCTTACTATTTTGTTCGGTTTATTAATTTCATGTTTAATTTCTTTCTTTCTTTCTTTCTTTCTTTCTTTCTTTCTTTCTTTCTTTCCCAACATCTTTTCATTTTTATTATTCACAATATGCTTTTCTGTCTTTCTTTTTCATTTTTTATTATTCCTAATATATTCTTTCTTTCTTTCTTTCTTTCTTTCTTTCTTTCTTTCTTTCTCATTTTTGCTGTTCCAGCAGATTCTTTCTTTCTTTCTTTCTTTCTTTCCCAACATCTTTTCATTTTTATTATTCACAATATGCTTTTCTGTCTTTCTTTTTCATTTTTTATTATTCCTAATATATTCTTTCTTTCTTTCTTTCTTTCTTTCTTTCTTTCTTTCTTTCTTATTATTCCAAACCTATACTTTTTATTTGTTTCTTTTTTTATTTTCTCTTTCTTTCTTTTTAAATTTTGTTATTCTTAATATGATCTTTTTTCCTTTCTTTCTCTTTCATTTTTTTATTCACAACATTTTCTTTTTCTTTCTATTGGTCTTTGTTTTATTTTTTCATTTTTATTATTTCCTTAATAATCTTTATCTTTCTTTTCATTAATGTTTACATTCAAAATAATAATTTGTATTCCAATTAATTATTTACATTCAATTTATTTCTATACAGTTAAAGGTCGTGTAAATATATAAATACATTCAAGTTTAGAGAAAAAATATAATATGCATTAAAACATTCTCATGTTAATAAAAAGGGCAGTGGAGAAAAATGAATTCGATTTTTTTTTTCACTAAGTTAAATTTTTCCTTTTCAGACTAGTAATGACCGACACTAATATGAACACTAACCTAAATTCCAACTCAGTTCATGTCAGTAAAACATCGTTACTGAGAACAAATCGAGTTTTGACACGTTTGTTGTTTTTTCATGTTTGTCAGGTGAGGTCGATGGTTTTGCTATGAAAATCAATTCTTCTAGAAAAACAAAACATAGTTTAGTAATTCCAGGAATTCTTTTCAGAATTAAGAGATAGATATTTCATGTGTCGTGTCATTTCAAAATATGGATGATCATTGTTCTCCACAACATCTCACTCTTTGTACATCTAAGCGAAGTTTGTCTCATTATTATTCCTCTCACTTCTTGTTCTGCTATCTAGTCACACAAACATGTTTTGTAGGTGTCTAACTGTTTCCAACTTTCTCTCTTGACATCAGTATACTCCGTGAATGTCAAATTCTCCAAACCCTCTCTTCTCATTATATTTCTCCGAAATTTCAGCTGACGAGTTCTGCTTCTAAGTACAAGTTTGATTTTACTTCGATTTCTTCCGCCTCTCACATATTCCATCCATGATATTCCCAGCATCTTTCTGTAGAACCACATTTCTGTCGATTCAAATTCCCTCTTCAACTGTCCAACATCCAGTACCATATACAAGGTGGGGAAAAGCATCTTCCTTATTTGAATTTGGCGCCCTGAAGCGATTGTTGCTCTGGGGATAGTGAGGATGGGACTTACTCGAGAGTGCGAGCTTTCAAATTTGTTTCTGTTTACTTTACACGGCACAGACAGTGCGCGTGTCAATAACAGTTTTGCTGCAAAACTTTTCAGGACGTCTCATCTCTTTGAGGGGCGACCTGCATTGGCCAGCGCGGTCCCCTGATTTATCACCCTGTGACTATTTTCTATGGGGCTACCTGAAGTCAACTGTTTACAACGATCGTCCTAAAATCCTGGCTCACCTGAAAAACAACATTCGTCAAGCTGTCGCCAACATACCCTTCGATATGCTGGAAAGTGTTGACCGAAACTTCAGAGTACGATTAACCCAGTGTATTGAGCAGAATGGACGCTATCTGACTGATGTCATCTTTAAAGCTTGTAAAACATAAAATTTAAATGTTGTAATTGATGCTGTTTAAAGAATTATATGTATATTTGCATTACTTTTGTTTTATTTGTTATTGCAAATAAGCAAGTTGCTTTGCCCCACCCTGTACAATGATAAATACTACATAGGACTTAGGAGAAATTGTTATTGTTTTTCAGTAAAGTTATATAACTAGCAGTATAGCCCGGCGTTGCTCGGGTGTAATGAAAGTTTTAAAACTAATCCATGGTCCTGGTTTCCAATTAGTAACTCGAATGGGCTACTCTTTAGTTCAGGATCATACAATCTATCGGCTTACAATTAAAGCTTATTCCTTGCTCTCCTTTACTATATAGTATTGGAGTCACTAAAATTGCCTTTCTATATCTTTTTTTTTAAAAATCATTTCACCCCAAGCAAGGCATTCCATTACCACTGTTACGCAGGGGGTTACATAGGGGAAATTGATTGGAAAGAGTGGTTAGATATAGGAAATGTCAGAAGGAGGCTGATAGACGGGTAAGGATAGCGAGGATGGGGGTTGGGTAGATGGGAAGAGTGTTTGAGAGAATGGATAAGATTTAGTGTGTTAGGAGGTGTCTATTGACCTTCATTTAAACTCATGGAGATTGTAGCTGTCGGAGAAGCAAGTGTATGGAAGGGAATTCCGACGGGCGGGAAGTGCGAGGAAAGAAGCTGTTGGAGTAGAAATTGCAGTTACATCTTATCTGTTTCACAGTAAAAGAGTGGGACCTAGCAGCTAATCTAATATCTCGTGCAAATTCATACCCAGAGGGCACCAGTGATCTAAATTCATCGGAGCAGAAGCCTTGAAAGTATTTATAGTAGAGGCACAGGGAAGCCACGTCACGCCGGTGAGCGAGTGACTGCAGGCGGTCTGCCAAGTCGATATCGATCACATTACAGATTCTCTGTTGTATTTTGTCAAGAACCCTGAGGAGAATAGCAGGGGCACCTGACCAGATGTGGCAGCAGTATTCAATGCACGGGCGGATGGTAGACATATAAATGTGCTGGATAGATTCAGATGGGAAAAACTTCCGGGTCCTGCACAGAAAACCGACAGAGAACCGATTCGATATAGTCATTAAATAGCTGTCATTTGCTTATCTTATGTCGTTAAGATCTTTCCACACCAACATTAAAAATCCTATCGCCTTACTGTATTGGTTAAACATATATTTTTGTCATATTTGGTCGGGTTCCTCTGCAGTCCATTTCAGGGTTCTCGGCAGGCTCCAAAGAAGAAACTGTAATGTGATAGGTCCTGATATGGCAGCTAGAATCCAGCCACTTTCTCACCGGCGGGATGTGGCTTCCCTCTGTCTCTTCTACACATATTTTATGCTTCGATGAGCTTAGGTCACTGGTGACCCCTCCACAAGCATTTACTCGAGCAACCAGACTGGCACCAAAGTCCACCCTTTTACAGTTAGCTACTAAATGCAGCCGACACTTCTACTTCAATAGCTTCTTTTTTCACACTTCCCGCCTGTGGAACTTTCTTCTGTATACTTGCTTTCCTCCAGAAATTTAAATGCAATGTCAATTCCCGTTCCTTATTCACTTGACTCCAGTCTTCCACTCGTCCTTTCTACATCACCCCGTGTATCTTCTCAGTTTACCTTCGCAACTGTCATCACACCTGCATTCCCATCCTTCTCTTGCCCTTTCTCGGACACCCCCTGTAACTTTGTCTTTCTTTTTGCTCACCTCCTGCTTAAACTTTTACTTTCTGCGCATCAGTGGGGGTACCGTCTTGCTTGGGGTGAAACGATAAAAAAAAAAGAATTCGGCAAGAAGGTGCATCCTTGTCTTAAGATCAAGTGATAAATTGTGACTAGGATATCTTAAACTTGTCCAAATCATTGGCGGCCACAGCCTGAACAGTATAAGATACGCAGAGGAAATCGTGCTGATAGCAAACACGGAAAGAAAACTACAAGACCTACAGAAGGCAGTTAAAAAAGCGGAAAGAAAGAACTACAAATAAATTACAAGAAAACTGAATGCATAGTCATAAGTAAAAAGAGGAGCCCTAAATGCCAGCTACAAGCGAGAGATAATAAAATCAAGCACGTACAGAAATTTAAATACCTAGGAAAGCGTTCTAAAAGAGGACGGAACATTGAGATCTGAAGTAATTTGCATGGCCAAAGATGCATTCCAGAAGCTAAGTAGAGTACTGATCAGTCAGTTAAGTGCAATCCGTGATACATGCTTGGGCGATCAAGTCTTGCAAAAGACATGACTGACTGGGCAGAAGTTTATCCTTCAGTAGGTAGACATTGCTTTCTGCAGAAGATTGGTTGCCCGCCAAGGCTATAGAACCCAATCTGTCTTGTTACTTAACCAATAACTGGAGGGTAGAGACGGATTAATACCTTTTCAAAGGGTATTTGTGCGTATGTAAATGCGTGGAATTAAACTAGAATTCGAACTCGGCTCCTCGATTTGTTTTTCCGAGACGGATTAATACCTTCCCTAAGGGTATTTGCTTGTAAGTGAATGCAAGGAATTCAACTGGAGTTCTAACTCGGTTTTCTCGTTCCGAGCCGATACCCACTGTACCACAACACATAGAGTACTGATAAAAAAATCTCGCTGGAAACAAAGAAAAAAGTACTGTAGTGTTATGTAATGTATGTTCTTCAATATAACAGTGAATGCTGGATAATCTTATCAAAGATGCACTAAAGACTTGAAACAACCTAAATATGGTTCAACAGAAGGATGCTGAGGATACCATGGATTGAGCATGTGAGCAATAACGAGGTTTTGGAGAAGATGGAAACGAAAAAAAAACTAATACTTAACATCAAGAAATGACAGCTGAAGTTTCTGGGACATTGTTGTGGAGTAGTTTTCGCACTGAAAGTTATAATTGTGCTATGTCGGTTGCTAATCGACTTAACGCACCCAAAATGTTAGGAACTTGGCAATCTTCCACTGTAAACTGACTCCTTAGTATTCGGCTAAATGCCGATTAATATCAACTGCCTAGTAGCTCTACTGAACTCTAATAGAAATCTAAGGAACTCTAGAACTTCTAAGAACTCCTATGAACTTCTCAAGAACTTCTCGAGTTGACTTCCTGTTAACTCTTCTTAATATAGGAGAGAGAGAGAGAGCTCATTATATGAGGAATAAGTGGGTTTCACCATAACAGACATGTAATGAAGAAGGAGTTTTGGAAAAATCTGACGCTCACAGGTCAAATAGAGGGAAAGAGAGACTGGACAGCAACGCGTAACTCAATTGCTGGCCTTGAGCAAATGGATAGCTGTTAAGAGCTACTAGGGATATGGAGATGTAGAAAGACAGGATCGCCTGTGTCCTGAAGGGAGACGGTACATAGAAGAAGAAGAATATTACACACCTTTTCAGTTCAACGTTCTTTTCTTTTTCCAACAAAATGTACACACTTTTTTTTTCTATTAAAGGCCTTATTTTTTTATCTTTTAAAAGCCTTATTTCCTTGTTCAAGATTGTCAATAAAAAGTTAAAAATTTATTTTTTAGCTTACTGGCAGTAACGTGTCTGGGATGATTTGCAACTTTCTTTAAAATATTCTCAAAAGTCATTTTTTTCTCTTGCTTAATTTTAAACTTCCCATGCTAAATTGAACGTTTGGTTTTGTTTTTTAAATTGGCAAAAATTTCTCTGGTTGTTGGACTTTAAGTTAAAACTTAGCAGTTCACCATCCTATTTTTTCCCAATTGGAGTAGATAGACTAAACTATTGCCCGGTTCACACTCTCCCCACGTCTATAGAGCAAGTGAAGAGGCTCATCACTTGTTCCGTGTTTAGGATGTGGTTTCCGGCTGTCTCTTTTTCAATCTTTTCACTCCTTTTTCTTTCTTTTATTTTTTCAATTGGAGTAGATAGACTAAACTATCGCCCGGCTCACACTCCACCCACGTCTATTGAGCAGGTGAAGAGGCTCATCCCGTGTTCCCTGTTTAGGATGTGGTTTCCGGCTTTCTCTTTTCCAATCTTTTCACTATTACGTAGCCCCCTGCACATCAGTGGCGTTACCGCCTTGCTCGTGGTGATATGATTAAAAAAAGATTAAATAAAGAAAATGAAAAGAAAAACTTCTGAGTGTCGCGTTTCGTTCTAAGGAGGGACTTCTTCAGACCAGTGTCACTTGTAATGATAGAGGGAACAGACCATATTGTTGAAACTAACGAATTCTGCACCACGGAACATCTGCTATAGAATAGCGATTTGCTGTGTGGGACGAAACATTTGTTGCATTTGATTTTTATCTGAGATACACGATTTTGACTAAATTCTTTTGTATTTTGTTTAAGAATATACGTGAAAACTATTAAAAAATCTATCGAATTATTAGCTTTAACTTTCAAAAGATTTCAATTTATTTTATTTCATTGTTATTTTCTTTCTTTCTTTCTACCGCGGTCGTTTCAAATCTCAAACTACTGAATGTATCTACGCATTAATTAAACATAAAATCTAATTATTAATTAAACATGCCAATCGGTAGAAGTAGTTTCAAAGTTGGCTTAGGGCTTCCTAAAATTATTTAGTTTTATTATTTACATATTAGACAAACATGTCGGAAAGAGACATAACTGACTGGGTAGAATATTTTTCCGCAGTAGATTGCCATTACTTTCTTCGGTAGACTGGTTGGCAACCAAGGCTATAAAACCCAGTCTGACCTGTTATTTAATCAATAGCTGGAGGGTGAAGACATGGATTAATAATTTTTAAAAGAGCATTTGATCATTAGTGAATGCAACGAATTCAACTAGAATTCGAACTCGGCTCTCCTATTTTTCGTTACTAGACGATATCCATTACACCACAACACACATCTGAAATAAAACATAATCAAGTTGATGCATTGAAAATGGCTGGTTTGAAGAATTGCGAGGTGATAAAACCTAATGTTTGCAGAAGAAAAAAGTGTTTTGTAATTTGTGAAAAACATTCCAAAAGGAGACAATAACCTAACCGAATACGATTCCAGGATGAACCGGTTCATCTCGTAGGGGGGAGAATTATTGAAACTGTCAAGAAGAGGGTTAAGAGAAACCAAAGAAAAAGCATAAGGACGATGAAAAATAATGAGTGTGTCAGTAAGAAGTTACGTGAAAGAGGATATATGGCAAAACAATACAAGTTTAAACGACGCCAGCTGCTCTTAAGTGTTTCCATGCAAAAGAAAAAAACAAAAAACAAGAACAAAAAAATACTGTTAGGCAGAGGGAAGAAAATATTCCAGGAGGGGCAGCGTATCGAAGACAAGGGTCTTCGTTTTGATCGAATAAGAAGTTTTTTGCTTGTCGAGGCTGTGGTCAACTAACGAAATGATATGATTTACGCCTCTTCAACAAGAGATCTCAAATCCCATTTCAAGCGACAGAAACCAATGGGTGTCATGGTTTGACATGATATTTATTCTCATATTTCAAATTGCCTGTGGTGTTCATTAAAGGAGTGAAAGTGAATATTAGAGTTTACTGGCAAATGTTGGAGAATTATGTTGCCATGGTTTTCAGCCACATTTGGAAGTCGCTATGTCTTCATCCAAGAGGGAGCTCTCGAAGAGGCGGCAAATTTGATGCAGAATTTATACAAGAGACATTTCTGTAGATTTAAAAAATAAATTTGGCCTATATCAAGCCCTGTGAAGTATGTATGTGGACTGAGCCAAAATTAAAGTGTGGCTATTTCGAAATATAAATATACTAGCAGTATAGCCCGGGGTTGCTCGAGTGTAATGAAAGCTTTAAAACTTATCCATGGTCCTAGAGCTCAGACTCAGCATAAAGAATATTTGTGTCAAGTTTGGTGAGAATTGGATAAAAATTGTGGATTTGTATAAAGGACATACAGACAGATAAACAGACACACACACACACACAAACATCTGGCTTTATATATATATATTTTATATATATTATCGATTTTCTGCACTATTGTAAGAACTGCAACCTTGAAACTTCTGAATATCGTTTCTTATGTCTTTGTCTATGAGTGTATCAAATTTGATTAAAATCGGACCACTCCTTCTATAACCCGATTTTTTTGATTATCGATTTTCGATATTTATCGGGGGTACCTCGACACAAAAACTAACTAGGAACACTCGCAGACGCTTATAGTACAATTGTGTAAATTTTCAAGAAAATCGGTTTAGCCGTTTCGGAGTCCATAGGTCACGGACACACACGCACACACACACACACACACACACACACACACACACACACACACACACACACACACAGACAAGGTTCCATTTATAAATAAGTTTAGATCTAAAATATTTTATATATAATAATAGATATGTCTCTCTGTCTGACGATCTCTTTGTGTGTCTCCATTCTAGCAAACCCTCCTCTTCCGAAATCCTTGGTTCTATTTCAACCAAAATTGGGTCACTTGTCGATCATGACATGAACCTTTGAGGCACGTAAAAAATTTCAAATTAATTTATAGGTTATGGCAGAAATCACAGAAACGCTTAGAATTTACGAACTCTTCTCCTCCGAAACGCCTTACGTAAATTCAACCAAAATCGGGAAACTTGTAGATCAATGACCGAACATTTCATATACACAAAATCTGTTGGAATCCATGAACAGATTTGTCAAAAATCAACGACGGACATAATTTCGTGTGGTCTTTTGCGCACTTTTATACATTTCTCCAAGACGCTTCACTCCAACTCAACTAAAATCAAGTCATTGGTAGATCAATACGCGAACAAAAATTTCAATTGACACAAAGGGTGCGGCATAAATTAATAGAAAATGTTGCTTTTTACGATCGTTTATTTTTCCGTAACGCTTAGTTGTATTCCAACAAAACAACCCAGCTCCTAAAAAACGTTGCTGCCCTATGCACCATCTGGGTGTGATGATGGATAAATGATGATAATGATGATGTAATGGTTATCAAGCTTGTCTTACAGCTGAATAGTGAATTTGATACTCACTGGGTGTCTCATACTTATGGCCGTGTGCCACACATAAGCTACGCTTAGAAAATCACCACACGCTATGTTTCTATCGGGTGAGATCAGAATAGTTATATTTTTATTTATATGTTCAGTCATTACTAGTTCTGGTCCGTTTTAATATCTATCTATCTATCTATCTATCTATCTATCTATCTATCTATCTATCTATCTATCTATCTATTTTATTCCCCTTCTTATCTATCTATCTATCTATCTATCTATCTATCTATCTATCTTATTTCCCTTCATATCTATCTATCTATCTATCTATCTATCTATCTATCTATCTATTTTATTCCCCTTCATATCTATCTATCTATCTATCTATCTATCTATCTATCTTAATCATTTGAGTCGTAGGTGAGATTTCTTTTATATATAAATTATTTGCAGACGCACGTGTTTTTGTTTTCATAATCATATCGCCCCAAGCAAGATATTTTACTGCCTCTGTTGTGCATGGGGTTACATAGGAGCAAAGTTATGAGAAAGAGTGACTGGTTATAGTGGGTGTCAAGAGAAGGATAAGAATACTGAATGAGAGTAGATTGGATAGAGAAAGGAGCGTGAGAGAGAGAGAGAGAGAGAGAGAGAGAGAGAGGATCTATGTTAGTGAGTTAGGGTATGACTATTGACTTTACATTTAAATTCTTGGAGATTATAGCTGTCGGGAAAGCAAACTTGAAGACTGTGCGGCTGAGGTCTCTTCTTAGGCTGGCATCAAAGCTTTCATCCCAGCCAGGAAGATGATAACACCTCAAATTGATTGAAAAGTCGAGCAACAGAAACTTTGCACGTGTTTAATAACTTATTACAGGGCCGCTAGTAATTACGAGAGCCAAAGTTGTTAGATGCTGTGCAGTATCCCATTCAATCGGCAAACAGGGATTTTACTCCTTCGGGGACTCACATTACATGAAAGGATATGAAGATGTGGAAGGCAATGTCATCTGTCTTTGCCTTTCACCCATCTATATAAAAATTGAAAAATTAAAAAAATTAAAAAATTTTTGTAATAAAGTTGTTAACTCCCCCTCTTTGTGTTTGGTATCTTCTTACATGGTCACGTGGGTTGTTTTATTTCCTTCTTATTTGTCGTTTTTTCGTCTCCTATTTAACCAGCTTTCCCTGACGATCCATTTAGGTGAAACCTAGGTAGGTTCGTCTGGCTCATTATCTATCTATCTATCTATCTATCTATCTATCTATCTATCTATCTATCTATCTATCATATCACCCCGAGCAAGGCGGTAACGCCACTGATGCGCAGGGAGCTACGTAAGAGTGAAAATGTTGGAAAAGAGAAAGCCGGAAACCACATCCTAAACAGGGAACACGGGATGAGCCTCTTCACCTGTTCAATAGACGTGGGAGTGTGAACCGGGCGATAGTTTAGTCTATCTACTCCAATTAAAAAAAAAAAAAAAAAAGAAAAGGGTGAAAAGATTGGAAAAGAGAAAGCCGGAAACCACATCCAAAACAGGGAACAAGGGTTCTTTGACTGATGGATTCTTTATCTTTATTTTATTTTTTCCCTAGTCTGTCAGTCAGTCTCTTTCTTTCTTGTTGTCTTTGCCGGCTGTATTTTAGTTACCTTGCTATATAAGTCACACTGGCTATTTAATTGACCCTCCCATGCCTCATCCTTCTCTGGCCAAAAAGTTAAAAAATTGTTTTTTTTCAACTCACTGGCAGAAACAATGTGTGTTTTGGGATGGAATCGTCATATAATCATATAATTATGAAATAGAAGTACATTGCGACACGGAAATTTCTATGTTATAAAGCAATGTTGGATGTTGGTTGTGAAAAGGATTTACATTTAAATACAAAAAAAACATCGGTTTGCTATTTATATATTGGGAAGATATAAAATTTATATGTGTGTTCCTTTAAACTAATCAGAATAAAGATTCGCTTTGAAATTTGGCCAGTATGACTTTTCATCATGTTTTGCATTAATTCTTCTTCTTCTATCTGCCCTGTCCCTTCAGGACGTAGGCGATCATGGCTTTACACGTTTCCCTAACCCTGGTGGCTCTGAGTACGCCTTCACCTGTTAGACCATGCAATCCTCGTTCTGTCATCCACCTGATTAGGTCCCTCAAATATGTTATCCGTTACTTTCCCCTGTCCCTTTTTCCCTCTATCTGGCCTGTTAGTATCAGATTCTCCAAGCCCTCCTTCCTCATTGCGTGTCCCAGCAACTTTAGCTGTCTCTTCCTGATGCTCAGTATTAATTTCCTTTTTGTTTCAATCATTTCCAAGACCTCATGCTCGATCCATGAGATTCGCAACATAGAAGAGTAATATATGTTCTCTTTTATATAGTTCAGTGCATTTTGCTACGTATTTTGTGGTCATTTTATTAATTAGATTAGCTTCCATTTTTGTTAATATGTTTAATTGCCAATGAAATTTTGAAAGGATAAAACGCGCGTATAATATCAGTTAATCCTGAACCACAATCTAACATCTGCCTATACTTCTGATTATATGATCTTTACCTTATATTTAATTCCGGTGTTTATTTATTTTAGCAAGAAATCCTTTGCATTAATCACTCTTCACTCATCAAATGTCTGCAGATAAGAAGTATATCTTTCAATCAGGATAAAAACCCCTCTTAACAGCTGATATGTTATATTTTTAATTTCACTTCAATGGACTGTATAAATCAGTCAGTCAGTTAAGTGTTACACGTGATATCGGCTAGGAATGCAAAAATGGAGAGAGAATTTCGAATTCCAATTGAACTCATTGCATTCACTTACATGAAAATTCCTTGGGAATGGTATTAATCCGGCTTTTCTCCTTCCAGCTATGAGTTAAATAGGCAAACACATTGGATTCTCTAGCCTTGGTTGGCAATCAGTCTACTGCAAAAAGTAATGTCTACCTACTGCGGGGAAATACTTTCCTAGTCAGTCATGTGTCTTTCGAGACATGATCGCCCAATCGTGTATCACGCATGGGACTTAACTGACTGACTGAATATGATAGTTAGAAACATAAATAAAGCTTCTATAGAGCATAAAATCGGTGATCAGTTTTCTATGGTTATGAAGTAATAAACTGAGCCCCTACTAATTACTACTTATTGATAAAATAATATAATATATTCTGTCTCTTTCCCTCTAGTTATGGCTTAAATAGCAGGACAGTTTGGGTTCCATAGCCTTGCTTGGCAAACAGTCTACTGCAGAAAGTAATTGCAACCTACTGCAACAAAATCTTCTGCTCGGTCATTCATGTCTCGAAAGAAACATGATCGTCCAAAGCGTGTATCCCGTATGGCACTTAACTGACTGACCGAATATAATAGTTGAAAACATGATTAAGATATCTACTGGGCATAAAATGGGGGATCAGTTTTATATTGTTATAAAGTAATAAACTGATCCCCCACTAAATACTTCTTAATAATATAATACATCTCTTCTCTCTCCAGTTATGGATTAAATAACAGGACAGATTGGGTTCTATAGCCTTGGCTGGCAACCAGTCTATCGCAGAAAACAATGGCAATCTACTGTGGGATAATCTTATGCACAGTCAGTCATGTATCTTTCGAGACATGATTGTCCACAACATGTATCACGTAAGGCCCTTAACTGACTGACTGACTGACTGACATCGGAAGTCATATTTTAAATTTAAAAGATGCGCGTCTCCCCATCTTTAACGTTTTAATGAAAATTGAAATCAGCGTTTGTTGTATTTCTCCCCTCTAACCCTATTCTTAGTTTGTATAAGCGATTCTATCAACAGCTCTATTGGTCTGAAGAAGTTCCTTCTTAGGACGAAAAGCCTCACTCAGGAGTTTTTCGTTTACTCTTTTATTGTACTTACAACTTATAGGCGTATTAAAACAGGGAAATAAGACTTCTAAAAGATAGAAAATGTATAAAGAAACGAGTACATTTTCGTAGAAAAAGAAGAGTGCTGAACTGAACTGCTATGTATTATTATTATTATTATTATTATTATTATTATTATTATTATTATTTTATGTGCTGTGTCCCTTCAGGACGTAGGCGATCATTGCCTTCCACATCTTCATATCCCTAGTAGCCCTTAACACGCTTTCTCTTGTTACCCCTCCCAAAAACCCGTCCTGACCTCCATTTGCTCAAAGCCATCAAGTTTATTACGCGTTGCATTTCCTTGTCTCTCTTTCCCTCTGTCTGACCTGTTAGTATCAGATTCTCCAAGCCCCCTTTTTCAATATATGTCCCAGGAACTTCAGCTGTCTTTTTCTGATATTAAGTATTAGTTTCCTTTTCGTATCCTTTCTCTCCAAAAACTCATCATTGCTCACATGCTTGGTTCATGGTATCCTCAGCATTCTACTGTCTGACTACATTTCGGTTGCTTCAAGTATTTAGTTCATCTTTGATAAGATTGTCCAGTACTTTTTTTAAAATCATCTCATCCCAAGCAAAGCATTCTACTGCCACTGTTGCGCAGGGGGTTACATAAAGGAAAGTGATGAGAAGGAAGGGTTAGTTATAGGAAATTATCAGGAGGAGGGTAATAGACGGATAAGGATACCGAAGATGGGGGTGAAGTAGATGAAAAAAGAGCTTTTGCTACCTATGATAGCAAAAGGAAGAAATCGCTGAAACACATATATTTCTAGTAAGCACTATGTCATCAGAAAGTCAGTACTTTTAGAAGCACCGTCTTTTATATTTGGTTATAGCGTTATCATTGTACTTTACTGTCAAATAATGCCTTGTGAACCATTATCGGTCCCATAGACAAATGTGGTCGAAGGGTCGCCGTGCAACTGAACACCCGAACAAATCCCTCCAAATGTCTCCAAAGGTATTCATTCATACGTAGCGTGTCTTGAGCAAGATAATTTTGGGCAGCCCTTTCCTTTCCAGGATCAGAAACACAGCCGATGTCCACCAAATGGAAGGGTCCTCTTGGTCATGGACACGTGGACGTTGATTCCATAGAGAAAACCGCCTGCCCTGCCCGTTTACATCCTTCGCCTAACGATGCCGTGGCATCAACGCACTGACGGCATACAAAGCCACGGAGTACAGTGTACTCTGTTGTTGGAGATTGTAATAAGCCTTACAAGTATATTCATCCCCACTTTGCCTTTTTTATAGTGTTGGGTGTCTAGCTGCTCCTATTAAAAGAAAAGCCTTAATACAGAATGAACTCATGTCGAATTTAATGATTTGCTGGACTTTGGTGTTAATCGATATTCTACGTTAGCTACAAAAATGTTCCTTGCCATATTCTAAAAATTTATTTTTTATCCTCTTGGGTGTCGAGTTGCCCTTCTACCAGAAGAGCCACAAAACAGAATGAACTCACGTTGTATATTAGGATTTGGTGAACTTTGGTGTTAATCGTTATTCCACAATGACTCTTCCACGTTGGCTACAAAAATGTTAACCCAACCGTTGCAAGGTTTTTGTTATCCTGATATCTATCAAGATGCCCTCATTATCGGAAAAACCTCCATGCGGAATGAACTCAAGGTTGAGATAATGATTTGCTGGACTTGTGTGCTACGAATAGCCAACGTTGGCTGACATATTGATAGGCGAAGTAGGTTCGCACTTGTAACATATGAGCAAGATATTTAAAGTGAAAGTTTTTAGCAGAAAAATACGTACTATTGATTTTTGTTGCAGTGAAAATATTTTTGAGTCTCTTAACATGCTTACAGTTATCAATAAATCAATACCTGTTTTTGGAAAGAAAAGAAAACATGGAAGAAATTCAAAACTATGTTTACAGAGGATATGCCAACGCATGAGTCGCAATTGTTCATGGTGTTTGCTTACAGAAAAAACATTTTATGTTAATTATCTTTTTAGAAAAACAAAAATTTTGGAACATCACCAAAGTTTCAGTACATCAGTTTAGAAACTGATTATATATTATTTTCTGGAAATTAATTTCTCTTGGTAATAACCTAGGAGTAATGTATGTATGTATGACTGGCCACTCGTATCCGATTAGGCCTGTCTACAAGGATGGCTAGCTAATCTCAATTGCAGGCGTTTGCTCAGGCACTCTTTGCTCAAAACTCAAAGACTCCCCTGTGATTTATCTGCAACTATATTGAGTTGACCTTAGTTACAGTCTTTGGGTGAGAGCGCGTTATCTGACGTGAACAACAATCTGAACAAGACCAGGACGCTCAAAACCTCGGTCAAGATGGCTTGTGATTTAGAGCTAGCACCGCCACAGACGGCTTCATATAGGGATCTGACTACCCTATTTAACTCACATGGCTTGGGTAAGCTGTGGTATGATTTTCAAACTGAGATTCTCCAAACCGATAGCATCAAGAAAAACCTTCCTGACAAATCTTTGTGGCGAATCTTCATCGCCAAGTTTTGGTGATCTGTTAGGAAGAATAACAGGGAAACAAGAAGGTAGGTTCAAACAGTGTATTAGAATAACAGAACGTATATACAAGTAAGAGTGTAAGTAGTCAGCCAGTAGAAGTGTAAGTCCGAACTCTACAGTTACGCTGCGTCTAGACTGCGTCACAGATTCACCCCAGCTTCGTCCCCGGAAGTCACGCAGGTTAGTATTTTTTAACGGAAAAATATTCCATTCTCAGAGATAAGGCACCATAACAGAAAATGAGGATAAATTAAAATCTATTATTAAAGAGTTTGCTGCTGATTATAATCGTCGAATTAATGTTGTTATATTAGCAGCGCAAACGGCGTGGGAGGAAAAAGTTGATCGGGCTATTAATCCTGTTATATAAGTGAGGTAGACTTAGCTAGAGAAGATTTATTTACTTAGATCATAGGCCCGTATGTGTACGTGTAAACGTAGATATGTCTAAGGTTGTGATGATTGGATAGTGGAAATTAAATTATTTAGTGACTGAGATTTTCATAACTAGCTGCTATTAATGCTACAACAAGTACTGACGGGGGCTGTGGTTGGGAAATATTGTGGCGAAATCTTCGTTTTCAATTTGTATGTGGCCTATTTGTGGCCAGGAAGAAAGACACGGAAACAAGAAGAAGGTAGGTTCAAACAGTGTATTAGAATAACAGAACATATATACAAATACGAGTGTTAGTAATCAGCAAATAAAAGTGTCGTCCAAAAGCTGCGCCTCGACTCTCTCTAGACTGTCTCACAGCTGCCTCCCAGGATGTCACGCAGATTATAATTTATTGACGGAGGTAGAGACTGTTCCTATAGATAGGGCACCATAACATAACTCGACTATTGTGAAAATCGAACCCAGACTTCATGATCAGAAAGCAAACTTTCTAACCACTCTTCCAGGCGCCCATATCTAGGAGCAATAATCAAGCTTTAAAATCACTAAACCTTTATTTCAAGCGCCTATTTGATTACGTTTACAAAGATAAAAACTCATGTTTGTGATTAGTGGATTTATTTATTTTCTATGTGCAATAGTACGAGGTGAGCGTCAATTGACCCAGTCAAAAGTTTAAAGGTTCCTGGGCATGACGATAAACTGCATCCGGCAGCAAGTTTTCTAATTGGAAGGTTGTGTGGAGCATGGAACCACCTCTTAATTGCTGTTGTTCCCAGGTCCACCTTCACCCGGAGTGGTTGCACCTGTTAGGTTCCCAGCTATGGGCAAATAGTTATTTCCCCAAACTGGAGTCAAAGCAATATGAAAGTATAAAAATAAGACTTTTATACAAATATATACATAAAAATAGACTTATAGAAAAATATACATTTTCGAATGAAAAATATTACCAACAATACATTTTTAAGGAAAAAAAAATATTGCTATAATACATTTTTGAATACAAAACTAGAAGACATCTTCAGTTTTCCAAAATAAAAATAAAAATAATAAAACTAAAAATTACTAATCAATATCTGACTAAATCTACTTTCTCACTACAACTGAACATTAAAAAAATATTTTAAAACCTTACTTTTTTGGCATTAAATAACGCACAGAGGTTGATATGCGGTTAAATAAAACTCAAACTCAAAAGCCGTTTCCCTTCAAGTTCTAGACATTAAGCTTCGCTCACCTCTTGTTAATAACAACGATCAAAATCAGTTCTGAGTGATGACAATATCCGCCATTTCAATTGAACAAGGAAAACAATTTACTGGCATTTTTTCCTTTTAGACTCTGAGGGTTTAGGTTTGAGTTAGAGTTTTGTTTAACGGCATATCGTCCTCTGTGGGTTATATAATGCCAAAAAGGTAGTGTTTTAAGGTACTATTTAATGTACGGTTATAGTGAGAAGGTTGATTTAGTTAGATTTTAATGAAATATTTTTTGTTTTTATTTTTTTTATTTTAGAAGATTGATAATATCTTCTAGTTTTGTATTCAAAAATGTTTTGCTGAGAATATCTTTTGCTTTCAAAAATGTGTTATGGTAATATTTTTCCTTCAAAAATGTATATTTTTCTATAAAAGTCTATTTTCATACTTTCATAATGTTTTGATTCCATTTTGGAGGTTAACTATTTGCCCATAGCTGGGACCCTAACAGATGCTACCACTCCGGATCAGGGTGGACCTTGGAACAACAGCAATTAAGAAGTGGTTCCATGCTTCTCACAACCTCCCAATCATAAGACTTGCTGCCTGATGCAGTTTACCGTCATGCCCAGGACTTTGAGGATTTTCGAGAGGATGGAAACGAAAAGGAAAGTAATTCTTAACATCATGAAAAGACAGGTAAAGTTCCTTGGACGTGTAATGAGGAATTAGGGCTTGGAGAATCTCCCAGGTTAGATAGAGAGAACGAGAGACAGCGAAAGCAGCACGTAGCATGGGCTTGAGCAAGTGAATAGCAGGGCGGGATTTGAGTGTGGTAACGGGTTAAAGCGTGCTAAGAACCATTAGAAATAGGGAGATGAGGAAGCCAATGAACGCCTACGTCCCAAAGGGACACGGCACACAGAATATGAAGAAGTATATCTTTTGTATATGCATACTAACTGTAATGAAAGCTTTAAAATTAATCCATGGTCCTGGAGCTCAGACTCAGCCTAAAGAATATTTGTGTGAAGTTGGGTGAGAATCGGATAAAAATTGTGGATTTGTATAAAGGACATACAGACAAATAAACAGACACACACACAAACATCTGGCCTTATATATATATATATATATATATTATCAATTTTCTACACTATTGCAAGAACTGCAACCTTGAAACTTCTGAATATCGTTTCTTTGTCTATGAGTGTATCAAATTTGATTAAAATCGGACAACGTTTTCTAAAACCCGATTTTTTCGATTATCGATTTTCGATATTTATCGGGGGTACCTTTTATCTCGTTTCTTTCTCTTTGTTGTTTCCCTCTCTTACTAATTTCCCTCTCTTTATCGTTTCCTGTTCTTTCTCACTTCCTTCTCTTTCTCGTCTCCCTCTCTTTCTCGTTTTCTGCTCTTTCACTTTTATCCTTTTTTCTCGTTTCCCACTGTTTCTCATTTCTCATTCCTGTTATAATTTTATTTAAAAAACTGAAAACAAATATATCTATTTTCCCACCTCTTTGTTCTTTCTTTCTTTCTTTCTTTCTTTCTTTCTTTCTTTCTTTCTGTCTCGTCCCGAGTGGACAATAAGAAAAAAAATCAAAATGAAGCAAAAATTAAATTAAAAAATAATTAATCACCGTGCTATTCGGCCTATTAAAAGTTTTTCAGTAATTTCGATAATTATTCAAAGTTTCAGACCAGTTAGACTGACCGGTTAGTTAGTAGAGGTTGGTGATATAAATATTATCAGACAGTATTAATTGGAGTAGATAGACTAAACTATCGCCCGGTTCACACTCCACCCACATCTATTGAACAGGTGAAGAGGCTCATCCCTTGTTTCCTGTTTAGGATGCGGTTTCCGGTTTTCTCTTTTCCAATCTTTTCACTCTTTTATTTTTATTTTTTTTTTCCAATTGGAGTAGATAGACTAAACTATCGCCCGGTTCACACTCCACCCACATCTATTGAACAGGTGAAGAGGCTCATCCCTTGTTTCCTATTTAGGATGCGGTTTCCGGTTTTCCCTTTTCAAGTCTTTTCACTTTTATTTTATCTTATTTTTTTTTTCCAATTGGAGTAGATAGACTAAACTATCGCCCGGTTCACACTCCACCCACATCTATTGAACAGGTGAAGAGACTCATCCCTTGTTTCCTGTTTAGGATGCGGTTTCCGGTTTTCTCTTTTCCAATCTTTTCACTCTTTTATTTTTTTTTTTTTTCCAATTGGAGTAGATAGACTAAACTATCGCCCGGTTCACACTCCACCCACATCTATTGAACAGGTGAAGAGGCTCATCCCTTGTTTCCTATTTAGGATGCGGTTTCCGGTTTTCTCTTTTCAAGTCTTTTCACTCTTTTTATTTTTTTTTTCCAATTGGAGTAGATAGACTAAACTATCGCCCGGTTCACACTCCACCCACATCTATTGAACAGGTGAAGAGACTCATCCCTTGTTTCCTGTTTAGGATGCGGTTTCCGGTTTTCTCTTTTCCATTCTTTTTACCCTTACGTAGCCCCCTGCGCATCAGTGGCGTTATCGCCTTGCTTGGGGTGATATGACTAAAAAAAAAAAAAGTATCACAAACTGCCCATTTAACTAACCAGTCGTCAAACAAGCAGCGGTAACATCGAAAGAAAATAAGAAAGTACCATCGAATAACGTAGAGAAAATTATTAGAAATTACTGTGTTGTTAATGTAAATTAAGATCAATAAGTGACATATTGTTTAGAATAAACATTAATAACATTCATTATGTACAATTGTCTACTAAATACAAATGCCGCTGTGATAAAATTATTACCTTCAACGCCAAACGGCTTGTAGATTTCATAGGGCATGTTCACTGTTTTTTAAAATTATTTTTGTCAAAACTACAAAAAGACAGAATACATATTTTCATGGCTCCTTTTCAGCCTATCTTAGCTCCTTGATGCCCACTCTACACGAATTTACTCGGGTTACTAGGTCCCAGCCTTTCAGTCAAAACAATTAAATGTAGCTCTTGCTTCTACTCTAACAGCGTCTTTTCTCACACTTCTCACCTCTGAAAATCCATTTCATATAATTGCTTCCCTGATAGCTACAATCTCCAAAAGTTTAAATACAACGTTGATTGCCATATCTTATGTCTTTGTCTCCCATCCGACTCTTCTCCTTATCCCGACACCTCCTGTATCTTGTTCTCTCTTTTTACTCTACTCTCACGCAACTCTCTTCACACCAGTATTCCCATCCTTCTATTATCCATTCTCCGTCACGCTCTGTAGCCTTTTCCTTCTCTTCGCTCTCTTTCTCTTCGTTTGACTCTTCTTCTTTCTTCTTTTATGTACCTTGTCCCTTTAGGACGTAGGCGATCATGGCCTTTCACGTCTCCCTATCTCTGGTGGCTCTTAGCACGCTTTCTCCTGTAACGTCACTCAGCCCCCGTTCTGTCATCCACCTGCTCAGACCCTTCAAATATGTTATCCGCTGCTTTCCTATATCTTTTTTTCCTCTATCTGGCCTGTTAGTATCAGATTCTCCAAGCCCTCCTTTCGCGTTGCATGTCCCAGAAACTTCATTTGTCTCTTCCTGATGCTCAATATTAATTTCCTTTTCGTTTCCATCATTTTCAAAACCTCGTCATTGCTCACATGCTCGGTCCACGATATCCAAAGCATCCTTCGGCACGAGTATGAAAAAATAGTTATCAGCAATGGGATGAGCCCAAATTGCAAACTAGTAATCGGTGATACTAAAATCAAACAAATAGGCTTTGTGGTGTAGTGGATATAGGATTAGAACGAGAAATCGGAGAGCCAAGTTCGAATTCCAGTTGAATTCATTGGTCATCCCAATACGTCTGAGTGTCGCACATTTCGTTCCAGGTTAGAACACTTCTCAATATTTGTGTCACCGTGTTAAGAGCCATTGCAGTCAGTCAGTCAGTCAGTCAGTTAAGTGCCATACGTGATACACTCTTGGGTGATCATGTCTGAAAAGAGACATGACCGACTGAGCAGAAGATTTATTCCGTAGTAGGCTGCCCTTACTTTCTACGATAGATTGGTTGCCAGCTAAGGCTATAGAACCCATTCTGTCCTGTTATTTAACCCATAACTGGAGAGAGAAGAGATGAATTAATACCTTTCCCAAGGGTATTTGCGTGTAAATGAATGGAAGGAATTTAACTGGATTTCGAACGTTGCGTTCACTTACGCGCAAATACTTTTGGGATAGGCATTCATCTGTTTCTTCCCTCCAGTTATGGGTTGAATAACAGGTCAGATTGGGTTCTATAACCTTCGCTGGAAACCAATCTACCACAAAAAGTAAAGACAATATTCTGTTCAGTCAGTCATGTCTTTTTCGAGGTATGATCTCACAAACGTTTACCACGTACGACTCTTAACAGGTTGACACAAATATTGAGAAGTGTTTTAACCTGGGACGAAATTTGCGACGTATTGGGATGACCAAACATGTACTCCAAAAGTTAAATTTCATTAGAAACTAAAAACAAGTAAGTGATATCTGTCTTCCTATATGGCAGAGAAGGCTCTCAGAAATGAAGAGGAGACTTGAAGCAACAGAAAAATGATGAGAATACCATGGACCAAATATTTAAACAGCAACAAGGTTGTAGAAAAAATGAAAACAAAAGGGAAGAGGCAGTTGAAATTTCTGGAGCACGTAATTAGGAAGAACGGTTGGAAAAAATCTGATACTCACATGACAGATTGAGGAAAGAAGGACAGAGGAAAGCAGTGCATAACATACTTTATGAGTGTGAGACAATGGGTGGTAGAACAGGATTTGAGTAAAATAACAAGACAAAACTTATTAAGGACTAAAAGGCACAGGAAGATGTGGGGGACAATAATCATCTACGAATTTAAGGGACACAGAGTATAAAAGATGTCCAGTCAGGAAAGAACCCACTAAATTAGCAAAACGATCGTCGAGGTTTGCTCGTAAAGTGTCTTGCAACGGAATATGCTATTTGTAGTAGTAGTAGTAGAAGAAAATATTAATAGTATTAGAAGTGGTATTAGTAGTAGTAGTAGAGGTGAAAGTAGTAATATTAGTAGTAGTATGAGAAGTAGTTTTTTAGTTTTGAGTTTTGTTTAACGGCATATCAACACCCCTGTGGGTTATTTAATGCCAAAAAAGTAGGGTTTTAAGATATTTTTTAATTTTCAGTTATAGTGAGACGGTTGATTTACTCAGATTTTGATAAAAAAATATTATTTTTTTACTTTAGACAATTGAAGATGTTTTCTAGTTTTGTGCTTTAAAAATGTATTATGGCAAATTATTCCTTCAAAAATATATTGTTGGTAATATTTTTCATTCAAAAATGTATATTTTTCTATAAAGGTCTATTTTTATACTTTCATAGTGTTTTGACCCCAGTTTGGGGGGTTAAATATTTGTCCATAGATGGGATCCTAAAAGGTGCTACCACTCTTGTTCAGGGTGGACCTGGGAACAGCAGCAATTAGGAGGTGGTTCCATGCTCCTCACAACCTCCCAATCAGAGGCCTTGCTGCTGGATGCAGTTTATTGTCATACCCAGGAACAGAAAAAGTAGTAGTAGAAGAAGTAGTAGCAGTATTATTAGTAGTAGAAGAATGTATTATTATTATTAGTAGTAGTAGTATAATCAGTAGTATAAATAGTAGTAGTAGTATTATAAGTAGTAGTAGTAGAATAAATAGTAGTAGTGGTGATAGAAGAAGGTGATGGCAGTGAGGGGATGAGAGTAGCCGTGGATGTAAAAAGCATACAAGTAGAATAGGTAGAATAGGATTTGAGAAAAATGAAAAAAGACAAAACTTCTTAAGAGCTACAAGGGACAAAAAATGTGGAGGACCATGATCGTATATTTCCTGAAGGGATACGGTACATAAAAGAAGGAGATATAAAAATTCTAAGCGGAACATTTATTTTATAAGGGGAAAATAATGTGAGTGTTCACTTGATAAAGATGAATATGCCTCCGCTTGGCAACAATAATTAACAACAAAAATGAACAATAATAATTAATATCAATAAACAAGAATACAGGTGAGAATACAGGTGAGAGTAGCTACGTATTGTGGATAGTTGCTGAAATCTGATCTTAGGTTTATAAACTAACTTCTGATTGTAGGAATAATATTTCACGAGGATTTCAAATCGGCCACCTCTAGGCAGATAAAAAACGTTTCACCTTGTTTGAAATTAGACAATATACAGTGTCCCAATAAAATATAGATCATATCAGCTATCAGACGATCATGCAAGGGATGTCTAGGGAATATATATATATGTATATATATATATATATTAAAAAAGGATTAATTCAAAGATGTTGAATGGCCATTTCGATATGAATCTATTTAAAAAGGAAAAGTAGACTAATTTTTCTCCAGTTTCTGAAAGGTTTTTTCTGTTGCTGAGGTGATGTGTTGTCCCCCGTGAGGATCTTCATATCGAAATGGCCATTCAACATCTTTGAATTAATCCTTTTTTAATATATATTTGCTCTGTAATATTTTATTACATGGAGCTCTCTTCCTGTATCATTTTTTAATATTAAAATAAATTTTTAATATTAATTAGGATAGGGTTTTTGGGAATTTACCTTCCTGCTTTTTCCCCTTGGATTGAAGTATCTGAATTAAAATATATATATATATATATATATATATATATATATATATATATATATTAATGCAGGTTTCATTGAATAATATAGTCTGACGTTGCACTTAAATGAAAATTCAAATATATTCCGTCATTTAAAACAACACGGTTATCAACGCACACTTGTGAGAAAAACGCTCGTTGATAACACGGACATACTCAAACAAGAAAATAATAAAAAGAAACTAAAAATCCTCGAAGCAATCTACATTAAACAATTTAAACCTAGTTTGAATACAATCAATTTTGATATTTCCAATAACGTACTCAAATGCCTGTAATCAGATCAGGGACCACAACGCCACTATTTTGTCACTGTCTTCGGCCATCCGCCAGGGTAGGGATGGACTTATATTTTCAATTTAATTCTCTTTATTGTTAATAGCTTAAATGTTCTATGTTTACTGTGTGTTAATATTTACTCTTTGATAATGGCTTATGTGAGCCGAAAGCTTAGACCCGATAAAAAAATCAACAATTACTGTGATTTTTTGTTGTCTTTCAACGATATCACCATCAAGTATATCAGACGGTATGAAAGGATCCTACACAAAATTAATAGATAGAACTTGTCTATATTATTCAATGAAACCTGCATTAATGAAAAAATGCTGCCAAAATACATACATATATATATATATATATATATATATATATATATATATATATATATATATATGTGTATTATTTGTTTGATCATTATTTTTATTTTTTAAGTAATTTCAATATGTCGGTTGTTAAAACCATTTCGTTAATCTTCGGGATTTTCCGTAACAATATAAATATAAAGAAATAAGTAAATAAGCAGTATTAAAGGTATTTTGGATAATAGTACAAACCTAAATTGTAGGTTCTGTGTGCAATAATTTAAACTATTGATTACCTTATTTCCGGATGCGCAATACGTATGCCCAATGAATACAGAAACCGTCATAGATAAGTTAGATCAATATTTGCAGTGAAAGATATATCATTCCTACAGGATAAAAACAGCTGCAAACTCATATGAACATTATCTTGAACCTATATTTGAGGGAGCAGATGTTACTATCCTCTTGAATTTTTCTAACACAGATCGAACAATGCAATCGCCCAGAGAGTCTTAACAAAGAAAGAAAAGAAAAATATTTACACACTGATTGACACAAGCGTGACAAATGACAAAAGCATTTCTGCAAATGTTTTTAAAAAACTAAACAAATACAAAGACATGGCAATCGAAAACTGAGTCACTTAAAACTGAAACCGCTCCTGCTGCGGTTGGAGCTTTGGGACTGATAAAGAAAGAATCTCAAGAACAAATGAAGAAAATGTCTGGTACGCCACCTCTCCAGGAATTTATAGTGGCGACAGCTATGCTTGGTACAAGGCTACTTAAAAACATAGCCGGCAATCCCCACATTGTAAAATATCAGAAAGTTGAATGTTGCATGTTGGAAGAATAAAATTGTTTTGTTTTGTAAAATAAATTGATGAGATTGTCTGACGTATTGATGGATAGAAATTCAATACTCTTTTCCTTGATTCTAATGAAATTTTCTTGTCTTTCAATATTCTGCTTAACTTATGGAATGGCAATATGTCTTCTGATCTCAGTATCGCACTTTCTGTTCTCAGTTAGAACAGTTACTCGGTATGATTGATTTTGACTTGATTTTAATATCTGCGACCTGTAATTGGCATTTTGGGCTCCTCATTTACTCATGACTATGCATTCATTTTTATGAACACGTCTAAATAACTACGCTGTGGGGCAGTGGATATCGTCTTAGAACAAGAAATCAGAGAGCCTAACTTGAATTCTAGTTGAATTTTTTGCCTTTTCTTACATGCCAAATATCCTTAAGAAAGGTATTTATCTGTCCCTTCCCTTTCCAGTTATAGGTTAAGTAGCAGGACTGATTAGGTTCTGTAGCCTGTATACCGCAGAAAGTAATGGCGAACTACAACAGGAAAATCTGCCTAGATGAATCATATTTTTTCAAGTCATCATCACCCAAGCGTGTATCATGTATGGCGCTTAACTAACTCTAACTAACTAAATATAAATCATTAATATTCTTGTACATTTTGTCTGCAGTCTTTTTAGTTAATTTTTATGTAAATTTACGCCATAACCAGTGTAACCTAATCCTCGTAAATTTCCCCCAATCAACAACACGGACTTTTACCAGATAGAAATAAAAATGCCAACTACACAAACACAGAGACACACATGAAGAGACACGTTATCAAATGATTTCCATACAAACAACTAGAATTAAGATATACATGCACACACGAAGTAAATGCCCGAACGTTACCGATCATGACAAACACGCAATAATTGATTTTCTGTATCACATGCACTAAAATCAAGAAGTGATAGTTGAAATTTCTGGGGTACGTAATTAGGAAGGAGAACTTGGAAATTCTGATACTCCCAGAACAGATTGAAGGAAGGGAGTACAGGAGAAAGCGGAACGAATTGTACTTGTCGAGTAAATAGAGAGTAGAACAGAATTTAGGAGAAATAGATAATTTATTACAAACGCTAAGAAGTTGTGGAGGGCCATGATCGCCTACGTCTTGAAGAGACCTAGCACATAAAAGAAGAAAAGACACATAGGCAGCTCATTTATATAAAGTAGAAAGAGGGGTAAATCGAGAATCTCTGCCATCTAACGTTGAGTTTAAGGCAAAGGTCCAGACGAAGTGCTTCACCTTATCTGACAAGGATGAGGTTTCCTCGGACTCATTTATAATACGAGACATTGAAGCTTTCCCTAGCCAAGTACATTTTGACAATTCAACGGTAGCCAGACAATTCTACAAAAGACAATTTGCTGAAAGACAATTAGGCAATAGAGAATAGAGACAAGACAAATGGCCAATGGCCTTTTTAAGGTCAAGGTCTTATCAAATTTTTATTTTTTAGAAACTGTCAGCGATATATCTAGGGACTGATGGGTGCGAGTTTTGCTAATTGCATCATCGGTTTTTGTCAATCTTGCGTTGCACAGTTTTTGTATTTTGCACCTCAGTAACTTTTAGATTCTCTAGTATTGTCAATAATATAGGCGTATTCATCAAATAAAAGAATTCTGCCTTCTCATTCTGTCTTGACAAACTCCATGATGATAACTAAAAGGGCTTAGAAAGAATGTTCTAAAACAAAACGTAGATGGAGCTTGAACTTCAAAAAACTTGAAACATCAACTAATTGTCCTGTCTGTGAATTGTCTATTGATGAACTGTTCGTCGGTCAAAAGTTTTTCGGCGAACTGTTAACACACGCAATCCAACATATATTTCAGCATTAACTAACGCACAAGGAGGTGATAAGCTGTAAAAACTAATCTATCTTGAGTTGCATAATATAATTTCAGGCAATGAAATAAGTGATTGTAAATAGTCCAAATAAAATCCTGGATATTGGGGTGGTGCAATGGATAACAGCTCAGATTGAGAAATTGTAGAGATTTTTTATTTCTAGGTCGAGTTGCGATCAATACATTCACTGAAGTGAAACATTTGGGAAAAGATAGCTTCATCTGAACAACACAACGTTTTTTAAATAGTTAAAATGCAGAACTTGCAGCTAGAAAAGAAAAATCATTGTTATTTTCAAATAATTTTCAATGCATAATTTCCCGCTAAGAATAAATAATTCTTTCTTAGCAGGAAATCCAAACTATGTTTCGACATAAAAATGCGTTTCTTTTCCAGATATTTATTCACACTCAACACTACAGGCTTTATTTTCTTGGTTAGTGAGACAGGATAAAAAACACAAAACAACTTTAAATAGACTTCAAGCCTTTATTTTCTTGGTCAGTGAAAAATCACAGGATATATCGCAATAATCAACGAGATAACCCACATCAGCCAATCTTTGAACACCTGATGATGACCAGAGGGTACTTAGTCGAAACGTTGTGTCTATTATAACACCAACTAAAATGAGAACAAAAATTCGAAATTATTCCAAGGTTATTGAAAGTTACTTATCTCAGAAATAAAAAAAAAATATGACAAGTGGCACGAACCCACTAACATAATCCAGTTGTCAAAAATCCACCTAAAACTGAATAAAAAAAACGGCTCCAAAAATACACCACTTCGGGACGGTGGCGTAGTGGATATAATAGTTGTTTATACATGTGTTAGTATCATCGAGTGGTCATGAGTTTGATCCCTGGACTTGGTAGTGAGATTACAAAATTCTAACATGAAAGATCAATAATTGATTTCACAGGATATTTCGCAATAATCAACGAGATAATCCACATCAGCCGATCTATGGACACCTGAAGATGACCAGGGGGTATTTGGTCAAAACGTTGTGTCTATTATAACACCTATATCAACCAAGATGAGAACAAAAGTTATAATTCCAATGTTACTAAAAATTATTCATCTGTTTCGACTTGATGCTTTTTCCCTGATATTCTTTCATACTCAATCTTAATTGTCTTATTTTCTTAGTTTGTGAGATATGATTAAAAAACACAACGTTAAATAACCTATAATAAAAGCCTTCATGAGCCATATAATAACAAATAAACATATTTATTGTAAGCTGAAACATATAATGTATATATCATGTAAAGTAAGCATTCTCTTAAAATTTTACCCAGATCGGTTGGCTGACACCAACGTTATCCAGAAAATATATATCTTTTTATTCTATTTATTATTATTATTATTATTATTATTATTAGTAGTAGTAGTAGTAGTAGTATTTAAAATGTTATTTGGAATAATAAGAATGTCTGATTAAAAATGATTTAATTAATTTTTCAAACATATATATATATATATATATATATATATATATATATATATATATATATATATATACACTGCCGGCCATAATTATTAGGCAACCCCAGTTTTTTAAAAGAAATTATGCATTTCATATTATTTTTAGTATTTATTGCCAAGTGGAATATTCTAAATGAAAATAGAATAGTTCATTAAAATCGAACGAAATCAACCTTCTCACTATACCTGAACATTAAAATAATACGTTAAAACCTCACCTTTTTGGCATTAAATAAGGCACACAGAATGATGTGCCGTTAAACAAAACTCAAACTCAAACTCTACTCTATGCGAGGTTTACTCGGAAGAGGAGTCTGCAAAGTCTTGAACCCCTTTTGAAAGTTTTTATATGGACAACAGATCTTTTTTTCTTTTTTTTTCTCGATTAACTGCTCATATAGGAAAAGAGGACTAAAACTAATTCCTGAATGTTGCTATCCTCTTATACCCTTGTATCCCAGTTTGTTGGCGCAGCTCTCATGTACCGAGGGTATTAGTTACGTTGTAGGGTACAGCTTATAGAGACCAATTCTTTTTCCTATCTTCCAGAGACTTGAGGTATATCTTGTGATGATACCGAGCAAAAGCGATGGACCGGATGTCTGCGCTTTCACGACCAAAAAGCAAATGACCAAAAGTCGTCGCTGCGCCGCCGGTTCGCGCAGATGTTCCGGTTGAAAAATAAAAATTAATTAAATATTAAATTTCCAGTTCGCGAGCCTACGCGAATTTTATTTATTAGCCTATTAGAAGCCCAGAATCAAATACACTTGTGAAATCCCAAGTGATCTGCTGTGATCCAAAAAGTAGATATAAAAGGCGGATACAAAATGCAAATTGAAAACTATGTAAACTTAAAAAATCAGTGCTTATGCTAGGTTACAAAAATCTCCTAAGCCGACCAAGTATAGAGATGAATACAATGTGGGAATCAGTATTACGGAGTGCCAAATAAAATCATCATTGTCAAAAATTGCAATATGAGCTCAGGCAAAAAAAAAAAAGAAAATACTAGAGAAAAAATCAACATCAAAAATTGAAATCTGGTAAAAAAGTTTACTGAAACATGTTTACAAGCCCCATAAATTTAATCATTGTTGTCCTCAAGGACAGAAATTCAATCACTGTTGTCCTCAAGGACACATGGCCCAGTGAATATAGGCGTTGGTTAGTGCCAGTGACTTGATCCAAAGAGTTGTGAGTTCAATACCAGGCCACATGGGAATGATATACGACCGTTATCCTAATAAGGAGTTCGATCCGAAATTCTTAGCACATGAAGAAGGCCGAAGCATATAACGTGGAAATAGCAACGGAGATGATGTCAATGGTCCAAGTAATGTATTTAGTGTAACATATTATATATATTATTATATTAATTATTATTATATTAATTATCATTATTTATTTATTATTATTAATTGATAATTATTAATATTATGTTATTTTTAATTATTGTTAACAATTATTAATAATTATTCTATTATAATAATAATCAATAAATTTTGATAATTGTTAGTGCTATAATAATAATATTATTCTTATAACATTTATATATAATATAATAATAATAATAATAATAATATAATAAGTGTTATAATAATAATAATAATAATAATAATAATAATATTATTATTATTATTATTATTATTTTTATTATTATAAGTAGTAGGAGTAATGCTATAATTATACATCTTCATTACTTGACTGAAAAAACAGCAGAGTTTGGAGAAAAAAAAACTAAACTTAATAAAAATAAGTTTTCAATGAAACTGTTTATGTTTTTATTAAGATCAAAGTATTTTTGATTATTTTCTTAGCATTTGAGCGAAAAAATGTACTGAGTGATATGTTGTGAAAGTCCCCTAAATTAGTTAAAATAAGCGTATTTTTTTTCTTGAAGTGTATCGGTATTTCAAAGATCGGCAGAATAGTTGAGAAGAATTAGATGACAGCTTTATACATGTTAGCACAATGTTGAATGGTAGAAATTTCTAGATACGTGTTCTTACTTGTTTATCAACCAAAGCAACCAGATGCATTCGATATGAATAACAAATAATTCTCTCTTTCATTTTCTCTCTGTCAAACTCTCTCTTTATATATATATATATATATATATATATATATATATATATATATATATATGCACACGTACAAATTAAATAAATTGCAAACATTATGTCTGCTTATTTTTAATAAAATCCGTTCATAATCACAGATAATCTTTCGCGCATTATAACTAAAAGATGTCAGAAAAGAGCTATAATGTTGTTATCATTCATTTCTCAATGTACCCAAGTACTTTCAATCTCTTTCTGAGATTATCATCAGGGATATGAGTTATGGTTACAAAAAATAACCGCAAAACTGTGTTGCTAAAATTACTGCAATTTTTTTGTTGTTGCTTCAAATATATTTATATATTATCTAAACTTATTTATAAATGGAATTTGGCTCTGTGTGTGTGTGTGTGTGTGTGTGTATGTGTGTGTGTGTGTGTCTGTGTGTGTATCCGTTACCTATAGACTCCGAAACGGCTGAATCGATTTATTGAAAATTTACACAGTTGTACTATAAGCGTCTGCGAGTGTTCTTAGCTGGTTTTGTGTCGAGGTACCCCCGATAAATATCGAAAACTGATAATCGAAAAATCAGGTTATAGAAGGAGTGGTCTGAGTTTAAACAAATTTGATACACTCATAGACAAAGACATAATAAATGATATTCAGAAGTTTCAAGGTTGCAGTTCTTACAAAAGTGCAGAAAATCGATAATATATATATATATATATATATATATATATATATATATATATATATAAAGCAAGATGTTTGTGTGTGTGTGTCTGTTTATCTGCCTGTATGTCTGTATTTTTTTTCAGCCCTTTTATTTTAGATTTTGTTTCGGGTTTGACTCTAAGTAGGTATAATTGTAGTTCTTAGTCTCAGCCATGATGCCATTTACTCAGAGGACTTATTTAGTCTTCAAAATTCAGTTTACGACAAAAAAACCTATTTGATATCGATACCAGGAAATCAAAATTTGACTTACATCCATTCATTTTTCTTTCAGTCTACGGTTTCTCTTTAACTGGAAACAACTGTTGCTTTTTAGTCTTTCGTGCCAACGTCCAAAGAGTCTGAGCTTCAGGACCATGGATTAGTTTTAAAGCTTTCATTACATCCGAGCAACGTCGGGCTATACTGCTAGTATATTCATATACATATGAACCAAAAATAAATAAATAAATAACAGTAATTTTTAGCAACATCTATACTTTTCACGTTGTTTTTGTGCTCCATAGCTATGAAAATAAACTGATATCCAGATTTCCCACCCGGAATATTAGGCTATCCTCGTGTTTAAAAACAATTGCATACTACTTTTCAGTATTTATTGCCACGTGAATAATTCTAAGTGAAAACAGAATGGTTCTTTTATTATTATTACTTTGCAAAATTTTACAAGGCAAGGAAGCAAAGATGAACTCGTCTGAATCATCCTATTTTTTTTCATTCTTTCATTAATTAAACTGCAATATAGGTAATTATTAAATATTTATAAATTCATTTGATGCACATGTTGTTGTGCAGTATTAACAAAAGAACCATTCTATTTTCATTTACAATTATTCACCGAAACGCGACAGTTGTTCTGTAGTGTAAAGAAATGTTTTATTAAAAATTCCAATAATAAAAATATTACTACAAATATGTGTGTTTACGGCCATATCACGTTGAATACACCGGTTCTCGCTCGTTCACCACAGTTAAGCAACGTTGAGCCTGGTCAGTACTTTGGTGGGTGACCGCTTGGGAATACCAGGTGTGTAAGCGTATAGTGATGGAAGAGTTATAAAAAGCGTTGTTGGAAGCGTTGTGGTGCAGTGAATATCTGCTCGGAAAGTGAAATCGGTGAACCGATTTCGAATTCCAGTTGAATACCCTGCATTCACTTAAGCACTGGTACCCTTGGGAAAGGTATTAATCCGTCCCTTCCCTCCAGTTATGGGTTAAATAACAAGGGTAGGACGTGGGGACCCTGCTCTTAAAAACAAATCCCAATGAATCTTGATACTCGAAAAGAAAGATGTAAATTAAAACAAAACTTTACCCAAAATCATTGGTTATGATCTTAAATGATCCCATAAGGAGTGATAGGTCGTTAACCCCCCCCCCCCCCAAAAAAAATATATATATAATAATAAAATGATGTAAGCTAGTTGTATTGACGATTAATACTATGTACCTTCCATTTTTGACTTTGTAAATGCGTTGTGGTGCAGTAAATATTGACTCGGAATGAGAAATCGCGGAGCGGAGATCGAATTCCAGTTGCATTCATATCAATTGCATTCACTTACGCGCTAATAACCTAGGGAAAGGAATTAATCCGTCTCTTCCCTCCAGTTATTGGTTAAATAACAAGACATTGAGTTCTATAGCCTTGAGTAGCAACCAGTCTACCACAGAAAGTAATGGCAACTTACTGCGGGATAATTTTCTGCTCAGTCAGTCATGTCTCGAAAAAGACATGATCGCCCAAGCGTGTATTACGTATGACACTTAACTGACTGACTCTAAAATATAGAGGACTTTATATATACTGTCACATGTTTAAATAACCATAGATAGATAGAGAGGTTCGCCAATCACTCGATTCAAGTTCTTTCCTTGTTTTTGAACAGGAATAGAGGCTTATCCCTTGTTTCCTGTTTAGGGTTGAATTTCCGCTTCCTCATCCAAAATTCACTATTTCACTCCTAGTCGGTCCTTGCATCTTAGTGGAAATAATACCTTGCTAGATAGATAGATAGATAGATAGATAGATAGATAGATAGATAGATATAAGAGTGAATAAGATAGATATGATAGATAGAATTTTTGTCTCTGGTCTTATAATTTTGATCATGCGTAAATTGCCTCATTTTATAAAAATGTAAATTTCTAAATAGAATGTTTGGAATGTAGCTTTTTGTTTCCATAACCTTTTAGATTATAGTATTGGTAACCTTAAGTGGGAGGAGTTTAAAATGAATCTGGAAAAAAAAAATTCTTTTTGAGGATTTTTAAGTGGTCTTAAATTTTTGATCAGGAGTGTAGATAGATATTAATAGACTAGAGATAGTTATGACATAAATAGATATGACAGTGAGATAGACAAATATATAGATAGATATGAATAGACTATATATATATATAAGAAAAATTAAGGCAGACACGTTATTTCATGATAAATAAAAAGAGTCGCCTATTTCAAGCGAACCATCAACAGCTTCCGTCTTTATTGTACAAATGATTTTACACGAATCTTTATTGTACAAAGGATATTTTTGTACAATAAAGGCGGAAGCTGTTAATGGTTTGCATGAAATAGGTCAACTTGGGATTTACCATGAAATAACGTGTCTGCCTTAATTTTTCTTATATTTGCTCTATATGTATTTATATACATATATATTTAGAGCTCTCGTAGAGAGTTATCCTACCACTGTATGTACAGGATACTCCTTTGGATTATTCTATACCCACACTGCATGCTGATATATATATATATATATAGAGAGAGAGAGATAGAGAGAGAGAGAGAGAGAGAGAGAGAGAGAGAAAGAGAAAGAGAGAGAAATTAATTATAGTAAGAGGAAAAATGATAATATGCTGATTTCAATTTTTATCTTTTTCTAAACGTTTTCGGAGTTCGTTCATTTTATTCTAGAAATGTCCGGTGAGTTCAGAAGCAATCAACCGTTTTCAATGCACTACGTATAATAGTTTTATGCTGCATATGTTTAGCAGATTATGCATTAACAAAAGCACAATACAGATCTATTATCAATTCTGATATTGATTGTTTGCCTGGATTGTAACGTTAATAAGTAATACAAATTGACAGACAATCTGGTTTCGTTTATATATATATATATATATATATATATTTAGATAGATAGATAGATAGATAGATAGATAGATAGATAGATATAGATATAGTGAGGTAAATTAATAAATATATATACGAGTAGGGTGTACATATGTATATTATACTTATTCAGATGTTAATAAAATAGTGCTCAATGTATGAACAGTACTGTATTATATATATACTAGCAGTATAGCCCGGCGTTGCTCGGATGTAATGAAAGGTTTAAAAATAATCCATGGTCCTGGAGCTCAGAATCTTTGGACGTTGGCACGAAAGACTAAAAAGCAACAGTTGTTTCCAGTTAAAGCGAAACCGTAGATTGAAAGAAAAATGAATGGATGTAAGTCAAATTTTGATTTCCTGGTATCGATATCAAATAAGTTTTTTGTCGTAAACTGAATTTTGAAGGCTAAATAAGTCCTCTGAGTAAATGGTATCATGGCTGAGATTAAGAACTACAATTATAACTACTTAGAGCTAAACCTGAAGCAAAAACTCAAATAAAAGGGCTGAAAAAATACAGACATACAGGAAGATAAACAGACACACACACACAAAAATTACTTTATATATATATATATATATATATATATATATATATATATATATATAATCGATTTTCTGCACTATTGTAAGAACTGCAACCTTGAAACTTCTGAATTTCGTTTCTTATGTCTTTGTCTATGAATGTATCAAATTTGATTAAAATCGGACCACTCCTTCTATAACCCGATTTTTTCGATTATCGATTTTTGATATTTATCGGGGGTACCTCGACACAAAACTTAGCTAAGTACACTCGCAGACGCTTATAGTACAACTGTTTGAATTTTCAAGAAAATCGGTTTAGCCGTTTCGGAGTCTGTAGGTAACGGACACACACACACACACACACACACACACACACACACACACACACACACACAAAGACAAATTTCCAATCATAAATAAGTTTAGATTAGTGAATATACATATTATCTTACGTCTATGGCATAGGTACAAAATCTAATTAATGAAATGAAAATGTGTAGCTTAATATTATTACACGACATTTTTAAAAGCGAAGGTACTGGTTTCGCTTCCGCTCTTCAGCTCTACGGGAGATTCAAACTTAAATTAAAATATCAAAGAAATGTGTAGTGAAGAAGGGGAAAATTAATGAATCCAAAGATCTAGAGGCAAATAATAGCGAGCCCTAACAAACATTCACGCTGTTTACACAGGGAAGGTTTGCGCGACCCAATATAAAAGAGCCTCGAGGATCTTGAGATGAAATACAGAGTGCGACCGGAACACAACAGTGAACCAGTCAACACTGAAATTAGTTAATGTGAGCACATATTATATAACAGAAGATGCGCTGCTAATTTCAGTGTTGACTGGTTCACTGATGTGTCCCGGTCGCACTCTGTATTTCATCTCACTGTGCTGGAGGCTGTTTATATTGTGTCGCGCAAACCTTCCCTGTGTAAACAGCGTGAATGTTTGTTGGGGCTCGCTATTGTTATTCTCTTGCTTTTTGGATTCATGTTTTTTTGTTTTTCCTTTCCCTACTTCACCACACATATCTTCGTTATTTTAATCTTGTTTTTATTTTTTAATATTTGTGTCGCCTCAAGCAAGGCATTTACTGACACTGTTGTGCAGATGGTTACCTAGGAGGAATGTTATGAGAAAGAATGAGAGTTTGCAGGGGGTGTCATGAAGAGAGTAGGAGAAGGAAGAGAAAATTGATGAGAGTGGGGTGGACGAAGAAAAAAGTATGAGAGAGAGGCTGCATGTTAGTGAGACAGATGACTATTGACATTACATTTAAATTCTTGGAGATTATAGCTGTTGGGAAAGCAAGTATGCGGAAGGGAATTCCACAGACTGGAAGTGCGAGAAAAGAAGCTGTTGGAGTAGAATTTGCGTTTACAATTTATTGGTTTCACAGTAAATGAGTGAGACCTAGTTGCTAATCTTGTGTCTCGAGGAAATTCATACATAGGAGGTACCAGTGAGCTAAAATTCATCTGAGCAGAAACCGTCAAATTATTTGTAGAAGAGACACAGGGAAGCCACATTGTACCAGTGAGAAAGTGACTGTATCTGAGCTGCCACGTCGGGATCGATCACGTTACAGATTCTTCGTGGGATTTTGTAAAGGACGCCTAGGTGAATAGCAGGAGCACCCGACTAGATATGCCAGCAGTATTCAATGCACGGGCGGATGTAGATTTATATATGCGCAGGATTGTTTCAGACGGGAAAAAACTTCCTGGCTCTACACAGAGAACCGACTTTCTTAGCAGTGGATTTAGCTATGGATTCTATATAGTTATTCTACTTGAGGTCTGATGTGAGAGTTAATCCGAAAGGACGCATTGATTTACTTTCAGGGGGAGATCCCTGATCCATGTTAATGGGCGGGAGGAACGATTGTCTGTGGTGGTTATTAGATAGCAGCTTCGTTTTAGAAGCATTACATTTACGACCCATTTTTTACCCCAGTCCACCACGGATTGGAGGTCCTTATCAATCTCGACAACGAGGTTTGCTTTGTCAGCCTCGGCAGATTTTTGATCGAGACGAGAGTAAACCGTAGTATCGTCAGCATAAATGCCTACTTGGGATCGTATTACATTAGGGAGATCGTTAATATAGATAATCTCTCGTAGAGGCTCGAGAGCGGAAGCAAAACCGGTTGTTTCGCTTTTAAAAATGTCTTGTAATGTTACGCTACACACTTACATTTTATATATATATATATATATATATATATATATATATATATATATATTAAAACTAAATGCTCTGGATATTTCCAAATATATATTTCTAACGAATATCGAAGAATTTTGAGAATACCATGGACAGAGAGACAAAACTCGACTTAAGTGAGCGCTACTTCTACTCCTACAGTTTCTTTTCTCGCACTTCCCACCTGTGGAACTCCCTTCTGTATATTTGCTTCTCTGATAGTTAAAATCTCAAAAAGTTTAAATGCAACGTCAATTAACATCTTTTATCATCTTGATTGCCATCTCTCTCTTATTCTTTCTTCGACATTCCTTGTACCTTGGCGTTTCTACTTTGCTTGGGATGAAACGATTATATAAAAAAATACTTATTGGGAATCCTATGCTTCAAGTAATGTGTAACAAAAACTGTATTATTTTTAAAAGATGCATATACTCTATCATTATAAACGTATTGGTAAATGTATTAGTAACACAGTAAACAAGCTCGATACATGTTATATCTGATCGCTCAGTGGAGAATGTCTCCTCAAATATGCGGAATAAAGTCCCTCTTGTTACTGAGATTTATCAATGCTGCCCGCCCGTTCTTCAGATATTTAAACGCCTCTAAATTAATATTACACACATCTTTATACTAAAGTTCAACGAATAAAAGGCATAAAAAACCAATCAAGGTGGGAAATTACATTTTTAAATGTTTTTTTAATCATTTCACCCCAAGCAAGGCATTCCACTGCCACATGGGGCTACATAGGGGAAGGTAAAGAGAAGGAGTGGTTAAATATAGGAAATGTCAGAAGGAAGGTGATAGATGGGTAAGGATACCGAGGATGAGGGTTGGGCAGATGGGAAGAGTATTGGAAAGAATGGGAGCGAGTTAGTGTGTTAGGAGATGTCTATTGACCTTACATTTAAACTCCTGGAGATTGTAGCAGTCGGGGAAGCAATCATGTGGAAGGGAATTCCACAGTCGGGAAGTGCGAGAAAAGAAACTGTTGGAGTAGAAGTTACAGTTGCAATTCGTATCTAGCGGGCGCCAGTGATCTAAGTTCATCGGAGCAGACGCCGTGAAAGTATTTATAGAAGAGACACAGGGAAGCCACATCGCGCCGATGAGAGAGAGACTGCAGGCAGTCTGCCAAGTCGGTATCGATCACATTACAGATCCTCCGCTGTACCTTGTCGAGAAGCCCGAAAAGAATAGCAGAGGCACCCGACCAGATATGGCAGCATTATTCAATGCACGGGCGGATGGTAGATTTCTATATGTGCAGGATAGATACAGACGGAAAAACTTCCGGGCTCTGCACAGAGAACCGACAAGCAATGCCACTGAAAAGTTTGCTAGTATCTTCTAAAATAAACAAGAAAAGGTAATTCCATCAGCAGAATTGTATGTGAATTCAGCTATGGCCTTTGCTACCGTGTCGAGAATAAAAGAAATAGGAGAATTTTCCGTTTTCTTCTGAATCTTTTAGATTCATTTTTTGTTGTTGTTTCTGGAGTTCTGTTGTTGCTGTTGTTGTATTTTTTCACATAGGCTAATAATTCTTCCATATTTACGAATATATGTTTTTTTCCTTCTTTTAACACAACAAAGAAAAAAGTACATCAACGTGGTTCTAATTTCTCGTCGTCTCTGTTATTATGTACGTCGCAGAAAAAAGAAAAAAGGATTTTTTTTCTACTCCATATAAGATTCGATTCATCGTCGCCACTGTTATAACCCTTTACTAACGGTTATAATATAATGCCTCGACTGACACTAACGCTACTCTAACGAACAGACTATCAAAACTCTGTTTTTTAGTTCTTTATTTAAGGTATCTTGCCTAGTTTAGATTAGTCTTAAAGCTTACGGCATATCACGTTGAATACACCGGTTCTCGTTCAATCACCGAAGTTAAGCAACGTGAGCCTGTACAATATTTAGAAGGGTGACCGCTTGGAAATGCCAGGCGCTATAAGCGTTCAGTGACGGATGTGCGTTGGGGTGCAGTGGATGTCGGCTTGGAAGGAGAAATCGATGAGCAGAGTTCGAATTCTAGTTGAGTACCCTGCATTCACTTAAGCACTAGTACCCTTGGGAAAGGTATTAATCCGTCACTTCCCTCCAGTTATGTGTTAAATAACGGGATGGGGCCTAGAGGCAACACATCTAGTGTTGGTGTCACAATAAAAACACCCTTGGTAGCCCTGGCGAAACATCAAGTATTCAACTATTTAACAAGATTATGAATTTCGCTACAAATTGCGCCAGGGTTCCAAATGCACAGGGAATACTGGAGAGGTTTAGTGATTTCAATCTCGGCCAAGGCCGCAAGACGTCGACAACAATTAGTTTTATGTATTCCACAACATAAATAATAATATTATATTGATACAGTCGCTTTCCCACCGACACAGTGTGGCTTCCTTGTGTCTCTTCTACAAATACTTTCACGGTTTCTGCTCCGATGAACTTAGCTCACTGGTACCTCCTATGTATGAATTTCCTCGAGACACAAGATTAGCAACTAGGTCTCACTCATTTACTGTGAAACCAATAAATTGTAAACGCAAATTCTACTCCAACAGCTTCTTTTCTCGCACTTCCAGTCTGTGGAATTCCCTTCCGCAGACTTGCTTTCCCAACAGCTATAATCTCCAAGAATTTAAATGTAAAGTCAATAGTCAACTTCTGTCTCACTAACTTACATCCTCTCTCTCATGCTTTTTCTTCGTCCATCCCACTCTCATTAGTATTCTCTTCCTTCTCCTACTCTCTTCCTGACACGCCCTGCAACCTCTCATTCTTTCTCATAACATTCCTCCTATGTAACTCCCTGCACAACAAGGGCAGTAAAATGCCTTGCTTGGGGCGACATGTTTATAAAAAAAATTAATTTGATTGTCGAAATGTTTTGATAAACTTGAGGCTGTACTCCAAACCCCAACCCCACCCCACCAAGTGCGAATAGATACAGAAAAATCTCGGCCTAAATCACTGACAATATGACTAGGAAAATAATTCTTCACATAGTCGAGAAATTTACAACCATATATATATATATATATATATATATATATATGTACTAGCAGTATATCCCGGCGTTTCTCGGGTGTAATGAAACCTTCAAAACTAATCCATGATCCTGGAGCTCAGACTCTTTGGACGTTGGCACGAAAGACTAAAAAGCAATAGTTGTTTCCGGTTAAAGTGAAATCGTAGACTGAAAGAAAAATGAATGGATGTAAGTCAAATTTTGATTTCCTGGTATCAATATCAAATAAGTTTTTTTCGTCGTAAACTGAATTTTAAAGGCTAAATAAATCCTCTGAGTAAATGGTATCATGGCTGAGACTAAGAACTACAATTATAACTACTTAGAGCCAAATCCGAAGCAAAAACTAAAATAAAAGGTCTGAAAAAATGTTTTTAATCAGACCCGGTTGGATATCGGGGTATCGATTTCAAGTGGAAGGGCTTAGGCTTCATCTAATTATGGTCCTGAGTAAATCATATCCAATTTTCTTTATATTAAAATAGTGTTTTTTGCATCCAAATCGTGATCGGAAAGGTTTCGGTAAACTCATTGTATTTCCTAAATATTAAGTCACTTTCATGCTCGTATTTTTTCTTTAAATTCTGAGATGTTATTAAAAATCAGAGCCGGACAGATGAGGGTTTTTCATGAGAAAATATAGCTTAGAGATTTCAACACTCAGAAGGTGCATTAAATACACGCGGAACAGAGGAAAGCACATAACATGCTTGATTCATTCGAGCGAATGAATGGAGAAACAAAACTTACACGCCAGTGCCAGATTTCCCTCTAGCCTTAGCCAGTTGAAGTCTAGGGCCTCAAAATCTAGGAGGCCTCCAGCCAAGGTGTATAATATTTTATACTTAGGTCTTTTTACACATGCTGTTATAACGCATTTTATACTTTAAACAAACCTTCAATAATTTTCCTTACATTCCATTTCAAAATATTTCTGTCTTAAGCCGATAACTCTATGTTAACATTGCTTTCTTTATAGATTTTAAAAGTCTTAACATTCATGCATATCTTCTATTACATACTGTATTTAACAATAACATCTTATTTCCTTTAGAGGAGGAATTGTCAACTGTGAAATTTTAAACACCCGTTATCACCCTCAGCTTCACTCATTTTTTTTTAATTTAACACTATTTCATTTTATTCTACTCGTGAGAATGGAGGATTTGGAAGGAACTTACAAATGAAATAGCTTAAGGCCTCACGTGTTGAATAGCCTTGGTCCTCGTCTGTAGAATAGCCTAGGGCCTCACATTTAGAATAGCCTAAGGCATTTCGTCATCTAAAGCCTGCCCTGGCCCACCTGGCACGCCTGGCATGCCTGGCCCGCCTGACATGCCTAGCCCGCCTGGCCCTGGCCTGCCTGGCCCTGGCCTGCCTGGCCCTGGCCTGCCTGACCCGCCTGGCCCGCCTGGCCCGCCTGGCCCGCCTGGCCCACCTGGCTCTGGTCCACCTGGCCCGCCTGGCCCACCTGGCACTGAAGCGTAACGCTCAATATAATTACTGGACATGGTTAGAAAATGGAAATATCCCACACGAAATATATATAGAATATCGTTTCCAATTCAGATTTGGGTTTACATTTTATTGTATATGTTTGTAATAATATTTACGAGTGAAAAATCTTACACCTTTGCCTTCAGTTTACCGTGCTTACTGTTAAATACGCGTATATATGTTTGGACTTTACCTATTTATTCAACTATACAAATTCTTTGTGGGCTCTCTATTCTACCTGTCCAACTACCACTCCATTCTCTAACACAGCTGTTACTTGACAACTTTGTAATATTTCATACCGAGTTAAAGTTTATCTGGTTCATCTCATATAACATATATCTTGCAGATACGAAATTTTTAGTTTTATGCTGTATACCATTTAACACTAACGCTTACTCGATTATGAATTAACGGCCTTTGCTTCTTCTCATGTATAAAATAGAAAGAGTGGTTGGTGACACTTGTTATCAGTAAATAACTACAGCTCTGTTTATATTTCAAAAGTGCTATTATCATTCAAAGAAATTTTGTGACAAATGAAATATTTTTTTAGTTTCGTTTTTAACTTTAGTTTTGTTAATCCAAGAAATTTTCGGTTAATACTTTCTACAGATGTCTTCGTGTATATTAGAGGGGTTTTTGTAGAACATTAGCTACGAATTTCTCTATTATGTGTAAGGAAACTGTTCAGCATTCACTGTCATATAGGATGACTAATATTACATACCTATTCAGTACTCTTTTCTTTGTTTCAAACGAAAATGTCTTTTTCCTAATACTTCGCATAAATGGCTGAGGGGATGGGGAATGGAAAGGATTTCAAAAAGACAAAAATGCTAAGAACTAAAGCAGATCATAAAATTGATTTCTTGATTTGTATTTTTCTTTTATTTTATCAACATTTAAAGTTATTTAAAGCCAGAAAATATTTTTACATTGTAAGTAATTTTGGGGGATAATAATTATTTAGTGATACAAGCTGGATGGAGAAGAGCTGGTTTCATACTTTGCAAAAGATATTTATAAGTAAATGAATATAACGAACTTAACTGGGATTAGAACTCAGCTCTCCGACTTCCGGTTTCGAGTCATTATTCCTTTTACCACTCGCGGTTACAAGCTTACAACCACTGGTATTACCAAGTCGTCAACTATGACTAACCACGCCCTGATGTTTTTTTTTAGCCTTGGTAATCGTACGGTAATCGGATACCCTTGAGAAAGGTATTAATCTGTCTCTTCCCTCCAGTTATGAGTTAATTAACAGGACAGATTAGGTTCTATAGCCTTGGCTGGTAACCAGTGTACGACAGAAAGCAATAGCGGGAAATTCTTCTGCCTCGTCAGTCATGACTCTTTCGAGACGTGATCGCCCAATCGTGTATTATGTATGGCCCTTAACTGACTGAACCGTCGAACATGTTACTGAACATGATATGATTATATTATTCTTAGTAATAGTAATAACAGCAGTGGTAGTTGTAGCTATATTAGTAGCAGTTGTTGGTACTCTTAAAAATTTCGTATTTTTTTCTTTAAATTTCCAAATGAATTATAACGATCAAATTAATGACCGAATAATATCCGGATTTGCGTTGTAGTTCAATTGATATCGGCTCGGAACGAGAAATCGAGGAGCCGAGTTCGAATTTCAGTAGAAATTCTTTCACTCACTTATGTGCAAATACCCTTGAGAAAGGTATTAATCTATCTCATCCCTCCAGTTATGTGTTAAATAACAGGACAGATTGGGTTCTGTAGCCTTGGCTGGCAACCAGTCTACCTCAGAAAGTAATGGCAACCTACTGCGGAATAATCTTCTGCTCAGTCAGTCATGTCTCTTTCGAGATATGATCACCCAAGCGTGTATCAGATATAGCACGGAATTAATAAAAAAGCGGTTTGTTCTGATTAAAAAATAGATATAAAATTTATAAAATATTGTCAGTTGGTGCCGAAGAATTATTTTTTTAACGATATTAGAGTGTGAAGGAAAAAAAAAGTAAGTTTCACTCGAACAGCTTCTTCATGTGCACAACTGCCCGGTGGAACAGAGCTCCAAGAGTATATTTCCCCGATTATTACAACCTTAACCTGTTCAACTCTAGAGTCAACCGTCATTTTCCCTACTTATTCATATAAACTACCCCTTAATATAACCCACTATCTCAAGAGACTTTTAATTTTTAAGCATTCAGGAAATAGAAACCATTGTGTATTTCTATTTAACACATAGCTAGAGGAAGAAGAGACTGAGCAATACCTTTCACAAGCGTATTCGTGCGTAAGTGAATACAAGGAATTCAACTGTAATTCGAACCTGGAATTTCTGAGCCGATATCCACTGCACCACAAGAAGAAATAACGGCTCGAAATTGGAATTCGGAGAGCCGAGTTCTAATTTCTGTAGGGATTTTTTCTTTCCATTTCACGCAAATACGTTAGGGTTAGGTAAGAATACATTTCTTTTCGCCCAGTTTGTGGTGCAGTGGATATCGACTCGGAACAACAAATCGTGGTACCGAGTTCGAATTCTAGCTGAATTCGTTACATTCACTTACACACAAATACTCTTGGGGAAAAGTATTAATCCGTCTCTTCCCTCCAGTTATGGGTTAAAAAACAGAACGGATTGAGTTCTATAACCTTAGCTGCAACCAGTCTACCGCAGAAAGCAATGGCAACCTACTGCGGAATAATCTTCTGCCAAGTCAGTCATGTCTCTTTGGAGGTGGATGACAGAACGAGAGTTGCAAGAAGTTACAGAAAGCGTGCTTTGAGACACCAGGGATAGGGAGACGTAGGCCATGGTCGCCTACGTCCTGAAAGGACAAGGCACATAGAAGAAGAAGAATCGTACGAGAACTAATGTTTCACTGGGAATTGGCCCTAAATCAGATAAGATGGAGTATCTTATTAAAAATCCAAATTATGGCGTTAGCTTTAGCATTGATTCCTTTACCATCTTGCTCACTTTCTTCTTCTTCTTCTATGTGCCCTGTCCCTTCAGGACGTAGGCGATCATGGATCTCCACGTTTCCCTATCCCTTGTGGCTCTTAGTATGTTTACTCCTGTTGCTCCTGGCAACCCCCGTTCCGTCATCCACCTGATCAGACCCTGAAAATATGTTATCCGCTGCCTTCCTCTGTCTCTCCTTCCTTCTATCTGTCCAGTCAGTATCAGGTTCTCCAGGCTCTCCTTCATCATTGCATGTCCCAGGAACTTCAGTTGTCTCTTCCTGATGCTCAGCATCAATTTCCTTTTTGTTGCCATTCTTTCTAACACCTCGTCGTTGCTTGTATGCTCAGTCCACGATATCCGTAGCATCCTTCTGTAGAACCACATTTCGGCCGATTTCAGTTTTGTCCTCATTTTCGATGATATTGTCCAGCATTCACAGCCGTATTGAAGAACTGACATCACGTAGCAGTCTAGCACTCTTTTCTTCGTTTCTATTGAGATCTTCCTGTGTGTTAGTATTTTGCTCATCTTCTGGAACGCGTCATTTGCCATGCCAATTCGCCTTCGGATCTCCGTGTCGCACTTTCCATCTCCTGTTAAAACACTTGTTTGATTCTGTTATCCCCCATTGCAGAAACATTTACGTTCGGTCCAAACAGCCATCTCCCCCTTAAAAAAGAGAGAGTGTTTGTTAGGATTTCACTTTAAATTGTATTCCGTATTAGTAAATTTGTATTTTCTTGTAAGAGAACGTATGTAGCGTTATATATGTTTGTAATGTAGAGTAAGCGTATGTGTTATATGCCAAACGCGATAAGCACATTGTTAGCGTGTTTGTAATTGATATTATTAAATGTTGGATTTTTCTGTTTTTATCAATAATACATTCATTATTTTAATCTTTTTTCAATGTGGATGATGCTATGACATTTGTGTTGTCAACAAGTATGTTTCTGATAGGGTTTGGTAGGTCTCCGTGTGTGTTTAAATGAGATCAAATTAAACTCTGTTGAGAGAGATGCAGCGTGATTTTTCACAAAAAATAACATCCATCTTCGATAATAGCTAAAGATATAGCCGAAAGCGCTTGCATAAACAAATCATTTAAACAACTTTTATATAATTTAATTATATCCTCAAAAGAAAAACCTGTATAAAAGAGAGATTCCTGCCCAAATATACAGTACACACACACACACACACACACACACACACACACACACACACACATATATATATATATATATATATATATAAAAGAAAAATTAAGACAGACACGTTATTTCATGGTGAATCGGAAGTATCGTGTCTGTCTTAATTTTTCTTATATTTACTCTATATGTATTTATATGTATATATGTTTAGAGCTCCTATATATATATATATATATATATATATGTGTGTGTGTGTGTGTGTGTGTGTGTGTGTGTGTGTGTGTGTGTGTGTGTAAGTATTACTCCGCCAACCAATTCATATGCGTACAAAATTTGCAATAAGACTAGAGAGTGAATATAAATCATACTGGATATATTTCATAGCCCTGGCTAGTGTCTAGGCCGTTTAGCTGTTTCTCATTTACTCCACCTGGCTGCTAGCCAATCTCTGCTGGAGACACCTGCTCAGGTTCATTATTCATCTATGTTTCTATCAACACCCACAGAGCCAACCTGTGGTTTATACGCCAACTATGTTCAGCTCATCTTTCTTTATGGGAGAAATCGCATAATCTTGCTTGTTTGGTTGTTAATCAAGGCCAGTACGATCAAAAACCTTGATCACGATGACTTCGTGCTACGGTTTCTGAACAAGATTTTGGGGCAATTCCGCCCAAAATGGTTGGGTCAACTTCGGTTTCCAAACACTATTTAACCGATCTTATGATAAACGTACTTTCTTGACGATTCGATAATTGTCAAATATGAATCCGATTTAGAACACCAACGATTTAAATAAACGACGACGCGTATATATATATATATATATATATATGTGTGTGTGTGTGTGTGTGTGTGTGTACGTGCGTGTATGTGTGTGTAAAACTTCAGATATAACTACATGTAAAAATATACCTGCTAAAATACAATATGAATAAAAATAAAAATAAAATGCGTTTCATCCCATATCCTACATCCTATATATATATATATATATATATATATATATATATATATATATATATATATATATATCCGAGTGGGTACAGAACGAAGAATTCTTTCAATGTCCAAAACATTATTTTAAAACAGTGCTCGATATATAATATATAGAGCTGTGAATATTTATTATAAATTATATTTTAGAACTTGTACATAATTTTTCTATATATAATCGCGACGAAGGCACATTCATTTTGGCATTGGGTCCCCAATGCCTCATCAGGCGAAATGGAAAGTACTGGAAATCCTTTTCCTTTATATTTATTACTTTTGTTATGGGTGTTAACTGGGGTTTATTGATATTGTGATATTTCGTTGACAGTTGGAATTTTTTGTGGAGGGTGTTTAGTTAGAGGTTTTTGGAGGGGGTTAGCTAGATAAGGGAATCCGTCTATGACCATTGGAATTTATTTGGGGTGTTTCTAAAGTGATTAATGGGAGTCTTTGATTCTAGACAGTTGTAAATTCTAATTATCAGTTGGCTAGACTACATCTTAATGGATTTCTTAGAAGAGCCGATAATAGTTGTTGTGGATATTTTTATTTTTTTATTTTTACTTAAGCAGAGTCTTTACAATCAATGTAAGTTTGCATGTTTAATCTTAAGTTTGGGTTTAGGGAATATGTTTTCTTCATTTCATTTCATTTTAATTTTTTTTATTTTTTATTTAGTTCATTGTTTGGAAATCGTTTTCACTATTGAATTTTTAATTTTAAGTCTTTGATTTTTAATTTGATCATTGTTTGGAAATCTTTTTCAGTATTAAATTTCTAAGTTTAAATTTCTATTCTCATGTCTAGTCAATATATGATTCATCTTATTATGGTGATGGTTATGGTTATTAACCTTACTCAAATTATATTTATGATTATTAATCTTACTCTAATTATGGTTATGGTTATTAAACTTGCTCTAATTATTGTTATGGTTATTGACTTTCCTCAAATTATGGTTATTGACCTTAGTAATTATGGTTATTAACCTTAACTTTATAATTAATATTGATCAACATCAATCACGGTTATTATCGTTACTTTATTAGTTAAAACTAATTTCGGTTCTACACCTTATTTTAATTTTCTATAGTTCTACACCTTATTTTAATTTTAGACATCTATTCTCATATCTAGTCAATATATGATTCATCTTATTATGGTTATGGTTATTAACCTTACTCTAATTATGGTTATGGTTCATTACCCTTACTCTAATTATGGTTATGGTTCATTACCCTTACTCTAATTATGGTTATGGTTCATTACCCTTACTCTAATTATGGTTATGGTTATTGATCTTACTCTAGTACTGGTCATCAACCTTACTTTAATTATGGTTATTAACCTTAGTTTATAATTAATATTAGTTAATGCCTATTATGGTTACCAACCTTACTCTATTAGTCAATACTAATTATGGTTATACACCTTATTTATAGTTAATATTAAACCTTATAGAATGTTTGTATATATATACACATATCTTTATCTTTACATATATATATATATATATATATACGTATATGTATGGGTCCTATTTTTGGCTCTTGTAGTATTTTTTAGCATGATTTTAATGTTAACTCTCTGATGTGCTTGCAGTTTACTGCGGTTTCATGCCTCTGGTTTAAAAGATTGTTACTGCTCATATATTTAAGTATCTCAATTTTTTCTTGAAGACAGAGGAAACATGGTTCCTTTATAGATTTAGCTGGTCTTGCTTGCTTAAGTATTTTCCATTTAACTTTCGGTGTTTTATTTTCGTCTTTTAACTTCCAAAAATATTTGGAGAGAGATGTCATGTTTTGTTTTTCTTTGTTATTGAAGGATGAGAGGTGAGGATACAATCGCTTTTTAAATACGTTCATGGTATTTCCGATATACATTTTTTCATCCTTAGGATTCTCTATGGATGAGATCGAACACATATATATCAGGGATTTCGTTAGACATCTGTTGTTCATGGGGCATTGGTTAGGTTTTCTACAGTTACTGGGGTTGTAATTATGATCCGGATTTGTATTAGTGTTGTAATTATTTTTGTTGTGTGCTTTTAATATTTTGTTGTTATGTACTTTAATTATTTTTTCTAGATTATTGGAGCTTAGTTTAATTGTATTTTTATTGAATATTTTATTTAGAGGGTTATTTTTGTGGAAATGCTTATCTATTAGTTGAAGAAATTTATGTCCCACCTTGAAGTTAATTGATTGATTAAAAGGAGGGTTATACCATATGATTTTTCGGTTCCTATTTTTGCTTTTTGAAGTTCTGAATTTTTCAACAATATTGATATTTGATGATTGATATCCGCTATCTTTTATCCGATATATATATATATATATATATATATATATATATATATGACTATTTACGCTCTCACACCCTGAATGAGCACTCTGGAAGAATGGTAGACTTTGAAAAACAATAGCTACTCTGGCATGTACGCATCGGTCATTCAGTAATGGATTAGAGCACTCTGGCTATTGGGCGGGTATAATGACAATATACACGCTAAAAAGTCTGCCTTCTTCTACCGAACGCCCATAGCCCAGAGGTAGAATCACCGACTGACGCCAATTCGGTCGGGTTTCAATCCTGGGTTAAAAGCAATCGGAGTCTAACCGTACTGATGAGCTGTGATACAGCGAAACAGATATGTCTGCCGATGACTAATATATATATTTATATATTAACCAAACACCCATTTATGCGTACACTAAAAAAACAAGCAATAACAAAAAAAAAAATCAAATAACAGCATAATAAAATAAAAAATAAAAATAAACAAAAAGAAAAAGAAAATCAACCAATCATAAATAAATAAAAAAAAGAAAAATCAACTAATTACAATCAAGTCAACTTCTACAAAATCACACCGTGCTCTATATAAACAAGAAAAAACCCGGACCTAACGGCAAATAGCCCTGACGAGTGAGAGCATCATAATAATGCCCTCTTCCAAGTCGGCATGACTGCTCAGCTGAAGACAAAATTCTTGTATTTATCAACGCTCTATCTCGCTCCGATATCAAGCAATTTACGATGAATTAATCTTATCTCTTCATCAGCATCTGCAGAAATTTATTGTCTGTTAACATTTTGTTTATTTGTGATATTTTGATCTATATGCGTACGAATTTCAGTTTTCAATTCACTAAGAAATACGAATTTTAAGAGATGTCCATAAAATAAATGAATTATTTTTTCTAATAATAATAATAATATCTTAGCATCGGTCGCTTTCCCACCATCGTAAGGTTGCCCCCTTGTGACTTTTCAATAAATATTTTCATAGTAATTGTTCAGATGGGCGATTCGCTCTGATACCTAGACTTTTGAATTTAAGCACCGTACTAAACTGGCGTAGAGATCTCATCAATTTATACTTGAACTGACTAGATTCAACTGTAAATTATATGCTAACAGGTTTTAACTCGCACTTCTAGAATTTTTAACCGGCTGAATGCTCGCCAGAGAACTTTAATCTTCAAAACTATAAATGCAGTGTCAATCAGTATCTACTGTTCTCCCGATTACTCTTCTTTTGTTCTCGCTCCTTAGTAACGTTTTCTGTTTAATTTTTCCACACTCAGTAGCCTCTTGTGTTTCAGCGGCGTCACTGCCTTGCAAGAGGTGAACTCGATTATACATACATACATACATACATACATATCCGTAAACGAAGAGGATATACATAAAAGGAAAACTCAACTCAACGTATATAGCATAAAACTTATTTCGACGGCCGTATGAGACCAGATAAAATACTTGCTTGGACAGATGGGTTTGTACGCCCATCGAAATAAATTATACTTTATAACCACTTTAGATGGTATGTTGAGTTTTTAGTTTTTCTTTATATATATATATATATATATATGTATATATATATATATATATATATATATATATATATATATCATATGTAAATTTAATACATTACATTTCGAAAATAGCCATTTCTACAGGCTTTCGGGGCGCGCTTTCTCAATTCCATCGGAGAAATAGTTTCTTCATTATACATCCGGCTGAGTGTGAAAAGGCGGGCCTCTGAGAGCTTGTAGAAATGGCTATTCTCTAAATATAAAAAATACTGATTTTACATTTGAAATAAATATCTGCTCTGTAAATAAAAACTTTCATCGAGCTCTCTGTTGCATGAGTTTTAATATTTCATCTAATATTAATAGGATCAATTGGGATTATTTACCAAATCTTCTCCTTGATTTATTACTGCTATATATATATATATATATATATATATATATATATATATATAATAGCAGTAATAAATAATAATAATTTTCAATAAGTACAATAATCCTCACTCATACACACAGTAAAAAGAAGCTTCAGATATTGAAGGCCATCTACATTAAATCCAAACAACCCACACTTAATAAAATCACCTTTAAATCTGGCCATAACACATTACATTGCATTTGAATACATGGTTCTGTTGTCATTTCGCGTTATCACGCGGTGTGACGTCATAGAACTGCATTGCAAATTTGCGAACTGTGTTATTTTTGGTAACTGTTGCTTAGTGGAGTTTTATGTCAACACAAAATAAAATCGTCGCTGATGGTGGATGTTATTGTGTTACCATCCTTACAACCTCTTTGAAGATGGCTCATGTGAGCCGAAAAGTTAGAACCAACTTAATAAAAATTTATCCAAGTGTTGGAGAATTTTTGTCTTTATTTTCAATTGAAATTAAAGCCAAAATACGACGTTTAGAACGGCTCATGATTTAACATAATAAACATTCATTGTCTCTTATATTTAACAGGATATGTTTTGAAAATATATGTATATATATGTGAATATAATATAATAAAGATACAAAATAAAACAGATACCCCCCCCCCAAATAACGTAAAATTACTAGAAATCGAAGCATTTAAAGGCGATCCAATTTCCCAATAAGTAATCCCGAACAACAATACTCAACAGATGAAGAACATTTTAAAGATCTTATCTTACGACCGAATTTAATTTAATCAGGCTGTTATAGATTGATCAATAATTATTTTTGTTGATTATTCAATAATTCAACAGGTGTTTACCCGTTCAACCAGACTGGCAACTGGGTCCCACCCATTCACAGTCAGGTTAGCCAAACGCAGACGACAATTCTACTCCTGCAGCTTCCTCTCTCGCACTTCCCGCCTGTGGAACTCACTCCCGTATTCTTGCTTTCCTGACGGCTACGACCTCCAGAAATTTAAAAGCAAAGTTAATACTCACCTACTAACCACTGGCCTCTAGCTCTCTCTCCCCTCCCCTGTATAACCTTCCCTTTCTCTCCGCCCATGTACCTGTCATTGCACCTGCTTTCTCAGTTTTCTATTGTTCCTTTCTAACTAGCTTGTACTCCTCACTCTTTTCTAATTAATCTTTCTACATTTATGTAACCCCCTGCACATCAGTGGCGTTTCTGCCTTGCTCGGGGTGAAATGATTAAAAAAAAAAAAAAAAAAATTCTTTTTGCGGATTCATGGTGAATAAATGTAAACATTCTCGAAGAGTACTCAGTAAAAAAAAATGTCGCAAATTAATTTTTTTTTTTTTTATAAGCGTTTCACCCCGAGCAAGGCATGTCACTGCCACTACTGTGCAGGGGGCTACGTAGAGTGGAGAAAGGCTGATTAAATATAGGAAATGACAGAGGGTGGGTGATAGGCGGGTAAGGATACCGAGAATGAGGGTTGGGTAGATGAGAGTGTTGTGAGAATAGTTGGGAGTTAGAGTGATAGGAGGTGTCTATTGATCCTACATTTAAACACCTGGAGATTGTAACTGTCGGGAAAGCAGACTTGTGGAAGGGAGTTCCACAGGCGGGAAGCGCGAGAAAAGAAGCTGTTGGAGTAGAATTTACGGTTACATCTTATTTGTTTAACTGTAAAAGGGTGGGACCTAGTTGCTAATCTAGTATCTCGTGTAAATTCGTGCTTGGGCGGCACCAGTGATCTAAGCTCATCGGAGCAGAAGCCATGAAAGTACTTGTAGAAGAGGCACAGGGAAGCCACATCACGCCGGTGTGAGAGCGGCTGCAGCCGGTCTGCCAAGTCAGTATCAACCACGTTACAGATCCTCCTTTGTATTTTGTCAAGAAGCCCAAGGAGAGCAGCAGGGGCACCCGACCAGATATGGCAGCAATATTCAATACACGGGCGGATGGTAGATTTGTATATGTGCAGAATAGATTCAGGTGGGAAAAATTTCCGGGCCCTGCACACCAGCTCTAATTGAGCCATCTAAGTGGCTCTCTAAAAGACCAGATCTGAATATTATGGATTACTGTTTTTTTTGTTTCTTTTTAAAATCCTTTCAACCTGAAGCAAGGCAGAAATGCCATGGCTACAGGGAGAGAATAAAATGTACAGGTGATACCGAAGAAATGATACGAGATGGATAGAAATCAAGTAGATAAAAGATAACAATTGACGTCGCATTTAAACCTTTGGCGATAATAGCTATCAGGGAAGCATGCAAATGAAAGTGAGTTCCACAAACGGAAAGTGCGATAAAAGAAGCTGTTAGAATAGAAGAGAAGGTTAGATTTAACTAGTTAGTCGGTTAAAAGTGGGACCTTAATACCAAACTAGTAGCGCGAGTAAATACATGTGGTCGAAGTCAGTCAGTCATTTAAATGCCATACGTGATACACGCTTGGGCGATCATGTCTCGAAAGAGACATGACTGACTGGGCAAAAGATTATCCCGCAGTAGGTTGCCATTGCTTTCTGCAGTGGACTGGTTGCCGATCAAGGCTATAGAACCCAATCTATCCAGTTATTTAACCCATAACTGGAAGGAATAGATGGATTAATACCTTTCCCAAGGGCATTTGCGCGTAAGTGAATGCAAGGAATTCAACTGGAATTCGAACTCGGCTCCCCGATTTCTCGTTCCGAGCCGATATCCAATGTACCACAACGCACATCGAAGTAACAGGGAATAAAATGCTCATCAGAGCAGATGCAATGAAAATACTTGTAGAAAAAATAAAAAGATCACATGAAAAATTACATAAAATCTTGCCTATAGTACCTTGTCTATCATTTTTATTGGAACCTCACATCACAGTGAGAAAGTGACTAAAAGTGGGCTACCAAATCAGGATCAATTATATTGCAGATCCTTCTTTAGATTTTATCGATAATGTCAAGATGAATAGCTGTATCCGAATCCATAGCAAAATCTACTGCTAAGAAGATTGGGTCACTATGTCGATCCAGGATGTTTTTTCCACCTGAATCCATCCTGCATATATACAAGTCAACCATCCGTCCGTGCATGGAGTAATGCTGCCATTTATGGTCAGGTGCACCTGTCGTTCTCCTCAGTGTTGTTGACAAGCTCCACAGGAGAGTCTGTAATGTGATAGGTACTGATCTGGCGACTCGACTGCAGCCACTTCCCCATCGTCGAAATGTGGCCTCCCTTTGTCTCTTCTATAAATACTTTCATGGCTTCTGCTCGGATGAGCTTAAGTCACTGATGCCTCCTCAACACGTGTTTACTCGTGCAACCAGACTGGCAACTGGGTCCCACCCATTCACAGTCAGGTTAGCCAAATGCAGACGACAATTCTACTCCTGCAGCTTCTTCTCTTGCACTTCCCGCCTGTGGAACTTGCTCCCGTATTCTTGCTTTCCTGACGGCTACAACCTCCAGAAATTTAAATGCAAAGTCAATACTCATCTACTAACCACTGGACTCTAGCTCTCTCCCCTCCCCTGTATAACTTTCCCTTTCTCTCCACCTATGTATCTGTCATCGCACCTGCTTTCTCAGCTTTCTGTTGTTCCTTTCTAACTAGTTTGTACTCCTCACTCTTTTCTAATTAATCTTTTTACATTTATGTAACCCCCTGCACATCAGTGGCGTTTCCGCCTTGCTCGGGGTGAAATGATTAAAAAAAAATACTCTTAACCGAATTGCAAAAGAGTTGTCGTGATATTGTCGATACTTATTCATTAAAGTGGAATTTAACTGAATCTTAGAATCAAATTCCTCTTGGCACTCTCCACAAAGCTGCTGCCTCCTGGTTACAACGATTCTAACTTTGTTTTGAACAATTCGAACATTTGTGATGATTGTTCAGTTTGTGAAATTTCTTTCTGAATCTATCACTTTTTTACTGGGTACCCTGCCTTAACCAGGAAAGGTCACCTTTCCTGGTTAAGGCAAAACTTGAAGAAAATATATACTTGTTAAAAATCTTAATAAAATTTTGATGATAAATTTTAGTTTTAAAATTTTAAAATTTTAATTGGTTTGATTTTAAGAGAGAAGCATTAAAATTTTATGTCACTTAAAAGTTGCAGACAGATAAAGATTTTATGACAAAAACCAATCAGCCCGCAAAACTATAAATGAAATATGCATTGTTTTAAAACAAGGTAAATTTATCAACAACGTCTTTTAGTCTCTGGTAGTACTTCTTTCTTTCTTTTTTTCTTTCTTTCATTCTTTTCTTTTTCTTTCTTTTCATTTTAGCATGTTCAGGCCTATCTATTTATCTTTCTATACAACTATTCCACTATCTATCTATCTATCTATCTATCTATCTATCTATCTATCTATCTATCTATTCCCCTTCATATCATATCTATCTATCTATCTATCTATCTATCTATCTATCTATCTTATTCCCCTTCATATCTATCAATCTATCTTATTCCCCTTCATAATCTATCTTATCCCCTCATTCTATCTATCTATCTATCTATCTATCTATCTATCTTATTCCCCTTCACTATCTATCTATCTATCTATCTATCTATCTATCTATCTATCTATCTATCTATCTCCGTCTTTTCATGATCCATATATCTATCTTGGGCACCTCAACGTGGTATAATGGTATGCAAGCTTGTTTCACTAGAATCATTATAATTGAGTAGTGAGTCCGATTCTAACTGGTGTCATATACATTTGAGCTTTTGCCACATTTAAGTTGCGGTTAAAAAATCCCGTCTATCCTTTTCAACATGTTTAGATCGATCTCGGATTGTCTGTATTCACTTATGACTGTTGCTCAAATTTTGTCGAGACGACCCGGCATTGATGTCCACAACCTGAGTATTTTAAGGTTATGAAACGCAAAAATTCAAGCAATGTCCTTTGATCTAACTTTAGTACCCTCATTATCTGTCTAAAAACTTCAATGAAAATTATTTTACTTTGTGTTTTCTATTCGCTTAGCAACTAAGCTGCTTCTTCTTGTTGTGTCCCGTCACAACAATATCCCATCCTTAATAGCTCTTAATAAATTTTGTGTTTTTGTTCATTCTCCTAAACTCTGTTCCGCAATCTATCTACTAAGTGGGTTCTGCGTTGTTTCACTCTGCCCCGCTTGCCTTCAAACTATCCTGTGAGTATCAGATTTTCCAAACCCTCTTTCTTCATTATGTGCTTAATAAATTTCAACTGTGTCTTCCTGATATTAAGTATAAATGCTTTTTTGGTTATTGATTTGATCCCCAGAGTGAAGTTGTAGATCCACATTGCATCCGTTTTCACATATACGCAAAAGCTTCTCCTTGTTGTGTTGAAACAGTTGCAAACAACGCTCTGAATTGTCGAATGGTTGTTGTTTTTGATCAGCTGTGAGCAAACACGGTACCCACAGCTTTCTCATTCACAAATGTTTATGCAAAATGGTGAATATACTGCCTTCTGATATGTTCAACTTCACAGGACAAGTGCCGATTTTGGGCGACCTGAGCTTTCAGCATCATTTGTGTCTGGACGACATACTACCTCAACCGTCGTTTCCGCCGGAGCAGAGTCCGAATAAAACTTATCAAACCATTGCTTTGCTTGAACAGTATTTTTTCTCATCAGAAAGCACAACACACGAAATTCAGATTTTTCCATTGTTTTGAAAATTTTCAATAGTAGCTTCACTTAAATAATTGTAATTTGTAAACTAATCATCCGACTGGACCCAAAATTGTCACATGTCATCTGAAGCTTAATACTTCTTAAAAATGGAATGGATTTTTATTAATGGCGCCATCTATATGTCAGTCTCTTAACATAATGAGTTGATGTGTTACGTAAGAAATTTTCTAAATAACAATATTTTATTGCATAAGAAAATAGTGCAATGTACTAAAAGAGTATAAATACTCGATATTTTGATAACAAAGTAAAAATCAAATATACTTCGTTCAGTAACAATTTGTAATATAACTGCACAGATTTATTTTCACTCTATCTATCTATCTATCTATCTATCTATCTATCTATCTATCTATCTATCTATCTGGGCACCTCGACGTGGTGTAATGTCACCAAGCGATAGAACCTATTACAACTGAATAGTGACTTCGATCCTCACTGGGTACCCCATACTTTCGGCCTTGTGCCACATCTAAGCAGAGCTTAGCAAATCAACTATCTATCTATCTATCTATCTATCTATCTGGGCACCTCGAGGTGGTGTAATGGTCACCAAGCTTGTCTCGATAGAACCTATTGCAACTGAGTAGTGAGTTCGATCCTCACTGGGTAACCCATACTTTCGGCCTTATGTCACATCTAAGCAGCGCTTAGCAAATCAACTTTCTATCTATCTATTTTTGTAATTATCTATCTATCTAACAACTAGTGAAAAAGAATATATTTTTTGTATTGAAATTTAAATCATATGAATATAATTGTTCAACAACTGAACCAGTGAGGTAGTATCTAGAATAAATCAAAGTGTTTAACTTTATAATATCATGGAATTAATAGTGTCGCTAAACTGATTGTTTAACCATTTCGATTGCTAAAGAGATACACGTCTCTCGTACCCCTTTCCTTCTGATGACCATTCTTTTGAGACATTTGAGAAAAGCCGATACATAGCTAACAATCATGCAAATGTCATATAGGGGACTTAAATAGAAAAAATATTCAATATATTGATCATCTTTATTAATATCGCATAATTTCATCTTATGCTTACGTGGAAACAATCGAAAGCTTTCCTCAGGAACTAAATAATGAAAGTAGGCAGAATAAATATATTGAGGGTTATTATCACGGGGTTGACTGTGTAATTGGAATAGTCAGTCAACAAGTGTCATACGTGATGCACGCTTGGGCGATCATGTCTCGAAAGATACATGACTCACTGGGCAGATGATTATCCCGCAGTAGGTTGCCATTGCTTTCTGCGGTAAATTTGGAATAGTAACACGGTATATTGCTAGGGAATTTTTACAAGTTAGACTTTTATTGCTTAGATAAAAACAGACATAAAATTCATGATAGAAATATTTTATAAACGTTTTATGTATCATCTTATGATGCTGTTTATATCATTTGTACTAGCAGTATAGCCCGGCGTTGCTCGGGTTTAATGAAAGCTTTAAAACTAATCAATGATCCTGGAGCTCAGACTCTTTGGATGTTGGCACGAAAGACTAAAAAGCAATAGTTGTTTTCAGTTAAAGCGAAACCGTAGACTGAAAGAAAAATGAATGGATGTAAGTCAAATTTTGATTTCCTGGTATCGATATCAAATAAGAATTTTTTGTCGTAAACTGTATTTTGAAGGCTAAATAAGTCCTCTGAGTAAATGGCATCATGGCTGAGACTAAGAACTACAATTATTAGAGCCAAACCCGAAGCAAAAACTTAGAGCCAAACCCGAAGCAAAAATTAAAATAAAAATTAAAATAAAAGGGTTGAAAAAAATACAGACATACAGGCAGATAAACAGACACACACACAAATATCTTGCCTTTTATATATATATATATATATATATATATATATATATATATATATATATTATCAATTTTCTGCACTATTGTAAGAACTGCAACCTGCAACCTTGAAACTTCTGAATATCATTTCTTGTGTCTTTGTCTATGAGTGTATCAAATTTGATTAAAATCGGACCACTCCTTTTATAACCCGATTTTTTCGATTCTCGATTTTCGATATTTATCGGGGGTACCTCGACACAAAACCTAGCTAAGAACACTCGCAGACGTTTATAGTACAACTGTGTAAATTTTCAAGAAAATCGGTTCAGCCTCTTCGAAGTCTATAGGTAACGGACACACACACACACACACACACACACACACACACACACACACACAAAGTTCCATTTATAAATAAGTTTAGATTAACCAACCGATGTTGAAAGATTTTCTGAATATATCTTTTTTCAGAACATATTCACCTGCTCTGAGGAGCTTTCTTTTTTAAAGAGACAGGGGAAAGCAGCGGATAACATATTTGAAGGGCCTGGGCAAATGGATGACAAAACGAGGGTTGCGTGGTGTAACCGTTGAAAGCGTGCTAAGAGCCACCAGGGATAGGGAGACGTGGAAAGCCATGATCGCCTACACCCTGAAAGGACAAGGCACATGGAAGAAGAAGAAGAAAAAGAAGAAGAAGAAGAAGAAGAAGAAGAAGAAGAAGACTATTTTGGCATCTAGGTCTGGCTCTTTACCATTGAAATAGTTAAATGTAACCCCCACTTCTACTTGAACAGTTTCTTTTCACGCACTTCCCGCGTGTGAAACTCTCCTTCGTTTACTTGTTTCCCTCATTGCTAAAATCTTCAAAAAGTTAAATTTAATGTCAGTTACCATCTACTACGTTCTTGGATACCGTTAATCTTTTATCATTTATTCAATACCCCCTGCATCCAATATTTCTCTCACTGTAACCCCTATGCGTACTACTGGCAGTCACGCATTGGCGAAAAATGATTATATATATATATATATATATATATATATATATATATATATCAACATGCAGTGTGGGTATAGAAGAATCCAAAGGAGTATCCTGTACATACAGTGGTAGGATAACTCTCTAAGAGAGCTCTAAACATATATGCATATAAATACATACAGAGCAAATATAAGAAAACTTAAGACAGACACGTTATTTCAGAGGATTTTACGCGAATGAGATCCACAAAAACCTAAAAAAACGAATAAAAATAACAGTCACTCCCTTAAAAGAGAAAATAAAAAAAAAAACGATGTATTTTTTCTTAAATTTTCTCTTTTAAGGGAGCGACCGTTATTTTTATTTGTTTTTTTAGGTCTTTGTGGATCTCATTCGTGTAAAATCCTCTGTAAACTAAAGACGGAAGCTGACGATGGTTCGCCTGAAATAGGCCTATACTACCAATTCACCATGAAATAACGTGTCTGTCTTAATTTTTCTGATATATATATATATATATATATATATATATATATATATATATTGTATAAATTTCAGTTTATCACATATGCGCTTATTGAAATATTAATAATAATTTGTTTTGTGAGCAACAAGTTTATGATTCAACTTATTGATTTGTTTGTTTCTGACGGCTTATCAACCTCATGTGGTTAATTTATAGCCAAAACACATTTTAGATTGTAAGTATAATTCGTTTTTGAAAGTGAATGCTGCATTCAGAATTTTAAAGAGTAACAATGATTTTTTTTTCAAATACAAGTTCCACTTTTTAACCCACAGTGGGGAGAGGAAATAGATCTATACTTTTCCTGGCGGTAATAGAACGCAATCTGACTGGAATTTATAGTCTCTGATTTTTCATTAAGATTTGTTAAGTATTTCACCGCCTGAGGACCCATTATTATGCAAATAAACTAAGTGCGATACGAATTTATAACTCAGTTGTAAAGCATGTCCCATTTTCTATCGGTATTATTTTCTTTTCTTTCAAGTACCCAATTTTTAATCTCTTGCATGTCCGATTTTATTTTGCATGTCAAAGATTTCGCAATAAAATTAGTATTATACAAGCTTACAAGCTCATACATGCTTATACATGCTTAGGATGTGCGTTATGGTGCAGTGGATATCGACTCGGAACGATAAATCGGGGTGCCGAGTTCGAATTCCACTTGAATTCCTTGCATTCACTTACACACAAATACCCTTGGGAAAGTGATTTATCCGTCTCTTCCCTCCAGTTTATGGGTTAAGTAATAGGACAGATTGAGTTCTGTAACTTGGCTGACAACCAGTCTACCGGAGAAAGCAATGGCAATCTACTGCGGTATAATCTTCTGCCCAGTCAGTCATGTCACTTTCGAGACATAATCGCCCAATTGTGTATCCTGTATGACACTTAACTGACTGACCATACATAAATACATGACTCTGAAACATAAATAAAGCAACATGCCATTAGACGAAAATACGCGATAGTTTCATAAGAAAATTAAAAACAAAAAAACAAAAAACAAAACAAAAAAACAAATGCTTACCTCTGCCAAAATTAGTAATATCAGTGAACAAGTTATATATAGCCAAGACATTACCGCCCTATTGACTGTGTATTTGGAATCGGTATCCTTTGAAAATGTTTGTAGTCGTTTTCAGTACAGCAATGAATCTACATTCAACCTGAATATGAACTGATAGTTGTCAGTTTACAATGTCCTTTGAATCATTCCAAAATAGGATTTATCATTTGTACAGCAGATGGAGGGGCGTGTTGAGTTTTGTGGGTATGTTGTGTTTATGTAACTTAGGAGGCGTGTGGATCAGTAAATCAATTTTACTTTCACATTTTTATGCTTCATGCTGTATTTTATATATATATATATATATATATATATATATATATATATATATATATCGCGATTTTAAATGGTTAGTAAAATATTGCGTAAAAGTGACGCAGTGTTATTGCTCAATGTTTGACACGATGCAAACAGGTATAGCTTCGCCAACTAGTGTGTCTAGCCACCATCTTCGTCGCCATGGTACTAAAGAAAGAAAGAAAGAAAGAAAGAAAGAAAGCTGGTTGAAAAAATGACGTTGGCGAGTGTATCAGTTGATTGTGTTTTGCTGGTGAAAAGGAAAGGAAAGCAAAAATTAAACGGATATCAAGGCGGTATAAATCCAAAATACAGTGTACATAAGTATTGAAGTATATTTGTGCATGTGTGCGTGTATATGTGTGCGTACGCACGAGTGTGTACGCGCGTTCGAGCGAGGTTGAGTATATACGCGTACAATTGTATTCGTTCCTCGTCTAGGATTCAGGTCTGGACGTGAAACGCTATAACCAGTTGACTTTTAAATTGACAACAAAAATCTCATTATTTTTTTTTCCTTCTTAATCTTTAACCGCCGAGGTTTATTCGTTGATGCGCGACTGCGAAGCCAAATCGTGTTGGGACGTTTTCGTGTCTGCTCGCCTGTATTTTGCTGCTGAGTATATGTCGTCTAACAATTTTAACGAAATGTAGAGGAAACCCCGATTGGACAGATGGTTATGGCGGGTGACACATGTTTCATTAACAGCTGGTGTTGTAAACGATCGATACTGCGTGAATGTCTGATTCGGTGGTTTTCGGAGGGATCATGATTATCTGTGTCGAGGTGAGTCGACGGAAAGCATACCTGGCCGTGTGACGCGTGTATAAAAAAAATGTAGAAAAGAACGCGCGCGCACGCACACACACACACACACACATATGAAAAAAAGAGACAGAAGAATTAAAAATAGTTTACTTTTAATTAAATATATTAAAAATAAATTTAAATTCGTCAAAAGACAAAAATTAAAATATATTAATACAGAATAAAGAACGAAGTTCAGTTCGAACCATCAAGCGAATGATAAATGAAAATCTATCTATCTTATTCCCCTTAATATCTACCTATCCCAGTCTGTCCATTATCTATCACGGTCTGTCTATCTATCTATCTATCTAGCACGGTCTATCTATCTATCTATCTATCTATCTATCTATCTATCTATCTATCTATCTATATAGCCCGGTTTGGCCATTATCTTATCTCTCTATCTATCTATCTAGCCCAGTCTGTCCATTATTTATTTATTTATCTATCTATCTATCTATCTATCTATCTATCTATCTATCTATCTATCTATCTATCCTAGTCTATCCATTATCTATCTATCTATCTATCTATCTATCTATCTATCTATCTATCTATCAGTCTATCCATTATCTATCTATCTATCTATCTATCTATCTATCTATCTATCCTAGTCTGCCCATTATCTATCTATCTATCTATCTATCTATCTATCTATCTATCTATCTATCTATCTATCAGTCTGTCCATTATCTATCTATCTATCTATCCATTATCTATCTATCTATCTATCTATCTATCTATCTATCTATCTATCCCAGTCTGAAGATCCGTTAAGGTGAAACCTTGGTAGGTTTGTTGTCTCACTAGGTTAATTTACTTATTTTGCTCTGCTTACGTATTGAGCGCTTTTTTGGTATTGATTACTCGTCTCGGGTTTTTTCTTTGGGCTACGTACTGGCTCGGTCCAAGTTGTTTTGGCTGATGTTCATGTGCTTAGCTCTTTCTTTTTTTACAACCATTTTTTCCTTCCACGTATATACGCGGAGGGTTTTTCGAAACAAGTATCGTGATAAGTTCGCATTTATATATATATATAGGGCGCGTATAATAATAATATACGCGCTAAGACGTCTGTCTTCTTCTACCGAACGCCCATAGCCCAGAGGTAGAATCACCGACTGACGCCAATTCGGTCGGGTTTCGATCCTGGGTTAAAAAGCAATCGGAGTCTAAATGTACTGATGAGCTGTGATATAGCGAAACAGATCTGTCTGCGGATGACAGTATATATATATATTAATGCAGGTTTCATTGAATAATATAGACAAGTTTTGTCTATTAATTTTGTGTAGAATCCGTTCGTACGGTTTGATATACTTGATGATGATATCGTTGAAAGGCAACAAAAAATCACAGGAATTGTTGATTTTTATATCGGTTCTAATCTTTCGGCTCACATAAGCCATTATCAAAGAATAAATATAAACACACAGTAAACATAGAACATTTAAGTTATTAACAATAAAGAGAAATCGAAAAGACAAGTCCATTCCTACCGTGTCGGATGGCCGCAGACAGTGATAATATCGTGGCGTCGTGGTCCCTGATCCGATTACAGGCATTTGAGTATGTTAGTTGAGAGATAAAAATTTATCGTATTCAAACCAGTTTTAAGTTGTTTAATGTAGATAGCTTCCAGGATTTTGAGTTTCTGTTCATTATTTTCTTGTCTAAGTATATATGTGTTTTCAACGAGCGTTTTTCTGAGAAGTGTGCGTTGATAACCGTGTTGTTTTAAATGTCGGAATATGTTTGAATTGTCATTTAAGTGCAACGTAAGACGCCGTGAGAGCGAATTTGTAGTATGGCCAATGTAGATATTATTTAGTTTGTTAGAGATACATTCTCGAAAGGGACATTTGAATTTATAAACTACATTGTTTTTTAGCAAATCGGTAACGGTGGGGGAAGATTTGCAAAAAACCAAAGTCGTTTATAAATATTTAAAAATTATATTACTCTGTTAAATTTAATAAAAAAATTGATATTTAGTTCTACTTGAGTTGTCACTGTTGGAATTTACCTTACAAAAATATCGAATATTCTACGATATATATATATATATATATATATATACGAGATGTATGGTTTAGTTTTGTGTGCATTATTGATGGCTCTCATAATACTGCTTCCTAAAATTATACAGTCATTAATGAAAATATTTGAATTTAATGGTATATGGGGAAAATCATTGTTCATTTTAGCCAATATCACTTGATTGATGTTCAAAATATATGTAGACTGAAGGATATTTTTAAAATATTAATTTTGTACTTGATAAATTTAGTTACAAAATAGGGTTATTCAAAGCCTACAGATATGAATTACTGACAAATTTTACTTTTCTAATGGCAACATCTCATGATTAAGTCTGGAACAGTGAAATAAGTCATTAGGTAAAGTTTTTTTTAATATTATGCATGTAATCTGATTAAAAACATTCTTAAAACAAAAGTAAAGTTTAAACTATGTTCATATATATATTTTTTTATTGGAGTAGATAGACTAAACTATCGCCCGGTTCACACTCCACCCACGTATATTGAACAGGTGAAGAGGCTCATCTCTTGTTCCCCGTTTAGTATGTGGTTTCCGGCCTTCTCTTTTTCAATCTTTTCACTCTTACGTAGCCCCCTGCACATCAGTGGCGTTACTTGCTCGGGGTGATATGATAAAAAAAAAATCTCTCTGAAAAGAATAGGGACTGGTCTCACAGTCAATTTATTTCAATTTTAAACAAAATCTACATGATTTCCTCTTCGAAGTAATCCCAATGAAGTGTGATGTTCATTTCCACTCTTCTTTGTCAATATTACACTTTGGCAAAACGTGCAGTTACGCTTTTATTTGAAATAATATGCGTACCTTTTAGCTCAAGTCCAAGAAAAGGCTGGACGTCACTAATGTTACAGATTGCTGTGACTGCACCAGAATGGCAAGCAATTGGTCAGAATACCCCGTGTGTTCAATTTTGACATTGACATTTTGTCTTTGTCTAAGTTTTGGATATAAGACCAAAAAGGCGTGAAGTTGTCCTTAAAGAGGATAAGTGGCACGTGGCGGAATGCTAAGCCAACACGTAGGCATGCTTCCACGTGAAGTTCTCCTTACCGCTACCTCATAGAGTCCATGTTACCACAGCTGTCCTCCTCGTATAATAACACGAATAAGTAAAAGTGACGTTGAGGTTTGAAGGGCTGAAGCTAGTGGCAAAACTGAACGCAGCACTATGCTACACCTAGATCGTCTCAACCGCAACCAATTTAACCAGTCAACATTCCGTTTACCTTCTACATTCAGTACAAACAAACACCAATACCGTATTTTCTTTACGGATCCATGAAGTATATAATATATCCAAAATATCGTTCATTATTATTTTTATCTTTTTAAATATTTAAGTCTTTAAATTATTTTTCTTTTTCTTTTTTTCTCAAATATAACATACAATCGTATAATTTAATTCGTGGTGGATGGTGGGGATTGTGAAAATCTCAGTGTGGTAGAAATATAGAAAAGTAGGGAGAAAGTGTTACTATAAAATCCATCCAACCCACGCTATGAAAGATTGGCCTGTATATTTTTTTTAATCGTATCACCCCGAGCAAGGCGGTAACGCCACTGATAGTGGGCTACGTAATAGTGAAAAGATTGGAAAAGAGAAAGCCGGAAACCACATCCTAAAAAAGAAACAAGGGATGAGCCCCTTAACCTGTTCAATAGACGTGGGTGGAGTGTGAACCGGGCGATAGATAGATCTATATACTCCAATTGAAAAAAAAAAAACAAAGTGAGAAGATTGGAAAAGAGAAATCCGGAAACCACATCCTAAACAGGGAACATGGGATGAGCCTCTTAACCTGTTCAATAGACGTGGGTGGAGTGTGAACCGGGCGATAGATAGATCTATCTACTCCAATTGAAAAAAAAAACAAAGTGAGAAGATTGGAAAAGAGAAAGCCGGAAACCACATCCTGAAACAGGGGACGTGGGATGAGCCTCTTAACCTGTTCAATAGACGTGGGTGGAGTGTGAACCGGACGATAGATAGATCTATCTACTTCAATTGAAAAAAAAACAAAGTGGGAAGATTGGAAAAGAGAAAGCCGGAAACCACATCCTAAACAGGGAACAAGGAATGAGCCTCTTAACCTGTTCAATAGACGTGGGTGGAGTGTGAACCGGACGATAGATAGATCTATCTACTTCAATTGAAAAAAAAAACAAAGTGGGAAGATTGGAAAAGAGAAAGCCGGAAACCACATCCTAAACAGGGAACAAGGAATGAGCCTCTTAACCTGTTCAATAGACGTGGGTGGAGTGTGAACCGGACGATAGATAGATCTATCTACTCCAATTGAAAAAAAAATTACTAAGTTTTAACTTAGTTAAAGTCGAAACGGCTTTTAGACAACCGAACAATTTAGTATATTTTAGTAAAAGAGAAAAACAGATTCGGTAGAATAAATTCATAGAAAATCTGAGCTTACCACTTGCAGATAACATATTGAAAAAGTTGAACTTTCTATATATTTTTGAATTTTCATTTTTTTTTCAGAATAATTTCAGTGTGTTCTTGCTTGTTAATATGCCCCGTGTGTTGAAAGTGGCCCAGAGAGAGAGAGAGAGAGAGAGAGAGAGAGAGATGGGTATAAGTAGTGGGATGTCCAGGACCCAGATAGGGAGTGGGGAATAGAAAGGCTGATTTCAAACAGTAACGGTTTACGAATTGTTTTTTTTTTTTTTTGGAAGATTCTGCTAGCAAAAAAAATAAACCTCAATCCTATATTCCGAAACTGTTTCTGATATCAGAATCAAGAATTGAACTCACTAAAGGAAGGGTGATCAGAGAAGGTACACAGTTGATCATAGACACAAGTAGCGATAGATAAATTTAATAATCACCGACGAAGACATTGCTAGTAAATGTTACAAGTAGAATTCAGAAAGCAAAATATAAAATATTTAGTTACTAATGGCATAATAAATTTTTTCCGCAAGAGAACATAACATTCTTAAGGGACTGAATTTCATAAACCAAAAGCAATTTTTCCTTTGCCACATTAAATGACAAACTGAATTACTGAGTATTTATAGAAAATTACAGGGAAGAGGTGGAGGGCCTGAAGATGCCAGGTCAGGACTAATAACATTGAATATTCCTCTTTGGATTTTATTAAGAATAACTGAAGAACCATGCCATATTAGCAGCAATATTCAATACACAGAAGAATGGTAGACATATAATGGTAGGTTTATAATCAGTCAATTAAGATATACGCTTGGGCGATCATGTCTCGAAAGAGACAAGACTAGCTGGGTAGATGATTTTCCCGTAGTTGCTTGCTATTACTTTCTGCGGTAGTATGTTTGCCAACCAAGGCTATAGAACTCAATCTGCCTTGCTATTTAACCCATAGCCGGAGAGAAGAGACGGATTAATACATTTTCCAAGGGTATTTGCGCGTAAGTGAATGCAACAAATTCAGATGAAATTTGATCTCGGTTCTCCGATTTCTCGTATCCAAGATATACACTGCACCACAAGGCACAGACTTATAAGAGGATATTTATAAGGTAGATTCTTGAGAGAAAAACTGATTGGCAGCAAATTTCCTATCAGCAAACATAAGTAATTGATTGTTTAATTGTATTTATTTCGTTTGTGTTCATTTATATTTGTTTTTGGGTTAAGAAGATTGCTTAATCTAGTAGACTTTCTGTTATAGAAGAGGGGGATTTTTTTTTTTTTAATCATTTCACCCCGAGCAAGGCAGAAACGCCACTGATGTGCAGGGGGTTACATAAATATAAAAAGATTAATTACAAAAGAGTGAGGAGTACAAGCTAGTTAGAAAGGAACAATAGAAAGCTGAGAAAGCAGGTGCAATGACAGATACATGGGCGGAGAGAAAGTGAAGATTATACAGGGGAGGAGAGAGAGCTAGAGTCCAGTGGTTAGTAGATGAGTATTAACTTTGCATTTAAATTTCTGGAGGTCGTAGCCGTCAGGAAAGCAAGAATACGGGAGTGAGTTCCACAGGCGGGAAGTGCGAGAGAGGAAGCTGCAGGAGTAGAATTGTCGTCTGCATTTGACTAACCTGACTGTGAATGGGTGGGACCCAGTTGCCAGTCTGGTTGCACGGGTAAACACGTGTTGAGGAGGCATCAGTGACTTAAGCTCATCCGAGCAGAAGCCATGAAAGTATTTATAGAAGAGACAGAGGGAGGCCACATTTCGACGTTGGGAAAGTGGCTGCAGTCGAGTCGCCAGATCAGTACCTATCACATTACAGAATCTCCTTTGGAGCTTGTCAAGAACACTGAGGAGAACGGCAGGGGCACCTGACCATAAATGGCAGCATTACTCCATGCACTGACGGATGGTTGACTTGTATATGTGCAGGATGGATTCAGGTGGAAAAAACATCCTGGATCGACATAGTGACCCAATCTTCTTAGCAGTAGATTTTGCTATGAATTCAATATAGTGGTTCCATTTGAGGTCTGAGGACAGGGTAAGTCCGAGGAGGCGTAGTGTATTACTCTCCGGGAGAATCATCTGGTCCATGCTTATGGGAGGCAGAAGAGGTTGTCTGTAATGGTTGGCAGACAACAGCTTGGTCTTAGAGGAATTGAAGTTGACAAGCCACTTCTTGCCCCAATTCACCACAGAGTGTAGATCCCGCTCAAGGTCAGCAGCGAGATTATGTTTGTCCGCCACGACAGGTTTTATTTCTAATTTATAGTCATTTCTGTGTTTTTCCATTGGTTTACTCGTTAGTTCTGAATTAATTATTTCTAGTATTGTTTTACTAATTTTGTGTAGTTCTCTTTTGGTTGGGATTAGTATTAATTTGTTTCTTGTGGCCATTTAGTGTGGTAAATGCTTCTGGTTGAGCGACGCAATTTCCTCGCTCATCCCGGTCTAATGTGTGGCCGATTGTTTTAGCGTGTTGATTTTGGTGTTTTTCTGTAAATTTTATATTTTCAAGTTGTCCTTGAGTAATTTGTCGTATTTAGGCAGGGAGTGAATTAGTTCGTACAATTTTATAGTTTTGCCCGCTGCGTTAAATACTTTTAGATGAATTGTCTATTTTAATTATATCTTCTTTTATTCTTATTGAGGGGAGGCATCTAATTATTTATGGAATTTCATGTTTCTTACTAAGTTAATTAAGCCTTTCTCAAAGTTGTCTCGTTCTGTACGTTGCCAGAGAAAATGTTTAAAGTCGTATATTTCCTTGAATATGTTGGTTTGTTTTGTTTTTATGGCATATCAACCTCGGCGGGTCATTTATTACCAACTAAATTTTATTTATTGCTGGTAATAGCTTTTTCTTTCAACACTTTATTGTTTGTTATTTTTTATATAAGTTTTGTGTCTAGTAATAGTTTTTTTTTTCTTTTCGAGTATCAAGATTCATTTGGATTTGTTTTTTTAAGGACAGGGTCTAATACCTTTCCCCAGGGTACCAGTGCTTAAGTGAATGCAGGGTATTCAACTAGAATTCGAACTCAGCTCACCGATTTCTCTTTCCGAAAGGATATCCACTGCACCACAACGCTTACAGCACCTGGTATTCCCAAGCGGTCACCCATCTAAGTACTGACCAGGCTCAACTTCAGTGATCGAGCGAGAACCGGTGTATTTAACGTGATATGGTTGTAAGACCCTTGAATATGTGATTTGTGTTAACTTTATTGGTTTAAAAAGAAATGCACTTTCCATCTCATTATTACTTATGAAGCTTTCTATTTTTCTATTAATTTTAGTTTTTAGGGGGATGGTGGTGGGATTGATATTTTTTTGGAGGGTAAGTAGTTGAAGCTTTGGAATGTATGACACTGAGATCCGAAAACAAATTGGCATAGTCAAGGATGCATTCCAGAAGTTGAGTAGGGTATTGAGAAACAGGAAAATTTCGCTAGGAACAAAGAAGAGGGTACTACATTGCCATGAGATGTCTCTTCTTCAATATGGTAGTAAATGCTGAACAATCTCCTCAAAGATGAAGAAGAGACTGGAAGCAACCGAAATGTGAACAATCTCCTCAAAGATGAAGAAGAGACTTGAAGCAACCGAAATGTGACGAATCTCTTCAAAGATGAAGAAGAGACTTGAAGCAACAGAAATGTGAAGAATCTCTTCAAAGATGAAGAAGAGACTGGAAGCAACCGAAATGTGAACAATCTCCTCAAAGATGAAGAAGAGACTTGAAGCAACAGAAATGTGAAGAATCTCTTCAAAGATGAAGAAGAGACTTGAAGCAACAGAAATGTGAAGAATCTCCTCAAAGATGAAGAAGAGACTGGAAGCAACCGAAATGTGAACAATCTCCTCAAAGATGAAGAAGAGACTGGAAGCAACCGAAATGTAGTTCTACAGAAAGATACTGAAGATACCCTGGACTGAACATGTGAGCAACGATGAGATTTATGAGAGGATGGAAACGAAAAGGAAACTGATACTTATCTTCAAAAAAGATAGTTGAATTTCCTGGAACATGTAATGAGGAAGGAGGGCTTACAGAATCTGATACTCACAGAACATATAGAGGGAAAGATAGAAGGGCAAAGCAACGCGTGACATATTTAATAGGCTTGAGCAAATGGATGGCAGAACAGGGTTTGGGAAGAGTAATAAGGGAAAGGGTGTTAAGAATAGCAAGAGATAGGGAGATGTGGATGGTCATGATCGCCTACGTCCTGAAGGGACACGGCACATAAAAAAGATGATATTCGGTCATTATTAAAAAAAAAGGGAATTTTTCTGTATAACTAAAAGGAAATTTATCGATTTCGTAAGTTTTTTTTATTTCAGAATAATCAAACAATATCACAATATCACAAAAAAAAATGTCTGCATTTAATCACTCAGTTTATTTCGTTCAGCCAATCAGCAATTGAGTCGTTTAATTGAAACGGACTTCAGTTTCTATGACGCAAAATTCAGCGTTCCATCTTTTATAAGATATGCACTTACGCACATGATCAAGTTACAGGAAACAAGACAATGAAGAAGATTGATAATTCATTAAAGTATGTCGATGTCTTTTGTTGTTGTTTTTTTATTAAAATATATAGATGTCTTCTGTTTTTTTTTCATTAAAGTATGTCGATGTCTTGTTTTATTTTTGTGTGTGTCTATGAAACGGATGAACGATTACGAAAGGTTTTTGTTTTTAAGTAGTCAAGCTAAAGTCACCTGCTTCGTCTCCTCTAAATAACCATGTTTCTTCTTCTTCTTCTTCTTCTTCTTCTTCTTCTTCTTATTATTATTATTATTATTATTATTATTATTATTATTGACTTAGAGAGTAGTACGCCCACAAAGTGACACTTGACTAAAAAGGCACTAAATACAATATACTCATGATGACCCCAGCCTGATAATCGTATAGCAGGCACATGCATCACAGCCAAATACGCAAAATATGATAATAGGTTTTGATGGAAAAAAACAAAAACAGCGCATGCTCCTGCATGTTATTAACCAGTTAGAAAAGCCTCCTAATTTGGTATCTCATTCCGATCAGACAATTTCAAATTAAGAGCTTTTCCAAGTATCTCGATGTAACCTCCAAATGACCTGGCTGCCCAATTCTTCGAAATTCGAAAACAAACCTTTCCACGTCTTACCATGACGTTCTCCCACTACTCTCGCTCATGGACAGAGATGACACGGTGTATCAGCCACTAAGCGACATGCCCAACTGTTTATGCTCAGGCATGTAACAAATAAATCTGTGGTACTGAACGGGATTATTACTGTAGCCTAGAAAAAAAATATGGGCATGCTAACACCTCCAATCAATTAAGATCAGAAGCCATGAAAGCCAAGATTAGCGCAGCATTAGTCAGTTATTATTATTGTTATTATTTTTATTTTCATCATATTTTTATTTCTGCTATGGTCACACTACCTATCAAGTCTGTGGGAAGACCTAAGGCAGGTATTGGTGTTCGGTTATAGCTACATGTCATTATTTGTTTTTCTAACTTCCATAACATCACCAGCGTTATACGGACAAAGTTCTTCTTAGTGTCTGGGCTGTACTTATCAAGGCAATATTTTGTATTATTATTGTTATTATTATTATTATTATTATTATTATTATTATTATTATATCATTTTCTTCCGCAATCAAGACGGAATGATTTATTATTTATCTGAGTTAATATGGTATAATTAGAGGCGCAAACGAACGTACAAACCAACGGCGGAAGACGTAGATTATTATTATTATTATTATTATATTTTTTTATTTCTGCTATGGTTACACAACCTATCACATCTGCGGAAAGACCGAAGGCGGGTGATTTGTTATGACTACATTTCATTTGTTTCTCTAACTCCAATAAAATCACTAGCGTTATATGAACAAAGTTCTTCGTAGTGTTCGGGCTGCACTTAACAAAACAATCTTTGTATATCTCTTAAACTGGGGTTTCCAAGAATTCTTTCAATGTGTTGTTTTGTTCCATTTTTTATCATTCCAAGTGCACCTACTATCACTGACACGATTCTTGTTTTCAATTTCCACATTTGTTTCTATTTCAATTTCCAGGTCTTTATATTTTGACAGTTTTCCGAATTCCTTTGTTGCTATGTTACAATCTGCTGGACAAGCCATATCAATTAATAAGCAAGTATTTTCTTTCTGATTTTTAAAAATAATGTGCGGCCTATTTGCTTCAATTTTTCTGCTGTGTAGATGGTGTAATCACATAGAATGGTGACATCTTCTATTTCTGTAACCGGTGATGGGTGATGTTCATACCAGTGTTTGTTTACAGATTTCCATAGTGTTTGCACATTGTCCTATGTAAATATTGCCCCACTCTATCGTGACGATTTTTACATTCATTTGGGGCAAGTACAGAACATCCTGAGATTAGATGGTCTATTGTTTTTTGGTATTTATCACAGAACCTGCATTTTGGATCCACATTATTATGTATAATATTTACCTGAAAGTTCCTTGTGAAAAGACTTTAGAGAATAAAGAGAATAAAGCCTTCACTCTCAGATTTTAATGCAAATGCACATAACCATCGATGAGTATTAACTTTATCAACATTGGATTTATTAGCACGTTCTGTATATTGGCCATGCAGAGGTTTGTCTTGCCAGCGTTGTTTCATCATTTCATAATAATAATAATAATAATAATAATTATTATTATTATTCAATAATAATAATTATTATTATTCAATAATAAAAGAAGGCAGTAAATACAAACAAGATTTACAGTTAGTAGATTCTGTAGAAAAGCAAAACAGAAGCCAAGAACCAACTATTGCGGCAAAAAATATGAAAATGAAAGCCAAAGATAAAGCTCTTGAAAAGATGAAACAGCGCTGGCAGGACAAACCTCTGCGTGGCCAATATCCAGTACGTGCCAATAAATCCAATGTTGACAAAGTTAATACTCATCGATGGTTACGTGCATCTGGATTAAAGTCTGAAACTGAAGGCAACAAGACCAAAGTCTTTTCACTAGAAACTTCCAGGCAAATATTATGCATAATAATATGGATCCAAAATGCAGGTTTTGTGATAAACACCAAGAAACAATAGACCACCTAATCTCAGGCTGTTCTGTGCTTGCCCCAAATGAATATAAAAATCGCCACGATAGAGTTGGGCAATATTTACATTGGGCAATGTGCAAACATTATGGAAAAGCTGTAAACAAACACTGGTATGAACATCACCCAGCACCGGTTACAGAAATAGAAGATGTAACCATTCTATGGGATTACACCATCTACACAGACAGAAAAATTGAAGCAAACAGGCCAGACATTATTGTTAAAAACCAGAAGGAGAAAACTTGTCTATTAATTGATATGGCTTGTCCAGCGGATTGTAACATAGCAATCAAGGAATTTGAAAAACTGTCAAAATATAAAGACCTGGAAATTGAAATAGAAAAAATGTGGAAATTGAAAACAAGAGTTGTGCCAGTGATAGTAGGTGCACTTGGAATGATAAAAAATGGAACAAAACAACACATTGAAAGAATCCCTGGAAACCCCAGCTTAAGAGATATACAAAAAATTGTCTTATTAAGTACAGCCCACACACTAAGGAAAACGTTATCTATGTAATGCTGGGGATGATAGGGAAGATAGAAAAACATGAAATGGAGTCATAACAACAAGCCACTACCTGCCTTAGGTCTCCCCGCAGACTTGGTTGGTAGTGAGACCAAAGCAGAAATCGAAATATGATGAAAAATGACATAATAATAATAATAATAATAATAATAATTATTATTATTATTATTATTATTATTATTATTGCCATTAATTTCTGCTGTATACATATTGTATACCAACCATTAACCTAAGATCAGAAATGATTTCATGACATTTTCCACTGTTCATCTGTGTAAAAATACAAAAACATAATAGAAAAAAAAAGCAAAAAAGAAAACCATTATAAGATCACACTTTACATCGATAATGCTTCTCATGATGCACAAGCTGTACTCGTGAATACATTTTTTGTATTTTTTAAGGCATGAGAAACCACAAATTCCTTTAGTGAATCTAACGCAATATTTTCCTGTCAATCCGAGTGCTCTAAATACAACTGGAATTATTGATCTCCTCATTTGCTACATTTTTTAGATTTCCACTTAAACATCCTCGTATTTTGACAGTTTTGTTTTTGAGATTTTCAATGATACATAGCAATCTGCAGGGACTATTATGTCAATAAGAGATCCCATTCTGAGTTTGTTGCCTTTGATCACGATTTCTGGGCTATTAGCTTTGTCTGTTCTCTCAGTGTATTGTAAAGTCCCAGAAAGTTCTGACAGATGCTATGTCTATAACTTGGTCTGGGTGATGTTCATAGTAGTTTCTTGCAGTTTCCTTTCTGTAAAAGTTGCATAGTTTTCAACGCATATATTAATCCACCCTGTCATATTGTAGTCGCCATTATTATTATTATTATTATTATTATGTCATTTTTCATCATATTTCGATTTCTGCTTTGGTCTCACTACCAACCAAGTCTGCGGGGAGACCTAAGGCAGGTAGTGGCGTGTTGTTATGGCCCCATTTCATGTTTTTCTATCTTCCCTATCATCTCCAGCATTACATAGATAAAGTTTTCCTTAGTGTGTGGGCTGTACTTAATAGGACAATTTTTTGTATGTCTCTTAAGCTGGGGTTTCCAGGGATTCTTTCAATGTGTTGTTTTGTTCCATTTTTTATCATTCCAAGTGCACCTACTATCACTGGCACAACTCTTGTTTTCAATTTCCACATTTTTTCTATTTCAATTTCCAGGTCTTTATATTTTGACAGTTTTTCAAATTCCTTGATTGCTATGTTACAATCCGCTGGACAAGCCATATCAATTAATAGACAAGTTTTCTCCTTCTGGTTTTTAACAATAATGTCTGGCCTGTTTGCTTCAATTTTTCTGTCTGTGTAGATGGTGTAATCCCATAGAATGGTTACATCTTCTATTTCTGTAACCGGTGCTGGGTGATGTTCATACCAGTGTTTGCCTACAGCTTTTCCATAATGTTTGCATATTGCCCAATGTAAATATTGCCCAACTCTATCGTGGCGATTTTTATATTCATTTGGGGCAAGCACAGAACAGCCTGAGATTAGGTGGTCTATTGTTTCTTGGTGTTTATCACAAAACCTGCATTATGGATCCGTATTATTATGCATAATATTTGCCTGAAAGTTTCTCGTGAAAAGACTTTGGTCTTGTGCTGCAAGAATAAAGCCTTCAGTTTCGAACTTTAATCCAGATGCACGTAACCATCGATGAGTATTAACTTTGTCAACATTGGATTTATTGGCACGTACTGGATATTGGCCATGCAGAGGTTTGTCTTGCCAGCGCTGTTTCATCTGTTCAAGAGCTTTATCTTTGGCTTTCATTTTCATATTCTTTGCCGCAATAGTCGGCTCTTGGCTTCCGTTCTGCTTTTCTACAGAATCTACTAACTGTAAATCTTGTTTGAATTTACTGCCTTCTTTTATTATTGAATATTTTTTCTTTCTTTCTTCATGTTGCCTTACTAATTGTATCATCCAATCCTTTGTTGTTTCTATGTATGTTAGTAAGCCAATAGTTGTTGTCTTGTATGACAATTCCAGCTGAATAAGACCTCTTCCACCTTCTTTACGGGGTATGTATAGACGGTCTACATCAGCCTTTGGATGATGCATCTTATACTTAGAAAGAAGCTTTCTTGTTTTAGCATCCATTCGCCTGATGTCGTTTAGAGTCCAGTTTAAGATGTTAAAGCTATATTGGAAAACTGGGATTGCAAGGCTATTAATGGCCATAACTCTGTTCTGTGAATTTAATTCAGTTTTTAATATCATTCGTAGCCTTCTATAGTACTCTTTACGCACTATTTCTTTCATTTTTTTATGGTGAATGTTTTCGCTCTCATTTACACCTAGGTATTTATAAGCTTCTTCTGGTTTCAATTCTTTTATTGTTACAGCAGGGTCTAGGCTAATTGAGGATGTTTCTTGTATTGATCCACGTAAAACTGTAGCTTTAGCACATTTATTCAAATTAAATTTCATTCCAATGTCTTCGCTGAAGCATTTTACAGTTTGCAGAAGACCTTCCAGCTCATTATCATTCTTAGCATATAACTTTAAGTCATCCATGTAAAATAGATGGCTTATTTTCTTTTGTCCTATTTTATAACCACATTCTGTCTTATTAAGTTGACTGGTTAGTGCTATTAATGATATGCAGAATAGTAAGTTATTATTATTATTATTATTATAATAGTAAGTTATTATTATTATTAATAGTAAGTTATTATTATTAATAGTAAGTTATTATTATTATTATTATTATTATTATTATTATTATTATTATTTTTATTATTATTTCCCTACATTTGCGTTGCGTTAATTATTCCTGTCAACGCAACGCAAATGTAGGGATTATCACTGCTGTGCGTTGTAGTGCAGTAGATATCGACTCGAAACGACAAATCGGGGAGCCGAGTTCGAATTCCAGTTAAATTCCTTGCATTCACTTGCACACAAATACTCTTGGGAAAGGTATTAATCCGTCTCTTCCCTCCAGTTATGGGTTAAATAATAGGACCGATTGGGTTCTATAGCTTTGGCTTTCAACCAGTGTACCGCAGCAAGCAATGGGAACTTACTGCGGGAACATCTCAGTCAGTCATGTCTCTTTCAAGACATGATCACCCAAAGCGTGTATCACATATGGCACTTAACTGACTGATTGAATATAATAGTTAGAATCATGATTAAGGCTTCTACTGGTCATAAAGTGGGGGATCTGTTTTATATAGTTATGAAGTAATAAACTGATTCCCCATTAATTACTAAGTAATAATATAATATATCTCTTCTCTCTAGCTATGAGTCAAATAACGGGACAGATTGAGTTCTATAGCCTTGGCTGGCAACCAGTCTACCGCAGAAAGCAATGGCAAACTACTGCGAGAAAATCTTCAGTCAGTCATGTGTCTTTCGAGATATGATCGCCCAACGCGTGTATCACGTATGGCACATAACGTGATCTAGACAATTTCTACTTATCCTCGACTTGTCATCCTTTCAATCTTATCTATTTTTGACACCGTTCCTGTTAATCCAGTTATTACGGGATCGACACAGCATTCATCTCTAGGACGGAGGCTAAACAATTTTTTAATAGTTACTTTTATTTCAATATATGACTGGTGGTCACAGTTAGATTTAAGACCTGGTCGATGTACATTTCGTAATTCGAACTCTCTACTCCACAATTGATGCTTGGATCAGTAGTCAGTTTAAATATTCAAATTTAAATTAAATTATTAAAATCAATTCAAATATTACAATTAAATCATTTTTATTCATTTTTTTTCATTTTGTTTTTCTATAAGTGTCTCTCAATTATCATGATTTTGTTTATCTAAACTTATTTATAAATGGAACTTTGTCTGTGTGTGTGTGTGTCTCTGTGTGTGTATCCGTTAGCTATAGACTTCAAAACGGCTGAACCGATTTTCTTGAAAACTTAGACAGTTGTACTATAAGCGTCTGCGAGTGTTCTTACCTAGGTTTTGTGTCGAGGTATCCCCGATAAATATCGATAATCGAAAAAATCGGGTTATAGAAGGAGTGGTCCGGTTTTAATCCAATTTGATACACTCATAGACAAAGACATAAGAAACGATATTCAGAAGTTTCAAGGTTGCAGTTCTTACAATAGTGCAGAAACTCGATAATATATATATATATATATATATATATATATATATATATATATAAAGCAAGATGTTTGTGTATGTGTCTGTTTATTTGCCTGTATGTCCTTTATACAAATCCTCAATTTTTATCCGATTCTCACCAAACTTCACACAAATATTCTTTAGGCTGAGTCTGAGCTCCAGGACCATGGATTAATATTTAAAGCTTTCATTACACCCGAGCAACGCCGGGCTATACAGCTAGTATGCATATACAAAAGATATACGTCTTCACATTCTATGCGTCGTGTCCCTTTTGGACGTAGGCGTTCATTGCTTTTCTCGTCTCCCTATTTCTAATGGTTCTTAGCAAGCTTTCACCCGTTACCACACTCAAATCCCGCCCTGCTATTCACTTGCTCAAGCCCATCAAGTATTCTACGTGCTGCTTTCGCTGTCTCTCGTTTCCTCTATCTAACCTGGGAGATTCTTCAAGCCCTAATTCCTCATTACACGTCCAAGGAACTTTACCTGTCTTTTCATGATGTTAAGTATTACTTTCCTTTTCGTTTCCATCCTCTCCAAAACCTCAGTTCTTACAATACTGCAGAAAATCGATAATATATATATATATATATATATATATATATATATATAAGGCAAGATGTTTGTGTGTGTCTGTTTATCTGTCTGTATTCCCGTTATACAAATCCACAATTTTTATCCGATTCTCACCAAATTTCACACAAATATTCTTTAGTTTGAGCTCCAGGACTATGGATTAGTTTTAAAGCTTTCATTACACCCGAGCAACGCCGGGCTATACTGCTAGTATATATATATATATATATATATATATATATATATATATATATACAATGTGCGATTGGTAAATTGTCGCAATTATTTTATTATTTCAAATATTCTTTAGGCTGGATTAGTTTTAAAGCTTTCATTATACCCGAGTAACGCCGGGCTATACTGCTAGTATATTATAATCAAAGAAATTTTCAAGGTACCATAACCTAAACCCTAACCCACACTGTCGTCTCTGTTTTATATTTCCTTTCAGATAAACCATTTTTGCGAATTAATATGACTGATCATTTCATATTCATAAATCGTTAATCTGCTCTCCTCGCTTAAAAAATTTAATCTGTCTTAATCTCATTAGTCCAATTTATTTTGCGTTTATTTTTTCAGAATATTTATTTTAGTTGAGTTCATATGTTGTGTTAGAGTGTTAGCTGAATCGAAGCTCCTGTTGCGTGTCGAAGCGAATACTTTTGCCGCTTTACGCAAAATCGATGAAATCGAATCTTTGGGAGGTAGTGTCTAAGCGCATACATTCTCGGGTCAGGGAATAACTGCGATCGTTAAAAGTTTTATACCAGTCAAGCACGATGTATGGAACAATGTCTCACTATTTTTGTGTACACCAACAGAGAAATGTATTATTTTCAAAGAACAATGCACTGAGCTTAACTTTTATGCAACCCTCTGTGTTACCCACTGACGTGTGGATGGAGTGATTCCGGGAGGGTGCCTCTACGAATCTCTGGAGTTGAGATGATGAATGATGAAGACAACATCAATCAGCTAAGTGACAAAGCTTTTACTTGCATTATATATATATATATATATATATATATATATATATATATATATATATATGTGGTGGATCGGAATCCGACAAGATGAATAGAATAAGTAAATAATAAGTAGGAAAGAAGTGTCTTTAATCTAACATGTTTCACTTTTAACAAGCTTCTTCTGCTTTAATACATTTCTGAAGATTGTTAAAAGTGAAACATGTTAGATTAAAGACACCTTTTCTTACTTATTTGATATATATATATATATATATATATATATATATATATATATATATGGCCCCACTAAAAAACCTCATTCACATAAAATAATCCTCACAAAAGTTACTTAATATCCATGTTTAATCCACAAAATAAATAAAAGAATATCATATTAATTCAATAAAATAAACCCATACAACACTAAAAAGTTACTCCAGTCCATCCACTTATAGATAGTAGTAAAATAAAATGTGTCTAACCTTTTTAAAAAAAACCTAACATCCCAATATAAAAATTATCTAGACAAAACTAAAAAGTGACCTGTCCAAAACTAAACTACCTCGCCCACCTCTCTCAACCCAAAGCCGTATCTTTATGGTTGCAAACTGTCGACAGACCGGCTTAGACATACTAAATTCCCATCCAACACATCACTTACATATCACATTCCTAAGAATGAATCGTTTCCACCATTTATTTTCGTTTCCACTAATCACCAGACGAAGGGCATTTGTGCTCTGAAATCCGAGAATTTTTGTGTAGTGATACTATGCTTTTATAACCCATTGTAACAACTATTACAATATATATATATATATATATATATATATATATTAGATACCTGTACTAAATCGCTAAAGCAAACACTATAGTATGAATAAAAAGGTTCCAAACTTAATAAAACAAACTTTTTCTATCAAAATGTTTATATTATTATTAAGAGGAAAGATTAAAGTAAGTTTTAATTATTCAAAAAACATTTTAATCCCTCCTAACATTTTCGAAATTTTGTCAGAAAATTTTGTTTTGATTTGATGAAATTATTTCTGAACATATTATTTTTAAAAAATCTTTGTAAAAATATATCTTTTTTTACCTCTGTTACCCACCACCCCATAAATCCATGAAATTTTAATGAATTTTAATTACGTGCATTAAAACTTTGATAAAATTTAAATTCATAAGCTTTTAATTGCTGGAATAAGTAATAAAAATCAAGCACATTATAGTCTGAAAAGATTCGATTACTAATAAAATGTAAAAAAAAATGTTTTCATCTTTTTTAATTAAATAATTTATAAAGTTTTAAAAATATTTAAAAAATCTTTTAATGAACTGTTGCCCTTAGATTTTTCTTAGAATTTATGATTTTATTACCTATCAAAAATAGAAAAGTTTAATAAAAATCGTTTTGGACACGCATCTTTAAAATAATTTAAACTTTTTTGTGCATTTGATTTTTTTTACATAATAATTTCTATGTGAAAATTATCCGTAAGGAAATAAATACAGTTTTGTCCCTTATGAACGCCATACGTTTTTATCTCTAATGAAGAAGCTGTCAACACAATCTTGATTTACGACGCGTACAGGTGAAAAAGTTCAAATTTGTGATTAAGAAATAGTTTTATTCTAAATCTCACCCTATAAATAAGTAATATTTGTGTAAATCAGACTAATCTAACATAATGTTTGCTAATTTTACACAGATAATGCGTCACAGATGTACATTTTATTTTTGTATGATTTTTCAAACCGAGAATTAACTTTTGTTTACAAAATTGTTTGGATCGCTCAAAAATGTCGGCAAATTCCAAAAATAAAAAAATCTCAAACTCTATCGACTAGCGAGAACATAGTTTAAGTTACACTATATTTATGGGTAAAATACTGAGTATTAGGGTGTGTGTGAACAAAAAAGTGGACACTGAGGAAAACATCTAGCTTAAACGCAATCTTCTTTCATAACATTGCGTTCAAACATAAAATACAATAAGTCGTCCAGTGTCTGCTCTCATATACAGGAGTGGATATATATATATATATATATATATATATATATATATATATCCAATATATATATATATATATATATATATATATATATATATATAAAGTCTGTATATATATATATAAAAAGTCTGCCTCCTTCTACCGAGGAGAAGTTCAGAGGTAGAATCGCCGACTGACGCCAATTCGGTCGGGTTTCAATCCTGGGTAAAAAGCAGTCGGCTGTCTAACCGTTCTGATGTGCTGCGAAACAGATCTGTCTGCGGATATATATATATAATATATATATATATATATATTTTCACTAGAAGCGTTCGTCGAGAGATGTTTACATCACGTGACGTAGAAGTCGATAGAGTTTTTTAATATTTGTAAATGTAAACCTATCTCTAATAATACTTTTAAATGTTGTTTTAATGATAAACACTTAAAATTTTTCTCATTAAGACAACATTTAAAAGTTTTATTAGATATATGTTTATGTTTACTATATATATATATATATATATATATATATATATATATATAAGCTATCCTGGCCAAGGTATCGGCAGTCACTGGTCACTTGTTACCCCTCCCCTGTGAAATCTCTATGGTCTGTTCTTCAAATTCAAATTTACCAAGCAGCTTAACTCGATCAAATTTTTTTGGAAAAGCAAGAGTTGAAGATAGTGGAACCTTCTTAATTCAAATTTCCTGTGTGAAACTGCGTGGTAAGTATGAATTGTTTCCTAAATCTGTATTTTTTTCTCACTTTTCGGCTTTCATGCATCATTTAGACTTTAACTAAGTTAAAACTTAGTTAATTCTCCACCCTTGGAATTTTTTTTTTTAATAGGTGTAGATAGATCACGCTATCGCCCGGCCCATACTCCTCCCCTTGTTTCCGGTTTAGGATGTGGTTTCCGGCTTTCTCTTCTCTCTCTTCAGACCTTGGTATTGGTACTTCCGTGATTTTCCTGCGATCTGGCCGGTTGGTGGCAACGGCTCATCACTGTGAGTTTACCGGGTTGGCAGTTTCCTGGTTGCTGCTTCCGACTGGTAGTTAAGAGCCCTAACTCTTGCGTAGTGTCAAGAGCGGCTGCTCTGATGAACAGTTGTATAATATCGGGGTTCTTGTAGTGCCATGTCGCGCATGGATAGGTGTCCCTGCAAGCGCTTTCGGTGGGCAACCCTGAGGCCACACCTTGTTGCAGCCCTAGCCAGTTTCCCTCCCAGCACAGATCGTGGATAATGACCACCTGTATCCTCTACCCTAGGTCCCTTTCTATAAACAAAAACATGACGAAACAAATCGGAAACGACCCTAAACCAGTTAAATTCAAACCACCTAAACCCATTAACCTTTCTTTCACTAATATCCGGGGCATTCGTACTAACTTTCCTAGTGTAGAAGCATTCCTGCATGAAAAGTCCCCTGACAACCTTGCGCTCTGCAAAACTAACCTCAACTCAGCTATTCCCTCCTCTGACTTCTCCATCCCTGGTTATCTTCTCCTCGTAAGGAAGGATTCCACTGTCCACATGCATGGGCTGGGTGTCTACGTCAGCGAACACCTCCCCATAGCTAGGGTGACTTCACTCGAATCTACTGACCACCAATACATATGTCTCCGCCTGTCTCTCCTCAGTTTGGTTAGTTACGTATTCTTTATCGTTCTCCTTCCTCTCCTGACTGCTCCCTACTAGATAGAATTGCTGACGACATAGATAAGGCTATTTCCTATCACCCATTCTCCCACATATTTGTATTTAGAGACCTCAATGCCCATCACTCTAAGTGGCTTGAAAATGCCGTTACTGATCCAGCGGGCATTCACGCCATGAACTTCGCTATTTCCCAATCCCTTACGCAAGTGGTGGACTTCCCCACTCGCTTCCCAAGCACTCTCTCGGGTCATTTCTAACTACTAGATATATGTTTCATCTCTGCGCCTGACGCCTGTCAAGTCTCGCGGCTTTGCCCTCTCGGCAACTCCGACCACGTTGTTGTCCCTCTCAGTATTTCTTTCCACTCTCACTACCCGCAGGAGCCCCCTACGTATAGGACCTCCTATCTCTACCAAAAAGCTGACTGGGATGCCTTCCGCGATTTCCTCTGCGACGTCCCTTGGGGAAAAGTGTTCGACCTAACAGTTGATGACTGTGCCCCTGAGGTCTCGTCATGGGTGAAAGCTGGCATTGATGCCTTTATACCCACCAGGAAGTATTGCTTAAAACCTCATTCCTCTCCGTGGTTCTCTCCGGCCTGCTTAGGAACCATTACTTCCGTCTATTCTGGAGACAGGCATCTGATCACAATAGGCGTCTGAGTGCAAGAGAACCCTAAATGACGCCAAACGGCTCTTTGCTGAGAGAATGCGACAGCGCATAGCTGACCGCAAGTTCGGCTCCAAGGACTATTGGAGGATTTGCAAACGAGTGCTCAACAATAGGAAATCCTCAATACCTCCTTTAATCCATGAATTTGAGGTTCTAACGTCATCTGCGGACAAAGCTGAGTGCTTTACCCGCAGATTCTCATCCAACTCCATATTTGACTCGTCCGGAGTACACCCACCCGACTTCCCTATTAGAACCGAGGCCAAACTGCACGACGGGGTAATATCCCCGACAGTAGTATCCAGAGTAATTTCAAAACTCGACTCCCATAAGGCGAGTGGAGACGATGGAATCCCGGTGATAGTCCTTAAGAGGTGTGCTCCTGAACTTTCCCCTGTCCTCTCTAAACTATTTAACTACTGCCTTTCTGCTTCCTGTTTTCCTGCATGCTGGAAGTTCTCTTCAGTCGTTCCTGTATTTAAGAATTGTGGTGAACCGTCGGACCCATCCAACTATCGCTCTATCAGTCTTCTACCGATGTTCGGGAATGTATTCGAGGCCATAATCAATGCTGAAATAGTTCAACATCTCACTGCCCACAAACTCTTCTCTGACAGGCAATATGGCTTCCGCTTTGCCAGGTCCACTGCCGACTTGCTAACAACCGTAACGGAGTATATGCTCCAGGCCCTTGATGAGTCTGACGAGGCTCGCGCGGTTGCTCTGGACATCTACAAGGCTTTCGACAGGGTTTGGCACTCTGGCCTCCTATGCAAGCTACGGGGTTACGGTATTACCGATCGCCTGCTTGACTTAATCCAATCTTTTTTAAATAACCGAAAAATGAAGGTCGTTTTGAATGGGCGTGCCTCTTCATCCTACTGCACGAATGCTGGTGTCCCACAGGGCTCTATCCCGGGCCCGACTCTCTTCCTTATTTTCATCAACGACCTCCCAGATGAGATCAAGTCCCAAGTAGGCATCTACGCAGATGACACTACAATATACTCCCGCACCAGTAAGAAACCTGTCGTGGCGGACAGACATAATCTCGCTGCTGACCTTGAACGGGATCTACACTCTGTGGTGAATTGGGACAAGAAGTGGCTTGTCAGCTTCAATGCGTCTAAGACCAAGCTGTTGTCAGTCAACCATCACAGGCAACCTCTCCTGCCTGTGATGGTTGAAGCATGAACCAAGCGAGTCTCCCTGAGAGCAGCACACTACGCCTCCTCGGCCTTACCCTCTCCTCAGATCTAAAATGGAACCACTATGTTGAATCCATAGCTAAATCTACTGCTAAGAAGGTTGGGTCACTAGTCGATCCAGGATGTTTTTTCCGCCTGAATCCATCCTGCATATATACAAGTCAACCATCCGTCCGTGCATGGGGTACTGCTGCCATTTATGGTCAGGCGCCCCTGCCGTTCTCCTTAGTGTTCTCGACAGGCTCCAAAGGAGATTCTGTAATGTGATAGGTACTGATCTGGCGGCTCGACTGCAGCCACGTCCCCACCGTCGAAATGTGGCCTCCCTTTGTCTGTTCTATAAATACTTTCATGGCTTCTTCTCGGACGAACTTAAGTCACTGGTGCCTCCTCAACAGGTGTTTACTCGTGCAACCAGACTGGCAACTGGGTCCCACCCATTCACAGTCAGGTTAGCCAAATGCAGACGACAATTTTACTCCTGCAGCTTTTTCTCTCGCACTTCCCGTCTGTGGAACTCGCTCCCGTATTCTTGCTTTCCTGACGGCTACAACCTCCAGAAATTTAAATGCAATGTCAATACTCATCTATTAACCACTGGACTCTAGCTCTCTCCCCACCCCCGTATATCCTTCCCTTTCTCTCCACCTATGTATCTGTCATCGCACCTGCATTCTCAGCATTCTATTGCTCCTTTCTAACTAGTTTGTACTCATCACTCTTTTCTAATTAATCTTTGTACAGTTATGTAGCCCCCGCGCTCCTCAGTGGCATTTCTTCCTTGCTCGGGGTGAAATGATTAAAATATATATATATATATATATATATATATATATATATATATAACTGACTTAAAAATGACAGAGTCGCCATTGTTTTGAAACCAGAATGGATGTTACTGAAACAGAGATAAAAAAAATCCCTCCATTGTTTACGTGTGCATTGAAAACTCATACATGACAGATTTGGTTTAAAAATCTTTTCATTTATTTATTATTGTTTTTAATAGGTCCTACTTATTGATTACTATTGCTTACCCAAAGCAAGACCTCAGAATAATTCAAGGGAGTCTGTTATTAGGATGCCATACATGAAATGACGCACCTTATAGGAAATGAATAAAACGCTTCTTAAAAATTAATTAACTCATTTATTTTGTTGAAATAGACTTTTCTCTCCACGTACCTCGAAATTCTTTTTAAAAATTTTGATCCTTTGATGTGATAAATTGATAAAATGTTACGATTACTTCTTCATTATTTGAGAATGTTTTATTGAATATGATAAGCTTGTGGCGAATAGGAAGTTAAGAATTAATGGCAACTTCCTTCTTCACTTTTACAAAAATTCACAATGACGTGTGAAATCCTGGTTTTGTCAAATAGAAAAAGGATTGACGACGTACTGAAAGAAAAATTTGAAGCCGGATTTCGCGAGTCGATGTTAAATTAATTTTCTGACCAATGGTAGCGATTTTTAAGACTGAGAAGAGTTATGTACACTTTTATTCTTCCACGAACACACACGTTCCAACCTGCTGACAACCTTCTGATGATACCGAATGAATCTGTAAGTTGTAGAGAGTTCGGTTATGTATGACACAAGGCAGAATCAATGAACATTAACCATCACTCTATCGCTTCACTGGTGACCCTGACATGATTTGAACACGCAACCTTCTGACTCCAAGCTCAAAATTGTTAAATAAGTGATAATCAGTAAGCGAGATATCAGGTAAACATGAAGACATGAAGTGTATATATATATATAAACATACTACCGACCATAATTATTTGGCCACCCCAGTTTAAAAAAAAAAGATGCATTTCATAGTATTTTTAGTATTTATTACCAAGTGGATACTTCTTAGTGAAAATAGAATGGTTCTTTTGTTATTATTACTTTGCAAAATTTTACAAGGCAGCCAAAAAGCCTTTGCTTTGGTCAGCCATTAAGAAGACAAGACTAGTATGGGGAAGAGAGCACAAAATATGGATATCAGAACAGTTCATTTCCTGCACATGTTATTGTACAGTATTAACAAAAGAACCATTCTATTTCATTTATAATTATTCACTTGGCAATAAACACTAAAAAATAGTATGAAATACAGCATTTTTTAAAACTGGGGTGGCCTTATAATTATGGCCGGTAGTGTATATATACTAGCAGTATGGCCCGGAATTGCTCGGGTGTAATGAAAGCTTTAAAATTAATCCATGGTCCTGGAGCTCAGACTCTTTGGACGTTGGCACGAAAGACTAAAAAGCAATAGTTGTTTCCAGTTAAAGCGAAACTGTAGACTGAAAGAAAAATGAATGGATATAAGTCAAATTTTGATTTCCTGGTATCGATATCAAATTTTGAAGGCTAAATAAGTTCTCTGAGTAAATGGTATCATGGCTGAGACTAAGAACTACAATTATACCTACTTAGAACCAAACCCGAAGCAAAAACTAAAATAAAAGGGCGGAAAAAAATACAGACATGCAGGTAGATAACCAGATACACACACAAACATCTTGCCTTTATATATATATATATATATATATATATATATATATATATATATATTATCGATTTTCTGCACTATTGTAAGAACTCCAACCTTGAAACTTCTGAATATCGTTTTTTACGTCTTTGTCTATGAGTGTATCAAATTTGATTAAAATCGGATCACTCCTTCTATAACCCGATTTTTTCGATTATCGATTTTTGATATTTATCGGGGGTACCGTGACACAAAATTTAGCTAAGAACACTCGCAGACGCTTATAGTACAACTGTGTAAATTTTCAAGAAAATCGGTTCAGCCGTTTCGGAGTCTATAGGTAACGGACACACACACACATACACACACACGGACAAAGTTCCATTTATAAATAAGTTTATATATATATATATATACATATATAATTGTAATTATTAGACAGTTATTGGTCAAAGTTAAATTAGATAAATAAACAGTTGAATTAAAAAGTGTTAAATAAATATTTAATAAATAAAATATAAATTTAACATGTAGAGCTTTTAAATATTAAATTAGGAAGATTAGCCGATTATGCGACTATGGAGCCTTTCAGTATTTTAAACCTTATTACATGTTTGGTAGCGTAATTAACTGGTCTTCCTAACAGTAAATGTTCATAGGACTTATCTCACTGACTAATTTCTTAGGTTAGTATAACAACGCATGGGCGAGCCGAAATTTTGACTGATACTTTGTAGAATTCTACACAATAAAATCCATTTACAGAAAGTAACATTTTTTTAAAATCATTTTTAGGGTTTATTTGTAAAATAAAATGTGTCTAACCTTTTTAAAAAACCTAACATCCCAATATAAAAAATATCTAGACAAAACTAAAAAGTGACCTGTCCAAAACTAAACTACCTCGCCCACCTCTCTCAACCCAAAGCCGTATCTTTATGGTTGCAAACTGCCGACAGACCGGCTTAGACATACTAAATTCCCATCCAACACATCACTTACATATCACATTCCTAAGAATGAATCGTTTCCACCATTTATTTTCGTTTCCACTAATCACCAGACGAAGGGCATTTGTGCTCTGAAACCCGAGAATTTTTGTGTAGTGATACTATGCTTTTATAACCCATTGTAACAACTATTACAATATATATATATATATATATATATATATATATATATATATATATATATAATTCGAGAATTTTTGTGTAGTCGGATTAAGTAAGTAATATAATATAATTCGCAAAATGTTTGTAAAATATATTCTAGTATATTCTGCTGTAGTTATACCTTGAATCCTGAGCATGCCATGGACCAAACATGTGAGCAACGACGAGGTTTTGGAAAGGAAGGGCACGAAAAGGAAAGTGATACTTAATATTGGGGCGCTCTCCACCTTTCCATCGAAATGGACTGTTCGAATCACTATATAAAATAGTAGTGATTATACCTCGAGGAAGGAAGTCGAGTAAGGATGCCGAGTGAGCGAGTCAGCCGGGTATTCCTGGTATTGCACGAGTCAGTCTCTCACGTCTCTACGACGATACTGTATACTAATTACCTTGTTTTGTATTCTACTAATCCTCACCTCTTATAAATACTTCTCTTTTCCTGTCAATAAAACTACTTTTATACTATTACGTTGTTTTGTATTATTTCACAGAATTCTGTTACTCGACGTAACACTTAACATCAGGAAAACAGAGCTGAAGTTTCTGGGACATGTGATGAGGAAAGAGGGCTTGGAGAATCTGATGCTCACAGAACGGATAAAGGAAAAATGATAAGGGAAAGCAACGCCTGGCATACTTGATGAACTTGAGCACGTAGATAGCGAAACAGGAGTTGAATAGGATCACAGGGGAAGGAATATTAAGAGCTACAAGGGAGAGAGATGTGGAAAGCAATAATCGCCTACGTCCTGAAGGGACATGGCACATACAATATTTTTGTTATATAACATAAACTTGAAATTGTATTACTTGTGGTGACAATGGAATAATTAAAATGACACTTGTCCTTCTTATGGTAATTATATTTTTCTCTGCTTATACTTTCAGGCCAAGAAATGACGAACGTATCAAATTATTATTAAAATCTTTGGTGAAAACGAGATCAGTTTTTTTTATAATCATATTGCCGCAAGCAAAGCATTTTACTGCCACATACTGCCTATGTAACTATGAGTTACATAGGAGGAAAGTTATGAGAAAGAGTGACAGGTTATAGGGGGTGTCGGGAAGTGGGTAGGAGAAGGATGAGAATACTGATGAGAGTGGAGTGGACGGAGAAAGGAGCATGAGAGAGAGAGGATGCAGGTTAGGGAGATAGGAGATGACAATAAATTTTAATATTATATCATGTCTCTACTAATGCGTACGACCATACCCCATATTTTTTACTGTTTATTCTTTCGGGTCAAGAAATAAAGAACGTATCGTCAAATTATTATTAAAATTTTTAGTTAAAACGATATCGATCTTTGCAGGGGTTACGTAGGAGGAATGTTATGAGAAAGAGTGACAGGTTATAGGGGGTGTCAGGAAGTGGGTAGGAGAAGGATGAGAATACTGATGAGAGTGGAGTGGACGGAGAAAGGAGCATGAGAGAGAGGATACAGGTTAGTGAAATAGGGGATGACAATAAATCAATATTATATATCTTTACTAATATGTATGACCATATCCCTTCAGAATACTGGTTATATCCTCACTTTTTTAGTTCTTAATAAATTTCATATTTCTGCTATCTCTCCTAATCCCCATTCTGCTCACTGTTTCAACAAGCTCGTTAGGTAGGTTATGCGTTGTTTTCCTCTGTACCAATTTTTGCCTTCTCTAAGTCGTCCTGCCTCATTATAGGCCCTAGAAATTTCAACTGTCCCTCTTTGATGTTAAGAACAAGTGTTTTGTTCGTTTCTATTTTCACTAAAGCGTTATTGGTACTCACATCTTTAGTCTCAGCATCCTTCTGTAGAACAATATTTCTGTTGTCTTTTCAGCTGAGAAGAGATTTTTCAGCATTCTCTGCTATAAGTAGAACCGATATTACATAACAGTTAAGTACTTTTTTTAATTCTAGCGAAATGTTCCTGTTTCATAATGCTTTACTTACCTTATGAAAAGCTACTTTCATTATCCCAATACATCCTTGGATTTCTGTGTCTCATTTTTCGGACTATTTTAAAACTCTCCATATACGTTAAAAAATTTAATTAACTTGCTTTATTTTCACAGAACCAATTTGTAACTAGCATTTTGCTGACAATCACACATTCTATCTTTTTAAAAATTGACGTTTAGTCTTTTCTTCTAGCATTTCTTTATTACCTTCTATTCGAATTTTTATGTGTTATTCCTGTGTCTACTATTGACATTAAATATTTACACATTTTTACAAATTGATGTGATGGAATTTCCATAGGTGGATTTCTGTGTGGGCTTGGATATTTCAATGGGTGTATTCTCCTTGAACAGTGACTACTGTACGCCAAATGTTTTATTCATAACATTTCTTAAAGTTTTCATAGAGTTCACGCACAAGTGACCAGATCTCTCTAAAAGAGTAACCGTTGTGAATCGAATCGAAAACGGATAAGAAAACAAAGCACAAGTTTGTACGTATGCGCAAAATTTGTTACAATCATTTGGCATAAATAGAACCCCCAACCCTCCCATAAAACCGTTTGATGAAAAAGTAAACTTAACTTTGTTCGGCAGAGCAGGTTTATTTTAAAAACTATATATATATATATATATATATATATACGTGTGTGTGTAAAATAAAGTCCGTGAAAACCTGCTCATACACGCCTGGGCAAAACACGATAGCTGAAAAATCTAAACATTAGACCCGTTTAGTTCAGTCGTTACTGGTCGAAAGGGCTTTTGTGGGTGCAGGTGACTATCCGAGACAATGAGCCTCATGGAAAGAATGCAACGATTAACCATTGGAAGCTCAACAAAGCTTCGTCAAATAATAGCAAATGGCAACAATAATGATGATGATCATTAATAATAATAATAATAATAATAATAATAATAATAATAGACACATCATAGCAACAATAGGAGCGTTTCAGTGACAATAAAACAAATGAGCCTTGAACAGAATGATGGTTTAGTCTTAAAAACAAAAGAGGGATAGAAGCAAAATGGAGTGGGGACACAGGATCAAAAGCCAAGGACCAGTTTGAAAATATAATGTCATTCAGTTTTAATGGCTTGTATTTCGTGTCGTTCCAGTTGTTACTCGTAGACATACACGCACGCACAATCAAGTGTTTCGTCTGAAAAATTATAGCCAACGAGATAAACAGAGTAACACAATGAGATACACAGGTTGATAAACAGATAGATAGAGAGAAATAGAGAGAAAGAGAGAGAAATAGAAACAGATGTGAATAGAATGACATTTATATATATATACTACCGGCCATAATTATTAGGCTATACCTGTGTTTTAAAAATGATATATTTCATACTATTTTTTAGTATTTATTGCCAAGTGAATAATTGTAAATGAAAAAAGAATGGTTCTTTTGTTAATAATGCGCAATAATATATGCATCAAATGAATTTATAAATATTTAATTATTACCTATATTGCAGCTTCACCAATGAAATAATAAAGAAAATTTAGGGCGATTCGAACGAGTTCACCTTTGCTTCTTTGCCTTGTAAAATATTGCAGAGTAAAAATAAAAAAGAACCATTCTATTTTCACTTGGCAATACATACTATAAATAGTATGAAATACACCATTTCTTAAAAAAACAAAAATCTGGGATCACCTAATAATTATGGTCGGTAGTATATATATACATTGTTAAATATAACAGACAATGAATGTATATTATGTTTAATCCTGAGCCGTTCTAAATATCGTATTTTGGCCTTAATTTCAGGTGACGTCATAGAACCACGTTACAAATTTACGAACTGGTGATTCGCATAGCAATGTTTTATGTCAACACAGGACAAAATCATCTTTGATGGTGGATGTCTTTATGTTAACGTCCCGGTAACTTCTCTGAAGATGGCTCATGTGAGCCGAAAGCTTAGAACCAGCATAATAAAAAAAATATCCAAATGTTGGGCAATTTTTATCTTTATGTTCACCTGAAATTAAAGCCAAAATACGATGTTTAGAACGACTCATGATTAAACATATTAGACATTCATTGTCTGTTATATCTAACAGTATATATATATATATATGTGTGTGTGTGTGTGTGTGTGTTTGCGTGTGTGCGTGTGCGTGCATGTGTGTGTGTGTGTGTGTGTGTGTATGTGTAAAGTAAAAATGTAACTAATTTATCAAAACTTTTAAATTGAAGAAGCAGTCTTAAATATTCATCAGATAAATTGAAAAGTCTAGGAAAATTATGTGAAGTACCGTGCATGCTTGTGTATCAAGTGACATTTGAAGACCTAAAACAGATGCTAATTTTAAAACGATTGCATCATACACGTGATATGATATAGCATGTATATAGCTGGCTATACAAACACTAATTTTATGACGCAACTCTTTTAGAATTAGCTTCAGATTTAGGTCTTCAAAAACCGCATGATATACGAGTTTCTACGCTAATTTCGTGAATCTCTAATAAATGTAAATGATGTTGTGGATTTGTTTTTGTTTGATTTTTCGCTTTTGTTTTAATAGCATTATTTACCCCATTTTCTTTATTGGGCATTAAATTACCTCATTTAGCTTCCGTAATAATTTTAATAGAATCATTTACTTGTTTTTCTTTGTTGGAAATTAAATTACCTCACTTAGCTTCCGCAATAATTTTAATAACATGATTTACTCCATTTTCTTTATTGGACATTAAATTATCTCACTTAGCTTCCGCAATAATTTTAATAGAATAATTTACTTGTTTTTCTTTATTGGACATTAAATTGCCTCACTTAGCTTCCGCAATAATTTTAATAGAATCATTAACTTCTTTTTTTTTTTGTTGAACATTATATTACCTCACTTAGCTGTCACAATAATTTTCATACAATCATTTACTTGTATTTCTTTGTTGGTCATAAAATTACCTCACTTAGCTTCCGCAATAATTTTAATAGAATCATTTACTTTTTTTCTATATTGGATATTAAATTACTTCACTTAGCTTCCGCAATAATCTTAAGAACATCATTTACTCCATTTTCTTTATTGCACATTAAATTACCTCACTTAGCTTCCGCAATAATTTTAATAGCATGATTTACTCCATTTTCTTTATTAGACATTAAATTACTTCACTTAGCTTCCGCAATAATTTGAATAGAATCATTGACTTCTTTTTCTTTGTTAGAAATTAAATTACCTCACTTAGCTTCCGCAATAACTTTAATAATATCATTTACTCCATTTTCTTTATTGCAGATTAAATTACCTCGCTTAGCTTCCGCAATAATTTTAATAGCATGATTTACTCCATTTTCTTTATTAGACATTAAATTACTTCACTTAGCTTCCGCAATAATTTTAATAGAATCATTAACTTTTTTTTTTTTGTTGAACATTATATTACCTCACTTAGCTTTCACAATAATTTTCATACAATCATTTACTTGTATTTCTTTGTTGGTCATAAAATTACCTCACTTAGCTTCCGCAATAATTTTAATAGAATCATTTACTTTTTTTCTATATTGGACATTAAATTACTTCACTTAGCTTCCGCAATAATCTTAAGAACATCATTTACTCCATTTTCTTTATTGCACATTAAATTACCTCACTTAGCTTCCGCAATAATTTTAATAGCATGATTTACTCCATTTTCTTTATTAGACACTAAATTACTTCACTTAGCTTCCGCAATAATTTGAATAGAATCATTGACTTCTTTTTCTTTGTTAGAAATTAAATTACCTCACTTAGCTTCCGCAATAACTTTAATAATATCATTTACTCCATTTTCTTTATTGCAGATTAAATTACCTCGCTTAGCTTCCGCAATAATTTTAATAGCATGATTTACTCCATTTTCTTTATTAGACATTAAATTACTTAACTTAGCTTCCGCAATAATTTTAATAGAATCATTAACTTTTTTTTTGTTGTTGAACATTATATTACCTCACTTAGCTTTCACAATAATTTTCATACAATCATTTACTTGTATTTCTTTGTTGGTCATAAAATTACCTCACTTAGCTTCCGCAATAATTTGAATAGACTTCTTTTTCTTTGTTCGAAATTAAATTACCTCACAAGCGGGAAGCGCGAGAAAAGAAGAAGATAGAGTAGAAATAGCAGCTGTATTTGGTTGTTTTAAGTGTGAAATGGTGGAACCTTTTTACCAGTCTGGTTGTTCGATTAAATTCTTGTAGAGGAGGCACCAGGGATCTAACCTTGTCGGTGCAGAAGCCATGCAAAATTTCTGATGCTTGGGGTAAAACGATTAAATATACAGGGATTGTACAAGGTAGAAAGAAAGTATGAGATCAAGATACACAGGATGATGTAGAAAGGACTGGAGTCAAGTGGATAAGTGATGGGAATTGACATTGCATTTAAATTCCTGGAGGTTGTAGCCGTCAAGAAAGTAAGTATACGGAAGGGAGTTCCACAGGCAGGAAATGCGAGAAAAGAAGCTGTAGTGTATTCTTATCATTGGAGTTTATAATAAAAACATTGTATCACCTGATGTGATGTGGAATATAGCACTGAAACACGGTAGCTCTTGTGTAGTAAAAAATGTTTTTGTTATAAAATTCAATAATAAGAATATTACAATAAACATTGCAAATCTACTACATATCAAGCACTGTTAAAAAGTAAATGCTACAAACTGTAGAGTTTCATTCCATTAGTCCTTTATGATATTAATATATATATATATATATATATATATATATATATATATATATATATATATATATATATAATATATATATATATATATATATATATATACATACATATATATATGTATATATATATATATATATATATACATATATATATATATATATATATACGAGATTATAATTGTACTCGTCTCAAAAGCTTTCATCAAAAACTATCGAACGAAGAAAAAATGGTTGTAAAAAAAGAAAGAGCTTAGTGTATGAAAGTCAGTCAAAAGTGCTCGGACCGAAATCAGCTCGAAGCCCAACGAAAAAAAACCGACACGAAAATCATCTAACAGAAAGCACTCAATACAAAGGTAGAGCAAACTAAATAGCACCTAAAGAGCAAGACGAACCTACCTAAATTTCACCTGAACGGATCGTCAGGGAAAGCTGGATTTCCCTGACGATTCGTTTAAGTGAAACCTATGTAGGTTCGTCTGGCTTTTATGTGCTATATATATAGAGAGAAAGCCAGCTTTCCCTGACCATCCGTTTAGGTGAAACCTAGGTAGGTTCGTCTGGCTTTTTAGGTGCTATATATATATATAAGAAAATAAAGTAAAAGAACAGGAAAGTTAATATTGTAATTTTGTTATTACAATAGTTTAACAAAGTTACAATATATATATATAGAAGCAAAATAAACAAAACGCATGAAGAGTAAAGACACTCTAATAATGCTACCACGAAACATCGAAGCCGAGGTGACTAAAACAATAAAACCACTCCATATCAATATTACACACACACACACACACACACACACACACACACACACACACACACACACACACACACACACGGTTAGGGTTATGTTTAGTGTGTGTGCGTGTTTGTGTGTGTGAAACCATTGGGTTATTTATCCGGCATTATATCCTATTACTCCAAACATTTTATTATGTATACCCATGTTTGAGCCGAAGCCATGCTTTATTTTAGTTTTAAACAGTTATATTTATGTCTACCGGCCTGCGCATTCAAAGGCTTAATAAAGAAAATGTACCTTTCGGCCACATCTATCTATACGGGCTGACTGAAAAGTAACTTCTTTTTTTATGTATGCTGGACTCTTCCGTCTTGTAAAATTCTAGTTAGACTGGAGAGCTCATACATAAAATATGCAGGTACTTTTCAATCACCCTATATATATATATATATATATATATATATATATATATATATATATATATATATATTTAATCGTGTCACCCCAAACAAGGCATTCCACTGCCACTATAGCGCAGGGGGGCTACATAGAGGGATTTGGTATAGGAAATGTCAGAAGGAGGGTGATAGACGACTTAGGATGTACATAGGGAGAGAGTTGGAGAGAGTGGGTGTGAGTTAGTGTGTTAGGAGGTGTCTATTGATCTTACATTTAAAATCCTGGAGGTTGTAGCCGCCGGGGAAGCAAGCATGCGGTAGGGAATTCCACAGGCGGGAAGTGCGAGGAAAGAAGCTGTTGGAGTAGAAATTGCGGTTGTCTGTGGTGGTTAATTGACAGCAACTTCGTTTTGGAAGAATTGAATTTTACGAGCCATTTCTTACCCCAATCCACCACGGATTGGAGGTCCTTCTCAAGCTCAGCAGCGAGGTTCGCCTTGTCACCAACACCAGTTTTTTGATCGAGGCGAGAGTAAACTGTGGTATCATCGGCGTACATGTCTACTTGTGATCTTATGGTATCGGGGAGATCATTGATATAGATTAGAAAGAGCGTAGTACATAGGACAGAGCCTTGTGGTACACCCGCGTTTGTAGGGTAGTTCTGGGAGGCATGTCCATTTAAAACCACCTTCAGTGTGCGGTTAGAGAGGAATGACCGGATTAAGTCCAACAAAAGTCCAGTTATGCCATAGCTTCGGAGTTTCCGTAGAAGGCCGGCATACCATACTCTGTCGAATGCTTTAGAGATATCCAAGGCGACGGTTCGGGCTTCACCATTCTTGTCGAGAGCCTGGTATATATACTCGGTGATGGTCGTTAGCATATCAGCAGTGGACCTGGTGAAGTGGAAGCCATACTGTTTGTCCGAGAGGAGCCCGTGGGCTGTGAGATGCTGAACGACCTCGGCATTGATAATGGCTTCGAACACTTTGCCGAAGATCGGAAGAAGGCTGATGGGGCGGTAATTTGCGGTGTCCGATTGTTCACCAGTGTTCTTGAATATTGGAACCACAGAAGAAAACTTCCAACAGGCAGGAAAGCAGGAGGAAGATAGGCAGAGGTTGTAGAGCTTAGAAAGGATAGAGGAGAGTTCAGGGGCACAATTCTTCAAAACTATGATTGGGATTTCATCCCCACCACTCGCTTTGTGAGGGTCCAGTTTTGAGATTATGCTAGAAATCAGCGAGGGCATGATGTGGACGTCATTCAATTGGGCCTCGGTTCTAGATGGGAAATCGGGTGTATGGATTCCAGACGAATCCAGAGTGGAATCTATGGGCAAAGCATTCAGCCTTGTCCGCTGAGTACGTGAGGACCTCAAAGTCGTTTATTAGTGGGGGTATTGAGGACTTACTCTTGCTAAGCACGCGTTTGCAGAGGCGCTAGTAGTCTTTGGTACCGAACTTGGAGGATGCTATGCGATGCTTCATCCTGGTAGCAAACAGCATCTTAGTTTCGTTAAGTATCTTTTTACACTTATTACGAGCTGAGGCGAAAAGGCGCCTGTTTTGGTCCGACACGTGGCTAGAAGTGATTCCAGTGGGCAATGGCGGCAGAGCAAGCGGGGGTGAACCAGGGAGACGAATGGGATTTAAGCTGAAATTTCCTGGCAGGGATGAAAGCATCGATGCCAGCCTTAACCCAGGAGGAGAACTCTGATGCACAGTCTTCGACGGGAAGACTAAAAACATTGTTCCAAGGGACGTCGCAGAGGAGGTCACGGAACGAATCCCTGTCTGCTCTTTGATAGCAGTAAGATATTCTGTTGGTCTGGGTTTCTTGGGTAGGGGTGAATTGGAACGAGATGTTGGCAGAAACTACGGCATGGTCAGAATTTCCGAGAGGGCAGAGCTGTCTGGTGGAGCAAGAATTTGGGGTGGAAGTGAAGCAGAGGTCTAGTAGCGAGTCCCTTCCGTTAGAGGCTATTAGAGAAACGCGTGGCGAAGTCCACCACTTGCGTAAGGGATTGAGAGATCGAAAAATTAATGGTGTGGACACCAGCAGGGTCGGTTACAGAGTTTTCCAGCCACCTAGTGTGGTGGGCGTTAAAGTCTCCAAAAAATAGTCGCCGAAAATATGGGCAGATGGGTGCGAAGAAATAGCCTTGTCGATATTGTCAGAGATGCTGTCAAGTACCGAACAGTCAGAGGAGAAGGGGGAGCGGTAGAGGAAGAAGAGCTAGCTAACAGAGCTTAGAAGTGAGAGACGAAAGCACATGAAAGACTGGTCCAGGGATTCGAGAGATGTTACTCTAGCTAAGGGGAGGTGTTCACTGACATATACACCAAGCCCATGCATATGGACGTTGGAGTTCTTCCTGAAGAGGGGAAGGTAACCAGGAACATAGAACTCAGAGGAGGGGATAGACGGGTTAAGGTTAGCTTTGCATAGGGCTAAGATGTCAGGTGAGTTAGTTTGGAGGAATGCTTGTACGCTATAAAAGTTAGTGCGGACACCGCGTATGTTAGTGAAAGAGACACAGAGAGGTTTGGGCGTTTTCCGAGTAGCTGGTTTGATTTTGGTATTTTGTTTGTTATTTTTCATGATGTTTTGGTTGAGGAGAGAGGACTAGGGCAGAATCAGTTGGTTACTATTTGCAGCCTGTGAGGAATGGAGACTGGCGCAGCCTGCAGCATTATGTGGCCTCGGGGTTGCCCACCGGAGGTTCATGAAGGGACGCCCGTCCATGCGCGATATGGCACTAAAGGAACCCCGATATTATTCAACTGTTGATCAGAGCAGCCTCTCAAGACGCTACGCAAGAGTTCGGGCTCCTAACTTACCAGTCGGAAGCAGAAACCAGGAAACTGCCAACCCGGTACCCTCAGAATGGAGAGACATTGCCACCACACTCACTAATAGCAAAGAGCTTCCAATTGAACTATCACTAAGACCGAAGGAGGAAGTAGAAGGACCGGGAACCCCTTCCTAAACAAGAAACAAGAAGTGTTCAATAGAAGGGGGTGGAGTGTGAAACTGAGCGATAGTAGGTACTATCTACTCCAATTTGGGAAAAAAAGTGGTGAGTTAACTAAGTTTTAACCTAGTTAAAGTCCAAAGAAATTTCTTTGAAAATTACAAAAACACTCGTTCAAATGAACCATAGAATAAAGCAAAAAATAGTAAAAAATACATAACTTTAGCGAGTTTCATAATAATAAAATAAATAAATCTTTCCAACCTAGCTTACCCTACTCACCTTTACAAGCCATTTGGTAAAATAAACTTATTTTGCCATTTTGGTCGTAAATGACTGTGAGTGGTAACTATTGGCAGAAGCTTAGTAAAAAAATGAAAAAAAAAAAAAAGAAATAATAACAGAGCTTAAAAAAGTCCAAAGAAATTTCTTTGAAAATTACAAAAACACTCGTTCAAATGAGCCATAGAATCAAGCAAAATATAGTAAAAAAATACATAACTTTAGCGAGTTTCAAGAAATAAAAATATATATATATATCGGTTATGAATCCGAGAAAACAGCTTAGAGGTAAATTCTAATGGATCCTATTAATATTAAATATTAACACTGATCCAGCCAGGGGTCACAATGTAATTGAATTTATTTATTTATTCACAATATTTATTACATATAAAAAAATAAAAATTTTCAAAATGTTTTGTTCTCGCTCATGAGACGATTTTTAAATTAACTCGTCGAAATGGCCATACGACTTTTGAAAATTTGAATCTCTCTCTCCCTCTCTCTCTCTCTCTCTCTATATATATATATATATATATATCCGAGTGAGTGTAAGGAAGAGGACATATATAGAAGAAATTATGTACATGTTCTAAAACATAATATATATATATATATATATATATATATATATATATATATATATATTGACAGATAGATACACACAAACTCACAAACATATATATATATATATATATATATATGAAGAAAAGACTTATTTGTAAAATCCTAAATGAGATCCTATTGATTGTTGACATTTTTCTTTATATATATATATATATATATATATAGGAAACGACTTTCCCTCTAGTTTGACCCAACTGACATGTCTATTTAAAAACCAACAGTATCTTACGAGAAGAGAGCTTTCGTTCTAATAATTCACAACTCAGGCTGACAAATGCCATTCCTAATTATTTGTCATAAAACATCCCAAGTTGTTAAAATCAATTATCTTTCGGTATATCCAACATCGTTCCAATATTATATGTCAGCTTCAATGAATTTACTATTCACATTCAAAACAATGTTTTGTGGACAATACTTGTTGAGGCTAGCTTAGGTAAATTTAGCCCAGACCATCAAAACTCATAAACAATATATCATTCATTATTCTAATAACATGACACATGTTATCAGATTTCCATCCAAACTATTAAGAATTATTTTAAAGCTGTCTACTGGTCTTTATTTTTTGTTTTTCAAGGTAGAAAGCTCTGTTAAAATTTGATTCTAATGTTCATCCTGAATAAGGCCCAAGGGCTACTCAAGGTAGAGGGTAATGAAGTCTCTTATGCAAAATAAGAACAGGAAGACAGTTTATGCGGATATATGGAAAAGATAACGGTTGACCATAGACTTAAAGTGGGTGTTGTGGTCGGCAAAGCATGCTCCTAGAGATCTGTTCCCCAAAGTAACAGTTAGTCTATATTTCTGAGATGAAGTAGTATATACAGTATTTACATTTTTAGGACTATTTTCCTCATCTTTGTTGTTATTTGTACGACGTTTCGGCCGTTGTACGCTCCGGCCTTCTTCAGGTGCTAGGAACTCCGAGCGTACAACAACGCCCGAAACGTCGTATAAATGGCAACAAAAATGAGGAAAATAGTCCGAATAATATAAATTCTGTAAAGCAAGAGTTCTTGGAAAGAAGCGATCCGAGTGAAACTTACTCCTTACTAAAAGAATACGAAAAGAATGAGAGTTGTTCGTCCACATTCTCCTGATCTTTAACCCGCTTATCATCATTTTTGATTGGCAGCTAGGATACAGTCGCTTTCTCACCGACACAGTGTGGCTTCCATGTGTCTCTTCTACAAATACTTTAACGGCTTCTCCTGCGATAAACTTAGCTCACTGGTACCCCCTATATATGAATTTCCTCGAGCCACAAGATTAGCAACTACGTCCCACCATTGTTACTGTGAAACTAATAAGTTGTAAGCGCAAATTATACTCCAACAGCTTCTTTTCTCGCACTTCCCGCTTGTGGAATTCTCTTCCGCATACCTGCTTTTCTGACAGTTACAATCTCCAAGAATTTAAATGTAAAGTCAATAGTCATCTCCTGTCTCACTAACTTACATCTTCTCTCTAATGCTTTTTTCTTCGTCCACCTCAATCTCATCAGTACTCTCTTCCCTCTCCTACTCTCTTCCCTCTCCTAACACTCCCTGCAACCTCTCACTCCTTCTCATAACATTCCTCCTATGTAACCCCTTGCACAGCAGTGGCAGTAAAATGCCTTGCTTGGGGCGACAAGATTTAAAAAAAAATACAAACAAACTTAAGAACATTTTTAAAAGGTAAAACTTTTAGTTACTAACCAGAGGTGGAATCACTTGTGAAAAGATTTGGTTGCAGTCAGTAAATTTTGAGGAACGACAAATAAATCATCCCGATCGATGGTAGATGTGCACAGATGCTCAAGGCTCCTATTTTGAAGGAGACTGAAGCATAAACATCAAATACATAGAATATGGCAGAGCGTTGCTGTGTAAGAGATATCACTTCGGAATAAGAAATTGAGATCCGGGTTCGAATTCTACTTGAAGTCCTTGAATTCACTTACAAGGAAATTAACTTGGACAAAGTATTAATTTACGAAATCTGTTACGAAAGAAATTAAATCCGACATATTTTTAATTTTTATTTGTTTAAGCCTTATTTTCTATGGATACTAATATTTAAGTAGATGATCTTTTCTCTCTCTTATTAAACAGTGTATTTATTTACATCTCATGGCCTGAATAATCGACGAAAAGCAGATACAACTATTTAAAAAATCAGGAAAATGTGTTCAAAAACACTATTTGGGGTTTGTTTGATCGTAAGTCTTATTTGGTCGAGTGATCTAAGACATGTCTGTGAAAATTATGATTTCCTCTCGGTTTTACAAGGTTTCGTCTGTGAGAAAGGGGTTGAAAACAATTAATCCCCACATGGCCGCCTAGACCAGGGGTTTTCAAACGCGAGAATAACATAGAGGGTCCGTGGTTTAACTCATCACGTGACATTCAAAGTATAAATTTTCAATGTCTGGATATTTATTTTTAATTATTAATGTTATCAAATGAAAATTTAAATTTATCAATTTAAAGTAAGCTTAAAACCAGTTTCTACTACGTTAATGCAAAACTATAAGCTATTTTTAGTAAAATTTTATGTATAAATTTCATAAGCGTTTATAGTGTGTCCCTAGACTAAAACTTGAAATATAAAGGGGTCCGTAAGTAAAACACGGGGTCCGTAAGTCAAAACGTTTGAAGACCTCTTGTCTAGACGCTTTTGGATATTATGGAAACTTTAGTGAAGATTGGGCAGTACCAGCCCAAATATGGCAGCAGTACTCAAGTCTTGTCCTGGTCTGGCTCTCGTAGAGTTAGGGTAGTGGAGAAGGACTCATTTACTTACTGGAGAGGTACAGAGAATCATTATTCAATCATCTTTAGTGAGGGATCGTACATAGTTCCACTTGAGGTCTGAGGCAAGTTTAAGTTCAAGGCGAATGAGATTTTTGAGTGAACGTTGCTTCATTGCGATAAACGGAAATTTTTGGCTTTATAGATATTAACAATCTTGTGGCTGTGGATATTTATACTTTTTAGGTAAAATAGGTGTTCAATATATAAACAAACAAGATAGAAAAAACAAAAAAAAACATGAGTTTCTGCTAAGGACTCTTATTTTTTCATGTATTGAAACAAAGTCTCTTAGGTATGTCCGTTTTTCTTTTTGGCTCAGATCTAATTTATCGGAAGTAAGGATATACATATATATATATATTTCTAATTATTATATGGCAAATCTAGAAAATAAAATAATTAATGACAACAATAAACCCTCTATATATGTAAGATATATAGATGACATCTTTGTTTTAGCTAAGAATATCGATCAAATTAAATATCTTAAAAACAAATTTGAAAGTCACTCCGTCCTCAAATTTACATTAGAACTTAATATTAATAACAAACTCCCATTCCTTGATGTATTCATTGATTCTAGCACACATAAATTTACTACTTCTCTATATAGGAAACCAACTAGCATAAATTCGTGTCTTCTTAATTATAATAGTGAATGTCCCCAACGATATAAGTTAGCTGTTATAAAAAACTTACTTCAACGCACACAAATGATATCTTCTTCCAAATCTATATTTTATAAAGAATTACACAACATTAAGCAAACACTAGTCAATAATGGATTTCCTAACTCCGTTATTGATCAACAAATTAAAATGTATCTCAACAAACTTAACAATAGCTCTAACAATAATGATAATATTAATAATAATGGTTTACATCAAAATAAACATAACACTATTAACTTATACTATTGCAACCAAATACATAATAATTATAAACAAGATGAAAAAACTCTCAAAAACATAATACGTAGAAATGTTAAACCAGTGGATAGTAATAATCAAATTAAACTCATTATATATTATAAAAAGTTTAAAACAATTGACCTCATAGTTTATAATAACCCAACAGGCACTAAACTAAATTCTTTACAAAAAACCAATGTAGTGTACCAATTTACATGCCCATTCAGAGATTGCATCTCTGATACTACTCAAAAACCTAGTACATATATTGGTTTTACCACAACCACGCTCTCCCGTAGACTTACATGTCATCTTTCTGATCAGAGTACTATTAAACAACATTTCTCTGAAAAACATAAACATGTAGGTAATATCAGACAGATTTTGGTCAACAATACGGTGATCCTTACTCATACACACAGTAAGAGGAACCTGCAGATATTGGAGGCCATGTACATCAAATCAAAACAACCAACACTCAATAAAATCAACTTTAAAACAGGAAATAACATATTACATTGCATTTGACTAGATGGTTTTGTTGTCATTTCGCGCTATCCCGCGGTGTGACGTCATAAAACCGCATCGCAAACTTAAGAACTGCGTTTATTATTTTTGGTAACTATTGCCGTTGCCAAGCGGAGTTTTATGTCAACACAAAATAAAATCGTCGGTGATGGTGGATTTTATAATATTTCAGTTTAAACTACCTCTCTGAAGATGGCTCATGTGAGCCGAAAGCTTAGAAGAAAACCAATAAATAATTATCCAAATGTTGGAGAATTTTTGTCTTTATTTTCAACTGAAATTAAAGCAAAAATACGACGTTTAGAACGGCTCATGATTAAACATAATAGACATTCATTGTCTCTTATATTTAATAGAATATGTCTAGAAAATATATATATATATAAACAACCAACTCACCGATGAAAAGACTTGTAGATAAGCAAAGGCGCCTAAAAGATAATTTTAACGTACTAAGGAGGGAACCCCAGACCAAAATCATTTCAAATTGGGGTAAGCAGTTGATTCATTCATCTGTTTATTTATTTATCTGTTTATCCATTTATACACGTGCTGATGTGAGAAAACACAGGCTATTCAACGCGCTAACATTTGATTTATTTTATCTTATTTTATTTTATTTCACTGATTTGATTTATCTTTTTTTATTTTGTTTATTTGTTTTATTTTTCTATTTGGTCCTCAGAAACAAAAGGAACTCGATACGTAAAGCCACAAATTTATTCGCCTGAAGAGAGTCAATCTTAGACTCGAAACACGTGTAGCATCACAGATACCATTATGAACACTTAAAGTATCATAACATGTAGCAACAACAATATATATACACTTTAAACAAAACGTTCACGGTCTCTCACACTTTTTACCCTATATATATATATATATATATATATATAATATTTTTGTGCAAGTCCCTGAATATAGCCGTTGTAGAGAATGCAAGCGAGAAGTAAACTCATATTTAACATCAAGAATAGACAGAAGAGGTTACAGGGACACGTTATGAGGAAGGATGGCTCGGAAAATTTAATACTCACAGGATGGATAGAAGGAAAAAGAGACAGGGGAAAGCAGCGCGAGACATACTTTATAAGACTGAGCAAATGCATGGCGGAGCGGGGTTTGGAAGAGAATATTGAGAATTACAAGAGACAGAGCCAAGAGAAAATCCATGATCCATAATCCATGAAGGGACACGGTACATGAAGCAGAAGAAGAATGATATATATATATATAAAAAAATATTTAACAGGAGCACTATTAAATTGAGCTATTCCTGTTTACCTAATATCGGTAAAATCATTAACAATACCAACAAAAGTAAATTAAAAGATAATATTACGGCCCCTAGTAATAATAACGTTAATAAACATAAGTGTAATTGTAGAACTAAAAAGGACTGCCCGATTAGAGGTAATTGCAATCAGACAAGCGTAGTTTATAAAGTTAAAGTTTATGTTAACGAAAATGACAAAAGCCCCAAGACATACATAGGATCAACACATGATAATTTTAAAAGTAGGTTTTATAACCATAAAACTTCTTTTAAAAACGAGAAATATAAGCATAGCACAGCATTATCTACCTATGTATGGGAAATAAAAGCCAAAATTAAAAAGGATCCCATTCTGAAATGGGAAATAATAAAAAAGTGCCCTAACGATAATAAAAACAATAAATTTTGTAGGGTATGTGATGAGGAGAAGCTAGCAATAGCTAAATTTGAACCTGCCAACAAACTTATTAACGCTAGAACAGAAATATTAAATAAGTGTAGAATGCACAAAATAAAGTTTCTTGCTTAGTGTATCGGACCTTAATGTGAACCCCCCCCCCCAATTTTTTTTTTTTTTTTTTCCTCAAACAACCCCTTCCCCCAAATGGGTTAGTCTTTAATAGGGGTCTATTTATTTGATTAGTCCTTGGTCTGCCTTTGCCCTGACGAGCCGTTGTGCGAAACCGCGGTAGGTCTTGGCGATCTTGCGATTTTTTTCGTGTGTTTTTGCTCTGCGTGACTGCCTTTTTGTTAACACTTTTTGGTTAGTTTAGTATCGAGCACTTTTCTTTCCTGGTGGTTCGTTCCGTTTGAGGGTTTTTTTTTCTTTACTGTGAAGAACCGTATGTATTGTCGGTCCTACGCAGTTTTCTTTTTTTTCCCCTCTTTGTCCAAAGCTCTATAGCCGAGGACAATAACGGAGTTAGATTCTGCTGGTTATTCGTGGTCTTTAAAAATTACTTGTGTAACATTTTAAGATTAGAATACGTACAGAGTCGGTATATATATATATATATATATATATATATATATATATATATATATATATATATATATATATATATATATATATATATAGAGAGAGAGAGAGAGAGAGAGAGAGAGAGAGAAAGAGAAAGAGAAAGAGAAAGAGAAAGAAAGATATGCCAGGGACGTGCCGTCTGGGTAGGAAAGGTAGACAGTGAATACAATTTTCCTTCTGTAACACAATATGCACTCAATCCAATAAAATTATGAAGGTTACTCTGGTCATACGTTGTGGTACAGTGGATATCGGCTCGGAACGAGAAACCGGAGAGCCGAGTTCGAATTCCAGCTGAATCCATTGTATTCACTTACGCGCAAATGCCCTTGGGAAAGGTATTAACCCGTCTCTTCCTTCCAGTTATGGGTTAAATAGCAGGACAGATTGGGTTCTATTGCCTTGGTTCGCAACCAGTCTACCGCAGAAAGCAATAGCAACCTACTGCGGGATAATTTTCTGCCCAGTCAGTTATGTCTCTTTCGAGATATGATCGCCCAAGCGTGTATCACGTATGGCACCTAAACTGACTGACTCTGGTCATTATACATAAAAGGCAAAATATCAATTGACTACATAAAGGTCACAAGCTGTCTAGCCTGAGTAATTACTAACAGTACGTTTTATATATATATATATATATATATATATGTGTGTGTGTGTCATCGTTGGAGAATTATATGCGTATTAATTAATATATATAGTTAATAGCTCTGTTTATATTACACTGAAAACTGTTTTATTAACACTTGAATAATATTTTAATACGTATGCATTCCCATATGTATATTTATTGATTCACTTAACTGTATATTTATATATATATTGATTATTTAATTACTTTGTTTTTGACCATAATAATTACATATAATTACATATAATTACATAATAATTACATAATAAAATTAGACCAGTACACAGTGTTCAATACAATTATATTGTAGAAATTTTGAATATTATTCATTTGTAAATGAGTTATTACTCAACCTGGTTTTAGACCATGTGGTGTCTTCTAGCGATTTTCAATAATTGATTTTATGGGTTTTTTAAAAGAACACTCACGGAACGGGGATTTTTTGAACGCTCACGGAATGGGGAATTTTTGAACGCGCAATTTTCAAAATTAGAAAAATTAACGATTTCATCCTTGGTTGTATGAGCCTAACGGGTATTTTATGCTATGGTTACACTTAGTCATACTTTCAGTACTTTCATTTAGTAATTCATTTTTGTTTGTGAATAACATAATAGCTAATTTTTCTTCCTGGCACAGTCTACACATGTTGCCACCGTTGTAAGGCTTGGCTGTTTTCACGTTATGTCTGGATCTGTTCCATTATTTTCATTTCAATTTTCACACCTGGCTAGCGAGTTTTGGACACGTTTTTAAGTTTTCTATTTTAAATGTAGACTTGAGATTAAACCACCTGGTCTTAAAAGTATATTTGTTTGATCCCAAATATGTTTTATTTTGACCAGTTTTAAGTCATGTAATTTTGTTTTGTAAATCACTTCTTTTGTATTAAAAAGTCCTTAAAGTGGGCATTTATTTTTATCGCTGCAGTTACATTCTTTATAAATGATCATGATTTGTACAATGTTATTAAAATTTCTGATGTTTTGTTTCTTTATCAAATTTTCTAAGTTGCTAGTACAGCTATAACTCAGTTTGATTTTTATTCTTATTGAAAATTTTGTTTAGTTCTGAGCTTTTTGGAAAGTGTTCATCGATCAGTTTAAAAAATTGTTCTATTTCGATTTTTACTTCTAAAAAAACAAAAATAATGGGACAATTATTTTTAAAAATATGAACAAAAATTCAACGAAAATTTAATTTCTTTTTCTTTTTCAGATTAGCAAAATTTATCTTTTGGCCCTCAACAAAATCCGAGGTAAGAAATCCCCAGTCACTTCTTGTACTTTTTCCACTAAATTATCTGGACATTCATTACACACATCTATTTAGAAAACACATGTGATGAAGATTGTATGCAATTATTTTTATCTTATCATTTTGGCGAATTCCGATCCATATTTGACCTACACTTGACTCTAGCGTTACTCAGTATTTCTGAGTATCTCATTTCTCCAATACCACGTAACAACCAGATTTTTGTTGTTTCCACATCTCTCTGATTCTTATTTTTACGGGTATTGTGTATATATTAATGTTAAGAAGTTTATAAATATTTATTCAGAGTTATAACTCGCTTACAAGTTCTTTGACGTTTTTTTTTTTTAATCAACTCACCCCAAACAAGGCATTCTACTGCTACTGTTGCGCAGGGGGTTACATAGGAGAAAGTGATGTGAAAGACAGATTAATTACAGGAGAAGGGTAATAGACAGATGAGAATACTGAGGATGGGGGTGGAGTAGATGAAAAAAGAGCTTGAGAGAATGGATGCGAATTAGTGTAATAGGAGATGACTATTGACCTTACATTTAAATTCCTGGAGATTGCCGCTGTCGAGGAAGCAAGTATATGGAAGGGAATTTCACAGATGAGAAGTGCGTAAAAAGAAGCAGTTAGAGTAGAAATTGCGGTTACATTTTATCGGTTTCACTGTAAAAGGGTGGGACGTAGTTGCTAATCTAGTAGCTCGTGAGACAGCGGCTGCAGCCGAGCTGCCAATTCGGAATCGATCACATTACAGATTCTCCGTCGGATTTTGTCAACGACCCCTAGGTGGATAGCAGAGGAACCCGACCAGGTGTGGCAGCAGTACTTAATACAAGGGCGTATGGTAGATAGATGTATGTGCAGGATGGACTCAGACGGGAAAAACGTCCTGGCCCTGCACAGTGAACAGACTTTCTTAACAGCAGATTTAGCAATGGATTCGATATATTTATTCCACTTGAGGCACGCTGAGAGTGTGAGGCCAAGGAGGCGTAGTGTTTTAATCTCAGGGAGGCTAGCCTGTTCCATGCTAATGGGGGCGGGAATAGAAGTGATTGTCTATGATGATTAATAGATAGCAGCTTCGTTTCGGAAGCATTAAAATTTACGAGCCATTTCTTACCCCATCTACTACGGATTGGAGGTCCATCTCGAGCTCGGCGGTGAGATTCGCTTTGTCAACCTCAGCAGATGTTTGCTCAAGGCGAGAGTAAATGGTGGTGTCGTCGACGTACATGCCTACTTGGGATCCTATAACATCAGGGAGATCGTTTTTATCATAATTTTTATTGTTTACAACGAAAAGTTTTCAATACTAATTGGGAATTGTTATTAAGAAACAATATATTGAGCTGGAACCATTTTCATAATTCCCTGTAAACATACTACTTTTTAAGATTCACAAACTGTGATTGTTCTGCTCGACGAAAATACCAATGCTCATTGTTTCTCAGATGACTGATTCAGAGTGATAAGAAAAAAAAATTGTTCTCTCAACTCAATGTTAAATTTTGAAACAATATGTTGGAACGGTTCTGCGATCTTTACGATAGTGAAGAAATTGGGAAAAATTACATGAATTTCTGTGCAAAATTAGGTGAATCTGTTGCTGAGTTTCTTGAAATGCCTTGTCGGGTTATCAGTGTACATTGATTAAGATCAAATACAGGAGGACTACAGCATGTGTTTCAAGGCTGGTCGAATAAGTTATAGAGTCTGCTGTATCTTTCTCATATGTATGTCAACTGATCACTTAAACTGTCAGGTAAGCTTGATTTATTTGGGAAAAAATACTAGCATAACCAAGAACTTATACTAGAAGCAAACCTTTTGCATATGAGTGGTAAAGGATTCCAATAAATACACAAGGCTGTAAAACAAGGATGGGTCTTCTCACCAGATTTATTTAACCTTTACAGCAAAGAGATTCTGGAAGAACTAGACCCTACCAGGATTTTTTTTTATCGACAAACAAAATTTTAACATAAGTTATGCAGATATTATGAACGGGTTTAAGACAAGGATATGTCTTCTCGGTCAGTTAAGTGCCATACGTGATAACACGCTTAGGACAATCATGTCTCGAAAAAGACATGACTGACTGGGCAGAAGATTATACTGCAGTAGATTGCCATTGCTTTCTGAGGTAGACTTGTGGTCAGCCAAGGTTATAGAACTCAATCTGTCCTATTGTTTAACCCATAAACTGGAAGGAAGAGACGGATTAATACCTTTCCCAGGGGTATTTGTGCGTAAGTGAATGCGAGGAATTCAACGGAAATTCGAACTCGACTCCCTAATTTGTCGTTACAAGTCGATATCCACTGCACACCTGATTTATTCAATATATACAGTGGGACGATTTTGAGAAAATTAGAAATCTTACGAGAATTCATTATTGGTGGTCATAATATTAACAACATAAGATAAGCAGATGACACAGTGTTGATAGCAGATACAGAAATGGAACGAAAGCAACTATTACAGAAAATTGCAAAGGAAAGCGAGAATAACAGATCAAACATTAATTGTCAGAAGACAAAATGAATGCTTGTCAGTAAAATGGACAGTCAAATAGTCAAACTACAAGGTGGAGACACTAAAATCAAACAATTGTACGTCTATTAATAGAGGACGGTCAGTGTGACACCGAACTCCGAGGATGTATTGGAAAAGCAAAAAGATGCCTTCCAAAAGATATTCTTCTTTTATGTGCCCTGTCCTTTCAGGATGGAGGCGATCATGGCTTTCCACATCTCCCTATCCCTGGTGGCTTTTAGCACGTTTTCTCCTGTTACATCACTCAATCCTCGTTCAGTCATCTACCTGATCAGGTCCCTCAAACATGTTACCCATTGGTTCCCCTTGACTCTTTTCCCCTCTATCTGGCCTGTTAGTATCAGGTTCTCTAAGCCCTCCGTCCTCATTGCATGTCCCAGGAATTTTAGCTGTCTCTTCCTGATGCTCAGTATTAATTTCATTTTCGTCTCCATCCTTTCCAAACCCTTGTCATTGCTCACATGCTCGATCCATGACATCCGCAGCACCCTTCTGTAGAACCACATTTCAGTTGCTTCAAGTTTTTCCTTCATCTTTGATGATGTTGTCCAGCATTCACTGCCATATTGAAGAACTGACATCCCATAGCAATCCAGTACTCTCTTTTTTGTTTCTAGCGAAATTGTCCTGTTTCTTAATACTTTACTCAACTTCTGGAATGCTTCCTTCGCCATGCCAATTCGCCTTCGGATGTCTGTGTCGCACTTTCTGTCTTCGGTTATGACACTTCCCAGGTGTTTAATTTTTTGTACCGGCTTGATTTTAGTATTCCCCACCTGTATTTGGCATTTTGAAAAATATGCAAAATATTAATAAACAGGAAAATTTCGTTAAAATTTTTTGTTTTATTGAACTGTTATGCAATATCAGTTATTCTATTAAAATATATTTTCATTCTGTAAAATAAATTTAGCCTCAATGATATATTCTAATACTGTAAAATAAAGTTAGTCATTAGCTAAAGGGTTAGTAATCATGATCACGGGTCTCTTAACTCTTTTGAGTTGTAGGCGCGTCATATATACCGTACTGTAAGTGAGCAAGATAATCTGACGTAGACGAATCCTTTTCAGGCTGGTTTGAATTCAGAATTTCCTTCTCTTATACTGGTTGCCAACCAAGGCTATAGAACGCAGTCTGTCTTGCTATTTTGCCCTAAGCTTTTCAACGAAAAGAAAAATAATTCCAAAATATCGTTGAATGTTGCAGAAGCGGTCATCGGATAACTCAAACCAGGATTTTTCGTTTTACTATTAAGTGAGTACACTTTTTGTTTTTCTGCTTTTGCGGAATTTTTCTTTCTCGAAGTTTGCGTTCTTTTTTCTTTTTCACAAGTGTAATACTTTTTGTAGTATATTTGAAATTTTATTGTTCCTTGAATATTGTATATATGTTTGGGTTCTATATAGAGGTAATACTTTTGATGTCTAGCAAGCTGCACCTTGTGGTGAACGAGTGCCACTGGTTCTAAACCATCTGTCAGTTGATGGCTCAAAGTTGCCATGTCCTAGTAAAATATTTCAGCTTGTTGGCTAAAATAACCTAATGGAGTGGTTTTAATATGGCACTGCAAGGCTAATGGGAAAGACCTCCTCGATGCAGGTTCACAGATAAACTACAACGATTACGTGTTCGCATTTCAATTTTTGTGTAGTTTTGGTAAATATATCTGTTATAATGAGATATTCGTGTTATTTTCTTTTTAAAAAAATCATTTAGACAACAATTTATTTATCACAAATTGGGGCCAGTTTTGCTGAACTCTGAATAAGAATATTTAAAAGATCTACATTATATATGTATTGATCACATTTTAATACAACTGTGAACTGGTTTAATTTAATTCAGACCAATAACTGGTTAATCTATTTTACATTTTCAAAGATTGGGCTGTTGTAAACGATGTGTAAGTAGCTGAAAATTAGAGATATTTTAAATTTCCGAATACGTTCAACATAGCTAAATCCATTTTAAAAGAGAGATAATAATCGTTTTGAGAAAATAGACATGATGTAGAGGGAAATATTTGCTCCTTCTGTTTACATAATGAGGGCTTTAAAGACTGAATATAGCTGACTTCCAACGCTTTGAGGGAGTAACTTGAATGGGACGTACTTAAGATGGAAAATGCATTTACACTAAAATTAGCGGCACAATTACAGTTGTTTATAAGGTGGTCCACAATAAAAGTTGTTTATAAGGTGGTCCACAATAAAAGTTGTTTATAAGGTGGTCCACAATAAAAGTTGTTTATAAGGTGGTCCACAATAAAAGTTGTTTATAAGGTGGTCCACAATAAAAGTTGTTTATAAGGTGGGCCACAATAAAAGATCCGCATGTGTTGGTCAGCCTGTTTGACGAAGATTAGTTCAAATTTTTCAAATTTCTGTAGGTACGTGTTGTTTAATTCTTTCATCTAGTCCTTGAGTAGTTCTCCCTGTGTAGTGCAATCCACAACTACATTTAGACAAATAAATTAGGAGTCTATCTATATTCAAATATTTAAAGAAAAGAAGGAGCATATATTTTGCATCCAACTGCTTTCCATTTAAGAATTTTTTCCATCTACATCTTGTCTATTTTCTTAAAACGATACTTATTTCTTTATTAACTGCGGTTTAGCTCTGATGGGCAAGGTTCAAAACCAGTTAGCCCGTTTTTCAATTTTATTCTTAATATTATCATCATGAGTAGCAATAATAAATAATTTTATCTGTTCATGGCAGTAATGAAGTTTTTGTACAAACAATCATATTTTCATATATATATATATATATATATATATATATATATATATATATATATTGCGTGTATTTTGGCAGCATTTTTCCATTAATGCAGGTTTCATTGAATAATATAGACAAGTTTTGTCTATTAATTTTGTGTAGGATCCGTTCATACCGTCTGATATACTTGATGGTGATGTCGTTAAAAGACAACAAAAAATCACAGTAATTGTTGATTTTTTTATCGGGTCTAAGCTTTCGGCTCACATAAGCCATTATCAAAGAGTAAATATTAACACACAGTAAACATGGAACATTTAAGCTATTAACAATAAAGATAATTGAATTGAAAATATAAGTCCATCCCTACCGTATTTTGTCACTGTCTTCGGCTATCCGCCACGGTAGGGATGGACTTATATTTTCAATTCAATTATCTTTATTGTTAATAGCTTAAATGTTCTGTTTACTGTGTGTTAATATTTACTCTTTGATAATGGCTTATGTGAGCCGAAAGCTTAGACCCGATAAAAAATTCAACAAATACTGTGATTTTTTGTTGTCTTTCAACGACATCACCATCAAGTATATCAGACGGTATGAACGGATCCTACACAAAATTAATAGACAAAACTTGTCTATATTATTCAATGAAACCTGCATTAATATATATATATATATATATATATATACTAGCGGTATAGCCCGGCGTTGTTCAGGGAACTATTATAGTGTTGGGGGAGAACATTCTTTCAGTATAGAAGAAAAGACAGGTTTGGCAGAAAAACTGTTCGAGTGTTGGAAGCAAAGTAACAGTATCGAACTGGAACAAAAACCTACTTAGCAAATCTGTCACTAACAGAATCCAGCCAACGAAGGTGTAGGTAAAAGGGACATCTTTGTACTGTACCTGCTTTAACTGTATTGAACTCCCATACCTTATTCCTAATTACCGATTGGACAACATCCAAATGAATAGGCATTATTGGAGAAAGTGATATTATTAAACCTGAGTTCATCATCCAACTTAGTTTTAGAGCAAATACTCAAGGCTCTGTGAGTAAGGGTCTTAGTTAATTTAATTCTACATTTTGGGGAATAAAAAGAACCTCACCTGGTATACAAACCAGTAAATGTCGTTTTTCAGTAAACTGAAGTTTGAAACCAGAGGAAGATCTGCTCACCAAAAAACCAAGAAAAGGAAGGGAAGAATTAATCTCCTTTTCTTGTGTAAATTTTGAAGCTGGGTGTATATTATTAAGTGACGAAAAGAAATGGTCCGCTTCAGTCTCATCGTTGAAGAGACAAAAGGTGTCATCTACATAACGAAAATAAACATCGGATTTATTAGGTTCAGATAACACACTCTCCTCATGAAATCCAACGAAGATGTTTGCTAAAATGGATCCCAAGGGAGAACCCATTTAAACACCCTCAATTTGCATATACATGACGCCGTCGAAACTAATTTCAACGGATATCGTGGCAAATTGCACCAGTTCGACAAATATCTCCTCAGGAATAACAAGAGTTGACAACTGACTACAATATAAGGCACTAGCAGTATAGCCCGACGTTGCTCGGGTGTAATGAAAGCTTTAAAACTAATCCATGGTTTTATTTATTTATTGGGGGTACCTCGACACAAATCCTAGCTAAGAACATTTGCAGACGCTTATAGTACAACTGTGTAAATTTTCAAGAAAATCGGTTCAGCCGTTTCGGAGTCTATAGGTAACGGACACACACACACAGACACATACACACACAGACAAAGTTCCATTTATAAATAAGTATATATATATATATATATATATATATATATATATATATATATATATATATTCACTTATTTGTGTAGCAATAATTCTTTATTACATGTTTCGTTAAGAATGACTCACAAGATACTTCTGTTAAGTTCTTTTATTATATTTAGAATGGCACTTATACACCATTTGTAATAGCACAACCCAAGACCTTGAAAATTATTAAGATATTATCCGAAAGAACTCGAACTGAGTAATGATTAAAACAATTTCTAAATACATTAATTTCAAAACGAAAACACTTGTTTCTTTAAAATATTATGTAAAATAAAAATTTTAGCAAAAGTATTTTTATCATTCATTTTTAATGATTATTTTTTATCATTTCCCGACAAGTGGGGGGGAACCGCCACTTGTACGCAGTAGGTTACAGTGAGAGAAAGAATTGGGTACAGGGAGTGTCTAGGATAGGATGACAGATGAACGGGAAGGGAGTATCTAGGATAGGATGAAAGATGAACGGGAAGGGAGTGTCTAGGATAGGATGAAAGATGAACGGGAAGGGAGTGTCTAGGATAGGATGAAAGATGAACGGGATTCAAGGAGAGAAAGAGAGAAAATGGCAATTGACTTTGCATTTAAATTTTGGACATTTTAGCTGACAGAGAAGCAAATAAATGGAAGAGAGTTCCACAGGCGGACACACCAGAAAGTAACTCTTAATGAAGTACGAGTGATTACATTTAAATATTTAAACAGGAAATGGGCGGGACCTAGATGCCAATCAAGTAGCACGTTTAAATTTATGAGGACGGGACACCAGGGTAAAAAAAAAAAAACTCGTCAGAGTAGTTGCCATGAAAATATTTGTTGATTTATGTTTGTGTGTGGGGGGGATTTTGCGATTTTTTGTCAATGCGCAATAAACCTACACTGACGTCATTCCTCACATGATGCAGAATTATCGCAACTTCACATCATATGATTCCTATACAAACTATCTTTTCAAATGCAAAGTTGTGACAAATAACATTTGTTCAGCACGAACTATAGAACAAAACATGATCGAACTCATAGCTTTCACTCTTTATTTTGCATTGAATTATTAATAATAAAATAATTTTTATAGACATTAGTTCATTCGTATGTCTTAACAAAATCACATTTCAATGCCAGTCACTACAGAAATCTTTTACGGATCAGTCAGTTAAGTGCCATACGTGATACACGCTTGGGCGATCATGTCTCGAAAGACTGACTGGGCAGAAGATTATCCCACAGTAGGTTGCCATGCTTTCTGCGGTAGACTGGTTGCCAGCCAAGGCTATAGAACCCAATCTGTCCTGTTATTTGACTCATAGCTAGAGGAGAAAGAAATGTATTATGTTATTATGTAGTAATTAGTGGGGGATCGGTTTCCTATTGTTATGAAGTAATAAACTGATCCCCCACTTTATGACCAGTAGACGCCTTAATCATTATTCCAACTATTATATTCGGTCAGTCAGTTAAGAGCCATACGTGATACACGCTTGGGCGATCATGTCTCGAAAGAGACATGACTGACTGGGCAGAAGATTATCCCGCAGTAGTTTGCCATTGCTTTCTACGGTAGACTGGTTGCCGACCAATGCTATAGAACCCAGTCTGTCCTATTATTTAACCCATAACTGGAGGGAAGAGATGGATTAATACCTTTCCCAAGGGTATTTGTGTGTAAGTGAATGCAAGGAATTCGACTAGAATTCGAACGCGGCTCCCCGATTTCGCGTTCCGAGCCGATATCCACTGCACCACAACAATACCAAACCTAAAACTTTTATTCATGGTTTAATATCAAAAGCTTTCATTTAGAATGTCCGAATTTCACCCTATGTGTCTTTATTTTAGATTTCTGTGTGTGGTTGGTCGGCTCGGAATAAGAAATCGGAGGGCTGGGCTTGAATTCAAGTCGGGTTCGTTATATACACTTATCCGCAAATATCCTTGGGAAAGGCATGAATCTACCTCTTCTCTCTTCAGCTATGAGTTGAATAGCAGGACCGACTGAGTTCTATAACCTTGGTTTGCAACTAGTCTGCCTCAGTCAGTTATGTCTCGAAAGAGACATGAGCGCCCAAGCGAGTATCACACATGGCACTTAACAGACTGATGTATGATTAAAGAGATTAATGAATACTATCCCAAATCTCTCTTTCTCTCTCTCTCTCTATATATATATATATATAGGTATAGGTGTCCAGTCCGTAAACGGTGAGAATAATGCAACCAGATTACCTTAATATAAAATATTAATTGGTAAATCCATATAGAGAGCTCGATGGGTGTTAACCAGAGCGATATGAAGTTCATAAAGGAAAACTCAACACGCCATTTCAATTAGTTATAAGCCTGTAGCTCATTCCAATGAGTTTAATTAGCTCATTTCATCAGACCTTACAGTATACCTTCCATCTGGTAAAAAAACTTTGCCGGAATGAAGAGAGGGATAAGAATAAAAATAATAATAATAAACATAAAATTACAAACAAACAAATAAATAACAATAAAAGTAAGGGGAAAGAGGAGAAAGAAGGAAAGAAAGAAATAAAAAGGGAAAGAGAGTAATGTTCTAAATATTTGCGTTGGATCTGTCTGGAGCAGCTCAGGCCGCCATGAAAGGGTTTGACCTCTGAAAAAAACCAATTCCATTGGCTGTTGGCGTCTGTTTGACCCCATTAAGCCAACCTACCTACTTATACTAACTTTTCTCCACATATATATGTGTACATTCCCACATATACTTACAATGTCTGTGTGTGTGTGTGTGTGTGTGTGTGTGTGTGTGTGTGTGTGTGTGTGTGATACTTTATTTATTTCAACCCTAAGGATCTAGGAAGTGTTCTAACAGGAGATGGAAAGTGCGACACGGAGATCCGAAGGCGAATTGGCATGGCAAAGGACGCGTTCCAGAAGATGAGCAAAATACTAACACACAGGAAGATCTCAATAGAAACGAAGAAAAGAGTGCTAGACTGCTACGTGATGTCAGTTCTTCAGTACGGCTGTGAATGCTGGACAATATCATCGAAAATGAGGACAAAACTGGAAGCGGCCGAAATGTGGTTCTACAGAAGGATGCTACGGATATCGTGGACTGAGCATACAAGCAACGACGAAGTGTTAGAAAGAATGGCAACAAAAAGGAAATTGATGCTGAGCATCAGGAAGAGACAACTGAAGTTCCTGGGACATGCAATGAGGAAGGAAAGCCTGGAGAACCTGATACTGACTGGTCAGATAGAAGGAAGGAGAGACAGAGGAAGGCAGCGGATAACATATTTGCAGGGCCTGATCAGGTGGATGACGGAACGGGGGTTGCCAGGAGCAACAGGAGCAAACATACTAAGAGCCACAAGGGATAGGGAGACGTGGAGATCCATGATCGCTTACGTCCTGAAGGGACAGGGCACATAGAAGAAGAAGAAGTAAGACAATAATGCTACTAAAATGCAAGCGCTTATTGCGTACTCCATATCATATAACAGAGCTATTAATCATATATTAATAAATATACATATTATTCCTCACTAGGAGCACAACTGGGAGTTTCATGTACAACGTAATCTTCACTTACTGCGTAGAGACTGCGTGTTACATAATTCATATTTTGATAAAAATATTTCATTAATGCAATACTTGGGCACTACATATATTATTCGTGGATTACGGTTTTTAAATAATTTTAAATATATTGTTACATTTCAAATAGACGGAACTTTTTACTATATATATATATATATATATATATATATATATATATATATATATATATATATATATATATATATATATCATTCACTTATGAATTAGAGCACTATGCCTAGTGGACGTGTATAATGATATTATACACGCTAAAAAGTCTGCTTTCTTTTACCGAGTGCCCATAGCCCAGAGGTAGAATCGCCGACTGACGTCAATTCGGTCGGGTTTCAATCCTGGGTTAAAAGCAGTCGGAGTCTAACCGTACTGCTGAGCTGTGATACTGCGAAACAGATATGTCTGCCGAGGACTATATATATATATACATATATTGTTAAATATAACAGACAATGAATGTCTACTATGTTTGCACATGAGCCGTTCTAAATATCGTATTTTGGCTTTAATTTCTAGGAAAAATTAGTAAAAAACTGTCTAACATTTTAATATTTTTTTATTATGCTGGTTCTAAGCTTTTGGCTCACATTAAGCATCTTCAGAGAGATTACAGGGACGTTAACATAATGATATCCACAATCGAAGATGATATTATCTTGTGTTCACATAAAACATTCTATGCGACGATAATTCACCTAATAGCAGACTAATACTATTGCAACCAAATGCATAACAATTACAAACAAGATGAAAGAACACTCAAAACATAATAGGTAGAAATGTTAAACCAATTAATAATAATAAACAAATTAAGTTCATCATATATTATACAAATTTTTAAACAACTGACCTCATCGTCTCTAATTACCCTACAACCACACAACTAAATCCTCTACAAAAAAACAATGTAGTGCATAAATTTACATGCCCGTTCAAAGATTGTATCTCTGGTACTAATAATAAACCCACTACATATATTGGTTTTACAAAAACAACTCTCTCCCGTAGACTTGTCACCTTTCTGATCATAGTTCAATTAAACAACATTTCTTAAAAACATTGCCATGTATGTAATATTAGATTTTAGCCGATAACACAATAATACTCACACATACATACAGTAAAAAGGACCTTTAGATATTGGAGACCATCTACATTAACTCAAAGCAACCCACACTCAATAAAATCACATTTTAATCTAGTCAAAACACATTACATTGCATTTAAACATGTTTCTGTTGTTAACAGTTTGGTTTCTAACGTGGTGCGACGTCATAGATTTACGACCTGCTTTTGCTATTCGGTAACTGTTATCGTCCCATAGCAATGGTTTGTGTCAACACAAGATAATATTATCTTTGATGGTAGATATCCATATGTTAAATTCCTTGTATCCTCTCTGAAGATGGCTCATGTAAGCCGAAAGGATATAACCAGCATAATAAAAAATATCTGAATGTTGGACAATTTTTGTCTTTATTTTCACCTGAAATTAAAGCTAAAATACGATGTTTAGAACGGCTCATGATTAAACATAATAGAACATATATTGTTTGTTATATTTTACAATATATATTTAGAAAATTATCTACTGCCTCGATACATTATATATATATATATATATATATATATATATATATATATATATATATAAAGGGATAAATATTATATTCTATATTTAAACCAAGCTGGAATTAAAGGTAATTTTTAAAAAGTTATATTAAAATAAACAGATCTAAAATTATATGAAAAAGTATTTTATAATAAACATAAAGGGGTATCTATATGTCAACAGATATTTATATTCATGCCTATCTGTAAGCAGCAATTCATTTCTCTTGTTTAATAAGTTTTACTTATTTAATTGTCTTAAGATAACGAATTGTAAAAATTTATGCTAGCTTAGTATGTAATATTATCAGTTATACACTGGCCGTTTAAGGGACAATTCGTACTTTTTCGGCAGTTGCATTTTTTTTAACTGAATATTTGTATTAAATCCGACCATTAAGATTAATTGACTGAAAATATCTGTTGCATTTGATAATAATTGTCTTAAAGACATTTGCTGCCTAAATATACAGTATGTATATATATATATATATATATATATGTGGTAGAATTCAGTTCGGTCGGGTTTCAAATCCTGGCTAGAAGCAATGGGATGTCTAACCATACTGATGAACTGTGATACAGCGAAACAGATCTGTCTGCGGATGTTTATGTTTAAGATTTGAAACCCGAATTCTACCATATATATATATATATATATATATATATATATATATATATATAATAATGTTTTTCCTTATCCTAGCTTGTGTGTCTTCCTGGGCCGTCGAGCTCTACCTACCCGAAGTAGTTTGTTTTCTACCCTCCTTCATTTTCTGGCTTGGTGCTGGACTGAATTGTCAGGTTGTTTGAAACGCATGTCATGGAAGTATTTCATACACAGTAGGAGGTTGTCTTCACTATCAATCTGGCTATGACAACCTGTGAAACATATATAACATATAATGTTCATATATGTACGTATATGAATATTATATACATTGCCCTTTTCAGGAACTCAAGAAAAAAATCAAAGATTACAAAGTCATTATTTAACATACAATAAAATAATTCATCCTAGCTAGCTTGGGCATTCATGAGTCCATAACGCCAACCATCACTGTCCTCTATTTAGGTCGAAAGATCATTTGGGTGACATTTCACGGCTTCTGCTCCGGTGAACATAGGTCATGACATAGCTCACTGGTGTTCCCTATATATGAATTTACTCGAGCCACAGGATCAGCAACTAGGTCTCACCCTTTTACTGTGAAACCAATAAAATGTAAACGCAAATTCTACTCCATCAGTTTCTTTTCTCGCACTTCCTTCCTGTGGAATTCCCTTCCATTTACTTGCTTCCCCGACAGCTAAAATCTCCAAGAATTTAAATGTAAAGTCAATAGCCATCTCCTATCTCACTAACCTGCATCCTCTCTCTTATGCTCCTTTCTCCGTCTACTTCACTCTCATCAGTATTCTCACCCTTCTCTTTCCCACTTCCTGACACCTCCTATAACGTCTCACTCTTTCTCATAACTTTCCTCTTATGTAACCCCCTGCAAAACAGTGGCAGTAAAATGCCTTGCTTGGGGTGATATGATTATAAAAAAATAAAAAATTATTCAAGGCGACGGAGGCTTGAGCTATGGGAATTTTCACATACTTTTCAGTAGAGTATATTTCACTTCCCAGCTACGTTAAATGTTCGACAGGTTTTATTGATTCATCTTAAACAGTTTGTATTGTGCCTTGCTAGGTGAAGCCATAAATTCTTTTTTAGAGGCATCCACATAATGTTCAACATCATTGGCGACATTTTCTAGATGATATAGGAAAAATGAGGCAACGATAATGGTGTCTGCAGTGATAGCTAGCTGATCTACAGAGTCAATATATGTGATGGCTGTCAGGTGTAAATGGCATTAAATGATGAAAGTTTTTAACAGTACTAAAACCTGAATTATCAATTGATAAAAAATATGAGCGAGAGTAGAAAATGCAATGTTGATAAATATAACTTTAGGCAAGCGAAATTTACTTTTTACTTTGTATATAGGGGCTACATAATGTTGTTAGCGTCTGTAAAATCAGATTATGTTTTGCGTAGATTCTTTTAAAACTGAACTAACTCAGACATAACAAGAATCAATGTAAAACTATTAGAACAAGGTTTTTGATATAATTTTTTTCGTTTGTTTTTTTAATCTCATTAGTACGAAATTATAGATTTTTCTTTTAGTCTTTCCTTCTCTTTAAATTTGCACTTGTAAATCTTCGTGTTCATTTTTTTCTTTAATTTAAAGCGAGACAAAGAGATAGAGAGAAAAAGTAAGAGACGGTTAAGAGAGAGAGAGAGAGAGAGAGAGAGAGAGAGAGTAGAAAAAGTGAGTAGAGGGAGACAGAAGAAGTTACAGGGGTGAGCGAGAGTAAGAGAGTGGGAGAGAGAGAGAGGGGGTGAGAGAAAAAAGAAAAGAGGTGAGAGAGTGGGAGAGAGAGTGTGGGTGAGAGAGAAAGACAGGTTCGAGAGTAAAAGTGACAGAGAGTAGGAGAGAAAATGAGAGACGGTTGAGAGAGAGAGTAGAAGAAAGAGAGTAGGTTGAGAGAGAGAAAGTGATGGGGTGAGCAAGAGTGAAAGAGAGGAAGAGAGAGGTTGACGGAAGGGGGAGAGAGAAGAGAAAGAGAGTGGGAGAATGTGAGAGTGAGAGGGAGGAAGACAGGTTCGAGAGTAAGAGAGAGAGAGAGTGATAGAGTAAAAGTGAGAGTGGGAGATAGTATAGAGAGAGAGTGAGAGTGGAAAAGAGAGAAATGTGAGAGAGAGAAAGAAAGAGTGAGTCGGAGAGAAAGAGAGAGAAGGGAGAGAGGAGATGGAGAGAGCGCAAAAGAAAGTGAGATGACGAAAGTCGTAGTAAAACCGAACGCCCCGGAACGACAAATCAGGGAGCCGAGTTCGAATTCCAGTTGAATTCCTTGCATTCACTTACGCACAAATACCCTTGGGAAAGGTATTAATCCGTCTCTTCCCTCCAGTTATGGGTTAAATAATAGGACAGATTGGGTTCTATAGCCTTGGTTGGCAACCAGTCTACCGCAGAAAGCAATGGCAAACTATTGCGGGATAATCTTCTGCCCAGTCAGTCATGTCTCTTTCGAGACATGATCGCCCAAAGCGTGTATCACGTATGGCACTTAACTGTCTTCTTTATATAGCGTATCGTCTCAGGATGTAAGCGATCATGGTTTTTCACAACTTTCTGTCTCGTGTAACCCGTAATAAATTTTGTTTTACTGTTATTTTGTCTAAACCGGTGACTACCAACGTGGGGCGTACGCCCCACAGGGTGGCAATTCGATTGTTAGGTGTTTTGTTAATAAAAATCTTTGTTCTTGTGATCTATTAGCCTTAAAATAAAAATTTAGCAATGTTACATATATTTCATTCATCATTTGTCTTGGATTTTTTAATTACCATCGATTACACTGCCACCTGGTGATTAACTTCCATTTTAAAATAATTTTAGAGCTTCATTCTGCAAAGTTTCCAAATCCTTCGTATATTCTGTGTTCATGGCATTAAAAATACTTTTCTGAATTAAAAATACAAATAAAAGCTTGAATCAAAGTATTGGTGTTTTAAGCATCACCTAAAACGGAATTCATTTTTAACATAAGAATTATATATCAACATATGGGAGGGAGGACATCAGGATTCTAGAGGTGATTAGGTGAGGCATGGCCAAAAAATGTTGGGAATCACTGGTCTAAACTCTGTTCCGCCATCTATTTAGTAAAGTTCACTAAGTATGTCATGCGTTATTTTCTTCTGTCTCTCTGGCCTTCAATCTGTCCTGTGTGAATCAGATTCGAGAAGCCTTCTTTTCTCATGTGCCCTAGAAATTTCACCTGTCACTTTCTCAGGTTCCAGTTACTCAAGCTCGCTAAATAGGTTATCCATTGTTTTATCTACCCGTAATGCCATCAGTCTGTCTTGAGAGTGTCAAATTTTCCAAACATTCTTTCCTCATTATGTGCCCTAGAATTTTCAACTGTCTCTTTCTGATGTTCTTTTCACCTTTTATTTTCTCTAATACTTTCAGTCAAAGTAGTATTACAGAATTCTGTGAAGATTATAACATAAGTTTCTAAAACTTATATTCTAAAAAAGCTACACACAATGCTTTCCTAGCCTTTGTACTCCTTAGCAAATAGTATCTTTTTACAATCTCTCTTAAACCCTGTTCTGCCATCTATTCGTACAAGCTCGTTAGGTAAACTATGCCCGTTTCCCTATTCAATCTGCCCCGTAAGTGTCTAAGCCGTCTTTCCTCATTATGTCCCTAGAAATATCAACTGTCGCTTGCTTAGGTTCTAGTTACTGAACCTCGCTAAATAGGTTATCCATTGTTTTTATCTGCTCGTATTGCCCTCAGTCTGTCTTGAGAGTGTCAAATTTTATAAGCCTGCTTTCCTCATTATGTGGCCTAGACGTCTCAACGGTCTCTTTTTTATATATTTTTTTATAATCGTTTCATCTCAAGCAAAGTAGGACCGCTACTGCTGCGCATGGGGTTACAGCGATAGAAAAGAAAAGGGAAATACAAGAGACAGGGATTGTCAAAGAAAGGTAAAGGGGAAACTGGGATCAAATAGATAGAAAATTGCAGCTGACGTTGCGTTTAAAGATTTGGAATTTGTAGCTGTCAGGGATGCAAGCAAATGGAGGGGGGTTTCACAAACGGGATGTGCGAGAAAAGTAACTATTAAAGTAGAAGAGACGGTTACATTTTACTCTTTCGAGGGCAAAAAGGTAGGGTCTTGATGCCAGTCTAGTCACATGCGTAAATAGATCTGGTCTGGACACCAGGAAAAGAAGCTCATCAAAGATGTAACCATGAAAATAGCTGTAGAAAAGACAGAGAGAAGCCACGCCAGATCGGCGAAAAAGCGACTGAAGATGGGCTGTGAAGTCAGGGTCTATTACATTGCAGATCTTACTTTGGATTTTATCGAGAACGTCAAGATGAATAGTAGGAGCCCCCAACCAGATATGCCAACATATTTAATGCACAGACAAATGGTAGATTTATAAATGTGCAAAATGGATTCTGAAGAGAAAACTTCTTCGCCCAACACAGTGACTCAAACTTCCTAGTAACAGATGTAGCTATAGATTTGATATAGTCGTTTCATTTGAGGTCAGTTGAGAGCCTGAGACCTAGGAGGTGCAGTGTGCTGCTCTCTAGGAGATTAGCGTCATCCATACTGATGGTAGGCAAGAAACTTTCTCGATAGTGGTTAAATGAGAGAAGCTTTATTTTGGAAGCATTAACAATTAAGAAACATTTCCTACCCCATTTAATCACAAATTGGAGGTCCTTTTGAGGGGCAGCAGCCTGGTTTACTTTGTTAGACTTGGCAGATTTCCTATTGAGACGGGAGTAAATAGTGTTGCCATCTGCATAGATGCCTACTTTGGAACTGATTACATCAGGAAGATCATTGATGAAGATAAGAAAAAGCGTAGAATCTGGGATAGAGCCTTGAGGGACCTCCGAGATTGTATGTAATGATTTGGAAGAGTGCTCGTTCAAAACGAACTCCATTTCACGATTAGATAGGAACAACTGATTAAGTCAAACAATATATGTTTCTCTTTGTTACTATTTTCTCTAAAAAGAAATTCGTCGTTGCTCACATATTCGGCTAATGGTATTCTCACTATCCTCCTGTAGAACCACATTTCTGTTGCTTCAAGTCCCTTCTTCATCTTTGAGAAGATTATCCATCTCTAAAGCAGCAGTGACGATGGAATAATCAAATATGATGCACGGGATTCTATTTTAAAAAATAGCAATTTTAAAAGCAAGACGAGATGAACAAATATGACAGAATCACTCGTTATTCACACACACACATACATAGACACATACACCTAGAAACATACATACATTATATATAAGCAGGTTTTATTAAAAGGTGTATTACGGTAAAGAAAAACCCAACACTCAATAACTGCGAACACGCTGAGAATATTCTGACCGTATTCGAAATATAAAACGTACACACTACAAAAAGACATAACACTACACATAAAATTAAAGTCAAAATACGATGTTTAGGCATTCATTGTCTGTTATATTTAACTATTTTTTTTTAATCGTGTCACCCCAAGCAAGGCATTCCACTGCCACTATAGCGCAGGGGGTTACATAGAGGGATTGGGTATAGGAAATGTCAGAAGGAGGGTGATAGACGACTTAGGATGAACATAGGGTGAGAGTTGGAGAGAGTGGGTGTGAGTTAGTGTGTTAGGAGGTGTCTATTGACCTTACATTTAAACTCCTGGAGGTTATAGCCGTCGGGGAAGCAAGCATGCAGAAGGGAATTCCACAGGCGGGAAGTGCGAGAAAAGAAGCTGTTGGAGTAGAAATTGCGGTTACATTTCATCGGTTTCACTGTAAAAGGGTGGGACCTAGTTGTCAATCTAGTATCTCGTGCAAATTCACATCTAGGTGGCACCAGTGATTGAAGTTCGTCAGAGCAGAAGCCATGAAAGTATTTATAGAAGAGGCACAGGGAAGCCACGTCACGCCGGTGAGAGAGACACTGCAGGCGTCAACCAAGTCGGTATCAATCACATTACAGATTCTTCGCTGTATTTTGTCAAGAACCCCGAGGAGAATAGAAGCGGCACCCGACCAGATGTGGCAGCAGTACTCAATACACGGGCGGATTGTGGATTTATATAACTGCAGGATAGATTCAGGCGGAAAGAATTTCCGGGCCCTGCACAGAGAGCCGACTTTCATAGCTGCGGATTTAGCAATGGTTTCGACGTAGTCATTCCACTTGAGGTCCGCTGAGAGTGTTATGTTTAGAAAATTATCTGATGCCTCGATACACTAAATATATACATACTCGCAGTATAGCCCGGCGTTGCTTGGGTGTAATGAAAGTTTTAAAACTAATCCATGGTCCTGGAGCTCAGACTCTTTGGACGTTGGCACGAAAGACTAAAAAGTAATAATTGTTTCCAGTTAAAGTGAAACGGAAGACTGAAAGAAAAATGAATGAATATAAGTCAAATTTTGATTTCTTGGTATTGGTATCAAATAAATGTTTTCCGTCGTAAACTGAATTTTGAAGGCTAAATAAGTCCTCTGAGTAAATAGTATCTTGGCTGAGACTAAGAACTACAATTATACCTACTTAGAGCCAAACCCGAAGCAAAAACTAAAATAAAAGGGCTGAAAAAAAAATACAGACATACAGGCAGATAAACAGACACACACACAAACATCTTGCTTTATATATATTAAAATCGGACCACTCCTTCTATAACCCGATTTTTTTCGATTATCGATATTTATCGGGGGTACCTCGACACAAAACCTAGCTAAGAACAATAGCAGACGCTTATAGTACAACTGTGTAAATTTTAAGAAAATCGGTTCAGCCGTTTCGAAATCTATAGGTAATGGACACACACACACACACACACACACACACACACACACACACACACACACACACACAGTTCCATTTATAAATAAGTTTAGATATCACCATGTGATATATTTGAGCGGATGTGCGTTGTGGTGCAGTGGATATCGACTCGGAACGACAAATCGGGGTACCGAGTTCGATTTCCAGTTGAATTCCTTGCATTCACTTACGCACAAATACACTTGGAAAAGGTATTAATCCGTCTCTTGCCTCAAATTATGGGTTAAATATAGGACGAATTTAGCTCTATAGGCTTCGCAGGCAACCAGTCTACTGCAGAAAGCAATGGCAACCTACTGCGGGATAATCTTCTGCCCAGTCAGTCATACCTCTTTTGAGACATGATCGCCCTAAGCGTGTATCTCGTATGGCCCTTAACTGACTTATTAGCGTAAACTAAAAACCATATATTTCTCGAGCCTACTCTCGCGAAAAGTTTTTTATAAAACCCCACAGTTTCAACTTTCAAGGGCAGAGATGAAGCCGAGCAGATGCGATTGTCCCCACCTCTACAAAAGTGGTTGTTGTGACTTCAAAGGAATCAACTACAACAACTACAAAAATGGTCTGTAAATCTTTCCTAACAATAAGGTCTTTTCTTTAACAACATTTGTCTTAATCTTTTTTAAACCACAGTTCTTTCTGTGTACCAACCACCAAAACGTACTGATGTTTGCAAATATAAACGTCCATACATGGGATTATCGTAAATTAGGAACGTTAACAATAGGATGTGCGTCGGACTGGAAAGAGAAAACGGAGAGCCGAGTTCGAATTTCAGTCGAGTTCGTTACATTCACTTATGCACGATACCATGGGAAGGGTATCAATCGCTTTTTCCTCCGGTTATGGGTTGAATAGCAGGACAGATTTGGTTTCTTGGTTGGCAAGCTATATGCCGCAGAAAGTAATGGCAATCTACTGCCGAAAAATCTGCCTAATCAGTCATATCTCGAAAGAGACATGATCGCTCAAGCGTGTATCACATATGACAATCAACTGACTGCAACAGTAGACATCAGGTAATCAATAAATGTGTTAACACCCCATAAAAACAATCAACTTAGTACTAAAAAGTAATATTTTCAACTAGAGTACTATTTGTTTTAAATCAGTTTAATTAAACTTTCAATCTTCTTACCATTCATTCGTGCATAGAATACTGTTGCCATAACTGGTTGGGTGCTCATGATATTCATCTTGGAGTTCTCGAAAAAAATCCAAAGGAAGATCTACATTGTATTCGGCTTACGGCCATATCACATTCAATACACCAGTTCTCGCTCGATAACTGAAGTTAAGCAACGTTTAGCCTGGTCAGTACTTAGATGGGTGACCGCTTGGGAATACCAGGTACTGTAAGCGTTTGAGATCGCTGAGCCAAAGTTCGAATTCCAGTTGAATACCCTGCATTCACTTAAGCACTAGTACCCTTGGGAAAGGTATTAATCCGTCCCTTCCCTCCAGTTACGGGTTAAATAACAAGGGTAGGACTTGGGGACCCTACTCTAGAAAAAAAAAACACATCCCAATGAATTTTGATACTCGAAAAGAAAAAATGTATGACTAGACACAAAACTAATATAAAAAAACAACCATAAATTGTTGAAAGAAAAAGGTATTACCAGTAATAATTGAATAAAATTTAGTTGGCAATAAATGACCCGCCGAGGTTGATATGCCATAAAAACAAAACAACTAACCAACCAACATTGTAATCGATCCTGATATAGTAGCTTGACTTCAGTCACTTTCTCACCGATGTGCTGTGATTTCCCTCTGCCTTTTCTACAAATATTTTCACGGCTTCTGCTTTGATGACATTCTTTCCCTGTTGCCCCGAGCACAGGAATTTAGTCGTGCTTCTAGATTGGCAACTAGGTACCACTCTTTTACCGTTAAAATCGTGAAATATAACTGTCACTTCTATTTTTAGAGTTTCTTTTCTCGCACTTCCCACCTGTGGAATTTCTCTCCATATATTTGTTTCCTTGATAGATATAATATCCAAAAACAAAAGCGCAACGCCAATTTCCATCTTCTATCTTATTGATTCTTATCTTTCTCTTATCCTTTATTCGACATCCCCAGTACCATGTTCCCTCTTTCTTTTCCTTTCCTTTTCTCTCAATGTGCACCAGTAGAAGTACTGCTTTGCTTAAAACTGAATAGTCATCAGTAAAAAAGGTGCCTAAAACTGAATGGTCATCTGTAAAAAATGTGCTTAAAACTGAATGGTCACCAGTAAAAAAAGGTGCTTAACATTGAATGGTCATCAGCAAAAAAAGTGCTTAAAATGCCAACTACACGTCGGGCATGCTGAAATCAAGCACGTATATATATTTAAATATCCGGAAATATTCTAACTACTTCTTCTTCTTCTTCTTCTTCTTCTTCTATTTGCCCTATCCCTTCAGGACGTAGGCGATCATGGCCCTCCATGTCTCCCTATCCCTTGTGGCCCTCAGCATGTTTGTTCCTGTTACTCCTGGTAACCCCCGTTCTGTCATCCACCCGACCAGGCCCTGCAAATATGTCATCCGCTACCTTCTTCTGTCTCTCTTTCCCTCTACCTGGCCAGTCAGTATTAGGTTCGCCAAACTCTCCTTCCTCATTGCGTGTCCCAGGAACTTCAGTTGTCTCTTCCTGATGCTCGGTATTAATTTCCTTTTGGTTGCCATTCGTTCCAACACCTCATCGTTGCTTGCATGTCCAGTCCACGACATCCGCAGCATCCTTCTGTAGAACCACATTTCCGCTGCTTCCAGTTTTGTCCTCATTTTCGATGATATTGTCCAGCACTCACTACCGTATTGAAGAACTGACATCACATAGAAATCCAGCACTCTTTTCTTTGTTTCTAGTGAAATTTTCCTGTGTGTTAGTACTTTACTCAGCTTCTGGAACGCGTCCTTTGCCATGCCAATTCGCCTTCTGATCTCTGTGTCAAACTTTCCATCTGTTAGAACACTTCCTAGATATTTAAATTTTTGCACCTGCTTTATTCTGGTATCCACCACCTGTATTTGTCATTTTGGGTTGCACCTTTTGCTGATGACCATGCATTCAGTTTTCTTAAAGTTTATTTGTAGTCCTTTTTTGTCACTCTCCACCGCTACCTTCTGTAGGAGATCCTGCAGTTTCCTTTCCGTGTCTGCAATCAGCACTGTATCATCTGCATACCTTATGTTGTTCAAGTTGTGGCCTCCAATAGCAAATCCTGGCGTGTCGTCTAGGGTCCTCAAAATATTCTCGCTGTACAGGTTGAACAAATCCGGTGAAAAAACACAGCCTTGTCTTACGCCTCTTTCTATCTTTGTAAATCTACTGAGATCGTTACCTGTCCGTATGCAGGCCGTTTGCTGCCAGTAGAGATTCTTAATTACTCTGATGTCTTTCCCGAAAATGTCTAGGCTGCCAAGCATCTCCATCAATTCTTTGTGTCGTATCTTGTCGAATGCCTTCGCATAGTCAATGAAACATAGGTATAAGTCTTTCTTCATTTGTATTGCCCTTTTGGAGAGCATCCTAATCATGAATATGGCATTCCGTGTTCCAGTGTCTTTAACGAACTCGCATTGTTCCTGCCCTATCTCTGGCCTGATTCTGCTTCTGGCTCTATTCATCAGGATTTTGACAATCAGTTTTGTAATGTGACTCATTAAGCTGATAGTTCTGTGCAGTTCACACTCGTTTACACCTGGTTTCTTCGGCAGTGCTATAAATATCGACTTGCATAGGTCGTCTTGTATTATTCTACTGATATAAATTTTGTTTATTATGTCGGTAATTTTTTCGATGCCATATTCTTCTAAGGCTATCAGCAGCTCTATCACTATGCCGTCTGGACCAGCTGCTTTGTTTCTGTTCATTTTGGACATTGCAGCTTCCACTTCGGATTTTAGTATTTTCGGTCCATCCATCTCCTTGTGTATTCTCGGTTGTTCTCTCCTGTCGCAAAAAAGATCCTTTATATACTCTTCCCATCGCTGGAGTATTTCCTCTTTCTCCAATATGATTGTTCCATTCTTGGATTTTATGCATCCTGTTGAGGAGCAGGTTTTTGTCCTGTCAGTTCTCTTATCTCTTTATGCATCTCTGCTTTATTGGTCCTGATCATTCTTTCTACTTCTGCGCATTTGTTGTTAAGCCATTCCTCTTTAGCTTGTCTGCATTTGTTCCTTATCTCCCTGTGAAGTTTCTTGTACTCTGCTCCATGTCTTGGCATTATTTTTGTCTCCTTTGCATCATGTGGAGAATTTCTTCGGTCATCCACTCATTTTTTCTTCTGCGTCTGATTTCCTTTGGGGCTATGTTGTTCGCTGAGGTCACCATCGCTTCCTTTAGTGAATGCCATTTTGAGTGCCCTTTTCCAATTTGTTCTTCATATTTCTTTCTCACGCTGTCATTGTAGTCTTTCTGCAGGGTGAGGTCATTCACGAGCGTGTCGTATTGCATCCTTGCTGATGTGCTGGGTTTCTTTAGTCTTCGGAGTTTCACCCTTAGTTTGCAAATGACTGGGACGTGGTCGCTTCCGCAGTCGGCACCTGGATATGTTTTGCATTGGACCACTGCGTTCCTGAATCTCTTGTTTATAGTTATGTAGTCTTTAGGACGGAAAATGAGACACTGAGATCCAAATTCTTATTGACATGATCAAGGATGCATTCCAAAAAGCTAAGCAGAGTATTAAGTGACAGGAAAGTTTCATTGAAAGCATTGAAAAGAGTACTGAATTGCTATGTGATATCCGTCCTCCTATATGATTGTGAATACTGGACAATCTCCTGAAAGATGAAGAGACTCGAAGCAACAGAAATATGGATATACAGAAGGATGTTGAGGATGCCATGTGAGTAACGACGAGATTTTGGAGAGAATGTAAATGACAAGGAAACTTACGCTTAATATAAGGAAGATACAGCTTATGTTTCTGGGACACTTGATGAGGAGGGCTTGGAGAATCTGATACTCACAAGACCGATAAAGAGAAAGAGACAAGGGAAAACGACGAGCGAAATATTTGATGGACTTAAGCAAATGGATGGCTGAACAGGGTTTAGGAGAGCTACCAAGAAGAAAAGGCGGTAAGAGCTACAAAATATGGTAGAATGTGGGGGCCATAATTACGTCCGTCCTGAAAGAAGAAAAGAGAAAGATGTAGATATTTTTACCCTACTCTCCCACTGGAGAGAGATGTGACACAAGGTATTTTTTAACGTGGGGAGCCCGACCGCGTACGGACTGGTGAATGAACAAAAATTCCCCATTCTTCTCAACCGCCGGTTGAGTGGGCCCCGGTGAGGAGCACCTGGTCTACCCCTCTGGTGCAATAGGGTGGCGCGGCCGCGGGGCATTGTGCCCCGGGACCGGTCGTCTACTCAGAGTAATTTTTTCTCAGATGCACCCCTGCCCTCGCGGACGGAGCTACAACTGAGCCGCACTCTGTCTTCGAGGACAGAGATGCAACTGAGAGATTTTGGTTCCCCAACCGACAAAAATTTGTGCCAGATGAGAAAAGAGAAAGATGGAAAACTGATTTTAATTCATGTTCTAGGCGTGGTCAGTCAGTTAGTTAAGTGCCATACGTGATACACGCTTGGGCGATCATGTCTCGAAAGAGACATGACTGACTGGGCAGAAGATTATCCCGCAGTAGGTTGCCATTGCTTTCTGCGTAGACTGGTTGTCTGCGAAGGCTATAGAACCCAATCTGTCCTGTTATTTGACTCATAGCTAGAGGGGAAATAAATGCATTATATTATTATGTAGTAATTAGTGGGGGATCGGTTTCCTATAGTTATGAAGTAATAAACTGATCCCCCACTTTATGACCAGTAGAAGCCTTAATCATTATTCCAACTATTATATTCGGTCAGTCAGTTAAGTGCCATACGCGATACACGCTTGGGCGATCATGTCTCGAAAGAGACATGACTGACTGGGCAGAAGATTATCCCGCAGTAGGTTGCCATTGCTTTCTGCGGTAGACTGGTTGCCGACCAAGGCTATAGAACCCAATCTGTCCTGCTATTTAACCCATAACTGGAAGGAAGAGACGGATTAATACCTTTCCCAAGGGTATTTTGCGCGTAAGTTAATACAATGGATTCAATTGAAATTCGAACTCTGCTCCCCGGTTTAATCATCCCAAAGTCAACCGCTCAGAGTTCTTATAAATGCAGGTGGGTGAGATTCAGTAATTAGTAGTCATTCAAATTTTGGAGTATCTTTAAAAAAGTAAAAAATTAAAAATAAAAACGCCATATTTTTTTACGCTACGTTTTTCTATTTCATTGATTTTTTTTAATCGGCTGGAAAATAGATATTAACATCTTCAAAGAAATATAATTAAAAAAAAAATACATTGTCAAGGGAGGTAACTCGTTATTTTTTATTTCGGCTTATAGCCCATTACAACTTTCGTATTTATTAAACCACAAAGGCTAGTAGTTTTGCAGTTAGCATTAAAATGGTTTTCTTTTGAGATACAAAAGAAAAAATATGCCTTATTGAAAATGTCAGTAGCATTAAGCAAATTCAAGAAATTGTTGAAAAATATTGGCCTGCATCATTTTCATGAAAGAGAGAGAGAAGAAAAAGTAGGGACAGATGACAGACAGAAAAAGAGACAGTGAGGAACTATTTAAATATTCAAATGCGTTGATAATTGTATTTGCTTTTGTAACTCAGGTCGATTTTACAAATCCCAAAGTTTGAGTAGGAAGTCTTTTTCACTTTATTTTTTAAAACATTTTCCTGATACATTTTAAACAGTACATACGTGTTCCGTATTTCCTCGTCAACTATCAGTTGGGCAGTACTTGTTGAAAAACATTTTTTTTACTTTAAAACCAAAAATTACCTAACACATGATATATATATATATATATATATATATATATATGTGTGTGTGTGTGTGTGTGTGTGTGTGTGTGTCTGTGTGGTGCTTAATTGTAATTATATATAGTGTCAAAATGCATTTAGGCAAGCAATTTTTTAAATCGTAAAGTGCTCAATAGGGTGGATATAGAACGTTGCTTAGCACGAACATTTTGTGACTTTAACAGAGATGTTTCACACACACACACACACACACACACACACACACACACACATATATATATATATATATATATATAACACTTATACACATTTGTATTAAAAAGTGTTCGATATAATTATATTGTAGAACATTTGAATATTTTCCATTTTTAAACGAATTATTTCAACACCCAGGTTTGTACCATGAGTGGGGGTCTTCAGGCGATTTTTAATAACTGATTTCACCGTTTACCGTTTTTCTTTTTAGGAACGCTCTTGTAACGGTGATTTATTTGAACGTTCACGTCGCAGGGAATTTTTGCACGCACAATTTTTAAATTAAAACGGATTATGGTGTTTTCATCCATGGTTGTATGAACCTAAGAGGTATTTCTTAGTGTGGATGCATTTCCTCATAATTTCCGTAAAGTATTAAACAATCAATAAGTATTAAACAATCACTCACTCACTCACTCACTCACTCACTCACTCACTCACTCACTCACTCACTCACTCATATATATATATATATATATATATATATATATATATATATATATATATGTGTGTGTGTGTGTATTTGAAGCAATATATACATGTCAATATATATTTGTGTATTTAGGCAGCAAATTTTCTTTTAGACATGTCTGATTACATAAATTGCAAACATTGTCTCTGCTTATTTTATTTTTTTCATGCTTTAACATGTGCATGACTATGACATTGCAACATTAAAAAAATTCTGTTTTGGATAATTTTTATGTTCTAATGGAGGTTAAGCAATTTGTCAACCGTTATATTTGAAGCAAGAAGAAAATTTACAGTATTTTTAGCAACACAGTTTTGCGATTATTTTTTTTTACCACAACTCACACCCCTGAAGATGATTTCGAAGGAGATTGAAAGTACTTGGGAATATCGAGTAATAAATAATAAAATCATCTGTCAAATTTACAGCTCATTTCTAACACATTTCAATTATAATACGCGAAAGATTTTCCGTGAGTACGAACGGATTTTATTACAAATAAACAGATACAATGTTTGCAAATAGTTATTGTAAAATAGTTATTTACAATAACTATTTGTTACCACAACTGTTAGTCCCAATCATCATTAACGTAAATTACTTTTCTCTGCCGTAGTAAAATTAATACCACCACATAAAAACTAACAAGCATTACAAATTAGAATTTCTACCATTTAAACATGCGCTACCACAAAAAACAAGCTAATAACCGACTTAAAAATAAAAAGTAACAATACAGCCTTAAATAAAATAATAGAAATTTTTGCCTATCGTAGTTTCACACAGACCCCTTCATACGTACATATGTACGTACGTGAAATCGACAGTTGTCCGCACGTTGACATCGCTACACTATTTGAATACAACAACCGAATGTGTATGTATGTGCGCAATGGAACTCATATACATATATGTTCCGAGCCCCGTACGGTTCGCATATATTTTTGTGTAAGCCCCGGTGGGCGGACGCGCGCGTGTGTGTGTGTGTGCGCATGTCAATGGGTGAACACATGTGTATATATGTCATCACGACAAATTTTCCTCCCACTCCCACAAAAATACATCAATATATGCAGCCCTACATATAGCCAATTTAAAAAAAAAATCAGTTTGTCTGACGATTGCAAGAGCGTGAAACCCAGGGTTACAAACTCACATCTATCTATCTATCTATCTATCTATCTATCTATCTATCTATCTATCTGGAATAACGATACATATTTTTTAATATATCAAGAACAGTTTTGTGGGAAACATGTATGACAAAGTGGAACAGTTTTCCTTTGAACAAAACGCGCCATACAAAAACGTTAAGAACCAAAATATAAGGACATAACCTGCTCATTTTTTATGGGTTTTTCTGTTTCTTCATGTGCCATGTCCACTCAGGACGTAGGCGATCATGGATTTCCACTTGTTCCTCTCCCTCTTCTTAATATTTTTCTGTCTGTCTCTTTATTTTTCTGTTTAACTCTCCCAAACCCCGCCCCACCTGCTCAAGCCCATCAAGTAGGTCTCACACTGCTTTCCCCTGTCTCTCTTTCCCTCAATCCGTCCTGTGAATATTAGGTTCTTCAAGCCTTCCTTCCTCATTACATGTCTTAGAAGCCTCAAATGACAAGTATAATTTCCTTTTCGTTTGCATCCTGTCCGAAACCACGTCGTTGCTCGCATGTTCGATCCATGGTATCCTCAGCATCCTTCTGTAGAATCACATTTTCAGCAAGGTATTGAACACACAACTCTTCGTCACAGGATTCAACCAACACTTTTATCCACTGAGTCATGTATCCTTGTAAGTAATTGTCTACTTTGAGTGGCTCTTTTGCCTTGCGTAGGATGAAATTGGTTAAAGAATAATGTTGAGAGGCTTTATCCAATGGATAATTTACTAAGCGCCTCTTTGATGAGGCACAAGGCCTAAGGTATGGGGTACCCAGTGAGGATCGAACTCACTACTCATTTGTAATAGGTTCTAGCGAGACAAACTTGGTGACCATTACACCACTTCGAGGTGCCCAGATAGATAGATAGATAGACAAAAAGAAAGCTGATTTGCTAAGCTCTGCTTAGATGTGGCACAAGGCCGAAAGTATGGGGTACCCAGTGAGGATCGAAGTCACTACTCATTTGTAATAGGTTCTAGCGAGACAAGCTTGCTGACCATTACACCACGTCGGGGTGTCCAGGATATGGTAATTTTCTAAGCGCAGCTTAGATGTGGCACAAGGTCGAAAGTACAAGGTACCCAATGAGGATCGAACTCACTTTTAGCGAGACAAGCTTGCTAACCATTACACCACCTCCAGGTGCCCAAGGTTTTATCCAACAAAATACCTAATCAATATTTCTGTAGAATTTTATAACTATTTGTTAATGTTTCTTTTTTTATCAAAATATACTCAAAGATTCACTTTTCAGCCACAGGAGTAAACAGTGTGAAATCGGAAAGACGTAATTTTGAACGTGACTTGAAATTGTTAGTTTGAACAATGACTTTATTTGTATTTGTGACGCTTCTTGCTCTAACTGTCAAAGATTCTGTTAAAATGAACAGTATTCAGAGCATACAGCACTTGTAGATGCTCTCACGGCGAGAGCAGAAAAAAAAAAGGAGCAATAAGCTGTTAGTACTCACGAAGCTACACACGTCCCTTAACACAGAAGTATATAGAAAATCGGTGTCTAGTATTCAGCATATTTCAAATCGTCTCGCTTCCTAGTTAAGGAAACAAAGACATATTTCAAAGATAATTGTCTGACTTGACTGATTTTTTTTCTTTTTTTACGGGGGTGGGGGGGTATTTTTCTTTATTTTCCTTCTTTTCTTTTGGCTTTCTATAAAGAATAGAAATACATTCTCACTATAGATATGTAGTTACCAAATGGAACCAAATGTTAGCAAATTCACATGGATATTCGTTGTTGTGCAGTGGATATCAGCTCGGAATGAGAAATTGGAGAGCCGAGTTCGAATTTCAGTTAAATTAATTGCATTCACTTACGCGCACATACCCTTGAGACAGGTGTTAATCCATCTCTGTCCTTTAGCTATGGGTCAAATAGTAGGACAGACTGGGTTCTATAGCCTTGGTTGGTAACCAGTCTACCGGAGAAAATAATGACAACCTACTGCGGGGAAAATCTTCAGCCCAGTCAGTTATGTCTTTTTCGAGACATGATCGCTCAAGTGTAGTATTTAACTGACTGAATCGTACGCGAAAGGCAGACTGTGTAAAACTTTGTCGATTAAGCGTTGAAAAACTTTGACATTTTGTAATTCCAAGGCCATTTCTTTTGTCAGAATAAATTATGTTCATCAGAGAAAACCATCTTTCAGCCTCCGTGGAGATTTAGAACAATGGCATAAATTATGTATTTAGCTCTTTCGCTAGTTTGGGGCATAAAATTTTTTATGGTAATTTTTCGTTAAGTTTTGAATGTAATTACGAAAATTATTAACAAAGATCTCATGGTGAAATTCTTTATAAAATCTGGTAACTTCTCTTCAGCATATTTTCAGCAAACATGTGCATTGTGGTGCATTGGATATCGGCTCGGAACGAGAAATCGGGGAGCCGAGTTCGAATTCCAGCTGAATTCATTGCATTCACTTACACGCAAATACCCTTGGGAAAGGTATTAATCCGTCTCTTCCTTCCAGTATGGCACTTAACTGACTGACAGCGTCTTCCACATTCCAAGAATCTTTGGACACCTCGATGTGGTGCAATTGATAACAAGCTTGTTTCACTAAATCAGTTTACGACCGAATAGTGAGTTCGATCCCCACTGGGTGCCCCATACTATCGGCCTTGTGCCACGTCTAAGCTGCACTTAGAAAATCACCATTCTAAAAATCTAAGTTCACAATATTAACTAATTCATGAAATTTATGATTTATGTTATGAGAGTTATTGTTCAGGAGGCGTGAGAAAATTAGTTTCACTAGATGAACGTACAAGCGTAGTCTAACTGAAATTTTACTTAGATCATCGGCTATTAGTATACAAGATTAATTTCGGATTATTTTATAATTTTAAGAATAGGGTCGTGTAAACCAGTGCCAATTATTAGGATGCTACCATCGATTATACCCCATGCCACAAAATAGCATCACAAGCCATAGATCCTGGGTACTGAAGCATGGCATCTATACCCGACCTGCTATAATCTATACAACATTTGTAATAAAGAGAATAAATGTAAGTTCAAGGATTAATTTTCTAGATATAATGTCTCGTAAATGTTGATGCTTCTAAAACGAAGTTGCTGTCCTTTAACCACCAGAGAGAAGCTCTCCTACCTTTCATCAATATGAATCATGCTAGTTACTCTAAAAGCAATATACTGCGCCTCCTCGGCCTCAATCTCTCAGCTGATTCCAAGAGGAATGACTACATCGAATCAATAGTTATATCTACTGCAAAGAAGGTTGGGTCACTGTGCTAAGCCAGGAAGTTTTTTCTCGTCAAAATCCGTCTTTCACATTTATAAATCTACAATTCATCCGTGTATTGAATATTATTGTCATATCTGGTCGGGTGCTCCTGCTGTTCATCTCGGAATTTTCGAAAAAATCCAAAGGAAGATCTGCAATGTAATCGGTCCCGATTTGGCAGCTCGCTTTCAGTCACTATCTCACCGGCAGGATACGGCTTCTTCCCTATATCTCTTCTAAAAATATTTTCATGACTTCTGCTTTGACAAGCTTCATGACCTTGGTGCTCCGCCGTCATGAATTTACTCGTGCAACTATATTGTCAACTAGGTCCCACCCTTTTACTGTCAAAATAGGAAAATATAACATCGCTTCTACTTTTCCAGTTTCTTTTCTCGCACTTTCCACCTGTGGAACTTGCTTTCACATGCTTGCTTCCCTGATAGATACAATCTCCAAAAGGTTTAAGTGCAACGTCAAATGCCGTCTTCTATCTCCTTGACTCTCATCTTTTTCTTATCCTTTCTTCGACATCCCCTGTAAAGTTTTTTCTCTTCCATCTCTTCTCACTCTAACCCCTACGCACCAGTGGCAGTACTGCATTGCTTAGAGTGAAACTATAATGAAAAATTATTTTTGCTGATGATCCAGAAGTTAACTGTTAAGGAACATAATGAGTTCAATAAGTGAACATATGAAGTAACTTGAGAAATTAACAAGAATCAAATAATCTTGCTTCTGTGTGTGTGTCTGTGTGCGTGTATGTGTGTGTGTGTGTGTGTGTGAGAGAGAGAGAGAAAGAGAGAGAGAGGGGGGGGGGTTAAAGCATTACTAAACCTAAGGTTTATGTAAAATTAAATATTTTGTCCATATTTTCTTTGGGGTAGACAGAAGCAAACTGCCTAAATGAGCTTTCTGGGTCTCTTTTAAGTTATTTCAGAGGAGCGTTATTTGAAATATGATTATATTATTCAGAAAATATCAGTTAATTTTGCTATGACTGATTATGTTATTTAAATAATACAAGTGTAGCGATGATTTTTTTCCTTGTATTTAATTGTTATCTGCTGGAGATGCAAAATAGTAATAGTAAACAAATCAACCATCCGTAGCTGCATAGAATACAACTGTTACATATGGTCAGGCGCCCCTGCTGTTCATCTCATTGTTCCCGACAGGCCCCAAAGGAGAATCTGTAATGTGATAGGTCTCGATTTCGCGGCTCGACTCCAGCCACTTTCTCACTGGCCGAGTGTGGCATACTTCTGTCTATTCTGCAAATATTTTCATGGCTTCTGCCCTGACGAACTTAAGTCGCTGGTGCCCCCACCCCGCCACAAGAATTTACTCGTTCAATCAGACTGCCAACAAGGTCCCACCCATTTACAGTTAGATCAACCAAATGCAACCGACAATTCTACTCCATCAGCTTCTTTTCTCGCATTTCCCGCCTGTGAAACTCCCTTCCGTATACTTGCTTTCCTGACAGCTACAACCTCCAGGAATTTGCATGCAATGTTATTACCCATCCCTTATCCACTTGACTCCAGTTCTTTCAACATCACCCTGTATATCTTGTTCTTTTCCTTTCTCTCTGCCTTCGCTTGTCTTCACACCTGTGTTCCTATCCTTCTCTTGCCCTTTTTCTGACACCCCTTTAACCGGGTCGTTTTTCTCTTCACTCTTCTCCTGTCTAAACTTTTACTGCAGTGGTAGTACCGCCTTGCTTGGGGTGAAACGATTAAAAAAATATGTCCTACCTAAAGATTTTTCAAAATTGCATATAAATGTTTGAAGATAATAGGTGACCGGCAAGCAAGAGTGTTCCGCAGGAGGAAATTGCAAGAAAAGAATCTATTAGAATAGAAGTTACGATTAAATTTCACTCTTTTAACAGTAAAACAGTGAGAAATGTTGTGGAGTAAATATGAAACCCGCCGTAACACGAATGAACTCGGCAAGAGGCCTTAAATGAAGCACTCAAACAGAGTTTAGTCTCAGTGTTCGTGTGGAACATTAAGCTGTAGTGAACAAAACAAGTTCTAGATGTAAAGATTCAAATGCTAAGCACTGACGCATTGATTTTGTTAGAAAAATTATTATCATACGAACGCGGGTGTCCCTCAAGGCTCTATTCTCGGTCCTACGCTTTTCCCGATCTACATTAACGATCTCCCCGATGCAATAAGATCCATATAGGCATATGGGCTGACGAAACTACGGTTTACTCTCGCCTCGATCAAAAATCTGCTGAGTTTGAAAAAGACCTCCAATTCGTGGTGGACTGGAGTAAGAAATGACTCGTGAATTTTGACGCTTCCAAAACGGAGCTGCTATTAACTATTGCAGGCAATCGCTCCTACACACCCCTATTAGCATGGATCAGGCTAGTCTTCCTGAAAGCAAAACACTGCGCATTCTCAGGTTAACTCTCACAACAGACCTCAAGTGGATGACTATATAGAATCCATAGCTAAATCCGCAGGTAAGACGGTCGGTTCTCTGTGTAGGGCTAGGAAGTTTTTTCCTTTAGAAACCATCCTGCACATATATAAATCTATCATCCGCCCGTGCATTGAATACTGCTGCCATATCTGGTCGGGTGTCCCTGCTATCCACCTAGGGGTCGTTAACAAAATTCAACGGAGAATCTCTAAAGTGATCGATTCCGACTTGCCAGCTCAGATACAGTCACATTCTTACCGGCACAATGGGCTTCCCTGTGTCGCTTCCAAAAATACTTTCACCGCTTCTGCTCCGATGAACTTAGCTCCCTGCTGCCCTCTATACATGAATTTACTCAAGCCACAAGTTTAGCAACTAGGCCCGTACCCTTTTACTGAGAAACCAATAAAATGTAAACGCAAATTCTACTTTAACAGCTTCTTTTCTCGCACTTCCCACCTGTAGAATTTCCTTCCATTTACTTGCTTCCCCGACAGTCACAGTCACAGTCTCCACCAATTTAAATGTAGGTCAATTGTCTTCTCCTATCTCACTAACTTGCATTCTTTTTTCTCTCATGTTCTTTTCTCTGTCCACTCCACTCTCATCAGTATTCTCATTCTTCTCTTACTCACTTCCTGACACCCCCAACAGCCTGTCACTCTTTCTCATAACTTTCCTTCTTATGTAACCCTCTGCGCACTAGTGGAAGTAAACTGCCTTGCGTGGGGCGATATGATTAAAAAATAAATAAACGAATTTATTCGAATTTACAAAACCTTTGCTTAGCACACCTAAAACTCGCAAAATTTCATACCTCGATGCGAAATGTTTTCCGGCCAAGAGAAAACTAGGTAACATCTAAAAATAAAATTGAAAGGCCAGAAACACATCCGGGAGTGAATTCCCAAATGACATCTTCGGAGCCCCACAAACGGAAATAAAAGACAGGCAAGCTCGACTGTCGCCAGAGAGAAAAAATGACGTGTGTAATTTACACGTAGCCTTGACAAACGTAAAGCGATCGGTATTATTATTATCATCTCTATTTTTCTCCCTTACCTCCTTATCATCACGGTTCACACATCTGCCTTTACTTATATTTGATATAACCAGACGGAACCGTTTAAGATTGAGCGAATACTTCAAAGACACTCCTACCAACAATAAAGCTCATACATACACTCATACGTTCCTTCTTACGTACACATAAACTCACTCTTGCAAGGACTACTACGAACTCTTGATACCCTTAACTTCTTAATACTGTTTCTCATTGAACATTAACTTCTACCAATTCATGTTATTCTTTTTTATTAATAAATTTCTAATTAAACATACAAAAGGTATACTTTTATTCTTCCACAAATCTACTTTCTGAAAACCTTCTGATAATTCTGGATAAAACCTGTAAGTTGTAGGGAGTTCAGTTATGTATGACACAAGGCCAATTAAAAACATTAACCATCTCCTACTGCTTCAAATCTCTCAATGAAGCTATCTCTGTCTTTGGGCAGAGAACGACTAAGAGACTTGGCTGAGAAAAAGTCTTCCGATCCTGCAAATTTTTGGAGGCTGGTCAAATGTGGACATATGGCGCGAGTGTTCGTGCTCAGGTTCCATACCTTGTGTCATACCCCGTCTCGGTGGGGGAGGCATTGGATAAATTCTCAGTATTCTACACTAAAACAAAACTGTCGATTGTGCTCTCTGCCCTCCGACAGAGAACGACTTACTCGAGGCGCGGTCGGGAACGCGGCTGAAAATGACAGACAAGTTTATCACTTTGCTCAGGGTGACATGATTGAAAATAAATGTTTGTATACACAGATGAACGTAGAGATGGTGTGGAAAAGGTAGTTGACTTCAGGTGGTATGTTTTGTTGGGTTGCGTTTAGGCAAATTAGTATAATGAATAATGGTGCTAGTATCTTTCTACACTGCGTCTAGAGATTATATGCAAAAGACGTATTGTCAAGTATTTTATGTAAAATTCATACATATGTGTTATCCAATGAAATAATTTGTACTATTATGTATAGCGAGTAAGCATGAAAGCAATTAAGTCCCAATTTTCAATTTCAGATTGATATTTAGTATTTTTTCAGTAATTTGCAGTGTGAAGAGATTATTTGCAAGAACTAGAATTTAGTATTACGGCTCGTAAAAAAGAACTAACAATGAATGAAAAGAACTATATAATCAAACGAAAGTCTTCGCTTGAAATTTCTAAGGAATTTGAAAAGGGATCATCGAACAATCAAGAAAATATATCAAATGGGAATTCAACCAAAAAAAGTTTCAGGCTGAATTCAGGAATTTAACAAAGCGAGATCTTTCACATATCCGAAGAGAATTAATAAGAAACCCAAATGTGTCAAGTGCGTTCATATTTGAGGCCGCTGATGTTTCTATAGTGTCAAGGGAAATAAGGTGCAAAGCATTAAGGAAGTTAGCTGATGTAAAAAATTAAATAAAGAAACTCATTTTAACAAAAACAAAAAAAGAAACATAAACATAAAGGAAAGAAGATTGCAGTGGGAAAAAAATACATGAAAACTGATTTCAGTAAAGTGCTTTTTACAGACGAATCAAGGATCACCCTCGATGGGCCCGATGGATGTGCTCGAGGATGGGTTTGCAAGCAACATGACTCAAGAAATTTTTTTAAACGCCAACAAGATATGGGCTAGTGGGTCTATTTAAATTGAAAGACGGGGTTAAAATGAATTCCAAAATTCTAGAGCAATATTTCTTTGAATAGCATGATAACCAGTCTTTAGCCATGCGTAGAACTATGATCTTTATATAAGACAACGCATCAAGTCATGCAACAAAGTTTACTAAATCCTGGTTGAAAGAAAAAGGATTTATTGAAGATTCTCTTATGGACTGTCCTTCAAATAGCTGTGACTTGAATCCAAATGAGAACCTGTGGAGCATCCTCAAGAGAGATATTTATTCTAATGGAAGGCAATTCAACAGCAAGTGTGACCTTAGGAGGCAGTTAATGTCGTTGCAAACAACTTACCAGCCGCTAAAATTGCAAATCTAACATCAGATGTTGACAATATACTGCTAAGAGTTATTGAAAAGAAAGAAGCATTTCTGCAATAAATTTTAGGAGGTTCTTATTATTTTTTGTTAATATATCTTTGATTTTTGAAATAAAATGTTTTTTTTGTGTTTATCCTTTAAGAAATTGACGAATTTGTTTTAAAATCATTTCATATTATTTTTTACATTAGTTTTACAAGGTATAATAATGTAAAAGTATCAAAATAAGTAGTTGCAAATAAACTACTGACAGTCAAATTAGTTTGTTTTGTTAGCTTTGTAAAATTTTTTCCAACCAAAAACAATAGTCTTCTCTATCATTATATATCTAAGTTAATAATATTGAGTAAAATCTAAACAACATCATAATAGAACTTTTAACATTAAAGACGCAACCCTTTATACCAATTCATAACTTGCATATAATCTCTAGACGCAGTTTAATTCCGCTAGTATACGTTTTATCGAAATTCACTTGATGGCTAAACAATACATTTTCTTTTACGGTTACAATATAATTTCATTAATGTTAGGGATTTTCTTTTTATAATGACTACTAGCAGTATAGCCCGGCGTTTCTCGGGTGTAATGAAAACTTTAAAACTAATCCATGGTCCTGGAGCTTAGTCTCTTTGGATGTTGGCACAAAAGACTAAAAGCAATAGTTGTTTCCAGTTAAAGCGAAACCGTAGACTTAAAGAAAAATGAATGGATGTAAGTCAAATTTTGATTTCCTGATATTGATATCAAATAAGTTTGTTTCGTCGTAAACTGAATTTTAAAGGCAAAATAATTCGTTTGAGTAAATGGTATCATGGCTGAGACTAAGAACTACAATTATACCTACTTAGAGCCAAACCCGAAGCAAAAACTAAAATAAAAGAGCTGAAAAAATACAGACATACATACAGATAAACAGACACAGACATCTTGCCTTATATATATATATATATATATATATATATATATATATATATATATATATATCGATTTTCTGCACTATTGTAAGAACTGCAACCTTGAAACTTCTGAATATCGTTTCTTATGTCTTTGTCTATGAGTGTATCAAATTTGATTAAAATTGGACCACTCCTTCTATAACCCGATTTTTTCGATTATCGATTTTTGATATTTATCTAGGGTACCTCGATACAAAACTTAGCTAAGAACACTTGCAGACGCTTATAGTAAAACTGTGTAAATTTTCAAGAAAATCGGTTCAGCCGTTTCGGAGTCTATAGGTAACGGACACACACACATACACACACACAGACAAAGTTCCATTTATAAATAGGGGGTGGGTGGGGAGATTTGGCCACAAAATCTTCCTTTTTTTATATTTCTTTCACTAGTGTTGAGGTGATTGGTCTTATCAAACTGGAAATTTGCACACATAAACAACACACATTTTTCATGATATGGAACAAATTTTATTCATGTATGTAAAACAAAAGTGAAGAACAAAATTCCAGACATGTCATGTAGGGGGAGAATTGGCCAGGGCATGGGGAGACTTGACCTATTCAGTGGGGAGACTTGGCCACAAATGGAGAAAGTTGGTCACATTAAAATAAGTCAGCTTTTTCAGCTCTCAATAACAAAATACAAAAAAATGAGCATATTTATTAGTCTTTACATCATTTCTGCATAATATTCTGAAATGTGCTGGGCTCAGCGATATAATGGTCTTCATATGATCAATGCTACACATGAATGATGAAATATAAACACACGCACGCACACGCACACACACGCACACACACACACACACACACACACACACACACACACACTAGTTACAAATCTGTGCCACAGATGTGTTCTAATTAGTAAATTAGACACCCTAATACAAAGGAATGCATGAAAAACAACCACAAATTCATTCAGAACCCAGTCATGTGAAGATATAAAACCAGTATGAACAATGTGGAGAGTTGGTCAGCCTGTGGCCAACTATCCCTCTACAAGGAAAATCTGAACACAAAAAATCAGCAAAAACAATGACTCTCACTTTTAAAGAAATATATTGAAAGCTAGGCTAAATGGACACTCTTTACATATGTATGAAAACAGAACACTGACAATGTCATCAAAGCTACTATGGGTTCGAAGGTAAAACTGAAAAATTGAAAAACTTACCTCCAAAACGAGCCAAAGGAAGTAATCAACAGTGGGCCAGTTATTCCTCACTACAGAAGAGCTCTCCAGAAACAAAGCTAAGAATTAGTTTCATATTTGGGTTTTGCTTAGACACAAGGGTGGCCAAGTCTCCCCTCTGTCCAAGTCTCCCCACCCTCCCCTTAGTTTAGATATTGTAATGTAATGATACTTTACAAAACGTGAAAATTTCACAGTTTTCCTATTTTGAATTGCTGGTGAATCTTAATTAATCTTAATGATCGAAGAAGCTTCTGGCATGTTCTTAAACAATAAAATACCCGTCAAAATTCAGCGATCGCATCGTTAAATATTTGAACATAACAGCTATAACAAAATAGTACAATAATAACCATAAATGTGAATAACGGTCGTTGTTTTAGAAAGAGGGTACAAATGAATAGATTTGAAATTGAAAACATTCTCTATTTCACAAGGTTGGGTCACTGTGTCGGGCCAGGAAGTTTTTACGCCAGATTCCATCTTGCATGCATACACATCAACCATCCGTCTGTGCATGGAGTACTGCTGTCATATATGGTCAGGAGCCCCAGCTGTTCCTCTTAGTGATCTCGATAGGCTCCAAAGGATAATCTATAACGTGATAGGTCCCAACTTTGGCAGCTCAACTCCAGCCACTTTCTCACCGGCGGGAATGTGGCTTCTCTGTCTATTCTACAAATATTTTCATGGCTTCTGCTCCGACGAACTGAAGTCACTGGTGCCCCTGCCACAAGAATTTATTCGTGCAACCGGACTGGCAAACAAGATCCCACCAAACGAGCCAAATGGAGCCGACAATTCTACTCCATCAGCTTCTGTTTTCCCGCACTTCCCGCCTGTTGGAACTCTTTTCCGTATTTTTGCTTTTCTGACAGCTACAATCTCCAGGTATTTAAATACAAGGTCAATACCCATCTCTTATCCACTTGACCCCAGTTCTTTCTACATCACACTGTGTATCTTGTTCTATCTTTTTCTTTCTCTCTGCCTTAGCAACTGTATTCACACCTGTGTTTCCGTCCTTCTCTTGCCCTTTCTCTGACACCCACTGTAGCTGGGCCATCTTTCTCTTCGCTCTCCTCTTACCTAACTTTTTGCTCTTATGTAGCCTCCTGCGCATCAGTAGCGGTACCGCCTTGCTTGGGTGAAACGATTTAAAAAAGAAAACAAAACAAACAGGCTTTTAACACTTCTATATTAATTTCTAATACTAAAACCTGGTAGCGTCTTCTGTATCTATTTTCTATTCTCATGCTATAAAAAAGAAATATTCATTATTTATGAGGAATTATCTGGAAACGTTAAATAAACACTTTTATATTTCTTTTTTCACTGACTAGAAAACGATTGGTTAAAAAATATGTTTTTCTTTCTCCTTAAACCACCACATATTTTTATTGGTACAAATTTTTAACCCAAATTGCCAAGTGTAATATAACAATCTGGCCCCACCCGAGGAAGTGATGCAAGCGATGGTGTTTTCCGTCGGTGAAGGGGGCGGCGAAACGACAAGACAGGTGTTTGTGAAATACATCCTGTCAAGGCCGGAGCGGATATCATTTTGACCTTATTTCCGACAGCGGCGGAAATGGCTACAGAGGCAAACAGATCAGGTGTCTCTTAGAATTACGTGGGCGTTGCGTGGGCGAGGCAAAACCGGAAGGGAAGTCCCGGTTCTAGAGGACTATATAAAGGCCTCGACACACGGATTCGCTAGTAGCAGAGAACGGCCGGGGAAGCAGACAAACACCACAGGCAAAAACTACACTCCCGTCAACCCTCCTGTACAGCTCTCACCCTTCCGTTCTCTATTCCACACGGGTTCATTGTCAGTAATAAAAATATCACCTTGTATTTTTATATATGCGTGTTTGTTGTTTTGTCGTCATACGGCGATATATAACACAAGTAGATGTAAAGTTTTGCTCTCAACTGCGTCATGAAAAGTCCGTCAAAAATAACCAAATAGATCGTATCCTGCCAAAGAGAATGGACACCCGAGGGCACGAAATGCGCACGCGCACCAACTAGGTCAAAAATTGGGAACAATTAGCAACAATAAAATTACCCATCATGCATCGTTAAATATTTGAACATAACAGCTATAACAAAATATTACAAAATAATAATCATAAATATGAATAATGGCCGTTATTTTAGAAAAGGGGTACAAATGAATAGATTTGAAATTGAAAATATTCTCTGTTTCACAGAAACAGGTTTTTAACACTTCTATATTAATTTCTTTATTTAATTTTCATACCGATGGACCAGGCTTGCCTCCCAGAGAGTAAAACACTACGCCTCCTTGGTCTCACACTTTCAACGGACCTCAAGTGGAATGACTGTATCGAATCCATTGCTAAATACCCTGTTATGAAAGTCGGTTCTCTGTGGAGGTTTTTTCCGTCTGAATCTATCCTGCACATTTATAAATCTACCATCCGCCCGTGCATTGAATACTGCTGCCATATCTGATCCGGTGCTGCTGCTATTCTCCTTGGGCTTCTCGACAAGGTACAGCAGAGGGTCTGTAATGTGATCGATACCGACTTAGCAGACCGCCTGCAGTCTCTCTCTCACCGGCGCGACGTGGCGACGTGTGGTGTCTCTTCTATAAATACTTTCACGGCTTCTGCTCCGATGAACTTAGATCACTGGTGCCCCCTAGGTTCGAATTTGCACGAGATACTAGATTAGCAACTAGATCCCACCCTTTACAGTGAAACCGTTAAAATGCAACCGCAACTTCTATTCCAACAGTTTCTTTTCTGACACTTCCCGACTGTGGAATCCCCTTCCACAAGACTGCTTCCTCGACGGCTGCAATCTCCAGGAGTTTAAATGTAAGGTTAATAGACACCTCCTAACAAACTAACTCGCTTTCATTCTTTCAAACACTCTTCCCACCCACCCAACTATCTATCACCCCTCTTCTGACATTTCCTATATCTAACCACTCTTCCTATTTATCTCCCCCTATGTAGCCCCAAGCGCAATAGTGGCAGTAGAATGTCTTGCTTGGGGTGAAATGATTTAAAAAAAAAAAAAACCTGGTAGCGTCTTCTATATTTATTTTCTCTTCTCGTGCTATCAAAAAGGAATAGTCCATTATTTAAGAGGAATTAACTGGAAACGTTAAATAAACACTTTTATATTTCTTTTTTCACTGGCAGCAAGTACTGTCTCTCATATGTTTTTGTCATCTTACGCTATCAAAACAGAGTAGTCCATTATCTATGAAGTATTAAAAGGAAACATCAAACACTTCTTTCTTTTTTTTTCACTGAAAAAAGTACTGTCTCTGACATGTCTCCCTTTCTACGCGATCAAAATCGAATAATCCATGATTTATGAAGTATTATTCCGGGTGTAATGGTCGTACGAAATAATAAAGAAGCACAATTATTATATGATCCTAAAAACTGTATTTACTAAATAAAAAGGAGCTTTTTTCGTAAATTATTTGTAGGATAAAAGTTTAGGCAAACTTAGAGCTTTGTGTCCCCACTCCCTCAAAAAAAATTGCTAATGGTTCAAAAGGATGAAAATGTACAAATTCAAGAACGTCTCACTTAACCATTGTTTATGCATGTGGTTATATAAGTGAGAGTGTGGGTGAACAAGGGAGAATGAAACGAAACAAAGTTTTAATAAATGTTATTTTCTTCATAAAATTAGTTGTGTAACGGGCTAGAAAACGATTGATGCTTTCCTTTCTCCTTAAACTACTACATTTTTTATTGGTACGAACTCAAATCACCAAGTAGGTGCGAAGTTTTGCCCTCAAATGCGTCATGAAAAGTCCGTCAAAAATAACCAAAGAATATATCTCATCCTGCCAACCAAAAGGAATGGACACCCAGGCACACGTGCACTAACAACAAGGTCAATGTAGGGAACAACCAGCTTCAGTGACACCAGATCCTTCGGCACATTATAAGTAGATAAGTACAGACTCTTGCTCATATACAAGCAGACAGAAGTATTGCATTAAATCAATGCTAACACATACATTTCAGTCCAACGCAGACACGCCAAGGTTCACATATAAACGTATTTTGCACTTAGTAAACTGTATTTTTGTCCTTGTTTCAAATTGTCGCTAGTCTAAATATGAGCTCGTAACTATGCTCAACATGTGTAATTCAGAAAGCCAAACAGATTGCATGTGATCTCTGAGCCACAATCTACTCAATGACTGATGAAAGTGAACATGGCCTGCTGTATACATTAAGTCAAGTATTTTTGCAAACTACTTTTAATTTACCCATGAAATTGTGAAATTAATATTACTAAAACAAATATTTGGAATTTATACAAAAAATTATTTGAATAAACATGTGATAAAGATGCCACAAGACATTTATTTTGCACTGCAGCTGATAAATGGATAATGAAATATCATGGCTGGTGAAGTTGAAACAATATCAACTAGAGAAATACATTGACAATTTTCAGTTTTCAAACGGCTACTAATGCACACACTCACATACCCACATACACAGAATCTCAACTAAGACACATTGCACACACAAACACACGCACACACGCACACACACACACACACACACACACACACACACACACATGCACACTCACAAACAGAATTTCAATTGAAAAACCACACACACACAGACCCCGACTGTGAAACATCACACACACACACACAGAACCTGAATTGGGAAATATCACTCTCTCGCACACACACACACAGAACCTGACTTGGGAAACCTCACACACACACACACACACACACACACACACACACACACACACACACACAACAGGGAACCTAATTGGGAAATATCACACACACACACACACACAGAACCTCAACTGAAGAAACAACTCTCTACCCACCTACACATAGTATATAGATTAGTTAGTACTAATTTCTTGCTTTTATTGTTTTATTTTATTGAAATATTTTGAACAGACAATGTAAGGAAAACCATCGGCTGTAATGTTGTGTAGATAGAAAACAAAGGAATTTAATATGAACAAAAATTCAAAGTTCTTTTCAAAAAGTAATAACAGGCTTTGCTAGTGCTGTGTAAATAAAGGAATTTTGACAGTAAGGAGAGCTGATCTGGCACTAAAGTCAGCGCTCGTATTCACTCCATCAATTTTAGCATCCAGCGGAAGCAAAAGACTGTATCTGTTACCAACTTCTACGGTGAGCACATCCTGGAAAAACAAAAGAAAGGAAAGTAAAAAAATAATTGCTTATTAATCTTCTGGGTGAGCAGAGATTATGCACAGACATACAAAACATGTTTCTCAACTGAGATTCTGTATGTGTGTAAGTTTGAGTGTGTGCCATATTTCTCAATATAAGATTTTCTATGTGGATATGTGTGCATGTGTGTGCTTGTCTGTGATGCTTCTCAACTGAGATTCTGTCTATTTGTGTCTGTGGGATTATCTATGTGTAGGTGTGTAGAGGTATGTTTCTCGGTTGAGATTCTATGTGTGCATATATGTGTGTGTGTGTTTGTGTGTGTGTGTGAGAGATGTTTCTCAGTTGGGATTCTTTGTGTGTGTGTGTGGTTTTTCAACTGAAATTCTGTTTGTGTGTGCGGGTGTGTGTGCACGCAATACGCCTCAATTGAGATTCTCTGTGTGTGAGTGTGTGCATGTGTCTGATCATTCTCAGTTGAGACTGTATCTATGTGAGGTTTTCAAGTGTGATTGGTGTATGTGTTAGTGTATGCCGTTTCTCAACTGAGATTTTGTGTGTGCATATTTGTATGCATATCTATGCTTGTGTGTGTAATCTTCCCTCAACTGAGATTGTGTGTGTGTGTGTTTGTGTGTGTGCATGAAAGATCTTTCTCAATTGAGATTCTCTGCATGTGTGTATATATGTATTTGATGTTTTTCAATTACAATTCTTTTTGTGTTGGCATGTCATGTTTCTCAATTGAGATTCTGTGTGTATGTGTGTGATTTTTTTTTTTCAATTAAGATTCTGTGTATGTGCCCACATGTGTATGTGTTTTTGTAGAATCCCTGAGTGACTTTCAGAAGCAGAAATGCCATGAATAAAACCTCATTTTTAGCATTCATCCATGGAGCAAAAGGAGAGTTATTTGTTTCCAGCTTGTCAACTATAACATCTGCATCAATAAATATTCAATACCTGGGATAAACAAATGGAAATACCAATCATTTATTTTCAGATGAATTGTTTGTATAGCTATGGTTTCAGGCATTTTAAAATAAAATAAAAAAGCAGTCACTGAGAATGACGAGGACTTTATTCACTCCAACAGCCAAACACAATCGGCTGGGATCTAAGAATGAATAGATTCCTACAATGTGTGAATTTACTTAAAAAAATGTATTTTAACTCACACTTTCAGCATTCTTGTTGGTATTTAAAACTACTAGATTTAAATATAAATGTTCAAATATGGACAAACAAAAATTAAAAATCTAATATTATGACCGGGGCAAAAGTATGTTCCCAATGTTGAGACATTATCATATGACAGGCAATGCAAATATGAATTTAACATGTCAAAACTGTTGAGAACTTTCTGTTTATTTTTTAATTTTAACTTTTTTAATCATATCACCCTATGCAAGGCAGTAAAGCCACAAGGAATTACTGAGTGTGAAAGAACAAGAAAAAATGTGTAACATTAGGAAGGGAGAAGAATATAAGACTAATCAAGACAGAGATTGACACTGCATTTATTGTTTAGAAGATCAAAGTTGAATGGAAAGCATGAAATCAGAAAACAGTTTGTCTTTATTTCTGAGATGAGGTCCTATTTATAGTATTTACATTATTCGGACTATTGTCCTCATCTTTGTTGCCATTTTTCCGACGTTTCGCCGATTGTATGTTCCGGTCTTCTTCAGGTGCTAGTAATTTCATACCAAAACTCTTTATTACAATCACTGGGGTATATCATTCTCATTCCTTGCATAGTAATGTCTCAATTTGAAGTCATAAATTATCTCAAATAACTTGCAGGTTTAGAGGGAGATAACTCATGACTTCCATTCGAGGCATTACTACACAAGGGATGAGAATGATATACCCCAGTGATTGTAATAAAGTGTTTGGTTCAAAATTCCTAGCACCTGAAAAAGGCCAGAGCATACAATGGCCAAAACATTGTACAAATGGCAACAAAAATGTGGACAATAGTCTGAATAATGTAAATACTAGAAAACAGTTTCACAAGTGAAAAGTGCAAGAAAAGAAACTGTTGGTATAGAATTTAAAGTTACATTTCAGTAAGTTAAATGCCATACCTGATATACAATTTGGGTGATCATGTCTCGAAAGAGACTGACTGGGCAGAATGTTATTCTGCAGTAGTTTGCCATTGCTTTCTGTGGTAGACTGGTTGCCGACCAAGGCTATAGAACCCAATCTGTCTCATTATTTAACACATAAGTGGAGGGTAGAGATATATTAATACCTTTCCCAAGGGTATCTGCATGCAAGTGAATGCAAGGAATTCAACTAGAATTTGAACTCAGCTCCCTGATTTTTTTGTTCCGAGTTGATATCCACTGCATCACAACACACATCCAGAAAGTTATATTATAAAGTTATATTTAGCCATTTCAAATGTGAATTAATCAATCTAACACTGGCTTAAATTCATACAGCCTAGGTACCATTGTGAAGGGTTTGTCCAAACAATTAGCATAAATGTATTTATCAAAAACGCATAAGAAAGTGATGTCATGGTGCTAGGAAAGTGACTTAAGATGAGATGCCAGGTTAGGAATGAATAATAATGCGGATTCTTCTTTAGAGTTTATCAAGAATCTCTAAATATACAATGGAAAAACCGAACTAGATGTGGCAGCAATTTTCAAAGCATGTATGAATGGTAGACTTATAATAATGCAACACAATTACCTGACATTCTTAGCAAAGAAAATAGTAACGGGTTCAATATTGTTGGTACACTTCATATCAGCTGAAAATGATAGACCAAGAAGACGCAATAAGTCACTCTCATGGAGGTTAGCATCAACCATACTGATAGGAGGCAAGAAAATGTTTTTAATAGAGAGAAGTTTCATTTTAAAAGCATTAAATTTTGAAGGAATTAAATTTTGAGGTACTAAAATTAACAAGCCACGCTTTAGCCCAATTAGCAACAAATTGAGGGTCATTTTTTAAATCACAAATTGATTTCATCTTAAATATTTGCTAATTTCTGTTTGTTAAAATTTTAGGTGTCATCACTGAACATAGCAGAGACATTATAAATGATTTATTTATTGATATAAATGTTAGTGTGAAACTGAGCGAACCCTGAAATAATAGTTTTTTTCACCCACGATTATAGTTTTCTATTCTGTTTTAGGGTTTTGGTACAAACCTAACTAAATTATACATTCAATATAAAAAAATTCGTACACCAGATTTACAATTTATAATGACCTTAACTTAAAGAATGTTAATACATAAAATAATAATTAAAATAAAAAATGTTCAGTTTATAATATACCCCTGATGATTCCATAATGCAAGTTGTTCTTAAAACGTGGGATGATATGTATATTTATTAATATATATATATATTGCAATCACTGGGGTATATCATTCTCATTCCTTGCATAGTAATGCCTCAATTCGAAGTCATAAATTATCTCAAATAACTTGCAGGGTTAGAGGGAGATAACTCATGACTTCCATTTGAAAATGAAATATTTAGTAGATAGAATCACAAAATAAGAGTCTGTTAATATTAATATTAAAGCTAATCTAGGTGGATGGTTTGATGTAAATAGTATTATGTGTTTAAAGAGATAAATATGTATATTTTTTCAAATAAAACTCCAAAAACTACATTTACTGTATGGCCATTTCGGCAAGAAAAAATCTCACTTCCTAGGAACAATCAAATTGAAAATTTGATTGCAAATTCATTTTCTTTCAGTCTACGGTTCACTTTAACTGGAAACAACTATTGCATTTTAGTCTTTCATGCCAACGTCCAAAGAGTCTGAGCTCCAGGACCATGGATTAGTTTTAAAGCTTTCATTACACCCGAGCAATGCCGGACTATACTGCTAGTTTATTCAATAAAATTATCATTGCTTTCAACCATGACTTCCAGATGACTCAAAATCTCTAGCATTTCTTCTAGACGGTCTACTTATTTAAATTGGGAAATGCTGCTATAATCCTTGCCTTCAGTTTATCTTTGGTATTACAAGGTGTTTTGCTGGTCATCCACTTAGCTGCACCCCACACATTATAATCAAGGGGGTTGCAATCTGGGGAGTAAGTGGCCAGATGTAAAGGGTGATGTGGCTACAGAAATTGTCTGACAGCAATGATTGGGTTTTCCTGTTTGTGTGGCATGGTGCAGAGTCCTGTTTGCAAGACAAAGGGTCTTCCAGCAGCCACCCTCTTCTCAAGGCACTTGATGAGGGCTGTGTGTTGAGTCTGAGGTCCTGTGGAAAGATGAAAGGAGGAATAACTTTGCTACTGCTTACTCCAAACACCATGACGTTGATTGTACATATCATCCAACTCTATCCATATTCTCTGCACTCTCTGTCCTCAGATTGACACCCAAACACCCTGAAATGATTGCACTGGAGATTCAAGCATGGCTATCAAATACAACAAGTCATTTTCAAATTTCTGGTGTAGTGAACTGAGACAAAGTTCTCTTTTTCTCCCAGCCAGTGCCTAACTGACCTTATTATACTGTGCAGTCAGCAAAATCAAAAACAAATAACACACATTCAAGATATAAAGATATAAAATGTTGAAAATTTACCCATCCATCGCACCCAGTATACCAAAGAAAGAACACCTGGAAAATTTGATATTCACAAGACATACTAATTGCAAAAGGGACAGTGGAAAACAGTGAATAACCTAGCTAGCAATCTTGTATAAATGAAAGGTATAACAGTGACTGAGAAGGACAGTACAAAGACAAAACTTACTAAGATTTGTTGGTTGGTTGTTTTGTTTGTATGGCATATCAACACCTCGGTGGGTCATTTATTGCTAACTAATTTTATTTATTTATTTTATTGCTGCTAATACCTTTTTCTTACAACAATTTATTGTTGTTTTTATATAAGTTTTGTGTTTAGTAATACTTTTTTCTTTTTGAGTATCAAGATTCATTGGGATTTGTTTTTAAGGGCAGGGTCCCCAAGTTCTACCCTGTGATTTAACCCATAACTGGAGGGAAGGAACAGATTAATACCTTTCCCAAGGGTACCAGTGCTTAAGTGAATGCAGGGTATTCAACTGGAATTCGAACTTGACTCACTGATTTCTCTTTCCGAGCTAATATCCACTGCACCACAACACACATCCATCACTAAACGCTTACAGCACCTGGTATTCCTAAGCGGTCACCCATCTAAGTACTGACCAGGCTCAATGTTGTTTAAACTTACTAAGAAGTACAAAGGATAAGCAGTTTTAAGAGTCATAATCACCCAGATGCTGAAAAAACATGGCACATAGAAGAAGAATTAGCATTTTGTTATTACCTCAATTAAATCCACTTCGCACTCTGCTCCGGACTTTATGCCAGGGAGTTGCACATAAACAATAATACAATTTTCTTTGCTTCTGTTGATTTCATATCTGCAAATAAAACAAGCAAAGTCTGTTTTCACACTTTGGTAAAAGAAAGAGGAAAGTATTATAAAAGCACATGCACACTATGTTATATATTTATATATATATATATATATATATATATATATATTAGTTATCCCAATGGTTTACCATACTTAATACTTCTTGCCCACCACCCACTCTCGTGTGGTCATGTGAGACGCCACAAGCTGTACTGCAATTTTTGCTTCCAACAATCACACACGTGTTCATCAATCCTCCACAGAAACAAAACAGATGACAACTACTATCGTTTGTCCACGAACTGCCTCTTACAACAAACACTATTTTCATCTTTGATAATGGCTGATGTAATCTGAAAGCTTAGAAAGGATTAAATAAAAACATGTATCAATATTGTGATTTTCTTTCCTCTTTCAATGATAATGCTATTAAGATTATCAGAAGATATGAAAAAAATTTACATAAAATAAATTGACAAAACTTGTCTATATTATTTGATGAAACATGCATAAATACATATATAGATATATATATATATATGTAATGAATTATTTTTAATATTATTTTGACCAATACTTATTTAAGTAGATATTCTGTTTTTAATTAAACAGTATTTCATATCTACCGGCCTGATTATTTAAATATTATCAAATTATTAAATATGAAATACTGTTTAATTAAAAACAGAATATCTACTTAAATACAAGTATCGGTCAAAATAATGTTCAAAATAATTCATTACAAATTGTCGGTTGCTTATAGCCAAGTTTCGTTAAAATTCGTTAATTTCCGTAACATGTTTATATATATATATATATATATATATATATATATACATTTAGTGTATCAAGGCAGCAGATAATTTTCTAAACATATACTGTTAACTATAACAGAAAACGAATGTCTATTTTGTTTAATCATGAACCATTCTAAGCATTGTATTTTGGCTTTAATTTCAGGTGAAATAAAGACAAAAATTGTCCAACATTCAGAGAGGTGACTGTTATCGTTGCATAGCAATGTTTTATGTCAACACAAGATAAAATCTTTGATGGTGGATGTCTTTATGTTAACGTCCCTGTAACCTCTCTGAAGATGGCTCATGTGAGCTGAAAGCTTAGAACCAGCATAATAAAAAAATATCCATTTGTTGGACAATTTTTGTCTTTATTTTCATCTGAAATTAAAGCAAAAATATGTTTAGAATACCTCATGATTAAACATAATAGACATTCATTGTATGTTATGTTTAACAGTATATATATATATATATATATATATATATATATACACATTTATATATATAGTTTCGGTGACTCTCATGTGTATACACTGCTTATATACAACATGTTAAAATTTCCCTTCTCTGATTCCATGCACTTTTGGCTTGAGGGGTGGTGACTCCAAATGACACCAAATTGGTCAAGCCACACTAATTAGCTGTAATACAGTGAAACAGGCTTGTATGTGGATGACTAATATATATATATATACTAGCAGTATAGCCCGGCATTGCTCGGGTGTAATGAAAGCTTTAAAACTAATCCATGGTCCTGGAGCTCAGACTCTTTGGACGTTGGCATGAAAGACTAAAAAGCAATAGTTGTTTCCAGTTAAAGCGAAACCATAGACTGAAAGCAAAATGAATGGATGTAAGTCAAATTTTGGTTTCCTGGTATCGATATCAAATTTTCTGCACTATTGTAAGAAATGCAACCTTGAAACTTCTGAATATTATTTCTTATGTCTTTGTCTATGAGTGTATCAAATTTGATTAAAATCGGACCACTCATTCTATAACCCAATTTTTTCAATTATCGATTTTCGATATTTATTGGGGGTCAGTTAAATGCCATACGTGATACAGGCTTGGGCGATCATGTCTCGAAAGAGACATGACTGACTGGGCAGAAGATTATCCCGCAGTAGGTTGCCATTGCTTTCTGCGGTAGACTGGTTGCCGACCAAGGCTATAGAACCCAATCTGTCCTATTATTTAACCAATAACTGGAAGGAATAGACGGATTAATACCTTTCCCAAGGGTATTTGCGCGTAAGTGAACGCAATGAATTCGGCTGGAATTCGAACTCGGCTCCCCGATTTCTCGTTCCGAGCTGATATCCAATGTACCACAACACACATCCGCCGGGTATTGTGGGTACCTCGACGCAAAACCTAGCTAAGAACACTTGCAGACGCTTATAGTACAACTGTGTAAATTTTCAAGAAAATCGGTACAGCTGTTTCGGAGTCTATAGGTAATGGACACACACACACACACACACACACAAAGTTCCATTTATAAATAAGTTTAGATTTAGATATGTTATTTGAAATGTATAAAATTTCTAATATAATTGAAAGAGACATCACCTAAGTGTGCATCACATATGACATTTAACTGATTGATCTGGATAGAAGGATTGAATAGCAGTACAAACTGGATTTTATAGCCTTTGTTAGCAACCAGTCTACTGCAGAAAATAATGGTAATCTAATGCAGGAAAATCTTTTGCCTCGTCAGTCATGAATAAAAAGAGACATAATCGCCCAAGTGTGTATTGCATATAGCAATTAACTTACTGATCTGGTTAAAATTTTGAACAGTAGGACTGATGGTTCTACAGCCTTAGTTGGTAACCAGTCTACCACAGAAAGAAATGACAACCTACTGTGAGAAAATCTTCTGCCTAGTAAGTCATGAATTGAAAAAGATATGATCGCCTAAACATATATCACATATGGTAATTATCTTACTGATCTGGATAACGGAATTGAATAGCAGGACAAATTGGGTTCTATAGCCTTGGATGGTAACCAGTATACCACAAAAAGAAATGGAAAATCTTCTGCCTAGTAAGTCATGAATCGAAAGAGACATGATCACCTAAACATATATCACGTATGGCACTTAACTAACTGATCTGGATAAAGGAATTGAATAGCAGGATAAATAGGGTTCTATAGCCTTGGTTGGCAACCAGTGTACTGCAGAAAGAAATAGAAACCCACTGTGGGAAAATCTTCTACCTAGTAAGTTATGAATTGAAAATATGTATCATGTCAGTGTTGGGGAGTCACCCCTATTTACACACTCTATAGACGCTTCCATGGTATACAAATAATCCTGCCTACAGAGAACGGGTTGTTGTTGCTAAAGTTGGTGCTTGTCAGAGCAGTTGAACCGCCGCTCGTTGGTCAGCAAGAATAGAGACTTATTACCCGGACTTACTTCTTTGTATATATTTGACTCCACTAACAAGTATTCCTGAATCTACTAACCGTGTACAGGTTGTATATCTTTTGTTCAATATAGTTACATTTTTCCACTTATATCTGTTTTGTGTTATTTTTATATTGTGTGGTTTTCTAAACAATAATCCACAACAGTATGGTATTTAATTGACCGACTATTTAAAATAACATATTTCTGTGATTCTATGTATTTGACATGTAAAGATCTGTAAGCTTCACCTGGTGTAAATTTTAACTTACCTTGGTTCAATGGGATAATTATTTGTATTGGAAAGTTCACGGATCAAGACAGGTTTTGTTGATTGTGTTCTTTCTGGTGTCTTGAAGAGACCAGTAGTTTTGTTTTCAAGTTTTAGGAGTGGGTTCACATATTTTTTATTTTCATCATCATCATCATCATCCAATTTTTCAGAAAGTTTAATATTAGTTAAATGTTCTAACACTGAGTCTTGCTTCTTTTCTGAAGGTGAGCGCTTTTGTTTCTTAAGATCAAAAATCTTGTGTCGCAGTTTGACAGGATCACCTCTGCATGCTGTTTTGTCTAAAAACTCAAAGGAATCAGTCTTCAAAGAGAGATGGGTCTGCTCCTTGATCAGTTCCAATATATTCTGCATCAAGTAACGCTGGTTAGAAGATGGCTGCCCTTTGGCTGGGTAGAACTCCTTTACCACTTCAGGATTTATTACAAGCATCAGACGCGCATTTGTCTTGTCACCTGTAAAGAGCATAGCAAACAGACCCAGACTGAGGAAATCGGCTAACAAATGACATGTCTCCTTCGAAATCTCATCTTTTAACTTGTATTTTCTCTTTTATCTGTGTCCATGTTTTTCTGATTCTGTGTGGTAAAAATATAAAAAGCCAGAGGTATTTTACAATAGGTACTATGACCAGGAACAATATTTTTTTGTTTTTATATAAATTAAGCAGCCCAGACCATTAATATAAAAAAAGAGTTATTTAACTTTACAAAAATTAATAGGATAGTCCAGTTTCTTGTGTAAATTAATTGTAAACTGATCTTATGGAAGCCAAAACAATACAAGCTCATAATATAGATCTTTTATAAATTCATGTAAAGCTAAATAATTATTAACACCGTCTGCATTATTAACATCATGAAATTTCCATCTATTTTATAAACTGTGAATTTATAAACTCTGAATTTAAGTGCAGTATTATATATATATATATATACATAAGCATATGCCAAAACAACCCTTATTTCCCCATAGTTTAACACTTCAATCAACCAGGACACACATTAGAAAACTGCAAATGTTTACTAATAGATTCCGATTTTAGTTCTACATACTCACGCAGAAAGAAAGAAAAATACTGGATTTCAAAATTAAATACATATAGGCTAGGGTTAAATAGGGTCTTAGGTATTTTGAATCTTTATAAATATTTCAATAGTTAAACATTTTTTAGAGACACTTAAAACTTTTTCTTTAAAACAAAATTTAAAAGTATTATTACAATTAGGTTTACGTTTAAAAATATGCCAAAAACTCTATCGCTTTCTACATCACGTGACGTAAACATCTCGCGACAGACGCTCCTCACGAAGGACGCTTCTAGTTTAAATTTTAAAATCATTTGTTTCTGATGAAAGGCCGAGGCTGGTCTGAAATATCAAATATATATATATATAAAAATAGAAATAAATAAATACTGTCAAAAAATACATTTTTAAACTTACAGCTTTTTAGTAGTTTTTCCTATACATATTAAGACAGTATATGTGGATCATCATCATCATATATATATATATATATATATATATATATATATATACAAGTATAGGGTATGTATGGATGGAATAATATTTTGTAGCCATAATAATAATATTCAGTATATAAAACCCTTTAACTTGTATTAAACTTCATCACTTGATAAGACACAAGTGTTGAAACAAAATAGCTACTTTTGTAGTGATATTATTAAATATGTTATAATTTGTGAATAAATTATATATATATATATATCCCTTAACAAGATCCTTTGAATCTATAATATATATATATATATATATATATATATATATATATATATATAAAATAAAATAAATTTCGAAGTTCAAAACTTTATATGATCATTTCAACATGAAATCCCTAAGAGAGATTTCACATTTCATTGGCAACTTTTATACTCAAAATAAAATAACATATTACCGGCAGAAGTTCAAAAGTTTATGTCACAGGAAAAACTAGATAGGTGGGATTGAAGTAGATAGCAATTAATGTCTGTTTTTAGATTTTGGACAACATTACTTTTAGATTGAGTTGTAAGTGAAAAATTAAAAAATTTGGCATTGTCTAGCTCTAAAAAAGAGGAAGGGGAAGAGAAGGAAGAAATAGGAAGTGGTGTTTAACAGGGAAGGGGGGCTAAACAAAATGGAAAGGAAAGGAAAGAAAAAGGAAAAAGAAAAGAAAGAAAAAATAAAGAAAAGAAAAATTTAATCTCCTTAGAGATGCTCAGGAATTCTGGGGGAAAAAAGCTGACATATAATTTATTTAAATTTAATTAAATTAATTTAATTAATTATAAACCAAGATTTAAATTAAAAATAAAATTTATGAAATTTATTAAACATTTTTTTTTAAAAAAGATTTTTAGGTGAGGGGGAAAAATATCCAAACATGCAGGAAAAATTGAGGGTTAAGTTAGTCTAAGTATCCACCTGGATCATTTTTTAATATTAAAATATTAATATTAATTAGGATTGGTTCTTTGAGATTTACCTTTCTGCTTTCCCTTTTGTATTGAAGTTTTTATATTTATATATATATATATATATATATATATATATATATATATATATATATATCACAGAATGTTAGAGAATGGAATCCAAATTAACCAACATATATTTAATTTATTTGTTTGCACATTATTTTTAATGGATGCTGGTATTTGAGTAGATATTCTGTTATTTTTATAATTAAACAGTATATTTATATAAATATCTACTGGCCTGGCTATTTGAGAAATCTTTTTTGGAAAAAAATGCATTCTTTCCTAACAAAATATGCATATTTTACTACAAGATTTTTCAAATATTCAGGCTAGTAAAGATATATAAATATACTGTTTAATTATAAAAAACACAGTGTATCCACTTGAATAGGAGTATTCATTAAAACTAATGTTCAAACAAATAAATTATATATATATATATATATAGTGTATCGATGCAGCAAGTCATTTTCTAAACATATGCTATTAAATATAAGAGACAATGAATGTCTATGTTTAATCATGAGCCGTTCTAAATGTCGTATTTTTGCTTTAATTTCAGTTGAAAATAAAGACAATAATTCTCCAACATTTGGATAATTATTTATTGATTTTCTTCTAAGCTTTCGGCTCACATGAGCCATCTTCAGAGAGGTAGTTTAAACTGAAATATTATAAAATCCACCATCACCGACGATTTTATTTTGTGTTGACATAAAACTCCACTTGGCAACGGCAATAGTTACCAAAAATAATAAACGCAGTTCTTAAATTTGCGATGCGGTTTTATGACGTCACACCGCATGATAGCACGAAATGACAACAAAACCATGTAGTCAAATGCAATGTAATATGTTATTTCCGGTTTTAAAGTTGATTTTATTGAGTGTTGGTTGTTTAGATTTGTACATGTCCTCCAATATCTGCAGGTTCTTCTTACTGTGTGTATGAGTAAGGATCACTGTATTGTTGACCAAAATCTGTCTGATATTACCCACATGTTTATGTTTTTAGAGAAATGTTGTTTAATAGTACTCTGATCAGAAAGATGACATGTAAGTCTACAGGAGAGTGTGGTTGTAGTAAAACCAATATATGTACTAGGTTTTTTATTAGTATCAGAGATGCAATCTCTGAATGAGCATGTAAATTGGTACACTACATTGGTTTTTTGTAAAGAATTTAGTTTAGTGCTTGTTGGGTTATTATAGACTATGAGGTCAATTGTTTTAAACTTTTAATAATATATAATGAGTTTAATTTGATTATTACTTTCCACTGGTTTAACATTTCTACGTATTATGTTTTTGAGAGTTTTTTCATCTTGTTTATAATTATTATGTATTTGGTTGCAATAGTATAAGTTAATAGTGTTATGCTTATTTTGATGTAAACCATTATTATTAATATTATCATTATTGTTAGAGCAATCGTTAATTTTGTTGAGATACATTTTAATTTGTTGATCAATAATGGAGTTAGGAAATCCATTATTGACCAGTGTTTGCTTAATGTTATATTTAACAGCAGATGTTTAGAATATATATATATATATATATATAGTCATTCGCAAACAGGTCTGTTTTGCTGTATCACAGGTCATCAGTATGGCTAGACATCTGATTGCTTTTAACCAAGATTGTAACCTGACCAAAGTGTGATCAGTTGATGATTTTACCTCTGAGCTATGGGTATTCGGTAGAAGAAGGTAGACTTTTAGTGTGTGATATACCATAAATACACCAGTGCTAAAAGTGTTCTAATTCATTACTGAATGAACAATGCATAGATGCTTGAGTAGCTACCGTTTTTTCAATATATATATATATATATATATATGTATATATATATATATATATATATATATAAACTTGTCGTTATACTCGTTTTGAAAAACCCTCCAAGTACATACATGGAAGGAAAAAATGGTAATAGAAAAAGAACGAGCTAAGCACTTGAACATCAGTCAAAGTACGTAGCCCAAAGAAAAAAAACCCAAGACGAGTAACCTAAAACAAAAAGCACCCAATACGCAAGTAGAGCAAACTAAGTAAACAACTAACCTAGGGAGCCAATGAACCTACCAAGGTTTCACCAAATGGGATCTTCAGGGAAAGTTGGCTTTCCCTGAAGATCCAATTTGGTAAAACCTTGGTAGGTTGTTGGCTCTCTACGTTAGTTATTTACCTATATATACATATATACGAAATTCTGTCTTTTTAATTCTTGTTCTTTTATTGCTCTTTTTCTTTAATAGTGATTATTTTTTCATATTCTTTAAAACTCAGTAACCCCCTAGTGCCTTAGTAGATTTTTAACTTTGCAGGGGGTAAAATGATTTTTAAAAAATATGATTAGTAAAATGAATGAGAATTTCAACATATTTATTCAATAAATTCTACCTGTGGTAACATGGGCTGCATAATCAGCTGCAATCAAGAGTATAAAATGTAAGTAGATATTTTTGAGATTTGAGTTACGTTGAGGAATAAATTTATTTCTTTTTCTTTAGCAAATGCAAATAGCAAGAATTATCTGCAGAGAAAATGTATCAAATGCTTTTAAGGCAATAAGAGAACAACAAAAATCACTTTGCTCTGTGAAACACTTCTCTGCTTCTAAACACAGAACTTTTTCTGTATTAGGAATTCTTTTGGTATATTTAGCAACTTGAGATGATCAACGATGGATATGGCTGATGTGATCAAAGAACTAACACATTGTGAGAGATATGAATTTCACTAAGAAAAAACTTTGATGAATTATGTGAACAAATTAGAACATGTCAACAGGTGTTAATGTGAATTCTGCCTAAAATATTTATATAAAAGCAATAAGTAAAGAGTATTTTTTAAACAAAGAGTTAGCAAATAAGAGCATGTCCACAGGTGCTGATCTGAATTTTGCCTAAAATACTTAAATAAAAGCAATGAGTAAAAATATGTTTTAATCAAAGAGTTAGCAATAGGAGATGAGGAAGACACATAATGATTGACCTTTGGCTTTATGACTGCCATGTTCAAGGAAGCATTCACATGGTAGTATGTACAACAAAGCTGTAGTTTTCAGGAATTGTGGGACTTTCTTCTTATTGAAATATGGAGGAAAAGACAATTGTCAAATCCTTGGTAGTACCATGGCATGCCTGAGCTAAAAAGGTCTGAATTAGTGGTACTAAAGAATGGAGCTAATTTGAATATATGCCATGGAAATAGTGATAGGCTTGCAAGAAATAAACTGAAGAGTGGACAGTCCCCCGCTTTTGCAAAGCCACAAAAATGATTTTGAAGGCTGGAAAGTGAGGAATGAGTAGCACCATCCCAGATATGGCAGCAATACTCCATTTTTGGTCTAATGTGGCTCTTGTAAAATGAAGTATAACAGAAGAAGTTCGATAATTCTTGGACTAATGGAGCGTGTTGATCATTTATCATTTTTCACGAGTAGTTGCATGATAGTTGTGCAATCATTTGTATTCAAGTTTTCTTTTTCTTGTTTTTAATAAAATGACAAGGTGGGAACATGATAGTGGGTACATCAATTTTACAAGCTTTTATTTTTTGCAGGTTCTAATTTTCTGTAAATCTATTTCCTAATAAATTTTATGTTTACATTTAAAAAATTTGATTCATATAAGCCAATAGGAAAAAAAAAACTCTGCACATTGGCTTCTTTGTCCTATGCATCAAAATGTTTTTCTCTTGTTTTTTTAAATAAATCTCCCACCTTTTAAATTAGTCTGGTATTCCACTTCTGTAATGTGAGCAGGCAATTCCTGGGTTTGGTTCTCTAATATTTTGGGGGCTGAGATCAGCTTCCAGGAAAAAACTTCCACAAACAAAAAACAGTTTTCATCCTGAAATTGAAAAAAATAACTTATTAACCTCAGGAGGAAAAACAAAAAACATAAAAAGCATGGAGAATTTATTTCAAATGTTTTCAGAAGTCTGGATAAATTGAATACCAAGAATATTTTTCATCTACCAATTCATTCTGCATTTCAATGTCATGAGTGGAAATTGAATTCATGGCAAATACTAATAATGGAGAACTTGGAAAGAAAAAAATATTTTGATATTCAGCACTCTCCAAGATCGACTAAAGGCATTCTTGTATTCATGATGTACTAATAACTTAGCACAATAAAAGAGAGAACCAGAAAAAATTAAAAAATGAATTAAAAAAATAAGTTACACATAAAACTAAAATATATACATATATATAATTCCAGGTGAAGAGGACTCAAGGTTTTTTTCATTTTGAGTGCTCTGGCATTTATTTTATTATAAACAGTGCTCAATATAATGAGTATTATAGAGCTTAATATAATTATATACTTATGTATCAATTGTACATTGCGATACAGAAATGTCTATGTTTCAAGATTCTCCTCTTCAGGCAATGCTGATGTTAGTTGTGCAAATGATTTATATTTAAATGACAAAAACCTTTGGTTTTCTGTGAATGTATGTGGGTGTTTCTTATGGCTAATCAGAATGGAGATTCATTTTGGGGTTTGACCCCAAAGAATATATACTAACCAACTATTTCTCTTTTTTCCCTTTCTTCCTTTTTTCCCCTCATCCCACCCTTCCCTTGTTTCTTTTCCCTCCTTAATGGTCATGGTGTTGACCTGCATTTAATGTTATCTTATCCTTTTCTCTTCTTTCCTTTCAGTTTTATTCATTTTGATGCAGTATTCTCATCAAGTCAGTCAGTTAAGTGCCATATGTGAAACACGCTTGGGCAATCATGTCTCGAAAGAGCCATGACTGACTGGGCAGAAGATTATCCTGCAGTAGGTTGCCATTACTTTCTGCGGTAGACTGGTTGCCAGCCAAGGCTATAGAACCCAATCTGTCCTGTTATTTAACCCATAACTGGAAGGAAGAGACGGACTAATACCTTTCCCAAGGGTAATTGTACATAAGTGAATGCAATGAATTCAACTGGAATTTGAACTTGGCTCCCCGATTTCTCGTTCCGAGCCGATATCCACTGCACCACAATGCACATCCTCAATGAGTACCAATTCTATATTCTTTTACTTACTTATCATTTTTAGTCTATTTATTTATTTGTTGTAAATTTTTTTATAAGGAAAAGATTTTTTAAAACCTAAAACATAATTTTTTTGTTCTATCTATTTATTTGTTGTAAAGATTTTTTTCTTTTTTTATATATAAAAAGAGAGATTTATTTTAAAAGAGTAATTCTGTGTTCCAATTTATTTTTATCTAGTTTGTATGTACTTGTTGGTTATATGCATGTTATTTCATTTAGGTTTTATCCATTTTCTAATGTGAATAATTGACAATGTCTACATATGACATTTATTTTGTTGCGTTTATTAAATAAATTTTTATTCTTAAGGGATTTAATAATAAACTTTTCATATAAACATGGTTCATTTAAGGACTTACATGTTTTAGCTTCTTTTAGAATTTTCCACTTTATTGTGGGTGTTTTTTTTGTTTCCTTTAGGTACCAGTGATATTTCGATAGGGATGTTCTATTTTTGTATTTGTTATTATTAAACGAAGAGGTGTGCTGGTAAATTCACTGCTTTAGAGTGTTTTTAGTATTCCCTATATAAATTTTTATATTATTTGGGTTTTCCTTTGAGGATATTTCACATTGATAGATTATTGATTCCGTCAAGCACCTGTTTTCTAACAGACAGTCTATGGGGTAAAAAAATCCCATAGACTGTCCGTTAGAAAATAGCCATAATTACATTCCCTGACAAAAACAAACTTCTAAATAAACTATCAGAAACCATCTCAAAATGCAGACACAAAAACAAATTTTTACTATGCTACTTAAAACTAGAAAATTGAAAACAAAAAAATAAATGAAAATAAAATAAATAAACAAAAACAAGTAAAATAAATTCATTTAAGCAAATAAATAGATAATTAAACTAAGTAAATAACAAACAAATAACCAAACCACACCCAGCAAAATAACCATGAGAAGAATAACAGACTACACCGAATCAGACCTGTATACATAAAAAGTGAAGCAAAGACACAACACACATGGCCTGACACTTGCATTTAGCATGAAACAGACTGTTGCCCCTGGGTGTTGACTTAAATGTCATTTTATGTTTATATTTACATTTGCTCTGTCTCTGATATTTAATACTTTAACACATAAATATAACCTAATTTAAAACTAGATTTTATCATATACATATATATATATATATATATATATATATATATATATATATATATATATATATATATATATATACTAGCAGTATAGCCCAGCATTGCTTGGGTGTAATGAAAGCTTTAAAACTAATCCATGGCTCTGGAGCTCAGACTCTTTGGATGTTGGCACAAAAGACTAAAAAGCAATAGATGCTTCCAGTTAAAGCAAAAACTGTAGACTGAAAGGAAAATGAATGGATATAAGTCAAATTTTGATTTCCTGGTATCAATATCAAATAAATTTTTTTCATCATAAACTGAATTTTGCAGGCTAAATAAGTCCTCTGAGTAAATGGTATCATGGCTAAGACTAAGAACTACAATTATACCTACTTAAAGCCAAACCTAAAAAATAACTAAAATAAAAGGGCTGAAAAACTAATTTTGATCAGACCCGGTAGGATATCAGGGTATCGATTTCCAATATCGGAGTTAAATAAGTCATCTAAGTATAGAACTGCAACCTTGAAACTTCTGAATATCGTTTCTTATGTCTTTGTCTATGAGTGCATCAAATTTCATTAAAATCAGACCACTCATTCTATAACCCAATTTTTTTTATTATCGATTTTCGATATTTATCGGGGGTACTTTGACACAAAACCTAGCTAAGAACACTTGCAGAAGCTTATAATACAACTGTGTAAATTTTCAAGAAAATCGGTTCTGCCGTTTCAGAGTCTATAGGTAATGGACACACACACCAACACACACACATACACAGAGTCAAAGTTCCATTTCTAAATAAGTTTAGATATATAGATGTAAACAGTTTCATGCAAAAGTTTACAATGCATTACAAAAAATGTTTCTTTAGGTATTTCTAACAGAGTTAGATTAATGAAACTTTTACTTACATATATTTAAGCCTTTGGTTAAATAATCATATTAAAAAAATATAATCAATAAAAATATCCCATGAAGAAAAACCATTATTTAATGATGCAAAAGTTTACAAAACATTTTTAAAATAATATGCTCCATTTATCTTCCCTTCTAGTATTTCAATGTTCCTTAAACCTTGAGCACTAAAGCAGCCTCGGATCATGATTGATCCTCCTCCAAATTTAAATGTTGAGATAATAATACTCTTTGGCAAATATTCAGTACTCTTCTTTTTCTAGATATTTGCCACAGCATTTCTGCTAAAAAGTTGGATTTTCATTTCGTTTGACTAAAGAACATTTTCCTAAAATTCTGTAAGTTTGATACAACGATTGTATGCAAAATCTATTCTAGCAAAAACGTGTTTTTAATTAATAAGTGTTTTTTCCTGGGTGTCCTCAAAAAGATGTCATATTAATGAAGTGAATGACTATCCATACTCACTTTTACTTGACTTACTTCTAGTTCTTCCTGAAGTTCTTTAAGTGTAACTCAGTGCTCGTTGCCAACTTTTCTCACCAATAATCTTGCCGTACATTCCTGTAACCCTTCTAGGATGACCAGAGTTTTTTTTTTGGATGTATCAAGTGACATGTCTTTCAGTGATGAGCTATCGTACTTACTGAACTCGATGGCATATCTAACTGACTAGATATCTTTCTATAACCAAGTTCATTTGTATGAAGTTCAAAAATACATTTACAGAGGTTGTGATCAATTATTTTGCTTTTACCCATTTTGTCAATATTTAAAAGACAGTTGACAGAAAAAGAATGACACAATACTTTTAATCATTCCTAAAGCTAACCATAAAATTAATATGAAATGTCGTAAAAAACAACTCCATCCAAATTTGAAACATCCCAGTAAAATGTGAATAATTTTATAAAAAATCTGTTGTGAATAAAAAAATGTGTTGCAAACTTTTGAGTAACTAAATATCAGTTTTGCTTCCTGAGATAATTTTTTGAAGTCTTAAAAGAAATACTGATTGTTTGACTGAATACCTAAATATGTTCTACAAGTAGTAAAAGTTTTATTTAATATAACTATTAGAAATACTTAAAAAACATATTTTGTAATGTGTTGTAAACTTTTGTGAGGCACTGTATATATTCAGGTTTTGCATTTTAAATAAGTGGTATATGATCTTTTGTGTCTGAGGTATAAAAACTTAACTGAAAAAAGAAAAAGGCTTAGAAACTCTATAGTAGAATATTACTAGTATATACTTAAATGATAACTTAGCTTCAGCAAGTTAAGTATTGTGTAAAAGATTAAATTTTAGTATTAAAAATGTTTTGTTTTATTCCTTTTCAAGAATCAATATAATTCAATTTATATAATTAAACAAAATTTACTCAAGAACCAAATTAAATTTTCTTTTACTTGTTTTTAAAATTTAAAATTTGCTTTATGTACTTCAAAAGACTTTTTATCAAAGAAAACAACTTGTTTATGCAATTGATGTTTGGATTTGGTTTTCTGAATCAGATTTGCTTTGAACTTGACAAAATAAAGTAGATGTTGAAGAGAAATGAGGAATTCATTTTGCATTTGTAATTTAAATTGTGCTGTGATGAATCCTGAAAATAAAATCTAGATTAAAAACTTGTAAGCTGACTGACAAAAATGAACACAGCAAAGATACTTAAAATTCTTAATTAAAATATAATCGGATTTTTCACAGTAAAAAGTTTTGTACATGTGGTCAAGTAGAATTTGAGCACATATCTGTAGAGTGATAGTAAAAAATAATATGCAAATATGATAAAAATCATTAAAAAATATGGCAAAAATTGTCAAAAAAGCCCACATGTAAATTCTGGATACTCACTGAATATGAACTGCTTACAAACCAATGTCATATACATAGCTACTGTTAGATTCAAAAGAAACCCAGAAAAAATAAATATCTATTGAAATAAGAGAATGTCTCTGGAAACAGAAAAGCCATATATAAAAGATTCAGTGATTGTGTAAAGGAAAACGTAACAACATTTGATATGGATGTAACTAAGTGGGAGAAGATTTTTCTTGAGAGAGAATGGAAAAAATCCATTAAAGATGCTCTTTGAGTCTAGCCACATTAAAATGAAAAGTAGAAGATGGTCTTAGAAAAAGGACATGTCTGATTTGACACATAAATTTCTTTTGTTGGAGTGTAATACAGTCTATCATGTCCTGAAAACAAAATCCGAATATATCAACCAGATTAAATCACATAAATCTTCATAACCTTCTTTCATGAGGGGCTAAAAATATGTGTGCAATATGCAGAAAAAATCTGTAAATCCAGTTTAAGCCTGAAAGGATACACAAAACTTCATGAGGAGGACTCAATTTGATCCAATAATTCCTGTCAACTAATTAAATGATGTCCAATAATTAATGGATCAGAAATCATTTAATGTATTAGGGAGCATGCAAATCAAGTTTTCAAGCCTAAAAATCTTTCTAAAACCGCAGGTCAACATATATGGTGGGTAGTATTACATTATTCGGACTATTGTCCTCATGTTTCAGCCGTTGTACGCTCCGACCTTCTTCAGGTGCTAGGAATTTTGAACTTTATTTTTGTTTTTTTAATCATGTCACTCCAAGCAAGGCATTCCACTGCCACTATAGCACAGGGGGTTGCATAGGGTGATAGACGAGTTAGGATGTGCATAGGGGAGAGCTGGAGAGAATGGGTGTGAGTTAGTGTGTTAGGAGGTGTCTATTGACCTTACATTTAAACTCCTGGAAGTTTATAGCTGTTAGGGAAGCAAGCATGTGGAAGTGATTACAATCACTGGGGTATATGAACTCCATTCCATGCATAAAGCATCAATTGGAAGTCAGGAGTTATCTCCCTCTAACCCTGCAAGTTACTTGTTTGCCACTGCTGTAGCCTGGTATTGAACTCACAACTCTAAGAGTCAAGTCAGGAACTAACCAACATCTATATCCAGATATGGGCCATGTGTCCTTAAAGACACATAGCCCATATATGGTGGGTATAAATCAAACCTTTAACACTAAGTTTTAAACAAGTGGGTCAGCACTCAGAACAATTACTGCACACCACTTACCATACCTCCAGCAGTATGCCACAAATATCAAATATCAAAGGAAGGATCATGTCGTTTTTGAGACATGACTAACTAGATAGACGATTTTCATGCAGTAAGTTGCCATTACTTTTTGCAGTAGACTGGTTGCCAACCAGGGCTACAGAATCTAATTTTTCTCAATATTTAACCCATACCTGGTTGGAGAAGAGATAGACTAATACCTTTCCCAAGGATGTTTGCATGCATGAGAATGCAACGATTTCAACTAGAATGTGGACGTGGCTTTCCAATTTCTCGTTCTGAGCCAATATTTACCACACCACAACACACATCCACAAATACAAAAATTAGTATTTGCTGAATATATTTGTCATATTAACACAGAAATTAATATAAAATAATAACACAAATTAAGTATTCTGTTAATGCTACCACCACATGTTGTTTGTTTGTTTGTTTACATTATTGATGCAATTATTGAATGAATGATACTGTGTTTCACAATAACATATGTTACACAGCAGTACTTTTAAAAAAACTAACTGGTATGATGTGTAATTTATGGTATTAATATTTCATAAGAGTTGATGCTGACTTTAATGTGTTTACCAGTAGACTTCATGAATTTTAAATATCTGCTAAGTTATACCAATACAATACACAGTGTCTGCTGCTGTTTGTTATTCATTGTTTGCTACCTGGACCCTGGCCTTTGGGCTAGGGTCCAGAATGACCAAAATAAGACCAGTTTAAGACCAGTTTAGACCAGTACTGAACCTATCCACTGTGGTGGATAGGTAATGTTTTGACCAGTATCTGGGTATATGTGCTCAGGTTCCCACATTAAAAAAGACCTTGTGTCACATCTCTCTCAAGTGGGGTAGAAGAGGTGAAGAGGCTCATCCCTTGTTTCCTGTTTAGGAAGTGGTTTCCGGCTTTCTCTTTTCCAATCCTTTCACTCTTTTATTTTTTATTTTTATTTTATTTTTTTTTCCAATTGGAGTAGATAGACTAAACTATTATCCGGTTCACACTCCACCCATGTCCATTGAACAGGTGAAGAGGCTCATCCCTTGTTCCCTGTTTAGGATGTGGTTTCCGGCCCTCTCTTTTTCAATCTTTTCACTCTTACATAGCCCCCTGCGCTTCAGTGGCGTTACTGCATTGCTCGGCGTGATATGATTAAAAAATAAAAAAATACAATGTATATAAAAAGATATAGTTAGTGTCTCAATATATAGGTAAGTAGTGTGATATTATGTAGTTTTGGCACAGGTTATTATATATTATAACTGTTATGTTGCATGTGCAGAATTATTGTGAAATAAATACAAACGGCGTAATAGTATAAAGTAGGTGTATTACCAGGAAGAGAAGTATTTACAAAAGATGTGGTTAGTCGAATACAGAACAAGGGTTTAGTACAACGTATTGTTGTAGAGACGTAAGAGATGGACAAATAGAACACTTCTGGTCCAATACCAGAAATACCTGACTGATTTGTTCACTTGACTAACTTCCGAGGTACTCCTCGAGGTATCATCACTACTACTTTATGTAGTGCTTAGAACAGTCCATTACTGTAGAAAAAGGTGAAGAGCACCCCAACAATAACTAAACTTCATTTACTGGTAGGCCAAAGTTTTGGGGCACTGGTAGATTACTCTATGTTTTTTGTGGGGTTGACCTACTCAGTAGATATAAGCCTAACTCAGGATGTTGAGCTGAAAGTCCTGAGGTTGGCTTTTATGCCTCAATTTATGGTATTGACATCAGTGGCTTTATCTTGTATTCAAGTATTTAATTTCTTTTTGGCTGATCATTTCCTTTATGATGATGGTGTTGATGACTAAATTCACCACCAATATGCAGGTTCAAGACTAGAGGTTTCCAGTTTCACCAAAATTTGCTCCATCATCAATTCCCTTTGCAAGAGTTGATTGGAAGTGAAAGAAAATCAGAGTAGAAGACACTGTCGATGGTGTGGATATATTTCAGGTAGTCCTCAACTTGCCGTGAAGTGACAGACACACTTTATTTCATTACCTTTCTTTTCAGCACATATTAAGACATATTAGTTTTTAATCATTTCACCCTGAGCAATGCAGGAATACGCCCATTGTGCAGGGAATTAAAGTGAGAGAAGTAAAAAAAAACACATATGTGTGCATGTATATATATATATATATATAACTGTAAATATATCTTTAAACACATCTCAAAAAACCCACTGAGTATAAATGTGGAGGGAAAAAAATGGAAACAAAAAAAGAAACGAACTAAGCACTTGAACATTAGTTGTATGAAGTTAATAGAAATCTTGCTTCTGTAATGAATTGTTTACAAATGAAGAACATACAAAAGTTCTACAACGTAATTGTATTAAATACGTTTTAATACAACTGTATACTGGTCTAATTTTATTATGTCCAAAAACTAATTAATTATATATATAGTTATTATAAATTATAGTTTAGAACATGTATCCATTGCTCTATTTCTATATTGAGCACTGATTTAAATTAATGTTTTAAATGTTGTTAATGCTTTCTTTGTTCTTTATTCACTTGTATATATATATATATATATATATATATATATATATATATACTCTCTCTTGACATATAAAAATATATTTATTTAAATTTATTTGTTTAATCATTATTTTTAATGGATGCTTATATTTGAGTTGTCATTCTGTTTTCCTATAATTAATGGAAGATCCACTTAAAAATAAAGTTCAAAATTCCTGGGGACTCGAGAAAATGGTAGTGAAATTTGGTGCCCATATCAAATTTTGAATGAAACCTCATGCCAAATGTTTTCCCCCAGTATCCATTTTTTGTAAAAATCATAAATGAATTGGAAGTAATTGTAGTGAGAATAAAAAGAACGAGGTACAGAAGCTATCTAAGAAAGGATAAAAGATGAATGGAAGATAATTCAAGATGACAGAGATGGCAATTGACGTTGCATTTGAAACTTTTAGAGATTGTAGCTATCAGTGAAGCAAATAAATGAAAGCAAGCCTCACAGACAGGATGTGCAAAAAAAAACTCTTAGAGTAGAAGAGGCAGTTTATATGTATATATGTACATATGATCTAAGGTGGTTTATATGTACATATGATCTAAGGTGGTTTATATGTATATATGATCTAAACTAATACTAAAAAAGTGAACAAATAATTTTATGACTTAAACATTTTTTAAAATTTGAAAATAAGCTCAGCAATAAAAATATTATGTTACTACAACCAATAAATAATACAAATCAATAATCAATAAATAAACAATAAACCAATAATAAAAAAATAATAAAAATAATCAATAATAATAACAATAAATAATCAATAAATCAATAATTTATCAATATTGATTATCAAAGATAATAAAGAATAAACTTTAAAAGAATAAAATTATTGGTAAATTTTGTTAAAAATCACTGAATGACACATGATAGGGAAAGAGATTGAAAATACTGAACCAATAATCAAATGTCTGAATGACACATGATAGGGAAAGAGATTGAAAATACTGAACCAATGATCAAATGTTTGAATGAGATATGATAGGGAAAGAGATTGAAAATACTGAACCAATAATCAAATGTCTGAATGACATATGATAGGGAAAGACATTGAAAATACTGAACCAATCATCAAATGTCTGAATGACACATGATAGGGAAAGAGATTGAAAATACTGAACCAATCATCAAATGTCTGAATGACATATGATAGGGAAAGAGATTGAAAATACTGAACCAATCATCAAATGTCTGAATGACACATGATAGGGAAAGAGATTGAAAATACTGAACCAATCATCAAATGTCTGAATGACATATGATAGGGAAAGACATTGAAAATACTGAACCAATCATCAAATGTCTGAATGACACATGATAGGGAAAGAGATTGAAAATACTGAACCAATCATCAAATGTCTGAATGACACATGATAGGGAAAGAGATTGAAAATACTGAACCAATCATCAAATGTCTGACTGACATATGATAGGAAAAGAGATTGAAAATACTGAACCAATAATCAAATGTCTCTGAAGGCTGTGAAGGCTGTGAATGCTGAACAATATCATCGAAAATGAGGACAAAACTGGAAGCGGCCGAAATGTGGTTCTACAGAAGGATGCTACGGATATCGTGGACTGAGCATACAAGCAACGACGAGGTGTTAGAAAGAATGGCAATAAAAAGGAAATTGATGCTGAGCATCAGGAAGAGACAACTGAAGTTCCTGGGACATGCAATGAGGAAGGAGAGCCTGGAGAACCTGATACTGACTGGTCAGATAGAAGGAAGGAGAGACAGAGGAAGGCAGCGGATAACATATTTGCAGGGCCTAATCAGGTGGATGACGGAACGGGGGTCACCAGGAGCAACAGGAGCAAACATACTAAGAGCCACAAGGGATAGGGAGACGTGGAGAGCCATGATCGCCTACGTCCTGAAGGGACAGGGCACATAGAAGAAGAAGAAGAAGAAGAAGAAGAAGAAGAAGAAGAAGAATGACACATGATAGGGAAAGTGATTGAAAATACTGAACCAATAGTCAAAGATAAACAAAACAAACATTAAAACTGAAAATGCTTTACCTTTTTGTCCTCCTTCATAAAAGATTTAAATGTTATTCATCAAATGCCATTTTCTGTCTTCTTGATTCCCTGATTTCTTTTATCCTTTCTTCTACATCCCTGGAAAATTACTCCCTCTTTCTTTTTTTTTTTTTTTTACTTTTCTCTCAGTGTAACCTCTTGTACCCCAAAGTCAGTAATGCTTTGCTTGAGGTGAAACGATTATAAAAAAAATATATTCTTTAATAGTTTGATGTTTTTCCATGTTGATGGTATGAGATAATGATATATACTTTTACATATCAAGAACAATATTACGAAAATTGTATGACAAAGTGAAAAAGTTTACTTGTGACTCATTTTTTCCTTCAGGACTTCATCAGACTAAATGTATTATGTTAGTACAATTACAATGAGGGATATTGGGAATTTTAGAAATTTTTTTTTTTTTATCTTGACAAATTCATTTAGAGTATTTTTTTTTCTTTCCATCACTTTTTATAAGAAAAAAATGGAGTAGAATTATTTCTGCCAATATATAATTTAACAAATATAATGCATGAAATATTCTTAATATAACAGTTCTTAATGATAACAGACATTCTTAATAAAGTAAATATTTATAGTATATAATTTGCTGTAATCAGCAGATATATTATTGAAGCTGATGAAAGTTGACTAAGAGATTTATAGTCTTTGGTGTGAGCATTTTCTCAAACTAAGTACTCACTCAGCCATACTTTTCTTTTACTAATCACTTTAAGAAGAATGATTTGAGAAATTAAATTAAGCTTTCTAACCATTACATTGTCTTGAGGTGCCCAGATTCATCATAAGAGAGAAGGAAAACTTAGAAACCGTGCGACAGAAGGTGAGATTGTAGAAATGTAATGGAGGGTCAAAGAATTCTGGTTGAATTTATCTGCAGAAACCAAGGTAATTACAAAGACTATTTAAAGAAATTACCCAAACTTCAAATCAGCCAATCAAGAACAAATTAAATATTTGACTTTGGCTTCCAATTTACTAAACATAGCTTAGTTGTGTCACAAGGCTGCAAGTATGAAATACCCAGTTACTATTGAACTCACTACTTTGTCATAATTGACCAATCAAGATAAGCTTCACAGTCAATACACCTGTGTTTTTGTGTGTGTGTGGATATGTATATATATATATATACATGGTGTCCATAAAGTCCATGTGCACTTCAAAAATTTATAACTTTATTTGTATTTATGATAGAAATAATCTGTGAAAAAATGTTATAAAGTTTAATGTACTTAGTTTTAACTATAGTTATTGATATGCGGATATGCATTGTTGTGCAGTGGATATCATCTCGGAATGAGAAATCGGGTAGCTGAGTTCGAAATCCACTTGAATTCACTTAAGTGCAAATACCCTTGGGAAAAGTTTTTAATCCATTTCTTCCCTTCAGTTATGGTTAAATAACAGGACAAACTGGGTTCTATAGCCTTGGCTGGCAACCAGTCTACCGCAGAAAGTAATGGCAACCAACTGCGGGACAATCATCTGCCCAGTCAGTCATATCTCTTTTGAGACATCATCACCCAAGCATGTATCACATATGGCACTTAACTGACTGATTGATACTAATATGATTTCAGGCATTACTGTAAATCAGTTGGTAAATGTTTTCCGTGAACTGCAAAATCATATTACCCTTTGTATTGGTAATGATGTAGAACATGTGGAAACTTAAATAAAATTTCAATAAAACCTTAAAAAATATAGATCTCCTTCTTTCTAATCCTTTTTAGAAATTATTTCTATTGCAAATACAAATAAAGTTATAAATTTTTTAAAGTGCGCAAGAACTTTATGGAAACCCTATATATATATATATATATATATATATATACACAAAGAATTTGTCTCTTTAATAGAACAGATTCATGCCAACTTTGAATTGTTGTGAGGACACCATTATGATCTTCTTCCTCTTCAGCCCTGACTAGTTAGAAAATCATAATGATGTTTCCATGAAACTTTGAAGTTAGCATGAATCTGGTCTATTAAATAGATAAACTCTTTGTACCTATCAACACCCTGTTTACACCCCAATATCAAGCACTTTACAGAAAAATTCCTGCTTGCCAAAATATATTTTATCAGTAAAAATACTAAAAAACAACAACCTTGGCACTAAAAATTATCACAACTAAACACTATATATATATATATATATATATATATATATATATATATATATATATATTCTTCTTTTTTAAAAATGTTATTATGCAACCTAGGTTTCTACCATGTGGTGTCTTCAGCTGATTTGCAATAACTGATCTTACCGTTTTTTTTAAGAATGCTCATGTAATGGGGATTTTTTTCAAACATTCACATAATGGAGAATTTTAGAACGCATAATCATTAAAGTTAGAAGAAATTATAACGTTTTCATCCATAGTTGTATGAACTTAATAGAAATCTAGCTTCTGTAATGAATTGTTTACAAATGAAGAACATTCAAAAGCTCTACAACATAATTGTATTAAATACGTTTTAATACAACTGTATACTGGTCTAATTTTATTATGTCCAAAAACTAATTAAATATATATATAGTTATTATAAATTATAGTTTAGAACATTTATTCATTGCTCTATTTCTATATTGAGCACTGATTTAAATTAATGTTTTAAACATTGTTAATACTTTGTTTGTTATTTATTCACTTATATATATATATATATTAATAGTTTTATTCAGTTTGCTATTTTGTCTTAAAATATACTCAATACTCTCTCTTGACATATAAAAAAATATTTATTTAAATTTGTTTAATCATTATTTTTAATGGATACTTATATTTGTGTTGTCATTCTGTTTTTCTATAATTAATGGAAGATCCACTTAAAAATAAAGTTCAAAATTCCTGGGGGACTCGAGAAGATGGTAGTGAAATTTGGTGCCCATATCAAATTTTGAATGAAACCTCATGCTAAACTTTTTCCTCCAGTATCCATTTTTTGTAAAAATCATAAATGAATTGTAAGTAACTTTTCAATGAACATTATAAATATCTTATCAAATATTAATAAAAAGGATGAAGGTTTGTATAGAGATGACGGTCTAATAGTTGTAAGAAATTATAAAAGTAGAAAAAGAGAAAATATAAGAAAAGAAATAATAGAAGTATTTAAGAATTTAGGATTTAAAACAGACATAAAATCTAACCTAAAAACTGTAGATTTTCCTGACATAGCACTTAACTTTAAAGACAATAAATACAAACCATATAGAAAAGAAAATGATAATCCTATATGCATAAACAAAAATTCAAATCATTCACCTAATGTATTTAGGCATATGACAATATCTGTTAGTAACAAAATTTCAACTAATTCTAGTAATATAAAAATATTTAATGAAAATAAACAATCATGAATCGACATCAAGAAAAAGTGTCTATTTGAATAAATTAGATTGCATAAGTAAAAATGATGAATATAAAAACAACAGAAACAGAAATATAATTTAGTTTAATCCACTTTATAATAATATAATAAAAACAAAAACAAGAAAATTATTCTTTAAATTAACTGAAACACACTTCCCTAAAAATAATAACTTGTCAAAAATTATTAACAGAAACTTAATAAAAATCAGTTGAACAATATGAATAATAATATGAGTAATATGGAGAAAATAATGAATATGAATAATGAATAATATGAATATGAATATGAATATGAATAATATGGAGAAAATATGAAAAATATGGAAAAAATAATGAATATGAATAATGAATAAGAATATGAATAATATGAATAATGAATAATATGATAATGAATAATGAATAATGTGGAGAAAATAATAAACATAATACAAATATTAAAGAAAAGTAATACTAATTATAACACAAATCCACAAAATAGTAACAACATTTATAATTGTCAAAAAAAAAAAAAAACCCACTGTCCACTTAAAAATCAATGTTAATTAATAAAATATTATATAAAGTAACAGTATCAAATATTAAAAGAGGAAAAACTAATAGGAGCCACTGAAACAACTTTTTTAAAGAAAAATTTAATAACCATAACATGTCATTTAAAACAGACAGATATGCAAATAATATATTATCAAATATATATGAAGTCAATAAAAAAGTAATATACCTACTAAAATAATATAGAAAATTATATAAAAAGTATACTCACCTGGCACATTTTGGGGACCAAAAATCATCTCTCATTTGCGTTTCTGTCCTTGAAGACAGAGAGTGGCTCAGTTGTACCAACCATCTGTGAGGACAGAGGTGCATCTGAGAAAAATTATACTGTGCAGATGCCCGGTTCTGAGGGACAGTGTCCTGCAGCTGCGCCACCTGTATGAGTGTGCCACAGAGTGCGTGTGTGTGTGTGTGTGTGTGTGTGTGTGTGTGTGTTTTTAAGAGTGTATGTTTGAGAATGTGTGTATTTACAATAGTTTAAGATATTTGAACAGTACTCTATAGTGTGGGCCCTCTTGTCAATTTTGAAGTATCAAGGTATTACAGTTTAGTTTTCTTAGATTGTGAGTGTGTGTGGGTATATGTGAGGGTGCATGAGCAAGTGTGAGTGTCTATGAGAATGTATGTGTGAATATGTGAAAATGAGTGTGTGTGGCTATGTGTGTGAGTGTGAATGTGTGAGAGATTATGTGTGTGTGAGTGTATATGTGTGAGTGTGAGTGAATGCAAGGAATTCAACTGGAATTCAATCTCAGCTCCCTGATTTCTCATTCCAAGCCGATATTTAATTTCTAGTTGCATGCTTAAATTCGTATAGCTAGGATACCAGGAAAAAAACCTCATCAGAGCAGTTGCCATGAAAATATTTGTAGAAAACACAGAGGACAGCCATTATGTGTTAGTGAGAAAGTGAATGAAGTAGAGATGCCAGGTCAGGATCTATTATATTGCAGATCCTTCTTTTGATTTGTCATGAACCTTGAAAAGTTAAATTAGCTAAGTGCTTTCACCCTACAATCTCTTTTCCAATAGAAAAAATGTTACTTACCTCTCACTACTTCAAAACTATTTTCCAGGTAAATGTTCAGACATGCAACATTATTTAGTTCAACAGTTAGAACCTGCTATGTCACACACAAGGAGGCATCTCATGCTAATTTTCTTTGTATTCCATTGGTAAGGAAAAAGTTCAGCTAGCTCCAAAAGCTTCTTCTCAAGAAGTGTTACTTTGTTGAATGGACTCCCGAGAGGATACTTTCCCCATCATTACAATCAGAAACTCTTCAAGTCTCAGTTCAATCATTATCTATCCTACATATCTTACTAATATGCACTTCTTACTTCATCTCTTTATTCATTTAAAAAACCTCATTTCGAAAGCCTTCTACCTTGAGATCTTAGGCCTTCTATTAGATGAACAATAGTATATATAAAAAATATCAGAAGAATTTGTGTTGTTATGAGTTTCTTTCATTATTCAAAATTTTATGTTATTTTAGTTAAAAAATACTAATTAAAATTAAAAATTCATATATATATATATATATATATATATATATATATATTTCTTTTTTTTATTTGGAAATGAGTTATTTCACAACCTAGGTTTCAACCTTTAAGTATCTTCAGGCGATTTATAATAACTGATTTTTCAGCATTTTTCAAACGTACAAACAGGGGTTTTATGGACGCATGATTAGAAGTTTAAAATAGCTGAAAATTTTCAAAATTAGGTAGAAGTTACTTAATGATCTTAAAACATTTTCATCCAGGTTTGTATGATCCTGAGTTGTATTTATAGGTGTGATTACATCTGGACATTACTTCTGATCATTCATTCAGTAAATATTTTTATTTAAATGGCTAACTTTTCTTCTGCAGATTGTGCCAAGAGGAAAAGTTAGCCACTTTGTTGTTTCCAGAACAAAAACAATTTTCCAAAGTTCTACAATAGAAATGTTCAAACACCTTTTAATACAACTGAGTACTGGTCTAATGTAATTATGACCAAAACTAACTAACTATATATATATATATATATATATATATATATATATATATATATTAATTCCAGCAAACTTTGTGTTAATATACAAATGAAGTCAGTTGATGAAACCCCTGAAGAATAGACTGAATTACAGAAAATTTTGTTTATGAAACTTCGGAGTCAAGGTGCTGAACATAACAATAGTGAGGTAAGTGATTAAGCATGTGGATGTATATATATATATATATATATATATATATATATATGAAATGAATTGTTTGAACATTATTTTTTTTATCGATACTTCGTATTTAAGTAGATATTCTGTTTTTTTAATTAAACAGTATTATATATTTATATCTACTGGCCTGATTATTTACGATAAATTTTTATTACGAAAGTGTGTGTCATCCAGCAGGATTCAAATCTGTGACCACTACCTACATTGGGGAAGCTACCATTTGATCTGGCAACGTCTTAGACCACTCAACCACGATTGTTTTCCAGTCAATATAGGCTTGATTAAAACCTCGTTTAGACTGGAGGTCATTTGTGGTCAAGCGGTCTAAGACATTGCCAGATCAAATGGTAGCTTCCCCTATGTAGATAGGCGTTGCAGGTTTGAATCCTGCCAAATGACACACATTTTCGTAATAAAAATTTATCGTAAATAATCAGGCCAGTAGATATAAATATATAATACTGTTTAATTAAAAAAGCAGAATATCTATTTAAATACAAGTATCGATTAAAAATAATGTTCAAACAATTCATTTCAAATTGTTGGTTGTTTATAACCAAGTTTCGTTAAAATTCGGTAATTTCCGTAACATATTTATATATATATATATATATATATATATATATAGAATAAATAAAGAACAAGTAGGAAAAAAGTATCTTTAATCTAACATGTTTCACTTATAATAAGCTTTTTCAGAGATTTAAATAGGACCTGAAGAAGCTTGTTATAAGTAAAACATGTTAGATTAAAGACACTTTTTTTCTTACTTGTTGTTTATTTATTCTATTCATCTTGTTGGATACTGATCCATATCTTCAACTCATGAGCTGTGATACAGCGAAACAGGCTTGTATGTGGATGACTAATATATTATGCTCTCATTACGATTGAGCTCTCTGGAGAGGAAAATTTTAAAAACAGTTTCCACTTCTGCTATATGCGTGACTCTTCAGAAATGAATTGAGTTCTTTCGGTGACTGGCGTGTGTATACACTGCTTATATACAACACGTTAAAATTTCCCTTCTCTGATTCCATGCATCGATGGCTTAGGGAGTAGCAACTCCAACTGACACCAAATCGGTTGAGTTTCAATCACGACCAGAAGCAAGTGGATGTGTCTAGCCACACTGATGAGCTGTGATACAGCAAAACAGGCTTGTATGTGGATGATAATATATATATATATATATATATATATATATATATATATATATATATAATGATATATATTTTTGGAGAAATTGGATGATAAAATAGAAAAAATTGTGACAGGATGTCATTGGATTAAATTTGTTATGTTTTGGTATATCTATCTATCTATCTATCTATCTATCTATCTATATATATATATATATATATATATATATATATATATATATAAGGGAAGATGTATGATAATTGGAAAGAGTTTTGTGAGTGACATATTTGTCCTTTAGGACTTCATTGGACTAACTTTGCTTACGTTAATGCAGCTGCATATGCGCAAGTACAAGACATGGGTTTTGCTATCTTTCCTCTAAATTGTTCTTGATATATAAAAATGTATGTATATCATTATTCCATAAATATATATATATATACAAATGCATTTTGATTCTGATTCTAAATTGCTTAGCGGAAAGCCTAAGCTTAGATCTGTAATAATTTCCTATCTTTGTAAGTTATAATCAAATGAAATGGAAATAAAAGCAAATTTATTCAAGCGGCAACATATTTAATTTTGCCAATACACAACGTATCTCCCATTTTCCTTCACTTTCCAGCTGAATATATCTTTAATGCTCACCAATAATTTTTGAAAATTGTTATTTAGTCTTAAGACTCATCTAAGATGTTAACACAACAAAACTAACTTTTAGAGGATGATACGTTAATGTCTAATATATTTTATCTCTTCTAATATTACAAAAACTCTAAACTATATGTTAAATTTGAAAAAAAGTGAAAATTTGCAAAACAAAATAATTAGTATTTACACTATTTACATTGTTTGGAATATTGTCCTCTTGGAATATTGTCCCCATATTCACGATGCTTCGGCTGTTGTATTTTTTGTTCTTCTTCAGGTGATTGGAATTTTGAACTGAAGCCTTTATTCCATTCACCAGGGAAGACTGTCCTAATTCCATGTGCCATGCCTTTTCTTGATGTCTCAGCATCAGTTACCTCCCTTTAAATCAACATTTCAACATCAGTAATCAATAGAAGTCAACATCAGCTGATTGCCTCTGAGGAGTCACTAATAAAAAAAGGGTCTCAACATCGCAACAACCATCGGGTGAATGCCATACTTGGACATCATTACCTTTTTTTTTTTTAATCATATCACCCCGAGGAAGGTGGTAATGCCACTTATGTGCAGGGGGCTATGTAATAGCGAAAAGATTGGAAAAGAGAAAGCCAGAAACAACATCCTAAACAGGGAACAAAGGATGAGCCTCTTAACCGGTTCAATAGACGTGGGTGGAGTGTGAACTGGGCGGAATTGAGGAAATAGCCTTGAACATTCAACAGACCCAGACAGATGAGCTAAGATGGAAAGTGTGGTGAAAATAATAAATAAAATAATAAAAGAACTCTCTAATCTTCCTCTGACTTTCTGGGAATGATTAATTCACCTTTGTTTTTGTCTTCCTGTCTCCATGATGTAGACAGCCATTTTCTTGAACAGTTCACTACCGTAGTAGATTTTTAGTAAAATAAAGCTTCACTCAAGCTATACTGACTCAGCCTTCCATCACTTTAACTCAGAACTTTCTCACAACAATTTATTTTACTAAAAATTTATTACGATGGAAAAATACTTGAAGCCAGAATACTTAGATATAGATGCAAATAAACCTGACTTGGCTGACATGTGGTGACACCGGAAAAGATCCTTCCATATCTTTCTCGAAGTGGCCAGGGAAACACAACAGACTCCACTGACAGACAGGATGAAACTGAATCTACTCATCAACCTTGTTTTTCCCACTATCTTTAAACACATCTCCGACATAGACAATTACAATTCAGCCATAGACGTTCTGGAAGAAGTCTTTGTGCAGCCTAGAAATACCGTCTTCTGTAGACACCTGCTGGCTACTTGTTGTCAGCAAACTGATGAGAGTGTAGACCAGTATTTGCAAACTTTAAAGGAATTTGCCAAGAATTGCAAACTCCAAGCTGTTACAGCTATACAGGCGAGAGTTGAGTACAGACAGGATGCATTCATGAATGGAAGTTCGTCTAATCAAATCAGACAACGACCCCTGGAAAACAAAACACTGGATCTAGGCACTGCTTATGACCAGATGCTAACACTTGAAATGGCACAGAGACAATTAGCATCCTAGTCCCAGCAGAACTTACTAAATGCTTCTGTCTCCACTGTTCAGGCTGAGGTAACTGAAGATGACGAACAGCCTAGGTGCTATGAGGAACATACCGTGGCCACCATCGCTGGACAAAAATGCTTTTTCTGCGGGAATCAGAGACATAACAAAATTAGATGCCCTGCTCGAAACTCCATCTGCAAAAATTGCAAAAAGAAAAGACATTTTGCTCGTGTCTGCAGATCACCTACAGCAGCTGCTATCAACTACGGTGAGTCTATTCTAGCTTCTTCCATTCCATCTTATAATTTCTCAGAGAGTCTATCTTGCTCGACATTGCATGGAAAAATCAAAGGCAAGTCTTTAAAAATACTTATTGATACTGGAAGCTCAAAGAATTCTATTAATCCTGACAAGTTTAAAAGGCTCGGATTGGCAATCTCGCCAAGTTCAGAAAGGACTTTTATGGCTAGCAGTTCTCATTCATCCTCTACTCTTGGACATTGTATAGTATCCCTCAATCTAAGTGGTAGAGATTATAGTAATGTCAAGCTGTCTGGTATGGCTAACTTATTCTGTGATGTCATTCTTGGGTATAATTTCCTACGTCAACAATTTCAGTAAAAATATCTTTCGAGGGATCACTTCCCCCTCTCACTGTTTGTGGACTAACTGCAATGAATAATGTCTCTTATCCCTCTCTGTTTGCAAATCTAACTCCTGACTGTTATCCAATAGCAGTGAAAGCCAGGAGATATAGCCTACTGGATGCTAAATTCATTCATTCAGAAATATCACGTACACTGAAGGAAGGAATTATAGAGCTCACTCAATTGCCCTGGCGAGCCCAAACACTGGCAGTGTCTCCTGAAACTCACAAAAAAAAGGCTCATTGTGAATTATTCCCAGGCAATGAATCGGTTCACTCTTCTGGATGCTTATCCTCTTCCTCAGATAGAGGACATGGTAAATGAGATTGCCTGTTATCAAGTATTTAGCACACTTGATCTAACCAGTGCCTATCACCAGGTTGCCATCAAGACAGAAGAATGAAAATATACAGCCTTTGAAGCTTCTGGATCTCTGTACCAATTTCGTTGAATCCCTTTTGAGTCACCAATGGAGTAGCAAGTTTCCAGCGAGTCATGGATGATATCAAGCGACAAGACATCAGAGGTACCTACGCCTATATCAACAACATTACTATCTGTGGTCATAACCAGTCAACATGACAGCAATATAAAGAAATTTATGAATAGTGTAGCAAAGTACGGCCTAACACTGAATAAAAACAAATGTCATTATTCACTTAGCTCAGTGGACTTGCTTGGGTACACGATAAGAATGGGTTCAGTAAAACCTGACCCTGACAGACTCAAAGGATTGATGGACCTGCCAGTACCTTAAGACCATACCTCTCTCTCCAACGATCAAAGGGAATGTTCTCTCGCTATTCTAGGTGGATATCAAATTTCTCTAAAAAATTACATCCCTTAACTAGGGTTACCCATTTCCCGCTCACTAAAGATCAAACGGATGCCTTCAAGGATCTAAAGAAGGAGATCGCAAAATTGTCCCTGGTGACTATAGACTCTACGCTACCCTTTGAGATTGAGACTGATGCTTTGGAACATGCTATTGCCACCTCTCTAACCCAAAACTGTTGGCCTGCAGCTTTCTTTTCAAGAACTTTAATTTCATCCGAACAAACGCACTCATTTAAAAGGAGGCCTATGCAATTGTAGAAGCAATTAAAAAATGGTGACACTTATTACTCAGGGAGCATTTTAAACTCATCACAGATCAGAAATCTCTCTCCTTCATGTTCTATCTAAAAAGTAAAAACAAAGAAAAAAACGAGTAGATCATGAGATGGAAATTAGAACTTGCCTGTTTCATTTACGACATAGTGTATCATCCAGGAAAACAAAATACTGCTGCGGACACTTTATCACAAATTTGCTCTTCTACCGTCTCTGTTGACAACTACATATCTTGCACAAAGATTTATGTCACCCTGGGGTAACCCAAATGATGCACTTTGTCAGAAGCAAAAATATACCATACTCTGTAGAAGATGTAAGAGTGGTAACATGATCATACCAGGTATGTTCCAAAATAAAGCCTAGATTCATTAAAATGCATCCTCAAACACTCATAAAAGCAAGCCTTTTGCAAGATTAAGTATAGACTTCAAGGGACCTTTACCCTCAAATTCTCGCAATCGTTTTATACTAACAGTAGTTGATGAATACTCCCATTTTTCCTTTGCATACCATTGTGCTGATGTCTCGACAGCAACTGTTAAGAAACATCTGACGAGTTTATTTTCCATTTTTGGAAACCCTTCTTTTGTGCACTCTGATTGGGGTATGGCTTTTATGTTGGATGAATTAAAGGTGTTTCTACTTTCTCGACACATCGCTACCAGCCGCAGAGCAATGGACTATCAGAGAGATACAATGGTATCATTTGGCAAACACTGAGCCTAGCTCTATGGTCTAGTAGTCTCCCATTCTAGATGTAGATCTAGATTGCTTTCCACTGCCTCGAACTGCACTCCTCGTGAATGTTTGTTTAATTACCAAAAAAAAAAAAAAAATCAGTTTCAGCTGATTCCATACCAACATGATTGACAAAATCAAAATCGGCACTCCTGAGGCACCATGTATGCAGGAGTAAATATGAGCCTTTAGTCGAGACAGTTGACATACTTGAAGTCACTTGGAACTTTGCTCATGTGTGACTTAATAATGGATGAGAAACGACAGTGTCTCTTTGCCATATTGCACCAGTGGGTGACAAAACTAACAGTACACACACAGAACTTGATCCAATGGTTGCCCCTATCCAGTCTAACATTACTCCTCCCCGCCATGCAGTGGGCTCTCAAAAATTCTGTTACTGATGATTCAACTGCCCTCAAAAACCACACCACTGAAAATTCCACTTCTGTATCTTCCTCATCCTCTGCCCTTGGATAGCTTTCAGAGGACCTCTTCAGAAGATGCTGATGTATTGAACCTTTGATGCTCCTCTAGAATTCGTCAAAAACCTCCATATTTAGCTGAAAATTATCAGCTTTGAACATGTTTTTCTCTTTTCTCTATTTTCAGTTTAAGCAGAGACACCCATAGAAACCACCCCTTTCCAGAAGAATGTATGAACCGGATCCTTTTCTAATTGGCAGAGATTGTGGTGAAAATAATAAAAGAACTCTCTTATCTTTCTCTGACTTTCTGGGACTGAATGATTTCCCTTTGTTTTTGTCTTCCTGTCTCCATGATGTAGACAGTCATTTTCTTGAACGGTTCACTACTGTAGTAGATTTTTAGTAAAATAAAGCTTCACTCAAGCTATACTAACTCAGCTTTCCATCACTTTAACTCAAAACCTTCTCACAACAGAAAGTGAGACAGATACTGAAGAATGCCAAGCTGCCCAGACCAAACATCACATAACTGGAGAGGCTGGCAATGAAAACCCTATAGACGAATGATAACATCATCATACTACCAGTTGACAAAGGCAATGTGACTAAAGTGATGGACATAATGGAATATACAGGAAAACTGGAAGACCTCATTGGAAAGGGTAGCTAAAGTAAAGCAAAGAAAGATCTTACAATGAAAACAGAACAAAAACTGTTGCAGATCCTAATCAAGAACATGGACTACTTCCCACCTAATGCATACAGGCAGTTTTCACATTACAGCAACCTATCTCAGATATACGGTCTCCCCAAAATTCAAAAAGATGGTATTTTTTTCAGGTCAGTTATTAGCTAACAATTCTCTGTGTGCCATCCTATGAGTTGCTTCCTTGTAGATATAGTCATTTGAGAGCTATACGTCATACACTCATGGGTAATCATGTCTCAAAAGAGACATGACTGACTGGGCAGAAGGTTATCCTGCAGTGGTTTGCCATTGCTTTCTGCATTAGACTGGTTGCCAGCCAAGACTATAAAACCCAATCTGTCCTATTATTTAACCCATAACTGGAGGGAAGAGACAGGTTAATACCTTTCCCAAGGGTATTTGTGCATAAGTGAATGCAATGAATTCAACTGGAATTTGAACTCTGCACCCCGATTTGTCGTTCTGAGTCAATATCCACTGAACCACAACACACATCCTTGTATTGTAGATATAACTGATCATTAATAAGAGACTCGCCATTTGAAACTCTGCACACTTAAGAGAAATAATCAGAGATACTCCCATCCAAATGAAGAGCCTGGACCCACAGAGGAAGCATTAATGGTAGTCAGAGAAAGACTGGTCTTGAACTAATCCCTAGAGAATGTACCCGTATAGCAATAGATATTTTGATGGAGATATTGACTTTCTATACACAAATAATACACTTCAGAATGGGATCAGACTTGTCAAGATGAAGGCGTAGCAATAAGTTTGTCAACGTCACCATTAATGGCTAACATATACATGAAATACTTCAAAAAGATGACATCAGAATCCACATCATTGGATCAAAATTTATGGCTGAGATACATAAATATCTTTATATCCTGGCCACACTTGGAAAAGATTCAGCTACTACTGGACCATATGAACTCAATAAGATCATTGATACAGCTCACAATAGGTCCTGGCCATGATAATAAATTACACCTGGCAACAAGACCACTGAATAGGAGGTTGTGAGGAGCATGGAACCCCCTCTTAAATGCTGTTGCTCCCAGGTTTACTCTGTTAGGGTCCCAGCTATGGACAAATAGTTAACCCCCAAACTGGGGTCAAAACACTATAAAAGTATAAAAATACACTTTTATAGAAATATATACATAAAAATAGACTTTTATAGAAAAATATATGTTTTTGAAGGGTGAAAATATTACCAACAATACATTTTTGAAGAAAATATTGCCACAACACATTTTTGAATGAAAAAATTATTCTCAGCAAAACATTTTTTAATACAAAACTAGAATATTTTCAGTTTTCTAAAATAAAAAAGATTAAAAACAAAAAAATTTTGTTAACCCTTTGTTGCATATTGGTTAAAATTGTAACCTTTCTCTAACCTTTGTTTCATATTAGTTACAATTATAACCAACTAGCAGTATAGCCTGGTGTTGCTCGGGTGTAATGAAAGCTTTAAAACTAATCCATGGTCTTAGAGCTCAGATTCTTTGGACGTTGGCACAAAAGACTAAAAAGCAATAGTTGTTTCCAGTTAAAGTGAAACTGTAGACTGAAAGAAAAATGAATGAATGGAAGTCAAATTTTGATTTCCTGGTATCGATATCAAATAAGTTTTTTCGTCGTAAACTGAATTTTGAAGGCTAAATAAGTCCTCTGAGTAAATGGTATCATGGCTGAAAATAAGAACTACAATTATGCCTACTTAGAGCCAAACCCAAAGCAAAAACTAAAATAAAAGGGCTGAAAAAAATACAGACATACAGGCAGATAAACAGACACAGATACAAACATCTTGCCTTTTATATATATATATATATATATATATATTATCGATTTCCTGCACTATTGTAAGAACTGCAACCTTGAAATTTATATCATTTCTTATGTCTTTGTCTATTAGTATATCAAATTTGATTAAAATCAGACCACTCCTATAACCCGATTTTTTCGATTATCGATTTTCAATATTTATCAGCGGTACCTCAACATAAAATCTAGCAGGGGTACCTCACCACAAAACACTTGCAGACGCTTATAGTACAACTGAGTAAATTTTCAAGAAAATCAGTTCACCCGTTTTGGAGTCTATAGGTAACACACCCACACACACACAAAGTTTCATTTATAAATTAGTTTAGATATGCAACAAAGGGTTAAAATCTAACTTAAAACCTCACCTTTTTGGCATTAAATAACACAGAAAGGTTGATATGCTATTAAACAAAACTCAAACTCACAATAGAAAAAGAAAATAATAACAAACTAGCATTCCTGGACATGAACATATCTTGAATGGAGCATGGGTTCCAGATATCAGTGTACTGCAAGCCAAGATTCACTAAACAATACCTTAACTTCAACTCCAATCACCCATACAGTGTAAAAAAAAAGATTGTCTGCTGTTTGCAACATCAAGCAAAAGTCATAAGTGGTAACCCAGAGACATATAAGCAAGAAAAGTTCAGTTAGCAGTACCCTACAATGTAACAACTACCCTGGGTAGATGAAAGCAGCTCCAACAAACTTGGATAAAAGGGTGCAAGAGGATAACAGCACTCAGAAAACAGTCTGTATCTATCTCCTCTCTAATGATATCAGAGGTGGATGTTAGTCGTATGGCAATAAAGATTGAATCTTCTTATCAATTACCCATAATTTATCAACATCCTGTATATTGGCAGATATACATGGTCTGCTCTCAAATTAATGCCTCTTAATTTATAATATTGGCTCATAATATCCGAGATGGATGTAGGTAGTATGTTCATAGAAGTTGAGTCATTCCAGAAAAATGACCATAAATATATTGACTTGCTGAAAATAGCAACTTGGTATTGTCAGTCAAAATGGTGCATGATATGAAAGTGTGTCTGAAGCAGTGGTATGACACTGAATTTCTCCATGTAAAAAAATTACCCTTATAGATATTCATCAAAGTTTTCTGAATATTTATAAAAACCAAACAGTGGATTTGAGCACAGTTAAATGGTGGGTAGTGAAGTTTAGCAGTGGTGAAAGCAATGTGTTTGACAAAACACGTTACTGGGCAGCCATGAATACCTGTCAAACCAGGTAGTATAGTGTCTTGAACAGATCATATCTTTCAAATCAGCAGTCTTTAAAAAGGGAACTGAATACAGTGCTCAGTGCCAAATGACAAACCATTAACTCTGACAGTTGAATCACTAAATTCTCTAAGCTAAAGGTGCAGGTTTCTTGAACGGGATACAGCCAAGGCTCATGCCCCTTTGAAGATTATCACATTTTCAATGTTTTTGCCTTTTGACTTTCATCTCTTTGTGTAGACGGAAATGGAATATGTAGACATTTTTTTGCAAAAGCTGGCAACCTTCACTTGTCAGAGGTAGTGATGTGAATTTCTTCATTTTTTTGTTAGGTTCTTTAATGCATTTAAGTGTCTCAGTGGTAAGGTATTTTTGTTGCTGAATTCTATAGTAGCAGTGATTGTGCCTTTAATGAAACCTTTGGTGAATTTTGAATTGTTTTTCTTATGAATTTTTACTATATTCTCTACTCTGTCTCCTTTGCTGATTCCAGTTGCAAATTTTAAATCAAAGCTGATGGTTTCTCATTCTGTATTGGAAAGGTTTATATCTGATAGATTTTCTATTAGATTAGGCTTTTCAATATATTTCTACTTGCCGTAGCTGCATTGGTTGTTGATATATTTTTCTCAGTTTGTTGTTTTGATTGTCACTCATTTATTTGTTAGTTTAGTGTAGTTGAGTCATTTCTGGCTTTGTTACAACATACTTTTTGTAAAGCTTCATTCTATCAGTCCTGGCTTTAGTTTTCCCAACACTTCTAGTTCTTTGGCTGATGCTTTTAGGAAATTACATAGAAAAATGTGGTGTAATGTTCTCAGTATTATATGTTTGCAATGTGGAATGAATTTTTCATTAATGTATTTCAGTAAAATTTTTTGGTTTCTAAATGTCTTGGCCAATGTTAAGAGTGTTTTTATATTCTTTAATAGTTTGGTGTTTTTGTATGTCAATGGTAGGAGATAACAAAATTTATTTCTATATATTAAGAACAGTAGAGGATTACCTGGGAAGTGTTATAACAGAAGACTGAAAGTGCGACACAGAGATCCGAAGGCGAATTGGCATGGCAAATTAAGCATTCCAGAAGTTGAATAGAGTATTAAGAAACAGGACAATTTTGCTAGAAACAAGGAAGAGAGTACTGGATTGCTAGGTGCTATCCGTCCTTTAATATGGCAGTGAATATGACAATATCATCAAAGATGAAGAAAAAACTTGAAGCAACTGAAATGTGGTTCTACAGAAGAATGCTGCGAATATCACGGACTGAGCATGTGAGCAATGATGAGGTCTTGGAAATGATGGAAACAAAAAGGAAATTAATGCTGAGCATCAGGAAGAGATAGCTGAAGTTCCTGGGACACACAATTAAGTAGGAGGGCTTGGAGAACTTGATACTAACAGGCCTGATAGAGGGAAAAAGAGACAAACGGATAACATATTTAAAGGACCTAATCAGGTGGATGACAGAACAAGATTGCATGGTGTAACAGGAGAAGGCATGCTCAGAGCCACCAGGAATAGGGAAACATTGAAGGGACAGGGCACATAGAAGAAGAAAGGGATGGAAAAGGTGACATGGAGATCCAAAGCTGCATTGGCATTGCCAAAGATGCATTTCAAAAGCTAACCAGAGTAGTGAAAGACAAAAGAGTGCTGAATTACTATGTGATATCTGTCTTTCTGTATGAAAATGAATGCTGGATGATCTCATCAAAAATAAAGGAAAGGCTTGAGGCAGTAGAAATGTGGTTTAACAGAAGGATGCTGAGGATACCATGGATAGAGCACATGTGTAATGATGAGGTGTTGGAAAAGATGCAAACAAGAAGAAAAGTGATACTAAATATCAGAAAGAGACAAATGAGGTTCCTGGGACACGTAATAATGAAGGAGGGCCTGGAGAACTTAATACTCACAGGTCAGATAGAGGGAAGGAGAGATTTGTTAAGTTTGAGCAATTGATTAGCGGAGTAGGGATTAAAAGAAAAACTAAGAGAAAATAATATTAAATGCGACAAGAGAAAGAGCCAAGCGGAAGTCCTTGATCGCCTATGTCCTGAAAGGACACGGCACATAAAGAAGAACTGGGGACATTGTATGACAAGTCACTGTGATATTAAAAAATCCGCCAAGAATTGTGAAATTTCGCAATAGTTAGGGTGCAAATTTATTGTAGAGGATTTAGCAAACAAGGCACTCTCTAGACATTTATGTCATAGTGAATTATTTTCTCTTTTGATACAAATATAAAGTTTGACACTTAGCTAAAATATAGTTTCAAGATATGTTATGTCTATGGAGTAAAAGTACTGAATCTCTGGAATAGAGCATATGTAAATATAAGCAGTGTAGATACAGGGATCAATCCTGAATAGTGACAGTCTATTTTCTGCTTTAACACAATCTTCAAGCTATGAGTTTGTCATTAGAGCTCAACTATTTATATATATTAACCATTGAGGCATTATGAGTATCAGATATTCCCGGGGTATTTGGTTAATCTAATTGGTGGGAACAGTTACTTGAAACTAAATTATTCTACTGAAAAGAACTAATCAAAGCTTCATCATCATCATTTATCCATCACACCCAGATGGTGAATAGGACCATCTGTAACAAATTGTTTTTTATGGGACAGGGTTGTTAGCCCTGCACCCAATCCTAAAAGCTGGAGGACCAGTAGACCATTCTTGGTCCTTACATTTACAGCATATGGTATTCCCAAATGGTCACTCATTTAAGTACTGACCAGGCTCAATGTTGCTCAACTTCGGTGATTGGACAGGAACCGGTGTATTCAACATGATATAGCCATAGACAATCAAAGCCTGGATAGTGGTTATTTTCTAGCTTTTGCAATGTTTGACGTTTACATTTTAGTTATTCTATTTGGGTTACAGGTTTAGATTTGCATTTTTAATTTTTTAATCATTTCTAGGAAGTGTTCTCAACAGGAGATGGAAAGTGCGACACAGAGATCCGAAGGCAAATTGGCATGGCAAAGGACACTTTCCAGCAACTGAGTAAAGTACTAACACACAGGAAAATTTCACTAGAAACAAGGAAAAGAGGGCTGGATTGCTATGTGATGTCAGTTCTTCAATACAGCAGTAAATACTGGACAATATCATTGAAAATGAGGACAAAACTTGAAGTAGCGGAAATGTGGTTCTACAGAAGGATGCTGTGAATATCTTAGACTGAGCATGCAAGCAACGATGAGGTGTTGGAAAGAATGGCAACAAAAAGAAAATTAATACTGAGCATCAGGAAGAGACAATTGAAGTTCCTTGGACATGCAATAAGGAAGTAGAGCTTGAAGAACCTGATACTGACAGGCCAGATAGAGGGAAAGAGAGACAGAGGAAGGCAGTGGATAACGTATTTGCAGGGCCTGATTAGGTGGATGACGGAACAGGGGTTGTGAGGTGTAACAGGAGCAAACATACTAAGAGCCACAAGGGATAAGGAGATGTGGAGAACCATGATCACCTACGTCCTGAAGGGACAGAGCACATAGAAGAAGACCCCAAGGAAGTCAATAATGCCACTAAGATGCAACAGGTTACTGGATGTGGAAGACAATGAGAAGACTTTAGTGAGGAGAAAGTACAATAAAATAACAGGGTTTAGGAAGATAAGATGGTGACTGATGTTGCATGTAAATGTTTGAAGATTGTAAGTGGTAGGGAAACAGGAAATTGGAAGAGAGTTCCAGATGTGAGAGTATGAAAAAAGATGATACTATTAGAAGAGAACTTATGGTTTCATCTAGCTATTTCAGCAGTTAAAAGATGAGACCTAGTTGCCAATCTAGTAGTAAGCTTAAATTCATGCTGCTGAGATACCAAGGATGAGAGCTTATTAGAACAATTGCCATGAAAATATTTGTAGGGAAGCTACATCACAGCAGTCAAAAAGTAACAGAAGTCAAGATGCCAGGTCAGGATCAGGAATATTACAAATCCTTCTTTGGATTTTGTTGAGGATCATGAGATATATAGCCAGATGACTATAGAATGATCAAGTTGTAAGAGTCAACAGTCAGTTGTAGAACAAGCTGAATTGACTATAAATCCCAACTTGAGAAGGAGAGCTATTTATGGTGCACTGGAGCATTTCCTAGTGCCCATGTGGTCAAGTCCATTGCATGGGCTGTGATTGGCTGCTAGTAAATGAGTGGAGATATTTCTGTATATATATATACTGGTTTTATCTTAGCATTGTTGCAGGGTTTGTATTGAAGCAGTCGTCTTAGGATGACTGCTCTATAACTGCTCTATAACACTGTCCGCTCTCTGCTTCCGAGCAGAGAGCACAAACCCAGTCGTGGTTCCGCCGAAGGGTAGAACCACGACTCGGTAAAAATAGACAGACATATTTTTGGCCCGGCTATATGGCCGGGAATACCCACATTAAAATGACCATGTGTCACATCCGGCCTTGCATGGGAAGGCTAGTAAATACAGCAGGGTCTGTATTGAGTTACAGCTTGCTTTATTTTTGTCTGCCAGCTGGATGCTAGCTGGGACCCTTATGGCGATAAATGTTATTATTTTACAAATACAAGACCATATCTGGCAGCAATATTCAATGTATGGATGAATATAATTTATATTTTAAGTAAATTTATTGGTTTACCAGTTGTCTCTTTCTTTCTTCTACTTAGGCTACAATAAGTTAACAGTTTTAAAATTTTGGTGATCCAACTGATTATTGGCTGTCACTTTTTATTGTGAGGGTACGAGTTTGGCAGTTTTCTGGTTGCTACTTTTGACTGGTTGCCAGGAGCCTGATAGTTCTTAGAGAGGCTATTTGCTGAACAGTCAAAAATATCAGGGTATTTGTAGTGCCATGTTATGCATGGGTAGGTGTCACTGCATGTATTTTCAGTGAACAACCCTGAGGTCACATTATTCTCTGTTCTCAGACACACTCTGGCTAATTTTTATTGCCTTGGATAAAAGATAGTGACAATTATGGTGGTCTTTTCTCTCTCCTCAAAACGTTATGGCTCCACACTTTCCAGTCAATTTAATTTTTTTTAAAATTTTTTTTTAATCATCTCACCCCAAGCAAGGCATTCCACTGCCACTATTGCGCATGGGGCTACACAGGGGAAGGTAAAGAGAAGGAGTGGTTAGACATAGGGAATGTCAGGAGGAAGGTGACAGATGAGTAAGGATAGTGAGGATGAGGGTTAGGCAGATGGGAAGAGTGCTTGATAGAATGGGAGCAGGTTAGTGTGTTAGGAAGTGTCTATTGACCTCACATTTAAACTCCTGGATATTGTAGCCGTTGGGGAAGCAATTGTTTGGAAGAGAATTCCACAGTCGGGAAGTGCGAGGAAAGAAACTGTTGGAGTAGAAGTTACGGCTGCATTTTATCTGTAAATCTGTAAAAATTTAAATGCAATGTTAACTGCTATCTACAGTCCTCCTGATTACTCTTCCCTCTTCCTGCTTATTATTGCTGTTTCTGTTTCTAATTCTTCCACATCCTGTAAATCCTTGTGTGTCAGTGGTTTTACTGTCTCGCCCGGGTGATACTGATAGAAAAAAATGGAGATTTATACATGTGTAAAATTTTATTTCAATGAGAAAAATTGTCTACAATGACAGGAACCTAAACTTCTGAGCAGGAGTCCTGTTAAATTACTTTTATTTATTACCTCTGCTTTAAGGAGGTTTTGTATTCGGTCATGTTTGTCCGTCTGTTTGTTTGCCTGTCCATAGTCAAGATATCTGAATACATCCTAAATAGATTTGGATGAAAAATTCAAGGATGTTTGGCTTCATGACTGGTACAAACTGATCAGATTTTGGGTTTGATCTGATAATAGATAAACCTTCTGGGTTATGTTTCCAGTTTTATTAATAACATTTACGTGTTTATGTTTCACACGCCAAATACCTAGATTTTTAAAATACTGAAATACTTCCCCTGTTTTATTTTAAGTGTGCATTTAATTTTGAGAGTGGCTAAGTTCATTTTTGTATTTTCTCTCTTGAGAGTGGTAAAGTACATTGCAGTTATTCTTTCTCATTTTAATCATCATCTCTTGCTAAACAATGAGATGATGTGGGTATTGCCTTAGCAAAGGTTTGTGGTCTTTGACTGTTATTTTTAGTTAATAATTACTTTAGTGTCAGTTAGTTAAGTGCCATACGTGAAACACACCTCGGCGATCATGTCTCTTTCAAGACATGACTGACTGGGCAGAAGATTATCCCGCAGTAGGTTGCCATTGCTTTCTGCGGTAGACTGGTTGCTATCCAAAGATATAGAACCCAATCTATCCTGTTATTTAACCCATAACTGGAAGGAAGAGATGGGTTACTATCTTTCCTAAGGGTATTTGCACGTAAGTGAATACAATGAATTCAACTGGAATTCGAACTTGGCTCCCCGATTTCTTGTTCCGAGCCGATATCCGCTGCACCACAACACACATCCACACTTTAATGTATTTTATTTATTAAATTATTCACTACTGATGATTATTATTAAATTCATATAGTTGTGAGCATGTATTTATTTATACAGTTTGTTAATTTATTAACAATTTATTTCTTAAATTTATTTATTTTATTTATATTTTTATGAGGTTTATCTTAACTGTTTGCTTTTGTTTAAGATGTTGGCTTTGTTTAAATGTTATCTATGTTGCATATAATGCACATAGTTTTCTTTTGGTGTTTTACAAGATATTAGATTTTAGTTTAAGAACAAATCCATGACAAGCCTTTAAACTGGAGAACATTGACAGGGGTTTGGCTGGAAGAAGGATAGGTTCTCCCATATCTGCTTGCCCAAGACATGCTGCACATAACTATATGGGTGTGAGAACTGGTTAGATGCTCAACTGTCTATGACGATGTCCAGTCAGATGACTTAAGATGATGATGATGAGGATGGTAGTCCTGCCTTGCTTGGGATGAAATGATTAAAAAAAAAATAAAATGATTTTATGGATTTACTTACCTGAATCCATATTTTCACACAAAATTCTGCTGATGGATTTCTGTCCGTCAGATCCTGAGAGGCTCCTCTCATTTGCTTGTCAATAAATTTCTTATAAGTTTCTGGGTTGTTTGCTGCCATCTCATCCAACATGGTCCACACCTGCTGTGCCTTTTGCAGCATTGCTGTTTGTGCTGTGTTTTGGCTCATGGCTCCAGTTGGCATCTGCAAAATATTTTGGAACTTGCTTTTAGTGTCAGGATATCAGAGATTAAACATTGTGTGGGTTTTCTTTTGAGGTTGTGCGAATATAAACATTGCACCAAATGCAAACAGCACATTTCTGTTGATTTTTTTTTAATCAGCAGAAATGGAGAAATGAAATGAAAAATAGACAAAAACAATTGTGAGACTATATATATGGAAGCTCAGAAGAAAAGCCAAAACAGTTTGTTTTGATAAATGTATGAAAGAGAAGGAAACCAATTTCATTTGACAAATGCTCGTAAAAGAAAAAAGAAAAAAATTAGCTACATTGTCATAAATTTATCTACAATTTCACAAAAAAATAAGGAAGAATTTTATTGATGTGACTAAAAAAATTTAAAGCAACTAATTTTATATAAGTTCCATTTATGATCAGTCAGTTAAGTGCCATATGCAATACACGCTTGGACGATCATGTCTCAAAAGAGACATAACTGACTGGACAGAATATTATCCCACAGTAGGTTGCCATTACTTTCTGTGATAGACTGATTGCCAGCCAAGGCTATAGAACCTAATCTGTCCTGTTATTTAATCCATAACTGGAGGGAAGAGATGGATTAATACCATTCCCAAGGGTATTTGCATATAAGTGAGTGCAAGGAATTCAACTGCAATTCAAATGCAACTCCCTGATTTCTTGTTCCAAGCCAATATCCACTGTACCAAAAAGTACATCTTTATGATCAGTACATTAATTATAAATAAGTTGTCTGTCCATAGTCAAGATATCTCAAGACACACTAGATGGATTTATATTTATACATAGATAGACAGATATAAACATAGAGAGATAGATAGATAGATAGAAATGAATGAATGATAGATAGATAGATAGATAGATAGATAGATAGATAGATATGAATAAAATGTGATAGATAATGTCAGACCAAGATAAATCAATAAATAGAAAGGAATTGACCAAGATAGATAGATAGATAAATACACACCTATCAAATACAAATGAGATACTTTTACATTAGTAGAAAATAGACATTGGAAAAAAATGTATGTGTGTGTGTGTGTGTGTGTGCGTGTGTGTGATATTCAATGCACATTTTTTGCAAGTATTTTTCAATTATTTTACAAAGCTGCAAAACAAAGAATTCTTTTCACGTCCTCACCAAAACTCCTATCCGATTTCCAAAGTCAAGCAAACAAATTTTATGAAATTAAAAAAAATATAAAATGAAAAATGAATAGAGGATTTCAGAAACTGTTTTTTATTTTGTTTGTTTTTTTGTCTCATTGAAATTTCTTGAGGTTTATCTACTTAGAAAGAGTTTAAGTGAGGCGCATCATTTTCGAGAAGAGGAAAAACAATGTGAAAGAATAGATGTCAAATGTGTCAGGTGTCATTAGAATCAAGGAATATTGATTTGAAAAAAAAAAAAGCAAAAAAAAAAGCACAAAACAAAACTGAAATCAAACTCTGGTGTGAAAAGAAACAATTAATATGATTTTATTTTTGTTTTACATTCAGGACTGATAAAAAAAAAAAGTGAAATAAATGTTGGACAAATTTTATGTCTGGCCCAAAAAATGAAAGGTGAAGTAAAAGTATACTGAGGGAACAAAAAAAAAAAGCAATAAAAGACATGAATAAACACAACTGAAAGGAGAAGGAAGAGAAAGAAAAACTGAAGAATAAAAGGAACAAGAAAAGAGAATGAGTAAAGAAAGGGAGAAGAAGGAAAAGATAGATTAAATTAAAAGGAAAAGGTGAAAAATTTGAAAAAATAAATGCCGACAGACAGTCAAGGAATAAAAGGGAGTTAAGCAATTAAATTTGAAGAATGGAAAAAAAGAAAAAAAATAAGAAAAAAATTTAACTAAGAATGAATGAAAAAAAATCAAAATATTATCTATTTTATTGCCCTAAGCTATGTAATTTGTTCTGTTAATATCTATTTCATTCTGTTTATTCCAGTCTTGAAGAAGTCAGGCAAAGCATCCAATCCTTCTAATTATATGCCATATTACCTTTTTGCTTATTTTTGGTAAACTACTAGAACCCTTAGGATGTGTGTTGTGGTGTAGTGGATATCGATTCCGAACGACAAATCAGTGAGCTGAGTTTGAATTCCTGTTGAATTCCTTGCATTCACTTATGCACAAATACCCTTAGGAAAAGTATTAATTTGTTTCTTCCCTCCAGTTATGGGTTAAATAATAATACGGATTGGGTTCTATAGCTTTGGCTGGCAATCAGTCTACTGTGGAAAGCAATGGTAACCTACTGCGGGATAATCTTCTGCCCAGTCAGTCATATCTCTTTTGAGACATGATCACCCAAAGTATGTATCATGTATGACACTTAACTGACTGACTAGAATCCCTAATCAACTTTGAAATCAGTCTCATACTGCAGGGTCGTTTTTCAGACAAACAGTATGACTTTTACTTCTCTAGGTCAACTGCTGATGCATTAATGATTATTGCTGAAAAAGTATAAGAATGGTAAAGCCCAGTCTATTGCTTTGGATACATCAGAAGGGTTTGGCATATGGGTCCTCTTCACAAGTTGAATGTTTATGATATTTCTGGATCAATTTTGGTATTGCTCAAGTCTTTCTTAAGAAATTGCAAAATGAAACTTGTCCTAAATGGCCACTCTTCTAGATGCTTTAATGCAGGTCTACTCCATATCCTTTGGTTCTACTTTGTTCCTCATTTTCATCAATGATCTTCCTGATGGCATCAGTTCTCAACTTGATATCTATGTTAATAACACAACTATTTAGTCCTGTCTCAATAGTAAGTCTGATCACTTCATTCACAGGTCAAATTGGCAGCTGATCTAAAAAATAACACAACTATTTAGTCCTGTCTCAATATTAAGTCTGATCACTTCATTCACAGGTCAAATTGGCAGCTGATCTAAAAAATAACACAACTATTTAGTCCTGTATCAAGTTATGGGCTAACATTCTCAGCAGATATGACGTGTTAAGAGCTCACTGATGCCCTCTATTCTACAAATATTTTCATGGCTTCTGCTCTGACGAGCTTAGCTCACTGATGCCCTCTCCACAATGATCTACTTGAGCAACTGGACTGGCAACTAGGTCCCACCCTTTTACAGTTAAATCAACTAAATGGAGCCATCATTTCTACTCCAGCAGCTTCCTTTCTCGCACTTCCTTCCTGTGGAACTCCTTTCTGTATACTTGCTTCCCTGACATCTAGAATCTCCAAGAATTTAAATGCAATGTCAATTTCCATCTCTTGTCCACTTGACTGTAATCCTTCCCTCATCCTTTCTCCATCACCCTGTGTATCTCGTTCTTTTTCTTTTACACTCTAACCTCACAGCTGTCTTCACACTGGTATTTCCCATCCTTCTCTTGCTGTTTCTCCGACACCCCTTGTAACTGGTTTGTCTTACTCTTTGCTCTCCTCCTGCTTAAACTTTTACGCTTCTCTTATGTAGCCCCCTGTGCACCAGTGGCAGTACTGCCTTTTTAGGGGTGAAACAATTAAAAGACAAATACAAAAAAATATTGACTCAATTGTTAGATCTGCTGTTAAGGAAGTTGGTTCACTCTCTTGTCCTAGACAATTTTTCTTTTAATAATCTATCTTATATATTTATAATCTTCCATTCATCCATGCTTCAAATATTGCAGCCACATATACTTTAGTCCTCCTGTTATATACAGGGTGCCCATAAATTTCTTATGCACTTCAAAAAAATTATAACTTTACTTGTATTTGCAATAGAAATAATTTGTAAAACGGATAGGAAAGAAGTAAATCTATATTTTTTAAAGGTTTTATTGAAATTTTATTTAAGTTTCCACATATTTTCCATCATTAGCAATACAAAGGGTAATGCAATTTTGCAGTTCAGGGAAAACATTTGCCAACTGATTTACAGTAATGCCTGAAATCACATTAGTTATTTTAGCTTTCAAATCTTCTAATGAACTAGGTTTGGTTGCATACACAATTGTTTTCACATGCCCCCATAAAAAAAATCTAATGAAGTCAAATCTGGCAAATATGGAGGCCAATAAAATGGTCTACTTCTCCCAATCTATCTGTTAGGAAATTTTTGATTTAGAAACTGTCTAACATGGAAAACAAAGTGACAAGGAGTTCCATCTCGTTGAAACACTGTATTGTATTTCAAGTTTAATTGTTCAAGCTAATTTTTACAGATTATTTCTGTCACAAATACAAATAAAATTATAATTATTTTAAAGTAGCACACAGACTTTATGGACACCTGTATTTAAATATTCTTGATAAAATCCAAAGAAGAATGCGTGATGTTATCCAAACTTCTGTTACTTTCCAATCTCAATAATATAGACTCTCTTTCCCTTTTTAATGAATATTTTTGGGGAAATTTTTCTAATGACATTTTTCTAATGAAATTATGGTTTCTACACTTTATGAATTTAAGCACAGTATTGGATTGACATTAGAGGCCACAATTTGAACAACATAAGAGACGCAGATGATACAATGCTGATAGCAAACAAGGAAAGGAAACTACAAGAACTCCTACAGAAGGTAGCGAAAGAGAAAACAAGAAATGACTACAAATAAACTGCAAGAAAACCGAATGCATGATCATCAGCAAAAAGAGCAGCTCAAAATGCCAAATACAGGTAGGGGATACTAAAATCAAGCAGGTACAAAAATTTAAATACATGGGAACCCTTCTAAAAGAAGACGGAAAGTGCAACACAGAGATCCGAAGGTGAATTGACATGGGTAAGGACACATTCCAGAAGTTGAGTAGAGTATTAAGAGACAGGGAAATTTTGTTAGAAACAAAGAAGAGAGTACTGGATTGCTATATGATGTCAGTCCTTCAATATGGCAGTGATTGCTGGACAATCTCATTGAAGATAAAGGAAAAACTTGAAGCAATTGAAAGGTGTTTCTACAGAAGGATGCTGCAGATATCATGGATCGAGCAAGTGAGCAATGATGAGGTTTTGAAAAGGATCGAACTGAAAAGGAAATTAATACTGAGCATCAAGAAGAAGCAACTAAAGTTCCTGGGACATGCAATGAGGAACGAGGGCTAGGAGAACCTGATACTAACAGGCCAGAGACAGGGAAAAGCAGTGGATAACATATTTAAAGGGCCTGATCAGGTGGATAAGAGACAAGGGTTGTGTGGTGTAACAGAAGAAAGTGTGCTAAGATGAACCAGGGATAGGGAGATATGCAAATTCATGATCATCTATGTCCTGAAAAGACAGGGCACATAGAAGAAGAAAAATTAGATTGACAACAACGTCTTATCATTTTATAGTTGAATTGGCTAAATTTAATCATAAGTTCTTTGATAACCGTTTTCTTTCTCACACTATTCACCTGTAGAACTCTCTTCAGGCTTCTTGTTGTCAGGCCAACATAGATTTTCAAAAACGTAAAAGCAATATTAAATCATTGTCTACCGTATTATGATTCTTCTTTTATATTTCTTATTCTTTCACACTTACTAACCACTCCAGATTGCGTCATTCTAGCTTTATTGCCTTCTCAGTATTTGTTTTTGTTCAGAATGTTCCTTCACTGACTGCCACCCAAGATAGGAGAGCCCAAGATAATGTTCTATTTTTCACAACTGTGGTGGGGAGAAAAAAATGATTTCTTGAATTTTAAAGGTGTGATGCTAAATTCCAGAAAAATGACTTGTACCTTTTCAGGATAAATTTGAAAGATTATATTGAGTCAATTGTTAGGTCTCCTGTTAAGAAAATTGGTTCACTGTGTTGTCTGTTATATTGCATCAAGCACTCTTGCATTAAGACCAACACACACACACACACACACACACACACACACACACACACACACACATATCTAAACTTATTTATAAATGGAACTTTGTCTCTGTGTGTGTGTGTGTATGTGTGTGTGTGTGTGTGTCCGTTGCCTATAGACTCCGAAATGACTGAACCGATTTTCTTGAAAATTTACACAGTTGTACTATAAGCATCAGCAAGTGTTCTTAGCTAGGTTTTGCATCAAAGTACTCACAATAAATATTGAAAATTGATAATCCAAAAAATTGGGTTATAGAAAGAGTGGTCAGATTTTAATCAAATTTGATACACTCATAGACAAAGACGTAAGAAACGATATTCAGAAGTTTTGAGGTTGCGGTTCTTACAATAATGCAGAATATCAATAATATATATATATATATATATATAAGGCAAGATGTTTGTGTGTGTGTGTCTGTTTATCTGTCTGTATGTCCTTTATACAAATCCTCAATTTTTATCCAGTTCTCACCAAAGTTCAAAATTTGACTTACATCCATTCATTTTCCTTTCAGTCTGTGGTTTCGCTTTAACTGGAAACAACTATTGTTTTTTAATCTTTTGTGCCAATGTCCAAAGAGTCTGAGCTCCAGGACCATGGATTAGTTTTAAATATTTCATTACACCTGAGCAACGCTGGGCTATACTGCTAGTCTATATATATACTACCTTACACACACACACACACACACACACACACACACACACACACACATATATATATGTGTATGTATATATATATATATATATATATATATATATATATGCTTTTGAGATAAGGTAGTATTTACACTATTTATATTGTTTAAAGTATTGTTCTCATCTTTATTTCCATGTGGCAACATTTTGGCTGTTGTATGCTCCAGCCTTCTTCAGGTTCTATGAATTTAAACCAAAATCTTTAATCAAAGAACTTTGGTATATCATTCTTATTCCATGTGTGAAGACACATTTGGTAGCCATGTAGTTATCTCCCTTTAACTTAACTTTCCATGTTATTTGTTCACCACTTAGGAAGTCCAGACACTGTAAGTGTTCAGTGACGGATGTGCATTGTGGTGCAGTGGATGTTGGCTTGAGAAGAGAAATCGGTGAGCCTGGTATTGAACTCACAACTCTTTGGGTAAAGTCACTGGCAGTAAGTATATCCACTGGGCCATGTGTCCTTGAGGACATCAGCATATGAATTCTGGGACTAAAGTCTCAGTAACCTTTTTTTACCAGAACTCATACTGCAATCTTTGACGCTAACGATTTTCTCTATCATTCCATATTATTAGTTCCCATATTATATTCATTTCTATGCTTGGTCAGATTAGGAAATTTTTGTGGTCCAGAATATGTGCTGATTCCTTAAGTTTACATAGTTTCCAGTGGGGTTCTCTATCAATTATTTCAAATTAATCCCATAGGGGGTAGTGATCCCCTTTCTCCCTCCATATATGGTCAGCTACATCTGAGTTTTCTAATTCTCTTGTGTTACGACATTGCAATGTTCTTGCAGTCTTACCTTAAGGAGGCAGTTCATTTCTTCTTTATATTTCTTTCTGCAGCTACATGGAATGATGTACAGTCAGTTATGTTCTCCTTCATCAGAGGTCTTACTCAGGAGAGGTATCGGCGAAGTGTAGAACCACTTTTGAAGGTCGTTCTAATGTTATATGAACCACAAATATTTTGTATTTTCTCTAGTAACCCCCTCACATAGGGTAGACAGGCCGAGGCTGTTTTCTGAGAGTTGTTATTCTCATGCACCCTCCCTAGATGGGTGACTGCTTGGGAAGTCCAGGTGCTGTAAGCATTCAGTGATGGATGTGTGTTGTGGTGCAGTGGATGTTGGCTTGGGAAGAGAAATCGGTGAGCCGAGTTCGAATTCCAGTTGAATATCCTGCACTCACTTAAGCACTGGTGCCCTTGGGAAATGTATTAATCCATCACTTCCCTCCAGTTATGGGTTAAATAACAGGATGGGACCCGGAGGCAAACCATTCAGTGTTGGTGTCACAATAAAAAAACACCCTTGGTAGCCCTGGCAAAGCATCAAGTATTCAGCTATTTGACAAGATTATGAATTTCACTATAAACTGTGCCAGGGTTCCAAATGCACAGGGAATACTGGAGGAGTGTAATAAGTTCTATCTCAGCCAATGCTGCAGGATGATGGCGGGTCATGTACCCTGGGTAATTGTTATATTGTAGGGTACTGCTTATACTGACCTTTTCCTGTCTCTGAGTCACTGCTTATGACTTTTTCTTGATGTTGCAGGCAGCAGACAATCCCTTTCTTTATATTGTATGGGTGGTCGGGGTTGAAGTTGTGGTATTGTCTGGTGAATGTTAGTTTGTGGTATACAGATGTTTTGAACCCCATCCAGGAATGCTAGTTTGTTGTCATTCTCTTCTTCCCATTGGGAACTCTATCACTGATCTTATTGAGTTCACATGGTTCAGTAGCATCTGGACCTCTTCCTTGTATAGCCAGAGTATGAAGGTGTCATCAATGTATCTTTGCTTTAGAGTTGTGTATTCCAATCCCACCTCTTCAAAGTATTCCATGTATATGTTAGCCAGTGATGGTGATAATAGTGAGCCCATTGCTAAGTCTTCATCCCGCTGAGATATGTCTGAACCCATTTCGAAGTGTGTTGTTTGTGTGCAGAAATTCAGCGTCTCCATCAGGTTATCTAGTGGTATACTGGTACATATTCCTAGGGATGGGTCTGAGGTCAGTCTATCCTTGACTACCAGTAGTGCCTCCACAGTGGATACCTAGGTGAACAGACTCCCCACATCTCGGCTCACCATCTGGTTGTATTTGATGGAAGCATCTTTGATAAGTTCTGCAAAATGAGCTGAGTTTTGGACATATGAGAGTGACTTTCCTATCAGTAGGTCAATCATATCTACAAAGAAGTGCCTCAGGAAGTGGCATCCTGAGTCTTGGCTGCTAACAATCAGCCTGAGTGGAAAGTTATCATTAGGATTCTCAGGTAAACCATTTAACTGTATGTTTTAAGCTGGAAGTGTTCCTTGTTCTTGATTAGGACCTGTAACAGCTGTTGTTCTGTTTTCAATGTGGTCTCTTTCTTTACCTTGCTATGGCTACAACTTTGGATTATATGTTTCTGGTTTTGTTGACTGCACAGTAAAGGAGGGTCAGGTGGCCACTGGCTGTGAGAAAAAGAACACAATGTTGCAATTCACTTCAACAGAAATTTGGAAATAGCATGCTGTACTCCTTGGTATTCATACAGAAGGCTCTAATCTAAACATTTTAGAGTGTTTTGGTGTCAATCTAAGGACAGTGCAGAGGATTCAGAAAGAGTTGGATGAGTCTAATGCTGATTATGAAGGCAGCTTGGAAAACTGACTCTGATTTTTCTGATAAGAAAAGAATTCCCATATTTGTTGATGAGGGCATCAGACTCAACAGAGAAGCCTGCATCAAGTGCTTTGAAGCAGTAGAGCTTCTCTGGGTCAAGAGGGTGGCTGCTGGAAAACTCTATGTTTGACAACAAGAATCTGCACCTGCCACACAAACAATTTCTGCTGCCATATCACTCCTTACATCTGATAATCTAACTCTCCAGTTTGCAACCCCCTTGATTACTATGTGTGGGATGCTGTTGAATAAGCAACTAACAAAACACTTTTTAACACTAAAAATGAACTGAAAGCAAGGGTTACAGCAGCATTCATCAACAAGCAGACCATCCAGAAGATATGCAGGTTATTCCAAATTCATTTTGAGGATTGGTTGATCACATCACCTCCTACATCTGGATACCTAACTCCCCAAACTGCAACTCGATTATTTTATCGGGTGCACCTGAGTGAGAGACAAGCAAAAATCTTTGTAACACCAAAGATGAACTGAAGGCAAAGGTTATGGCAACATTTGTCAACTTAAACAAAGAAACCATCCAAAAGAGATGCGGGAGATTCTGAAGTCATCTAAAGGCCAGGGCTGAAGTCAGTTGCGATTTTATTGAATAATTTTCTCTTTACTGTTTCAAGATATTTTTGTGTAATTTTGTGTAAATATAACTGTTAAAATGAGATGTTGTTGTTATTTTCATTTTTGCATGATTTAGACAGCAATTCATCCATCACACCCTGTGTATGAGGGTCAAATGGAAAGCTTCCTCTGAACTTTTCAGCCAACACTTGTATATGTTTGATGCTCTTTGTGCCTATAGACTCAGTTTATTATCTCCTGGCTCCTCAGAATTGAGTCATTGTGTCAGAATAATTCCCATTCTGAACATTACAATTCTTGAAAGTAATAAGAAAAATTATATTTTTCTTTTAGCTTAGTTCACCGAATACAATCCCCAAGAGCCACTTAGGATATAAAGGTTACTGAATGGTATTGGTATAAGAGAAAGAGAAGAAGTAAGTAAAAAGAGCATATTGTGGAGACATATATAATAGATATTGATTGAAGTAAGTAAAAAGAGCATATTGTGGAGACATATATAATAGATATTGATTGAAGTAAGTAAAAAGAGCATATTGTGGAGACATATATAATAGATATTGATTGAAGTAAGTAAAAAGAGCATATTGTGGAGACATATATAATAGATGTAAAAAGATTAATTAGAAAAGAGTGAGGAGTACAAACTAGTTAGAAAGGAACAATAGAAAGCTGAGAAAACATGTGCGATGACAGATACATAGGTGGAGAGAAAGGGAAGGTTATACGGGGGTGGGGAGAGAGCTAGAGTCCAGCGGTTAGTAGATGAGTATTGACTTTGCATTTAAATTTCTGGAGGTTGTAGCCGTCAGGAAAGCAAGAATACGGGAGCGAGTTCCACAGGCAGGAAGTGCAAAGAAGAAGCTGCAGGAGTAGAACTGTCGTCTGCATTTGGCTAACCTGACTGTGAATGGGTGGGACCCAGTTGCCAGTCTGGTTGCATGAGTAAACACCTGTTGAGGAGGCATCAGTGATTTAAGTTCGTCTGAGCAGAAGCCATGAAAGTATTTATAGAACAGACAAAGGGAGGCCACATTTTGACGATGGGGCTGATGTCAGAAGATAGGGTAAAGCCAAGGAGGTGCAGTGTATTGCTTTCAGGGAAACTTGCTTGGTTCATGCTTATGGGTGGCAGGAGAGATTGCTTGTGATGGTTGACAGATAGGAGTTTTGTTTTAGAATCTTTAAGAGTCTTACAATAGTTGAACTTCAGTATAAAATAATTTTCTGAAGTCATTTTTTATTTTGGTTAAAATTACATAACCTCAAAGAAGATGAAAATTATCATGCATTGAAGAGAACAGCTAATGTTTCAGCTATTTTAACTGTTGGCCTTCTTCAGGTATCCTTTTAGATTTGGCAATATTTTTCTAATTCTGAACTGAACCATATTGAGAGTAAAACATACCATGTTCATGACAGCAAACCATCTCCAGTCCCTTTGCGCTCTTTTGATAAAACGCAAGTTCCACTCAGGCAGCGTCTTCCCTAGAACTATTACTCAGTGACTCAAACTCCAAAGAGAATGCTTCTCTGACAACAACAAACTTCTCTTTAAGTCTAAAGTCAACTGATAACTATTCTACTCATCCTCAGAATACTCTTTCTTCTTCTGTACAACAATTTCTACTAGTAACACTCAACATTGAGTGGACTTATATATATATATATATATATATATATATATAAATATATATATATTAGGGTTATGACTTTTTGTAAAATAATTGATGTCCTGTTTCATAATTGGGTGGTAATTCAGTTTATATTTTCAAAATGTCACCAGCAACACAAAATTTCTAAAACCATATATAAGTATGGTTGTACTTTCTGGAGCCTTTTAGAACTTTATGAACTTTCTAGAAGTTGTTTTTGTTCAGTTGTAAGAAATGCACTGTAACTTTGACAGTTGATTTTATTATCCATTTCTTGATGTTCTCAAGTACTTTCTGTCTTCTTCTGAGATCATCTTCAGGGATGTAAGTTATGAGAACAAAAAATAACTGCAAACTTGTTTTGCTAAAATTCCTGTAATTTGGTTTCTTGCTTCATATGTAATGGTTGACAAATTGCTTTGCCTTCATTAGAATGTGAAAATTATTCACAATGGAATTTTTTATGCAGTAATTTCATGGTCATGCAAGTATTAAAGCATGAAAAAATATTCTTTTTATAAATGTTTTAGAATGTTACTGCAGTATTCATAGCTGATTGTATTAATTGACGATTTAAGTTTTTTAATGAATATTGCCTTGAGGATCTGTAGCTTGCTTTTATTGTTTTCTTGGTGTAGGATAGTTCTATTATTGATCATTATTTTCTTATATTGTGATTGCAGACAGGAATGTAGTTGTAAAAATTTAGAAATGAATGAATGGTCAGACATGTGTAATGTAAGACATCTTGTTAATGCCGTTTTATATATATATATATATATATATGTATATATATATATATATATATAATGAAGATCATCCTTGATAATGGTTAAAATAATATCCAAAACACTCAAATATACAGAACTTTTGGACAGTTTTACACACTTTGTGTCTAGACAAGAAAACACTTGTATGAACAAAAGAAAAATGAAATAAAAAACGTAATTCTAGTATAAAAGAGGAATTGTACCCAAATGCAGAATATATATATATATATATATATATATATATATATATTGTATCATCCACATACAAGCCTGTTTTGCTGTATCACTGCTCATCAGTGTGATTGACACATCCATTTGCTTCTGGTCGAGATCGAAACTTGACTGACTTGGTGTCAGTTGAAGTCGATATATATATATATATATATATATATATATATATATATATATATGAGTTTTCTTTTAGACATCACAGATTAAATAAATTGCAAACATTGTGTCTGCTTATTTTTAATAAAATCTGTTCATACTCACCATGACATTACAACATATAAATATTCCATTTTGGATAATTTTCAGGTTCTAATGAACACTAAGCAATTTGTCAACTGCTATATTTGAAGCAGAAAAAAAATTGACAGTAATTTTTAACAACACAGTCTAGTAATTATTTTTGTTACTATAACTGACACCCCTGAAGATGATCTCAGCAAGAGATTGAAAGTACTTGGGTACATTGAGAAATGAATGATAATAACATCTGTCAATGTTACAATCTTTCAATTATAATATGTGAAAGATTATTGTTGAGTATGAATGGATTTTATTAAAAATAAGCAGATACAATTTTTGTAATTTATTTAATCTGATATATATATATATTTGTTTTGTTGTGGTTGTATATATTATGTGCCTTTTTTTGCATTGTGAATAAAGTGATATGAGTAATGCAAGTTTCTGAATGTGCTTTCTATGTATTTTTCTTCTTTTGTTAAATATTGGGGGCTGCATATTCTTAGTGCTCTTAAAAAGAAACCTATAATAATATCAGATTTGATTTTGGAAGAGTGGCTGGAGTAGAAATTTATCAGATCGTTTTTGTTGGTAGCTTTTCTGTAGATGCCAAAATTAAGTTTGTTGTTATTTTTGTGTAATATGATATCTAGGAAAGAAAGAGTATGATTAGATTCAGTTTCGAAGGTAAAATTTATAGTAGGTTCAATGTTAATGAGTTTGTTGACAAAATCTGCTATGTTAGTAGTTTCTGAAACATACTAACACACATAATAAAAAGTTTCAAAGAAAATGGTTGAATTCCCTTCATTTTAATATCTCGTGACTTTGCACTACACATGAAGAAATTCTAAAAACCAAAATATTCTGTTAATCTTTTGAAATGAGAGATATATATATATATATATACATAGATAGATAGATAGATAAATAGATAGATAGATAGATAGATAGATATGTAGTTATTATTATTATTATTATTATTATTATTATTATAATAGCATACTGCAACTCAAAAGCTATCAAGTTTTTATGTGATGATGGTGTATTGAATATCAAAAATTTTTGAGTTGCAGTATTCTCTTATTAAAGCAATAATAATAACTAAACATCCTTAAATGCTCTACTTCTGTATTGACTATTTTTTATAAAAAATATTAAACTGTCAAATATATGTTCATTAGTTTAAACCGCTTGTTGATATTTCTGGAAATTGACTTCTGGATGTTATCAGCCTGGTGGAGGTGATCCCAGTGTGTAGCACTTTTAAAAAGTGCCTGAAAACCATTCCATGGATCAACTCAAGCCTTGTAAGTGAATTTGTTGTAGATGACTCTCTTTGATAGTTGTGGTAGTTTAGAGTTGCAAGTCATCGTGACCGAGGGTTTGGGCATCCTGGCTTTGTTTAGACTGTTGTTTTTACTAGATAATGTGGTCTTTTTCAGTAACTCTAACTAAGGTTTGCTTAGCATAGTTGTAGTATGAACCACTGGTAGGCACTGTGGATGTTGAACAAACACAAGTGTGCCAGAGCAAGCGACTGCAATGGGGATTAGATTGTCGCCTTGGTAGATGAGTAACCCCTAATATGAGTGGCCAGCTATTATATATTTATTTATGCATGTGTGTGTGTGTATATGCATACATACACTACCGGCCACAATTATAAGGCCACCCATGTTTTTAAAAGAAATGTATTTCATACTATTTTTAAGTAGATAATTTTAAATGAAAATAGAATGCTTTTTTCATTTTTATTACTTTGCAAAATTGTACAATGCAAGGAAGCAAAGATTATCTCGTCCAAATCACCCAAAATTTTCTTCATTCTTTCATTGATGAAACTGCAATATAGGTAATTATTAAATATTTATACATTCATTTGATGCACATGTTATTGTGCAGTATTAACAAAAGAACCATTCTATTTTCATTTACAATTATTCACTTAGCAATAAATATTATAGAATAGTATGATATACAACATTTTTTAAAACACTGGGGTGGCCTAGTTAAAAGAGTTATTCTGCTACCCAGGTTTCTACCATGAGTGGTGTCTTCAGGTGATTTTAATGAAAAAATTTTATTAAAAATCGCCTAAAGATACCACTCATGGTAGAAACCTGGGTAGCAAAATAACTTGTTTAAAAATGGAAAATATTCAAAAGTTCTACAATATAATTGTATAGAATGCTTTTTAATACAAATGTGTACTGGTCTAACCCTATTTGGACCAAAAACTAAGTATTAAACAATATATATATATATATATATATATATATATATATACATACAATAAAGTAAGAAAGAACAGTAAGATATTTCCTTTTCCTTACCACTTATTTTTAATTTTACAGTGCTCAATACAAAGGTAGAGCTAAATATCATAATATAATTAATTCTTAATTAATACATTAATATACAAGACAAATATTGATGAAATAATGAATTAAAAATAACTATACAAAAAAAATTAACTATGGCTTTATTCAAATGCAAATAATTTTGAAAAAGAGTAAAAACCAAAAAAGTAAGGTGGGTGCAAATAAAAATAAAAATAGATGATGATAATCCTATATAAAAATACATTAAGAACAAACATATATGAACATGTAAGACCCAGAAGCTATTTCTCCACAACTAAACCACTACGAAATTAAACAAACAAAACAGCAAGACTAAACCAGCTAGTCATAAATCGCTCAAACCAATCTGCATTTCCTTCACAAACATATGAGGTATCCACAGTAAATTTAATAGTGTAGAATCATTCCTCCAAACTAACTCACCCGATATCTTAGCTATATGTGAGACTCACCTTGACCCTTCTATCCCCTCCTTGGAGCTTTTCATTCCTGGTTACCTTCCCTCTTCAGGAAGGACTCCAATGTCCATATGCATGGGCTTGGTGTATATGTCAGCGAACAACTCCCTCTAGCCAGGGTCACATCTCTTGAATGCCTGGATCATTCTTTCATGTGCTTCCATCTCTCACTTCTAAGCTCGGTTAGCTATATCTTCTTCCTCTACTGCTCCCCCTCCTCCTCTGACTGTTCAGTACTTGATAGCATCTCTATCAATATTGACAAAGCCATTTCTTCTCACCCATCTGCCCATATATTTGTATTTGGCAATTTTAACGCCCACCACACCAAGTGGCTTGAAAACTCTGTCACCGACCTTGCTGGGATCCGCACCATGTATTTTTCAATAACTCAAGCCCTAATGCAAGTGGTGGACTTCCCCATGCATTTCTCTAATAACCCTAATGGAAGGGACTCCTTACTCGACCTCTGCGTTACATCCATTCCAGACTCCTGCACTAGCAGGCAGCTCTACCCCCTCAGAAACTCTGACCACGACGTAGTTTCCGTCAACATCTCAATCCACTCTTACTCTACCCAAGAAAACCAGACCAGCAGAATATCATACTTCTACCAGAGAGCAGACTGGGACTCGTTCTGAGACTTCCTCTGCGATGTCCCCTGGAACAATGTCTTTGATCTTCCTGTCAAAGACTATGCGTCCGAGGTCTCCTCTTGGGTTAAGGCTGGCATCGATGCTTTTATCCCGGCCAGGAAATTCCAGCTAAAATCAAATCCATTCCCCTGGTTCTCATCCGCTTGCTTAGCCATCATTGCCCACCGGAACCATTTCTTCTGGCTCTATTGAAGTTGCTCATTGAACCAAAACAGGCGCCTTTTTGCCTCAGCACATAATAAGGGTAAAAAAGTACTGAACAAAGCTAAGAGGGCATTTGCTACCAGAATGAGGCAACACATAGCATCCTCTAAGTTCGGCTCCAAAGATTACTGGTGTCTCTGCAAAACGTGCTCAACAAGAGTAAGACTTCAATACATCCACTAATCAATGAATTTGAAGTTCTCACCTCCCCAGAAGATAAGGCTGAATGCTTTGCCCGTAGATTCTCCACCAATTCAACTCTGGACTCATTAGGAATACCTACACCTGACTTCCCACCCAGAACTAAGGCTCAACTAAATAACGTCCACATTACACCCTTGCTGGTCTCCAAGATAATTGCACAACTTGACCCACACAAAGTGAGTGGTGGGGACGGAATCCCAATCATAGTACTGAAGAAATGTGCCCCAGAACTCTCCTCTGTCCTCTCTAAACTCTATAACCTCTGCCTATCTGCTTCCTGCTTTCCTGCCTGTTGGAAGTCCTCCTGTGTAGTTCCTATATTTAAGAATTCTTGCGAACCCTCAGACCCTGCCTATTAGTCTCCTTCCGATCTTTGGCAAAGTTTTTGAAGCCATTATCAATGCCGAGGTGATTCAGCATCTCACGACCCACAGGCTTCTCTCTGACAAACAGTACGGGTTTCACTTCATCAGGTCTACTGCTGATATGCTAACAACCATTACCGAGTACATATACTGGGCTCTTGACAAGAATCGCAAAGCCCGAACCGTTGCCTTGGATATCTCCAAAGTGTTCGACAGGGTCTGGCATGCTGGCTTCTTATGCAAACTGTGGAGCTACTGTATAACTGGATATCTGTTTGACCTCATCCAGTCATTCCTCTCTAACCGCACATTGAAGGTAGTATTAAATGGGCATGCCTCCCAAAACTACCATACAAACACAGGCCTCCCCCAAGGTTCTATCCTAGGTCCCACGCTCTTTCTGATGTACATTAATGATCTCCCCAATGCCATTAGATCCCAAGTAGGCATGTACGCCATTGACACCACAATCTACTCTCGCCTCGATCAAAAACCCAGTGGGAGCAACAAAGCAAACCTCACTGCTGAGCTTGAAAAGGACCTCCAATCCATAGTGGCCTGGGGTAGGAAATGGCTAGTAAATTTCAATGCTTCTGAAACGAAGCTGTTATCAACTAACCACCATAGACAATCGCATCTACACCTCATTAGCATGGAACAAGCTTGCCTCCCAGAGAGTAAAACACTACACCTCCTTGGCCTTACACTTTCAGTGGACCTCAAATGGAATGACTATATCGAATCCATTGCCAAATCTGCCGCTATGAAAATCGGGTCTCTGTGCAGGGCCCAGAAGTTTTTCTCGCCTGAATCTATGCTGCACATATACAAATCTACATTCTCGGTATTCTTACCTGCCTATCACCACCGTCTGACATTTCCTATATTTAACCATCCTTTCTCTACTCTATGATGCCTTGCTTGGAATGAAACACTTATAAAAAAAAAAAAAAAAACCGACCTCCACTTTTGGAAAAAAGAAATTCTGTTAGTGACCCTAAAAATGATTGCTTGAAGATGAAGTCATTGTTAAAATATGATTCCAAACATGGAAAATTCAGAGTTAGGAAAATGTTGAAATAATTATTTCAGGAATATACATATATTTATTGAAATATATGAATATATGTTTACAAATATATGTGTACATCTATAAATATAGATATGCACAAATACATTGTATATAAACCAAATGTTATATCTATCACAGACTTACTGATATTTTTCTGATGTTTTCCCTGTAATTTGCTTGGTTGCATTTTGTTAATGTTCAAATTTCAGATTCACTTTTAGCAAAGTTAATTATGTTTTATCAAATTGTAAAACCAACATGCAAGTCTGCCAATGCTGTCTGTATATATAGAGAGAAAAAACTGAAGAAAAAAAAAGGAAATGAAAACTTGAAAAACATGGACAAAAGAATTGTGAATGAAAATATAAGGACATTTTTTTCTGAAACCATCTTTCTTAAATTGAATTTTAGTTGATGGAAATGTAATTTCCGTGGTGAAAATTTCATACCATTTTTGCAAAATAAAACAAAGAAGCACAAACTTATTTCTCATTGAGTTTGTTTTTTGCTTTTATCCTCAATTCAAAAAAGTTTTTCTCATATTCATATTTTGTTATTTAAGTTCCTTCTTGTGTTTTGTATTAAGTATACAAGAAGGATTTTCATCTCTGAATTGTTTGTGTTTTCAATGACATTTTGAAGTTTCAAAAATTTAGCTTATACTTGATGAAAAAAGAAAATTTATATACAATTATCGAAGTACATAGATTAAAAATACTTATAGATACATATGTTGTACAACAGATACTGAATTCTATCTATCTATCTAACTATGTATATATATATATATATGTATATATATATAAAATAAAATAAATTTTGATGTTCAAATCAAATGTATGACCATTTCTACATGAAATCCCTAAGAGAAATTTCACGCATCATCGGCAACTTCTTTATTTCAAAATAGACCAAGATTAACCCACAGGTTCTTAGAGTTTTTTAAGGTTCTAATATCCAATTTTAATACATCTTGGAAATCATTTGGGGATTTTTGTTATTTAATTTTGGGGATCAAGCTGAAAAGGTCCTTTTCGAAAGAGTCCAGAAATTTGCATACCGGAGGTGTCCATTGGGTTTTTTAGGTTAAAGTACTCTGTAGGATAAGACGAAGAATCCGTGGAACAAAGAAATCCGTGGAATGGCTCTGTAATTTAAATATTAATTACATTGAACCCTCCACCTGGATCATTTTTTAATATTAAAATATTAATATTAATTAGGATCGGGTCTTTGGGATTGACCTTCATGCTTTTCATTTTGGATTAAAGTTTTTATATTTAAATATATATATATATATATATATATACATACAGTAGTGCAAAAGTATTAGGACAATAACTATTTTATATTTTACCAGGCATATGGACAAAAAATAAACAATTTAATTAAAGTAATTTTATTTGATTTACTCAACAAATGCTTTAACAAGAAAAAATACTTGTTACAAAATAAATTTAATATTTAGTATATTTGCTTTTGCTTTGATCACAGTCTTCATTCTGTCAGGCATTGACATCACAAGCTTCTTTAATGTATCTAATGGTATCACCTACCAAGCAGCTTGTATGTGTTCCCAAAATGTATCTTGCAAAGTAACATTAGATTTATCAATTCAAGAGAGGTGAATAAGAAAAAAGTCAGTCATATCCAAGGATAATAAAATAATGAATAGTTTCAAAATAACTTGTTTAATAGAAAATAGGAAAATTGAATATAACTTCTTTTTAATATATTTCTTTTACACCTAGTTTTAAATAATCAATATATCAATATCACCGTCAATATTTATTACTTATAAAAATTTCCAATTTTCTAAAATTGCATGGCTATTTTGATGAGTAAATTTAACACCAATCTCAGCAGCAAGAACAAAACATAGGAAAATAAATCTATTTGTATTTTTGTGTGCAAAAAATGGAAGTAAGGGTAGGGAAAAAGAATAAACATGACAGATCTTTGCTGTCAGGCCTTGTAAGCTTGCTACTTTGTTGACAGAAGCAAAAAGAAATACTATAAAATAAATTAAAAATAAAATATATCAGAAAGAAATAGGTCAGATGAAATGATGGCCTTACAAGGCTAATGTTAAAGGGTAAAAAATATTGTAAATATCAAAATAAACTGGTTAAAAAATTTAAGTTAAAATAAACTGACAAGAAAAATATATTTAAGATCAGGAAATTATTATATCATATAACTAAATTATATGGCTAATAAGAGGAAATTAAACAATTTTAAGGAATTTTAATTTTAGATTAATTATTGGGAAATTAAAGTATATTTAAATCTATGATGGCATTAATATCAAAATAAATAGGTTAAACATGACTTTGGTTAAAAATTAAACCTAAGATTAGAAGGAAAATAGATTTAAGAATGGGAAATTATTATATAATATAATGTAATTATAATGCTAATATGAAGGAATAAAACAACTATTTAAAAAAGAATTAATTTTAGCTTAATTATCAGAAAATTAAATTTAAATCTATGATGGCTATTAATACCAAAACAAATGGATTAAATATCAGGTCAAAAACAAAACATAAAACTAGAAGTAAAATAGATTTAAAAATGGGAAGTTATATTCTAATATAATGTAGTTATATGGCAAATAGGAAGAAATAAAATAACTATTTTAAGGAATTTAAAATTTAGATTAATTACTAGGAAATTAAATTTAAATCTATGATGGCATTATTACCAAAACAAATAATAGAACTAGAAAGAATATAGATAAAAAAAAAAAGAAGTTGTTATATAATGTAATTTGGTTATATGGTTACTAAGAGTATAGCCCGGCATTGCTCGGGTGTAATGAAAGCTTTAAAACTAATCCATGGTCCTGGAGCTCAGACTCTTTGGACGCTGGCATGAAAGACTCAAAAGCAATAGTTATTTCCAGTTAAAGCGAAATTGTAGACTGAAAGAAAAATGAATGAATGTAAGTCAAATTTTGATTTCTTGGTATCGATATCAAATAAGTTTTTTTCGTCGTAAACTGAATTTTGAAGGCTAAATAAGTCCTCTGAGTAAATGGTATCATGGCTGAGACTAAGAACTACAATTATACCTACTTAGAGCCAAACCCAAAGCAAAAACTAAAATAAAAGGGCTGAAAAAATACAGACATACAGGAAGATCAACAGACACACACACAAACATCTTGCCTTTTATATATATATATATATATATATATTTTAATTCAGATACTTCAATCCAAGGGAAAAAAGCAGGAAGGTAAATTCCAAAAAACCCGATCCTAATTAATATTAAAAATTTATTTTAATATTAAAAAATGATACAGGAAGAGAGCTCCATGTAATAAAATATTACAGAGCAAATATATATATTAAAAAAGGATTAATTCAAAGATGTTGAATAGCCATTTCGATATGAAGATCCCCACGGGGGACGACACATCACCTCAGCAACAGAAAAAACCTTTCAGAAACTGGAGAAAAATTAGTCTACTTTTCCTTTTTAAATAGATTGCAAAGAAATTAAAAAATAAATAATAAAATAAAATAAAATAAAATAAAAAATAAAAAAATAAAAAAATAAAAAAAATAAAAAAATAAAAAAATAAAAATAAAGGGAAAGAAAAAGAAAAAGAAAAAGAAAACGAAAAAGAAAAAGATAGAATAAAATCAAATAAATAAGAAAAGAAAAAAAATTGACATCGTCTGGGTTCGCAAAAAAAAGGAAGAATGTAACTAAAAATTAACAGACAGACGCGTTAAATCGACGCGTTAATTTTTGAATTTGTCCAGCGTCTGTAATATTTAAAAAAATTTTTTTCTTTAGTTTCTTTCTTTTACCCTCCCTTCCTTCTTTTATCTCTCTTACCACCTTTTTCCGTATTGCCTAAACTACGTCGATTTAACGCGTCTGTCTGTTAATTTTTAGTTACATTCTTCCTTTTTTTTGCGAACCCAGACGATGTCAATTTTTTTTCTTTTCTTATTTATTTGATTTTATTCTATCTTTTTCTTTTTCGTTTTCTTTTTCTTTTTCTTTTTCTTTCCCTTTATTTTTATTTTTTTATTTTTTTTTATTTTTTTATTTTTTTTTATTTTTTTATTTTTTATTTTATTTTTTTTATTTTATTTTATTTTATTTTATTTTATTATTTATTTTTTAATTTCTTTGCAATCTATTTAAAAAGGAAAAGTAGACTAATTTTTCTCCAGTTTCTGAAAGGTTTTTTCTGTTGCTGAGGTGATGTGTCGTCCCCCGTGGGGATCTTCATATCGAAATGGCTATTCAACATCTTTGAATTAATCCTTTTTTAATATATATATATATATATATATATATATATATATATATTATCGATTCTCTGCACTATTGTAAGAACTGCAACCTTGAAACTTCTGAATATCGTTTTTTATGTCTTTGTCTATGAGTGTATCAAATTTGATTAAAACTTTTTTGATTCTCGATTTTGATATTTATTGGGGGTACCTCGACACAAAACCTAGCTAAGAACACTTGCAAACACTTATAGTACAACTGTGTAAATTTTCAAGAAAATCGGTTCAGCTGTTTCAGAGTCTATAGGTAATGGACACACACACACACAGACACACACACACAGACAAAGTTCCATTTATTTATATGTTTAGATTAAGAAGAAAAGAAACAACTTTTTAAATGAATTTCATTCTTTAAATTAAATTCCTTTTTAATATAACTGAAAAATACCTATAAAAATATGTAAGATAATTAAAATTTGCTATAATTTTAAGCTAGCTGAAATTTTGACAAAAATACACTCAATAAATAACTACAGTAATGATATTCAATAAATTAATAAATACTAAATACACATCTCATTCATTAATTTAAGAGCTTCCTGTAAAATTGCCCATCAATGTAAGATGGTCTGATAAATTGTAAATAATAAATTATAACGATAAATTAATTTATCAGTTCTATGTCTATCAGTGGGATTATGCAAAGTTATGGAGGTAAGAAAGTTGAATTAACATTTACTAAATATACTTAATTTGTGAATGAGTTATTAAATATTCAAAAGGTCTACAATATAATTGTATTGAACACTTTTTAATATAACTGTGAACTGGTCAAATTCAATTATAACTAAAAACTAAGTAATTAAATAATTACATATATATATATATATATATATATATATATATATATATATATATTCAGTTGGATTGGTGTGAGTTTGTGACCCTGGGTTTCATGTTTTTGCGATCGTCAGACAAACAGAGTATGTTAGATCTATCATTGATATTAAGCACTTTCAAATAAGTACTGTACATATATAATATATAAATAATATAATATATAAAATAAATTGAATACATATATCTATATATATATACTTATATTTATATACATGCACATTTCACACACACACACACACATATATATATATATATATATATATACATATATACTAGCAGTATAGCCCGGTGTTGCTCGGGTGTAATGAAAGCTTTAAAACTAATCCATAGTCCTGGAGCTCAGACTCAGTCTAAAGAATATTTGTGTGAAGTTTGGTAAGAATCGGATAAAAATTTGTATAAAGGACATACAGACAGATAAACAGACACACACATAAACATCTTGCCTTTTATATATATATAATATCAATTTTCTGCACTATTGTAATAACTGCAACCTTGAAACTTCTGAATATCTTTTCTTATGTCTTTGTCGATGAGTGTATCAAAATTGATTAAAATCGGACCATGCCTTCTATAACCCGATGTTTTGGATTATTGATTTTTGATATTTATCGGGGGTACCTTGACACATAACCTAGATAAGAACACTCACAGACTCTTATAGTACAGCTGTGTAAATTTTCAAGAAAATCGGTTCAGCCATTTTGGAGTCTATAGGTAATGGACACACACCCAAACACACACACACAGACAAAGTTCCATTTATAAATAAGTTTAGATATAAATAATATAATACATATAACAAATTGTATATATATATATATATATATATATATGTGTGTGTGTATGTGTGTGTATGTATATATATATATATATATATATATATATATATGTATGTATATACTTATACATTTCACACACACACACACACACACACACACATATATATATATTATTACTCTTTAGTAATGAATTAAGTTCTCCTGGTGGTTGGCATATGAATACATTACATGTATATAACACATTAAAATTTCCTCCTCTCTCATTCTATGCATTGATGGCTTAGTGAGTAAGCACTTGCACTGACACCATAGCGGTCAAGTTTTGATCCCGCTGCAAGCAAGTGGATGTCTAGCCAAACTGAGGAGCTGTGATACAATGAAACAGGCTTGTATGAGGATCTCTAATATGTAAATTTTTTTTTCCTAGAAATTTTATCTAACTTTATTTTTTATTATGATCAATATTAGTTCTAGTGTGTATACATATGTTTGAGATGTTATCACTACTTTTTATTTTCTTAAATAAAAAAATTAATAACAACTGACCTAGACTGAGAAATCATATTAAAGAAAAATTATCTCTGACAGGAATTGGACCTGATGGGAAAAAAATAATATCTAACTTGCATTTATTAACAAAGAAAAAACTGGGAGAAATTATTAGTTTACTTATTAGAGAGCTTAATGTTATGAAGTGATTACTGAGACAACAGAGAGACAGTAAGAGAGAGAAATAGATAGATAGATAGATAGATAGATAGATAGATATGAGAGACTGAGATAGATAGATAGATAGATAGATAGATAGATATGCGCAGACTGAGATAGATAGATAGATAGATAGATATGCGCAGACTGAGATGAGATAGATAGATAGATAGATAGATAGATAGATAGATAGATAGATATGCACAGACTGAGATAGATAGATAGATAGATAGATATGCGCAGACTGAGATAGATAGATAGATAGATAGATAGATAGATAGATAGATAGATATGCACAGACTGAGATAGATAGATAGATAGATAGATAGATATGCGCAGACTGAGATAGATAGATAGATAGATAGATAGATAGATAGATATGCACAGACTGAGATAGATAGATAGATAGATAGATAGATAGATATGCGCAGACTGAGATAGATAGATAGATAGATAGATAGATAGATAGATAGATAGATAGATATGAGCAGTCTGAGATAGATAGATAGATAGATAGATAGATAGATAGATAGATATGAGCAGACTGAGATTGATAGATAGATATGAGCAGACTGAGATAGATAGATAGATATGACAGACTGAGATAGATAGATAGATATGTGCAGACTGCGATAGACAGATAGATAGATAGATAGATAGATATGAGCAGACTGAGATAGATAGATAGCTAAGAGAAAACTAACATGGATAAAAAGATATTAGTAGACTAACATAGATACAGTGTATAATGGATAAATTCTCGTCTAAATTACACAAAAAGTAAAATAACACTGACATCTCATTTTAACATATATATTTACTAAAATTACATGAAAAATATCTTGAAATACAAAAGAAAAACTTATTCAATAAAATCGCAGATGTCTTCAACCACGGCCTCCAGACAACATCGTAATCTCTTGCATCTCTTCTGGATAGTTGCAGTCTGGGGAGGCGAGATGATCAGCGAGATTCTCTGACAGCCATGATTGGTTTCTTCTACTAGTGTAACATGGTGCAGTGTCCTGTTTCCAAGACTAGCATCTTCCAGCAGGTACCCTTTTGACTTAGGGCAGCTCTATTTCCTTAAGGTACTTAATGAAGCCTTTTGTGTTGAGTCTAAGGTCCTTAACAACAAATTTGTGATTTCTTTTCTTGTCAGAATGAGTTTTCCGAGTTTTTGTACCTTTTTAATCACCATTAAACTCATCCAACTCTTTCCAAATCTTCTGCACTCTACTCAGATTGACACCCAAACACTTTGAAATGTTTGTATTGAACTTTGTGGGCACAAAAGCCATGCAGTACAACATGATATTTCCAAATTTTGGTAGAGTGAATTTCAATATAGTGCTCTTTTTCTTGTCGATAGTGCCCAACAGACCCTACTATAGTGTGGAGTCAACAAAATTGAAAGCAAACAACATGCATGTGCAAAATTAAAAATATAAAATGATACCAATTTACCCTTCACACCATGTAAATAGACAGATAGATAGATAGATAGATAGATAATGAATAGACTGAGATAGATAGATAGAGAGATATAAGCAGACCAATACATAAATACACACAAACATACACACCTATCTATGTTGGGCTGCCCATATTTACATACATGTCAGTCAGTTCATATCTATCTATGTATCTAACTATAGATGATATACATATATATCTGTATATAGAGATAGATAGATAGATATGAGAGTAGATATAACCAGACTGAAATAGATAGATAAATATAGAGTGAGATATATATGAGAAATCATAGAGAAATAGACTGAGAGAGAAAGAGATATAGATGACATAGATAGATATGTCGACATGAGCATGCCAATATAGACAGATATGAGCAGACTGATATATATATATATTATATTGCATATAGATAGATAGATAGACGGACAGTGTGAAATATATATGAGCAAATAGATAAACAGATTTAGAGAAAGTGATATGAGCAGACCAACATATATATATATATGTATGTAAGAAAATTTAAGGTAAGCATGTTATTTCATAGTAAATCAGAAGTGTGGGCCTATTTCAGGTGAACCATCATCAGCTTTCGTCTTTATTGTACAAAAGATTCATGTAAAATCTTTTGTACAATAAAGTTGGAAGCTGATGATGGTTCGCCTGAAATAGGTCTACACTTCTAATTTTCCATGAAATAACATGCCTGCCTTAATTTTTCTTATATTTGCTTTATATGTATTTATATAAACATATATTTAGAGCTCTCTTAGAGAGTTATCCTACCACAGTATGTTCAGGATACTTCTTTGGATTCTTCTGTATCTACACTGCATACTGTATATATATATATATATATATATATATATATATATATATATATATATATATATAGAGAGAGAGAGAGAGAACAATATATGTAGAAATAGAATGGTGATAGATAAATAGATAGAGCTGAAAGATATGAACTGACTGACAGAGATAGATAGATAGATAGATAGATAGATAGATAGATGTGCAGGTTGATATATATATATATATATATAGGGAGAGAGAGAGAGAGAGTGAGAGACAGACAAACACAGTGAATGATAATATGAACACACTAACATATATATATATATATATATATATATATATATATATAGATAGATATGAACAGATTGGGATAGATAGATAGATAGATAGATAGATAGATAGATAGATAGATAGATAGATATGAACAGATTGGGATAGATAGATAGATAGATAGATAGATAGATAGATAGATAGATAGATAGATAGATAGATGTGCATGTTGATATATATATATATATATAGGGAGAGAGAGAGTGAGAGACAGACAAACACAGTGAGTGATAATATGAACACACTAACATATATATATATATATATATATATATATATATAGATAGATAGATAGATAGATAGATAGATAGATAGATAGATAGATCACTGGATAGGAAACATCACAGAGATAGACAGATATGAACAATGAAAGGCATGAACATTACATTTGTCACCTTCAATCTTTTCACACAAAAACATTTATATTTATATCTGCATACAGAAATAATTCTGTGTATGTGTTGAAAAGTGTCTACAATAAATAAAAAAAGGACGAAAGAATGAAAGAAAGAAAGAGACATGTATATAGATATATTATATTCCCTTTTTGTTTCGTCTTTTCTTAATCATCAGTATCATTTAAAACTGTGTTCGCTCACCTGAAATGACAGACACGTTAATTTCAGTAGGGAACATTTAAAGGGAGTTTCGTTTGTTATTGAATCTCAAACTAAAACATAATTAATTTCACTTCTGCATTTCACTCCGTCTCACAAAATATAACATTCTTATCTTAATAATAAAAAGCAATAATAACTGCAACAAAATCTTACTGGTCGTGTTAGCTTACTTTCAAAGCTTTCGTCTTTACTTGGTAGCGCGCGGACAAAGGAAGGAAAATATTTTTATGTTTTGTGTCCGTTGCGGCGATGTGGTTTTCCTTAGCAACGCTCAGTTCACTTCCGTTGTTCTGCAGCTATTTAAAGGTCACTTCCGCCATTGCCTGTTCACGCTTGTCAGTTGCTAGGCAACGGGTTAGTTATGGCGGACAGACTGTGATTGATTTTTTTTCATTACTTTTACGAGCGATACTTTATTTTTATTTCTTTTCTGTCTTATTTCTTATTTAAATAAAATATCTTTTTCGCTTTTCTTATTTAGTGGGGTAAAAAAAAAAAAACGAAAGAAGATATCTGCACAGATTGTTCAGCATAAAATCTTTTTTGTATATAGTATTTTATGCGATTGTTCATAATAGCTCGCTTTTTTGGACTTGGATTATCTGCTTGTAAAATGAAGACTAAACATTGAAATCGTCCGTAATTTTTTAACTTCTTCTTCTTCTTCTTCTTCTTCTTCTTCTTCTTCTTCTTCTTCTTCTTCTTTGTGCCATGTCCCTTATCCCGATCATGGCCTTCTTCTTCTTCTTCTATGTGCCGTGTTCCTTTAGGAGGTTAGCGATCATGGCTCTCCACAATTTCTAATGCTTTGTAGCACTTAATAAATTAAATTTGTATTGTCTTGATACTCTCTATTGTTTTGATACTATCCATCTTGCTTTCAATCTGTCCTGCGAGTATCAAATTTTCCAAACCTTCCTTCCTTATAATGCGCCTTGAATTTTCAACTGTTCCTTTCTGATGTTAAGTAAAAGTGTTCTTTTTATTTGAATTTCCTCTAAAACTTCGTCGTTGTTTCGTGTCCACTAAAACATCTAATAGAATAGCTACATAAAAATTAAAAGACGCCTACAAAATATTTATAAACCAATAATCCGTAATAAAATGCTTACATCTTGAAACACACCAATTAAAATGTACAATACAAACCAGTGAATACAAATTAGAAAGGTTGTTTTATTAGTCATCATCCTTTAGATCTTCTATGTGTCCTTTCTGGACGTAGGCGATCATGGCTTTCGACGTCTCCCTATCCCTGGTGGCTTTTAATATGTTTTCTCTTGTTACTCTACCCAACCCCCGTTCCATGATCCACCTGATCAGGCCCTTCAAATATGTTATCCGCTGCCTTCCTGCCAAAATATCCTGCTGACTTAGTAGTAAACATAGCACGTGGTATTTTAGGGCCAACTAGAAATAAATGAAATACCATAATTCCGGATCCGATTTCTTAAAAAAAAGCGATAGACGTTTGTTGTAGAGTGACTGACACCCCTGCAGCAATCTTGAATAAAATGAAATACCATAATTCCGCATCCGATTTCTTAAAAAAAAGCGATAGACGTTTGTTGTAGAGTGATTGACACCCCTGCAGCAATCTTGAATGAATGGTCCATAGTCTGAAATGGTCTATTTTAGGAAAGAATAGTAGCATTCGAAGCGTAAAATTTGGGTGTCATTCGACTAATATTCGGACTGATTAAATTGGCGATTATTTTGCTCTAATCATATCCTCTCTGTGTTTTAAGTTCTGTCTTGTCTGTCATTGTAACTATTGTACTGTTCTGTGTGTATCCGTTTAGCACCGGATATTGTGATGATTAATACCGCAACACACTTTTTCTGTGTATCGTATCCACCTCGGTGATACAACAACATCCCAAAGTCTGACTAAGAAAGAGACCCAGAATTGCCACCAAGGTTTACGTCATTGTTCTTCTTCTTTTATGTGTCGTGTCCCTTCAGGACGTAGGTGATCATTGCCTTCCACATCTCTATCTCTTGTAACTTTTAATGTTTTGTACAGTTATTTCTCTCAAATTTGCGTTGCTAGCCATTTGCTGAAAACCATCAAGCATGTCACACGCTGTTTTTTTCCGTCTATCCACCCTGTAAGAATCAGATTCTATAAGCTGTTCTTTCTGATTATGTGTCCTAGAACCCTCAAAATTTGATGAAACCGCACTGTTCTTGTCTTATCTCTGGCATAATTCTGCTGCGCGCTCTGTTCATCAGAATCCCGATGATGAGTTTTGTTATGTGACTCATTAGGTTGATTGTCCAGTGGAGTTTACATTCGTTTGCGCAGTGGTATGAAAATAAATCTGCTTAGGTCTTCTGGTATATCACCACAGTTGTAGATTTAATTTATTTTTTCTGTAATCTTGCCTATACTGAAATCGTCTAAGGCTGCCAACATCTTTATTACAATTCCTGATCGACCTGCCATTTTGTTTTTGTTCAATTTGGCCAGCGCAGCTTCAACTTCGTCATTAAATATTTTTGGCCCGTTAGTATTTATGTGTATTACTGGCTGTTTTCTTTCGTCGTGGAGGAGATCTTCCATATATCCGTCCCATTGCTGAACTAATTGTTCTTTCTCTAATATGAGCGTTCCGTCCTTGGATTTTATGCATCCTGTTGAAGATCATGGGTCTTTTGTCCTGTTCTCATATTTTTTTTATACATATCTCCTTTGTCTGTGATACTCAAACTCTATATTTCTACACATGTTGTTGGCCTATTTTCTTTAGTTTATCTACATTTGTTCTTTATTTTCTTGTGTACTTTTTTCGGTATTCCGTTCCATGTCTTGGTATTGTTTTCTGTCTCTTTTGCATCATGTTGAGAAACCCATTTTCGATCCTCTTAATTTTCCGTCTACATCTTGGTTTTCTTTGGGATGATATCGTTAGCTGAAAAGTTTCTAGCGAGTCCGATTTCGTGTTTCCTTTTCCATTTTGTACCTCATACCTTCTTTTTACACTCTCCATATATTTTTCCTTCAGATTCGAGTTGCTCAAGAGTCTATTATATTGCAATTTGGGGTCTACGTTAGGCTTATTCAGTTTCTGTAGTTTCATTCTTAATTTATATATAACAGGGGCGAGGGTGCTTCTGCAGTGTGGTACTTGGATAGGTTTTGTAGCGAAAAACTACACTCCTGGAATCTTTTGTTGATATTTATGCAGTAAATCTGGTTTTTAGTTTTCCTTCCTGGTTCATAATTGTCTTGGATGTTCTTGGAACCAAGGTGTTGGCTATTACCTTGTCATTCAATGTGCACTATTTCACCCATTTTTCTCCGTGTTTGTTGCAGGTTCCTAGTTCAAAGGAAATTTATCCCGTTTACGCCGTTTATGCTAACAGTGACTGGATGACGATCAGGTGACACCATTTGCGCATGTCGTTCCTTACTGAATTAATTCCTTTAGAATTAACCCCTGCCACTTCACGCCGTTAGGTTTCAGATTTTGATCGTTTACTGCCATGATTTTTCTTGGAATTAATAGTGGAGTGGTTTCCAGTTGCCCTCTATACAGTGATTTATTGAGACACCACCGCCTCTAGTGAGCTGACCGTGTACTACGCGTGAGTTCTTTCGCCTTTCGGTTGGTCATATTTTGCAAGCAACCCGCCACGCTCGCATGGACATGGAGTGATGTAGCCGGTTTAGTTTCTGACACACCGACGGTAAAGTACCTACTTACTTACTTACCTACCACACCATATCTATCTATCTATCTATCTATCTATCTATCTATCTATCTATCTATCTATCTATTAGTCATCGGCTATCGGCGCATATATATATATATATATATATATATATATATATATATATATATAGTGTATCGAGGTAGTAGATAATTTTCTAAACATATACTGTTAAATATAAGAGACAATGAATGTCTATTATGTTTAATCATGAGCCGTTTTAAACGTCATTTTTGTCTTTATTTTCAACTGAAATTAAAGCCAAAATACGATGTTTAGAACGGCTCATGATTAAACATAATAGACATTCATTGTCTCTTATATTTAACAGTATACGCTTAGAATATATATATTAATTGCGCACTATGGAAAAATGTTAGATTTTAAAAACAGTAGCTACTCACGAATTTATGCAACGTTCATTCAGTAATGCATTTGAATACTCTCGGCTACTGACGTGCGTTTTCATCGTGTATATAACACGCTAAAATCCACTCTCCTCCACCGAGCGGCCATAGCTTACAGTTAGACTCGCCGACTGATGTCAGTTCAGTCGAGTTTGAATCTTGGCTAAACGCAATCGGATGTCTAAACGTACTGATGAGCTGTGATAGAGCGAAACAGAACTGTCTGCGGATATATATATGTATATATATATATATATAGACTACTCATCACTAACATAAAAACATACCTGGTTTGAAAAAAAATTCCCCTTCCCCACCTTTATCTGTTACGAGGGAATAATTAGTAGTTTAATAATAAGAGAATGAAATAATTATTAATTTGTATTATACGTCTGATTACCCTCTTTGTGACTGTGTTTTCATAGCCCCTAGCAAGTCTCGAGAAAAGAAAACAACATTTAATTTTGTGAACGTCAAAATATAAAAATAAAACGATATTTTAGAATATTCTCGTAGCTTCTGATATTCTACAACAAAAGGATAGGCTTTGCATGATTGGGCCAGATCGAATCAAAAACGATTCATGTAACGCGGAGAAAGTAAATTATAAACGATGAATGACTCTATAGTGGGTTGCTTATCTATTCCTTTTCTGTTAGTTAGTAGTGGAGAGTCCGCTCTAGTGGAAGGTAGTTGTATACTGTTGCAGGTTAACGGATGTTGGCCTTGTTGTAGATAGCCCACTATAAGTCGTAAAGAAAGGTCATAAACTAAGAAAAGCAAATTGAGTTGAAAGATAACATTTTTTATATAGCACATATCAATTAATGTTTTTACAATTGAAGTAATACATGAAGTATAGGTCCAACGGAGGTTAAAATGTTCATGTCAATAAAATGCTGAAAGAGAATTAGTGCTTAGGAATTTGGAGCATGTAAGTAAGGAATGTCTTTGATGTATTCGCTCCTTAGGTCAGTAAGTAGTTTTTGAGGCAGGGAAGAAAGAAAGAGGTAAGGGAGGCGAGCGTAGTAAGCCGCTTGACTTAGGTCAAGGGATACTAATTACTCTCTTCTCCTCGAGTCTGTTTGCCTGTCGATGCTTTCTGTATCCGCTTTTTATATCTTCTTTTTGGATCACAGCAACTCATTTGAGATTTCACACTTGTATTTCATTCTGGGTTTCCCATTGGCTGATAAATAAAATTCGCGTAGGATCGCTAACTGGAAATTTAATATTTAATTAATTTTTATTTTTCAACCGGAACATCTTCGCGGAGCCGGTGGCGCAGCGATGTTTTTGGTCATTTTCTTTTTGGTCGTGAAAGCGCAACCATCCGGTCCATCGCTTTTGCTCGGTCTCAACACAACTCCTAGTGATAAATACACAGTTCTGATCGCCGTGACGATGGAATATTTTTAAAGCAATTTGCATCGATGTAAATGAAACAGAATACTGGTTTATTTAAATCAGGTGCCACCAAAATAGATGAGATTTACCGAAATGAAAGCAACAGATCGCTATTCCCTATTTAAAAAAATGCCAAACAATCAGGGAATTATTTGATTCAAATGAAATTTACAACACTTCTCTATAAATGAATAAATTGGATACTGAATAGGTTGTTTTATTAGAAAACCTTGTGTAAATATGCTTTTTTTTAGTCAATTTCAACCCCGTTTACTGATATCTCGTGTGTACTTTCTAATATAGGATCTGCTCACGAATTCTTGTGACAATCATATAAAGAAAATTCTTGATGGCAGTACGTTTTTTGAGTATTCAATTACTCGAACTTTTGAACTATCCAAAATATTTGTTCAATCCCTGACTCAAAATGTCTGGATAAAAGTGTAAGCTTCTTCTTCTCCTGTGTGCCTTGTCCTTTCAGGACGTAGGCGATCATGGACTTCCATGTCTCCCTATCCCTGGTGGCTCTTAGCACGCTTTCTCCTGTTACACCAAACGACACCCGTTCTGTCATCCACCTGATCAAACTATTCAAATGTGTTATCTACTACTTTCCCCTGCCTCTTTGCCCCTCTATCTGGCCTGTTAGTATCAGGTTCTCCAAGCCTTCTTTCCTCATTGCATGTCCTAGGAACTTTAGCTGTCTCTTCCTGATGCTCAGTATTAATTTCCTTTTCGTTTCCATCATTTCCAAGACCTCATCATTGCTTATATGCTCGATCCATGACATTCGCAGCATCCTTCTGTAGAACCACAGTTCAGCTGCTTAAAGTTTTTCTTCATCTTTGATGATATTGTCCAACATTCACTGCCATATTGAAGAACTGACATCACATAGCAATCCGGTACTCTCTTCTGTGTTTCTAGCAAAACCTTTCCTGTCTCTTAATACCCTACTCAACTTCTGGAATGCGTCCTTCGCCATTCCAATTGGAATCTCTGTGTCGCACTTTCCATCTTCTGTTAGAACAACTTCTCAGGTATTTAAATTTTTGTACCTGCTTGATTTTAGTATCCCCCGCCTGTATTTGGCATTTTGGGCTGCTCTTTCTGCTGATTCTGTTTTCCTGAAGTCTATGTGTTGTCATTTGCTGTCACTCTCTTCAGCTACCTTCTGTAGGAAGTCTTGTAGTTTCTTTCTCGTGTATGCTATCAGCACTGTATCATCTGCGTACTTTGGCTGTTTAAAGTGTGGACTCTGATGACAAATCCTGACATAAGAATAGTCTCGCTGTTCAAGATGAATAGATCTGGTGAAAAGACACATCCTTGTCTTACGCCCCTTTCTAACTTTGTATATCTACTGAATTCGTTACCTATCCGTATGCAGGCAGTTTGCTGCCAGCAGAGATTCTTGATTACTCTTATGTCATTCCCAAATATGTCGAGGCTACTAGGCATCTCCATCAATTCATTGTGGTGTATTTTGTCGAACGCCCTAACATAATCGATAAAACATCGGTTCAAGTTTTTCATTTTATTGCCCTTTCAGAGAGCATCCTAATGATGAACAGCATTCCTTGTTTCAGTGTATTTGAAGAACCCGCACTGTTATTGTCCTATCTCTGGTTTAATTCTGCTTCTCACTCTATCAGGATTCGGACGATCAGGTTTGTAATGTGGCTCATTAAACTGATTGTTTGGTGGAGTTCGCACTCGTTTGCATCTGGCTTCTTGGGCAGTGCTATGAAAATCGACTTGCTAATGACGTCTAGTATTACACCACTATTATAAATTTCATTTATTATTTCTGTAATTTTCGCTATGCCAAATTCTTTCAGGACTATCAGAAGCTCTATTACAATGTCGTCTGGTCCAGCTGCTTTATTTTTGTTCAGTTTGGCCATTGCAGCTTCAACTTCGAACTTTATTATATCCGGTTCGTCCTCATCTTTGTGTATTATCTCTTGCCGGGGAAAAGATCTTTTATATATTCTTCCTATCGCTGGAGTATTTCTATTTTGATTTTATACGTCCTGTTGAAGAACAGTTTTTTTTGTACAGTCAGTTCTTTTATTTCTTTATGCATGTCTACTTCTGCACATGGGATACTGCTGCCATATATGGTCAGGCGCCCCTGCTGTTCATCTCAGTGTTCTCGACTGGCTCCAAAGGAGAATCAGTAATGTGATAGGTACCGACTTGGCGGCTCGACTACAGCCACTTCCCCACCGACGAGATGTAGCCTTCCTTTGTCTGTTCTATAAATACTTTCATGGCTTCTGCTCTAACGAACTGAAGTCACTGGTGCCTCTGCAACAGGTGTTCACTCATGCAACCAGATTGGCAACTGGGTCCCACCCATTCACAGTTAGATTAACCAAATACAGACGACAATTCTACTCCTGCAGCCTTCCTCTCTCGCACTTCCCGCCTGTGGAACTCGCTTCCATATTCTTGCTTTCCTGACGGCTACAACCTCCAGGAATTTAAATGCAATGTCAATACTCATCTATTAACAACTTGACTCTAGTTCTTTCACCACCCCATATATACCTTCCATTCTCTCCACCTTTGCAACTGTCATCATACCTGTATTCCCATCCTTCTCTTGCTCCTTCCTAACTGGTTCGTCTTCCTCTTCACTCTCTTCTACTTAATCTTTTTACTCTTTTGTAGCCCCCTGCATATCATTGGCATTACCGCCTTGCTCGAGGTGATACGATTAAAAAGAAAATTGTCGTTGAGCCATTCTTCTTTAGCCTGTCTGTATTTGCTCCTTATTTCCTTGTACAATTTCTTGTATTCCATTCCAATGTCTTGGCATCGTTTTCTGTCTCCTTTTCATCATGTCGAGAATATCTCCAGTCATCCACTCGTTTTTTCTTTCCTGAGTCTGATTTCTTTTGGAGCAATGTTGTTTGCTGATGTCAACATCGGTTCCTTTAATGAGTCCCATTTAGAGTTTCCTTTTCCAATTTGTTCTTCGTATTTGTTTTTCTTGCTGTCAGTGTATTCTTTCTGCAGGTTGAGATCATTCACGAAAGTGTTGTATTTCAGTCTTGGTGCTGCACTAGGCCTTTTTCACTTTCCTGAATTTTACCCTTAGTTTGCAGATGACTGGGACGTGGTCACTTCTACTGTCGGCACCTGGATAGGTTTAGCACTGAACAACTGCATTTCTGAATGTCCTGTTTATGGTTATGCAGTCTATCTCCAGGGCTTCTTCATGTCCATAGACGTCGTGGGTGTTCTTGAAACCAAGTGTTAGTTATTACCTGGTCATTTGCTGTGCACTATTGGACCCATTTTTCTCCTCGTTTGTTGTGAATTCCTAATCCAAAGTTGCCAATCGTCTCTCCTTCCCTCTCTTTACCTACCGCATTGAATGATTACTAAAGTTTCTTTACATTTTCTAACACAGAGTTTGGACGTTTTTGTCTGTCTCAGGGATGAAGTAATTACAACCTTTACGTTAGTCGTTCTAACTCAGCGCAAGGTCGATTTAAGCTCGATCATTATAACTATGAATATCATTTCTTATCTTAACTTACTTCTGGGCCAGAAAAATGAAACGTCCGTACCCAAGAAACATTGAGAACTTTGTTTTATTACAAATTCTGTAAAAAAATAAATTAACGTTTCAAAAAATGTTGGCTTTTTCTTTAATTGTACATGTGAACTCTCTCTCTCTCTCTCTCTCTCTCACACACACACACACACGCACACGCACACACACACAAACTATCAACACATACAACCTTAAATTTCATGGAGAATTAGAAATTAATTTCTTATCCTGATGAAAACTAATAAATAAATATAATGTTATAGAATAGTCTGTTGTCCACATCTTTATTGTCACATTGATGACGGTTTAGCCAGTTGTACGCTCCGGTCTTCTTCAGGCTCTGTCTCTATTTCTGAGTAAAGGTATTGTAACTATTTACATTATTTACATTGTCGGCTCGAAATTCCAACGTATATCACCTGAAGAAGGCCGGAACATACAAAGTTATGTCATCGTTAATATGACAACAAAGATGATGACAACAGTTCGAACAATGTAAATAGTGTAAATAATTACAATACCTCATCTCAGAAAAAAAAACAGATATTGAAGGTGAATATGGCAACAAAGATCAGGACAACAGTCCGAACAATACAAATACAAACATTAGGATTTTGAATAAGTTCTCGCTGTTTTCCAACAGATGGCGTTTCCAAAACTGCGTGCGTGTAAGGACATTTTTAAGGAAATGCTATAAGCAAGGTTGAAATTCAGTGTATGTCATTTTGCCGATGTGTAAACAACTTTTTCATAGCGTTAAACATGTCGGATTTCGTGACAAAAAAGTGTATTTGTGGGGAATTTTATTGCACTACTTTATTCAAAAGAATTCTGAATCTGAAGTTTACAGAATTCTTGTTGAAACTTACGGCGACTATGCTTTGTCGGAAACAACATGCAGAGACTGGTTTAGACGATTCAAAAATAATGATTATGATGTCGAAGATATAGAACGCTCTAGCGTACCGAAAAAGTTTTAAAGACAAATAATTAGAAGCTTTACTCCATGAAGACTCATGTCAGGCACAAACTGAACTTGCAGAATTTATTACAAGTTGATCACAGAACCGTTTGGAAACGTCTGAAAGCATTAGAAATTATTCAAAAGACAGGGCATTGGATGTCGTACGAATCGAAACTGAGAGACGTCGAACAGCGTCTTGTCACGTGCGAACAGCTGCTTCAGTACCAGAAAAACAACTGGTTTTTGAACCGTATTGTGACCGGCCATGCATCAGCATTGGCGGCAAAGCCGAATATCCATGGTTCGAAGCTTTTGGTCAGCATTTGGTTGAAACAGCTGGATTTAGTTTATTATGAGCTGATCAAACCGACCGAAACCATCGCGGGAGATCGCTATCGATTACAATTGATGCGTTTGGGCCGAGCATTGAAGAAAAAAAAACGGCCGCTATACTAGCAGAGACAAGACAAATTGATTTTTCAATATGATAACGCCAGGCCAAAAGTTGCAAAACGGGTAAAAATCACTTGGAAACGCTTCAATGGGAAGTCTTACCCGAGCCGTTGTATTCCCCAGACATTGCCTCGACCGATTATCACTTGTTCCTATCGATGAGACATGACCTGGCTGAGCAGCACTTATGAAGATGCCAAAAAAAAAAAAAAAAAAAAAAAATTGACCGACCCGTGGTTAGTCTTAACAATCCTGTCGTTTTTTCCAACGTGGGTTTCAAATGCCACCAGAAAAATAAGAAAAAGTCGTGGCTAGTGATGGACAATATTTTCAGTGACATTTTTCTTACTAATTTTTGTAAATAAAACATTACTTCTCATAAAAAACCGGTGAAAAATTATTCAAGTTCTTAATAATTACAATAACTCATCTCAGAAATATAAACATATTTATGTTTATATTTCTATTATCTAGAGGGTGAATATACCAATGAAGATGAGGATCAGTCAGTCAGTTAAGTGCCATACGTGAAACACGCTTGGGCGATCATGTCTCGAAAGAGACATGACTGACTGGGCAGAAGATTTACCCGCAGTAGGTTGCCATTGCTTTCTGCGGGAAACTGGTTGCCAGCCAAGGCTATAGAACCCAGTCTGTCCTGTTATTTAACCCATAACTGGAACGAAGAGACGGATTAATACCTTTCCCAAGGATATTTGCGCGTAAGTGAATGCAATGAATTCAACTGGAATTCGAACTCGGCACCCCGATTTCTCGTTCCGAGCCGATATCCACTGCACCACAACGGACATACTGCACCAAAACGCACATCCCCCATAGATACTGACAAAAACTATTTAACATTTAAATCGTCACAGGAATGACAATAATTTTTGTCGTATTTCGATGTTTTTTTTTCCATTAAAAGAGAGAGAGAGATAGAGAGAGAGAGAGAGAGAGAGAGAGAGAGAGAGAGGTAAATAGACCATCTGTCTTGCATAAAAATGAAAATCCGATGAATGAGCGAGCAATACACGTTTGCACTCTCGGTGTAACTGCTTGGAACTGATGCGGCCTTCTGAGACAAACATTTTTAGACATATGCAAGAAAGTTGGTGTCACTTTCCATCCTAAGGATTTTGCCCATGCATCATTAATTTCGACGGAAAAATACATTTGGGTACTTTTTAAACATACCTTATATATATATATATAATATATCTGTCTGTCTGTCTGTCTGTCTCTCTCTCTCTCTCTCTCTATACATATATATATATATTCATACTACAATGGGCACTGTTTTATTAAAACATCTAAATGCATGCGTATACCCTCATATGTCCATTTATTCATTCACATAGCTACAAACACACTTCAAACAGAAATAATTAAACATACCAGAGGACCTAAGCAGATCAATTTTCATAACACTACCTAAGAAGCCATGTGCAAAGGAATGTGAGCTCCATCGAGCAATCAGTTTAATGAGCCACATTATAAAACTCATCTTCCGGATTCTGATGAACAGAGCGTGCTGCAGAATTGGCCCAGAGATAGGACAGGAAAAATATAGCTTCGGTAAAGATACTGAAACGAGTAATGCTATATTCATGTTCAGAATGCTATCGGAACGAGCAATACAAATTCAGAAGAACCTCTTTTCTGTGCTTTTGAGACAACGCAAAGTAGGTCGACAAAGTACGACACAAAGACTTGATAGAGATGCTCGACAACCACGACATTTTCGGAAAAGACGTGAGAATAATCGAGGATCTATACTGGCAGCAAACCTCATGTGTACGAAAAGGAAGTGAACTCAGCAGGTATGCAAAAATAGAAAGAGGCGTAAGACAAGGATGTGTTTTCTCACCGGATTTTTTCCACGAGTACAGTGAAACAATTATGAGAGAAATAAAAGCGTCATCAGCGGCCACAACCTCAACAATACCAGGATAATGCAGATGACACGATGCTGATAGCAGATACGGAAAGGAAAATGCAGGACCTTCTACAGAAAGTAGCAAAAGAAAGTGAGAAGAAAGGGCTAAGCATAAACTCAAAGAAAACTGAATGTATGTTCATCAGCAAAAAGAGGAGCCCAATGTGCCAACAACAAGTCGGAGAAACTAAAATAAAAGAAGTAAAAAAATTCAAGTACCTAGAAAGTGTTTTGACAAGGATGGAAAGTGCCACATGGCGATCCAAAGATGCTTTGACATGACCAAAGGCGCATTTCACAAGCTAACCAGAGGAATGAAAGACAGGAAAATCTCATTAGAAACAAAGAAAAGAGTGCTAGATTTTTACGTGATACTTGTCCCTCTGTATGGAAGTGAATGTTGAACGATCTCATCAAAGATGAAGGAGAGGCTTGAGGCAGTAGAAATCTGATTTTACAGAAGGATGCTGAGGATAACATGGACTTGTGCAACGATGATGTGTTGGAAAGGATGCAAACGAGAAGAAAACTCTTTTAAACACCAGGAATAGACACATGAGTTTCCTGGGACACGTAATGAGGAATTAGGAATCTAGAGAATTTAATACTCACAGGTCGGATAGATGGAAGGAGAGACAGGAGAAAGCAGCACGAGACCTACTTGTTAGGTCTGAGCAAATAGATGGCGGAGATGGGTTTAAAAGAAATACCAAAATAAAAGTCAAAATGATGAGAGCCACAAGAGACAGAACCAAGTGGAAGTCCATGATCGCTTACGTCCTGAAAGGAGACGGCACATGAAAAAAAAAGACACACACACACACACACACACACACACACACACACACACACACACACACACACACACATATATATATATATATATATATATATATATATGCATATATGTAAACTCGAAAGAAATGATTCCTGTGTGCATTATCGGATGAGCAAGCAGTATAGAACGAAGGGAACCAATCAGGTTTAAGACGGAATTTTCTGGATAGGATGAAAGTATCGATACCGGCTTTCAATCAGGAGACTTCAGAGGCACAGTCTTCAACTGGGAGACTAAGACTTAGTTCCACGGGACATCACAAAGGAAGCCTTGGAACGAGTCTCAATTCGCTCTTTGATAGCAGTAAGGTATTCTGCTGGTAAGAGGTTCCTGGAAGGAGAGAGAGAGTGGAAGAAGATATTAAAGGAAACCACAGCATGATTATATATATATATATATATATATAATCGTTTTATCCCATGCAAGGCAGGACTGCTACTGATTCGCAGGCAGTTACGTTGAGAGAAAAGGAAATAAACATATAAAAATGACAAGATACAGGGGATGAAGAAGAAATTATAATAGAAAGATAGGAATCAAGAAGATAGAAGATGGCGATTGACGTATACGGAAGTGGGGTCAATAGGCGGGAAGTGCGAGAAAAGAAGCTACTAGAGGAGAAGTGAGGGTTAAATTTGACTGTTTTGAAGGTAAAAGGGTTGGACATACAAGCCAATGTAGTAGAACGAGTAATTTCATGTGGTCAGGGCAAAGGGAAAAAAGTACGTCAGAGCAGAAGCCGTAAAATATTTATAGAAAAGAAAAACAGAGGGAAGCTACATTTAGACGGTGAGAAAGTGACTGAAATCGAGCTGCTAAATTTGGTTTGATTACGTTGCAGATCCTACCAGATATGGCAACAGTACTCTATGCTCGGACGAATGGTAGATTTATAAATGCGCAAGATGTATTCTGACGCGAAAAACTTTCTGGCCGGGCACAGTGACCCAACCGTCATAGCGGTAGAATATTATTTATTCGATATAGTTGTTCTATTTGAGGTCGGTTGAGAGAATGAGGCCAAAGAGGCGCAGTGTGTTGCTTCCCGGGAGACTAGCCTCATCCATACTCATGGAAGGCAGGGGAGTTTCTTTGTCGCTGCTAGTTGGGAGTAGCATCTAGAATTTTTTGTTTGTTTGTTCCTTATGTATGAACAACAGTTTCCTTTCTGGCATTAATGCATATTATGTTCAAAAGCAACAGCCCTTCTTCATAAAGAATTATAGATATAACATAATTAGTAGACGTACCTTGTCAATCTTTTATTAAGCATGTATTAATAATGGTTTGTTTTCCAAATGCACAATTTACGAGCAATTTCTTACCCCAGTTCAACACAGATTGGAGATTCTTTCCAAGAGCAGGAGCAACGTGAACTTTGTCAGCCTTGGCAGATTTCTTATTGAGTCAAGTGTAAATGGCGGTGTCATCTGAATAGATGCGTACTTGAGAATTGATTACACCAGAATGATCATTGATGAAGATCAGGAAAAGCGTAGGACCTAGGATAGAGGATTTGGGAACGCCCGCGTTCGTATGAAAGGATCTAGAAACATCCACGTTCAAAACAACGACCTTCATTTCACGATTAGATAAAAACAGTTAGAATAAATGGAACAGTAGTCCAGAGATACCACATCCCTGTAGTATGCACAAAAGGCCAGCATGCCAAACCCTGTCAAATGCTTTTGAGATTTTTTTTTTAATTCATTTCACCCCGAGCAAGGCGGAAACGCCACTGATGTGCAGGGGGTTACATAAATGTAAAAAGATTAATTAGAAAAGAGTGAGGAGTACAAGCTAGTTAGAAAGGAACAATAGAAAGCTGAGAAAGAAGGTGCGATGACAGATACATAGGAGGAGAGAAAGGGATGGTTATACAGGGGTAGGGAGAGAGCTAGAGTCCAGTGGTTAGTAGATTAGTATTAACTTTGCATTTAAATTTCTGGAGGTTGTAGCCGTTAGGAAAGCAAGAATACGGGAGTGAGTTCCACAGGCGGGAAGTGCGAGAGAGGAAGCTGCAGGAGTAGAATTGTCGTCTGCATTTGGCTAACCAGACTGTGAATGGGTGGGACCCAGTTGCCAGTCTGGTTGCACGAGTAAACACCTGTTGAGGAGGCATCAGTGACTTAAGCTCATCCGAGCAGAAGCCATGAAAATATTTATAGAAGAGACAGAGGGAGGCCACATTTCTACGATGGGAAAGTGGCTGCAGTCGAGTCGCCAGATCAGTACCTATCACATTACAGACTCTCCTTTGGAGCTTGTCAAGAACACTGAGGAGATATCCAGAGAAACAGCTCGAGCTTTGTCCTTCCTATCAAGAGCCTGATATATATATTCAGTGATAACCGTTAGCACATCAGCAGTAGACCTAGCAAAGCGGAAGCCATACTGCTTGCCACAGAGTAGGTTGTAGAATGTGAGATGATAAACCATTTTAGAATTAATAATAGCCTCGAACACTTCGCCAAATACCGGTAAGAGACTGATAGCGTGATAAGTAGAGGACTCAGAGAGCTGCCCAAAGTTTTACAGAGGGGGACTTCCAACAGGCAAAAAAAAAAAAAAAAAAAGAGGAAGCAGCGAGGCAGTAGTTGTAGAGTTTGGAGAGAACAGGAGAGAGTTCAAGGGCATAATTCTTTAGGAAGATTACAGGAATACTGTCACCTCCGCTTGCCTTATGGGAGTCAAGCTTAGAAATTATGTTAGCGACCAGAAACAAGGTTATATATTCACTCATTTGAGCCTCAGTTCTAGGTGGGAAACATTATTTTGAATTTAAAAGTTATCACATTATCGTACTAGATTAGCATACATTTACCGTTGAAATAACTAAATGTAACCGCCTCTTCTACTCTAATAGTTTCTTGTATCACACTTCCTGTTTGTGGAACTTTCTTCCGTATACTTGGTTTCCTGATAGCTACAATCTCCAAAATATCTTTAAATGCAACGTCAATTGCTATCTATATCGCTAAACTTCATCCATCTCCCGAATTCCACCCACGTTATATCACTTTGATTCCCCTTGCTTTGAGTGAAATGATTATATAAAAAAAATATATCATACTTCTACTCCAACAGTTTCTTTTCTCGTACTTCCCGACTGTGGAATTCCCTTCCAAATGACTGCTTCCCCAACGGCTACAATCTCCAGGAGTTTAAATGTAAGGTCAATAGACACCTCCTAACGCACTAACTCGCTTCCATTCTTTCAAACACTCTTCCCATCCTCCAAACTATATATCCACCCCCTTCTGACATTTCCTATATCTAACCACTCTTTCTATTTACCTTCCCCTATGTAGCCCCAAGTGGCAGTGGAATGCCTTGCTTGGGGTGAAACGATTAAAAAAAAAATTACCCTTTCGATAATGAAGAGTAGTAGTCAAAGAAGGTAATTTAGAAGACAGTCACAAACTCCCCTCTCTCTTTTACCACCCCTTTTAGTTCTTCTTATAAACACGTCGTTCACATCAACTTCAGCATGCCTTGTGAGAATTATGTCTATTAAATGTTAGCCGTCTCTTTGTCATTGTCCATTTCAAGTCTATTAATCTGTGAAGAGATTGGTCATTATTCATTGCCTTTTAGATAATGAGATATTATGTAGCAATTAAGCATTTGTTTTTGTTTCAAATGATATTTTCCTGTTTTCAATCCGTGACTGATTGGTAGATTTTGCCGAAATCAGTCAGTCAGTTCAGTGCCATACGTGAAACACGCTTGGGCGATCATGTCTCCATCGAAAGAGACATGACTGACTGGGCAGAAGATTATCCCGCAGTAGGTTGCCATACTGGTAGAATGGTTGTTAGCCAAGGCTATAGAACCCAATCTGTCCTGTTATTTAACCCATAACTAGAAGGAAGAGAAGGATTAATACCTTTCGCAAGGGTATTTGCCCGTAAGTGAATGTAATGAATTCAACTGGAACTCGAACTCGGCTCCCCAATTTCTTGTTCCGAGCCGATATCCATTGCACAACAACGCAGATCCGAAATAGGTTGCGGAAAAATGTATTTCTGTGGCTGACTGGTTTCCAACAGTCTATAATACACAATCAATCCTGTTCAAGACGTAGCTGGAGGGAGACGAGATGGAGTCATACCTTTCCAAAGGGTATTTGTGCGTAAGTGAATGCAACAAATTCAACTGAAATTCGAATTCTCTGGTTTCTTATAACGATCCGATATCCATACGGCACATTATCTTAATACTTTAGCTTAATTTCTTGGATGCATCTTTCGCTGTCCCTTCTTACCATCGAATGCTGAAATTCGATTTTCTTTGTCTCCTTTTATACAACACAGTTAAACTTTCGCACCTGCGTAAAGTTCTTGATTAGTCACTCAAAATTTATTCTCTTTGTTTTGTTGACAATCACCCAAACTGTTTTATTGCAGTGAATGCTTAGTTCTTGATTCTTACTTTCTTCCACTACCTTGTTTAAGTGTCCATTCAGTTTTCATTCTGAATCGTTTACCAGCACAGGGGCATCTGCATAGCGTATGGCGTTGAAGTAAAGTACATTGATAATAAATCCTGGTATATTGTCTAGTGTGCCTATAATCTTACAACAGCAACAAAAACTAATACTACTACATTAAACTGAAACATCAAATAATGTACTTTAATAGGCTTGTCATATTAAGACTTTCATGTGGATGTTATAAAGATGTTATAAAAACTTTCATATGGATGTCATAAAGAAGTCATAAAGACTTAAATATGGATGTCTTAAAGATGTCATAAAAACTGTCATATGGATGTCATAAAGACTTACGGATGTCATAAAGATGTCATAAAGAATTTCATATGGATGTCATAAAAACTTAAGGATGTCATTAAGATGTCATAAAGACTTACATATGGATGTCATAAAGCTGTCATAAATACTTTCATATGGATGTCATAAAGACTTTCATATGGATGTCATAAAGCCCTTGATATGGATATCATAAAGATGTCATAAAGACTTTCATATGGATGTCATAAAGACTTAAGGATGTCATAAAGATGTCATAAAGAATTTCATATGGATGTCATAAAAACTTAAGGATGTCATAAAGATGTCATAAAAACTTTCATATGTATGTCATAAAGACTTAAGAATGCTATAAAGATGCCATAAAGACTTACATATGGATGTCATAAAGGTGTCATAAAGACTTTGATACGGATACCATAAAGATGTCATAAAGACTTTCATATGGATGTCATAAAGACTTAAGGAAGTTATAAAGATATCATAAAAAGTTTCATATGGATGTCATAAAGACTTAAGGATGTCATATAGATGTCATAAAGACTTTCATATGGATGTCATAAAGACTTAAGGATGTCATAAAGATGTCATAAAGACTTCCATATGGATGTGATAAAGATGTCATAAAGACTTTCATACGGATGCCATAAAGATGTCATAAAGACTTTCATATGGATGTCATAAAGATGTCATAAAAACTTTCTTATTGATGTCATAAAGACATAAAGATGTCATAACTTTGTCATGAAGACTTTCATATGGATGTCAGAAATGGCTCCAGACTCGTTAAGAAATATCTAAACTGTCAGCTGTATACCGCCGCTTCTTAAGATAAATGATGAAAAAAGGCTTTAAGTCTTTAAAGCTCAGTGTCTGGGCAAAGATCATTCTATTTCGGCGCTACATAATTACTAACAAAGAACTGTACCATACAACAGAAACCACATCCTATGAGGACTACAAAAAGCAGCACAAAAATAGATAGCACATTTAACTCGAAGAGAAAATATTGACATAATCAAGCTGTTAACATCCCACACCCCTTCATATGGAAGGTTTAGAAAGAAACCCCATTGTTATTGGTAAGGAGCTGTAACAGCTAATGAACTTGAGAAACTTGTTTTTCTAAGAGTGTGAGTTAAGAGAACGATTTTATGAATTTCAACCGAGAGAAGTAGTGGCTGCTCAGTCAATAAATGTTAAGCTTTTCCTTATAAGGAAAAGGCTAATATTAGTATGAGTATTAGTGAAAATAATTTAATGATGAGACTCACTTGTGTATAAAATGTATGAAAAATCAGGCACAAACTTTTAGTGTTTACTGAGAACACCGAACAAATAATGTAGTGTAACGTTCAAGTCGAGCCAATATCAAGTTTATTCGATTCTGACCAGGCGTCTTGACTTCAGTCACTTAATAGCGTTACGTAGCTTCCCTTTGCCTTTTCTACAAATATTTTAACAGCAACTATTTTGCCGGCCCTTTTTCCTGATGCCTACATGAATTTAAGGTTGCAACTAGATTGGCAAATAGGTCTCACCACCTCACTTCTATTTTAATAGTTACTTTTCTCGCACTTCTCATCTGTGAAACACCCTTCAGATTTGTTGCTTTCCTGATAACTACAATTTTCCAGAATTTTAATGCAATGGAAATCACCTTTTTCCCGTTTACTTGAACCCTGTTCCTTTAGGTTCCTTTCCTGAATCCTCTCCATTCTCAGTCTTCTTATTCACTTTCTTTCTCACTTTCTGAAAGGTTCTGCGTTCTTTTGGCAACATCGCCTTGCTTGAGGCGAAACAATGAAAAAAATTTCTGATAAATAATGGACTATTTCGTTTTAATCATGTGAGAAAACAAAAACGCTCCTTGGTTTCAGTGAAAGAAAGAAAGAAATAGAAATGTTTAACGTCTCTTGATTTCTACTCTAATAGTTTCTTTTCTCGAAGCTCCCCCTTATGGAATTCCTTCCGATCTTTGTCTTTCCTAATAGCTGCCATTTCAATACAAAAATACGAGTGATCTTTCGTTAATTTTGCTTTATTTAAAAACATCCACGGACCAAGCTAGATTGTGTTACCTAGCACACACTGAGTCTGGAGAGAGAGAGAGAGAGAGAGAGAGAGAGAGAGAGAGAGAGAGAGAGACTGAAAATGTTGATTTTTTAAGAGATGGTTAACAAATTTTCGTCATTGAAAGCAAGGAAGATTCAGATAAACGCCTAACCGGCATCTTCCTTAATTCTTTACTTCAGTACTAGACGAAGAATTTATTAAAATACACCTTAAAGTGCCGAATCCAGGTGCTTCGCCAGTGTTGTTGCTCCTATGTTCATTAGAAGTTTCGGGTCTCAATAAACAACAGGACTTCTTCGATGGGCGACCCACCCGAATATGATCAGTATTCGGCTCGCACCCAGAAAAAAATACTACTAGCTTTAGGACGTGCATTATACAAGTTCCCCCAGAAAAGGTAATTAATCAAGACTTCACTTGGGCTATTCGATGTTATAGATCGGGTATGCTTGGTTGTTGTACTGATCTTTCTACATACCACCAAGACGGGGTGTCTTTTTGAAGAAGAGAAGAAAATAAACCAATATATGTATATTAAAAAAAATAAAATAAAATAAAATGATAAAAAATATAAGACTTTTTAATCATTTCCCCACAAGACACAAGGGGATACCAAGGGCTAGAGAATAGAAAAATATATTAAGAAGAGAAATAAAAGAAGAATTAACAATTCAATGGATAGCGATTGACATTGCATTTACATCTTTGAAGAACAAACTTCGCAGGGAAGCAAGAAACCGGTAGAGAGATCCACAAGCGAGAAGTACGATAGAAGAAACTTCTAGCATAGAACTTACGGTTACATCTAGCCAATTCAACTGTAAAATGATGAAATATCGCTTTCAGTTTAGTACTGTGTTTAAATTTATCAAGTTTAGTTATCGTAAATTTATCAAGGTTAGTTACCGTAGACAAAAGTTCATCAGAACAATTAAAATGAAAATATTTATAGAAAAGTCACAGGGAAGATACATTCAGTCAGTTAAGTGTCATACATGATAAAGGCTTGGGCGATCATGTCTTTTTCGATCCATGATTGACTCAGCAAATTTTCCTGCAGTAGGCTGCTGTTTCTTTCTGCGGTAGACTGGTTGCCAACCAAGGCTAGAGAACCAAATTTGTCCAACAATTCAACCCCTAGCTGGAGAGAGAATAGATGGACTCATACTTTTCACAAGAATATTTGCGCGTCAGGACCAATAATATGACCGATTCTTTGGATTTTATCAGGAATATCTAAACTTATAAACACGCAAGAAGAATTCTGGCGAGAAAAATTATTTTACCACAACAGTGTAAACCAACTTTTCATGCTTCAGACTTAGCAATTGATTCAATATATTATTTCCCCTCACGTAAGCGGAAAATATCTTCTTGAGATAACTTGAAATAAGATATCCTGCGTTTTATCGACCTTATTTGACGATAGCGAGCGAAAATTCTCGCGGTTAGACTAATTATCTTTGGGGAAGCAGTGTGGTAAATATCAATGTAAATAATGAATCGACCCTAAGCTGGTCGATAAATAACACCTCTTCGGCAATTAGTCACGCCAATTAATGTTGCTTCAAGGATAGAGAATCTGTTTGTACACCTGTTCTTTTTCCATGTAATGTGTCGCTGTAAAACGTTGATGAACATGATCTATTCACAAATTCACTGCCTCTGTAACTCTCAGTAGGATTTGTATTTTTGCTATTTTATACATCACTTAAGAAGTACCGGGCCTAACTAATAAAACAACAAACTTTAGGAAAAATTCGACTTTATTCATCAACATAGTCTCCTTCTATGGTGATACACTGATTCCAAAGCTTCTCTAACAATTCGATAGCATTTTTGTAGAACGATTTGTCTTTGGCCTCAAAATACGCCTCAGTTTCCGATATCACTTCTTCATTAGAAGCAAACCTCTTTCCCTGACGCATTCTTTTGAAGTCTGCAGTCAGTAGTCGCTGGGGACCAGATGTGAAGAATAGGGTGGATGCGAAAGCAATTCGAAGTGCAATTCATCTAGTTTTGCCATTGTTGCGATCGATCCCTTCAGATCTGTTGCTTTCCTGATAACTACAATTGTCCATAATTTTAATACAAAGTCAATCACTTTCTTCCGTTTACTTGAACCCTGTTCCTTTAGGTTCCTTTCCTGAATCCTTTTTATTCTCAGTCGTCTTATTCACTTTCCTTGTCACTCTCTGAAACCTTCTGCGTTCTTTTGGCATTGCTTGGAGTTTGAATGAAACATGACAGTGGGTGCTAAATGGATGAAGCATTCTGTAGATTCCAAACGAAGGAAATGACTTCTGTAAACCTTCCTCCGCAAATTCTACTGGTGCATACTGAGATTTCTTTCCTAGCCAACAAAAATGGATAATTATCGTTTTTTTTCTTCTAACTCATTTATTTGGCTTACGGCCTATCACGTTGAATACACCGGTTCATGCTCGATCACCGAAGTTAAGCAACGTTGAGATGGGTGACCGCTTGAGAATACCAGATGCTGCAAGCGTATAGTGACGGATGTGTGTTGTGTTGCAGTGGATATCGGCTCGGAAAGAGAAATCGGTGAACCGAGTTCGAATTCCAGTTGAATACCCGGCATTCACTTAAGCACTGGTACCCTTGGGAAAGGTAACAAGGGTAGGACTTGGGGACCCTGCCCTTAAAAACAAATCCCAATGAATCTTCATACTCGAAAAGAAAAAAGTATTACTAGACACAAAACGTATATAAAAACAACAATAAATTGTTAAAAGAAAAAAGTTATAACCAGCAATAAATAAATGAAAAATTAGTTGGCAATAAATGACCTGCCGAAGTTGATATGCCATAAAAACAAAACAACCAACCAACTCATTTCTTTCTTCCTTGTCTTAAAGTCTAAAGAGTATAACTAACTGACTATATCCATTTTTTGCCCGTGAACAATATTTCTTTTTTTTTTTGGATCTCCTTAATTTGTTACTGTTTCATACTTGCTTTGCTATGCTTTTAATTTGGCTTATGTTGCAATACATTGTGCTGTCTCGCAACATTTTGCTGTGTTCTTTCTCTTCTGATTCCTATTGGGAATTTTATCAAAACCGCTTAGCTATACTAAATTCTTCAACAAGCCAATCACTGGATCTGTTTTGACGGTGACGAATCTAAATATAAATTATTACAAGTGAATTTATTAGGATATATGAGAATCCAAAAATTACTTAACATTATTTTGGCACTACACGATCGTCCCAATGAAGAATATACCTTAAAAAGAACGCAATATCTTGACATTCGAATTCTATCTATTATCATGAGTGAAGATCCTGGCAATTGTAGAAAAGCACTACACATCTTGAGAGAAGATTACTTATTAAAAGTGAAACCTGAATAATTTCCAACTACACTAAATGAAGTTCCTTACCGTAAGCTAAATCAAACGAATTACGGATTATATTATAAGAACTGAAAACGAGGCAACTTCATAAAAAATACATCCGAAATATTTATCGATACCCTCCTAATAGCTATTGCTCTAAAAGACACCAGAAAAATAAAAAATACCATTCAATAAAATAGCATTGTCAACATTATTAATATGCAAAGTAGAATATATAGCATTAGTAGCTGTAATATAAGAATTACCAAGTTGGTGCAGAAATATGTATACTTGGGAAGTGTTCAGACATCTGGTGACACTGCGATCCGAAAGCGTATTGGCATAGCCCAGGACGCATTTCAAAAGCTAAACAGAGTATTTATTTTAATCATTTCACCCCAAGCAAGGCATTTCACTGCTATTGTTGCGTAGGGGGTTACATAGGGGAAAGTGATGAGAAAGAGTGGATAGTCGGTTATATAGGGGAAAGTGATGAGAAAGAGTGGTTAGGAGGTTACATAGGGGAAAGTGATGAGAAAGAGTGGTTAGGGGGTTACACAGGGGAAAATGATGAGAAAGAGTGGTTAGGAGGTTACATAGGGGAAAGTGATGAGAAAGAGTGGGTAGGGGGTTACGTAGGAGAAAGTGATGAGCAAGAGTGGTTAGAGGGTTACGTAGGAGAAAGTGATGAGAAAGAGTGGTTAGGGGGTTACATAGGGGAAAGTGATGAGAAAGAGTGGGTAGGGGGTTACATAGGGAAAGTGATGAGAAAGAGTGGGTGGGGGTTACGTAGGGTTAAAGTGATGAGAAAGAGTGGTTGGGGGTTACATAGAGGAAAGTAATGAGAAAGCGTGGTTAGGGGGTTACGTAGGGGAAAGTGATGAGAAAGAGTGGTTAGGGGGTTACGTAGGGGAAAGTGATGTGAAAGAGTATTTATGGGGGTACGTAGGGGAAAGTGATGAGAAAGCGTCGTTAGGGGGTTACATAGGGGAAAGTGATGAGAAAGAGTGGTTAGGGGGGTTACATAGAGGAAAGTGATGAGAAAGAGTGGTTAGGGGGTTACATAGGGGAAAGTGATGAGAAAGAGTGGTTAGATATAGGAAATGTCAGAAGGAGGGTGATAGAGAGACAGAAAGAAAAGAGTACTGGGCTGTTATGAAATGTCTGTCCTCCTATACAACAGATGAAGGAGAGTCTCGAAGAAGCAGAAATCTTGTTCTACAGGAAGATGATGAGGATACCACTGAGCAGCGACGAGGTTTTGAAAAGGATGCATACGAAAAAGAAACGTACTTAACACCAGGAAGTGAAACACGAAATGAGGTTGGAAAAGTTGAAGAATTTCACATGGATGTCAGAAATGGATGTCAGAAACACACACACACACACACACACGTGTGTGTGTGTGTGTGTGTGTGTGTGCATCACTCATTCAGTAATGAATTAAAGCACTCTGGCTATTGGGCGTGTATAATGATAATATACACGCTAAAAAGTCTGCCTTTCTGCTACCGAGCGCCCATAGCCCAGAGGTAGAATCGCCGACTGATGCCAATTCGGTCGGGTTCAATCCTCGGTTAAAACCAGTTCGTAATCTAACTGTACTGAGGAGCTGTGATACAGCAAAACATCTGTCTGCGGATGACTATATATGTATATATATATAGTTATCCACAGACAGCCGTGTTTCTCAGTATCACATCTCATCAGTCTGGCTAGATATCCGATTTCTTCTAGCTGGGGTTGAAACCCGATTGATTTGACATTATATATATATATATATATATATATATATATATATATATATATATATATAAGTGATTTTCTAAGCACAAGGCCGAAAGGATAGGGCACCTAGTGAAGAACGAACTCACTACCTATTTGCAATGATTCTACCAACGTAACCATGCTAACCATTACACCATGTCGTGGTGCCTTTTATATATATATATATATATATATATATATATATATATATATATATATATATAATTTGAAGACTCTGGGCTACTGGCGCGTGTTTAAATTGTATATAACACGCTAAAGTCCGGGCACCCATAGCTCAGAGGTAGAATCAGCGACTGATGTCAGTTCGGTCGAGTTTCAATCATGGCTAGAAGCAATAGGATGACCAGCCGACATCAGCGGATGGCTATATGGTAATAAAGTAAAACAAGAAAACAATGGAATTAATCAGCACTCAATTCTGTTTAATACCAATAAAATGCGACTGTAAACAGAAGTAAATTAATTACCGATACTTTTCAAACTGCAAGCCACCTGCTTCAATGCATTCCCTACAACGTGAGAGAACGCGTCGACAAATGTAATTACACAAATGATTCTGACGGCTCAAGTCTGGAAATGCACCTCGAATAAATTGCTTGAAACAAGCTTTGATGATTTATAAGTTATAAGTCGTCAGCCTGTTTCTTTTTTGTGTGTATTGCTTTGCTTTTTTTTCTGATTTTGACTTGCTTTTATATTATAAGAAATATAGGATTTGCTTTTTATTATAAGCAATATATATATATCCTGACGAGTGGATGGAACGATTGCTGGAGCGTCCGTCTACGAAACTTTAGAATTGAAATGATGAAAACAACATCAAGTAGACAAGTAACGAATTTTATATATGTATTAATCTTATATATGATTAATAAAAGTAAAAGGCTTATCACTTCGCTGATTCATGTTATTTTCAGTATTCCAACTCCAGAGTTTCGTAGCCGGACCCTCCTTACCCTTCTATCACCCTCCTTCTGACATTTCCTATATCTAACCACTCTTTCTCATCACTTTCCCCTATTTAAATCCCTACGCAATAGTAGCAGTGGAATGCCTTGCTTGGGGTGAAATGATTAAAATAAAAATTTTTCACAGTGTATGTTTGCGTGCGCATGCGTGCGTGTGCGCGCGCCCATGTTCTCGTCTGCACCGTAAATGTATTCTGTTTACATTTAATACCCTCAAAAAAAAAAAAAAAAGAAAGAATAATGAAAGAGGGAGCTTTTTGTACTCATTAATTGTTGGGTGGAGTGGGGGCTGGGAGAGTGAATTCTCGCAGGGAATGTCTTCTATAAATACTCCTCTTACCCAATTTGCATACAAACTCTGCAGATGCATGTTGGGAGTTCTTTTTCAGTGTTAATAAAAATGACAATTATCAGTTTTTCCTATATATTTTTCCTTCTATTCTTGAAGTCATAAATAAAAGGTGGTCCAAATGTCGGTGGACAGTAAATGATAACATTTGTTTTGAAATCATATATATAATTATATTTACTAAAACTATTCTTATATTGAGAATTGCATTTTATCAGGTCAGTTAGTTAAGTGCTATATGTGATACACGCTTGGGCGATCATGTCTCAAAAGAGACATGACTGACTGGGCAGATGATTATCCCGCAGTAGGTTGTCAGTACTTTCTGCAGTAAACTGTTTTTTTTTTACTTTTTTCAGTGCAATCTTATCGATTAAACCCTAACTTTCCGACTGACAAAAAAATTTGTAAAAATTTCAACATTTATACAATTTTAGAGTGGGGCTCATTTTTTTAAACAACCTTATAGTAAATCAATCCTGTGCAATTAACTTTTTTGCTTGCGCATATTCAACTACTGAATCCTTTGCGAGATGTTTGAATAAAGCCATTTTTGGAGTTTCCGATGAAGATGCCATCGTAAGAACTGAAGAAAACTCCAAAAAGACAAACACAAGAGCAACAACTCGTCCCCAGCAAAAAAAAAAAAAGGAACAAAGCGACCCTAACGCGAGTGGTTCCCAAATGGAGGATCGATTGAATATAACGTTGTATGAGATAGTGAGTCCCACCTAAAATTTTTTAAATATTGAAATTTTTTCAAATTGTTTTTGATAATCGGAAAATTTATTTTATAACCGATATGACTGAGCTGAAAAAAGTAAAAAACAAAAAAATGAAAAACTACAAATTTAAAAGTGGTGGTAGTCTCCTTCAGGTCCGCCCACCAACAATTCTGTTTTTTTTTTCCGACTATAAACTTTGTCCTTGCATACTACTACCCAAAAGAAGAAATCCATTAGGGTCAAGTCAGGTGAACGTGCTGGCCAATCTATAGCATCTCTTCGGCCAATTCATATCTCAAGAAATGTTTTATCAAGATACTCACAAACAGCTCTTGAATAATGTCAAAGGTTAGCATCTTGTCTCTTCAAGATGTAGGCCAACATAAACCTCCACGTCTCCTTATCCCTGGTTGCTCTTGGCACGCTTTCTCCTGTTATCCCACCCAAAACCCCGCTCTGCCATCCACTTGCTCAGGCCTGTCAAATATGCCATCCGCTGCTTTCCCCTGTCTCTCTTTCCTCTATCTGAACCTGTGAGTATCAGATTCTTCCAAGCCCTCCTTCCTCATCACATGTCCCAGGAACTTTAGCTGTCTCTTTCTGATTCTCAGCATTAATTTCATTTTCGTTTCCATCTTTCCAGAACAACCCCATCATTGCTCACATGATTGTTCCATGATATCAGCAGCACCCATTTTTAGAACCACCTTTCAGCTGCTTCAAGTTTTTCCTTCAACCTTTGATGATATTGTCCAGCATTCACTGCCATACTGAAGAACAAACATCACATAGCAATTCAGTATTCTTTTCTTTGTTTTTAGTGAAATTTTCCTGTTTTTTAATACTCTGCTCAACTTCTGGAATTCGTCCTTCGCTATGCCAATTCTCCTTCGGATCTGAGTGTTGCAGTTTCCGTCTTCCGCTAGAACATTTCCCAAGTACTTAAATTTTTGTACCTGCTTGATTTATTATCCCCAACCTATAATTGGCATTTTGTGCTCCTCTATTTGCCGATGACCATCCATTCTGCTTTCTTGTACTTTATTTGTAGTCCTTTCTTTCGACTTTGTTTATCTACCTTTTTAGGAGGTCTTGTTTTCTTTCCGAGTCGGCTATCAGCACTGTATCATCTGCGTATCTTATGTTGTTCAGATTAAGACCGCCGATTTCGAATCTTGGCATATCTTCTAGGTTCCTCAAAATAGTCTCGCTGTACAAGTTGATTAGATCCGGTGAAAAAACATTTGTTTGTCTTACGCCCCTTTCTATCTTTGTAAATCTGCTGAATTCGTTTCCTGTCCATATGCTGGCGGTTTGCTGCCAGTAGAGGTCCTTGATTACTCTAATGTTTTTCCAACTATGTCGAGGACAGATTGGGTTCTATAGGCTTGACTGGAAACCAGTCTATCGCAGGAAGAAACCTACTGCAGGATAATCTTCTATCCAGTCAGTCATGTCACTTTCGAGATATGATCGTCCAAAGTGTGTATCACGTGTGGCACTTAACTGGCTCACTCACAGTGTATAACCAGTTGACTGCATTCCTTTTGTTTGTGAACACTATTTTTATTTTGTGAACTTTTAATTTCTCTTATTGTCGCTTTTTTTTCGACCTCCGAAAAAAAAAAAAAAGCGACAATAAGAGAAATTAAAAAGTTCACAATATGGCAGTGAATGCTGGACGATATAATCGAAAATGAAGACAAAACTTGAAACAGCTGAAATGTTGTTCTACAGAAGGATGCTGCGGATATCATGGACTGAGCATGCAAGCAACGATGAGGTGTTGGAAAGAATGGCAACAAAAAGGAAATTAATACTGAGCATCAGGAAGAGACAACTGAAGTTCCTGGGTCATGCAATAAGGAAGGAGAGCTTGGAGAACCTGATACTGACTGGACAGATAGAAGGAAAAAGAGAAAAAGGAAAGCAGCGGATAACATATTTGCAGGGCCTGATCAGGTGGATGACGGAACGGGGGTTGCGAGGTGTAACAGGAGCTAACATACTAAGTAGCCACAAGGGATAGGGAGACGTGGAGAATCATGATTGCATACGTCCTGAGGATGACAGGGCATATAGAAGAAGATTGTCGCTTTGCTATACCTTGATTTATATTGCACTGTTTAGTTTTTCTTCTGTCTCTTCTAATTATTATTTAGAATTCTGACAATTCCGCTGCACCATGACCACTTCAGTTACACATTCTCTTCTTGAAATCATGTATATCCAAAATACGTTCGGGAAGGCAATTTAGCCCACTATGGACAGTGCAGTGGCACACCAGTCAGTCAGTTAAGTGCCATACATGATACACGCTTGGGCGATCATGTCTCGAAAGAGACATGACTGACTGGGCGGAAGGTTATCCAGCAGTAGGTTGCCATTGCTTTTTGCGGTAGACTGGTTGCCGACCAATCTGTCCTGCTATTTAACCCATAACTGGAAGGAAGAGACGGATTAATACCTTTCCCAAGGGTATTTGCGAGTAAGTGAATGCAATGGATTCAACTGGAATTCGAACTCGGCTCCCTGGTTTCTCATTCCGAGCCGATATCCACTGTACCACAACGCAGACCACGTGTTCTTAATTGATCGTAAACAGATGTGTCGGGCTAGAAATGACTGATTGAAGCCGAGACTTGTTGAAATTCCATCACAACACCGGACACAGCTTCTTATCTGGGCTTTCGACATCGTTTTACCCTGCTATAAATTGGAATGACTTTATTCAGGTAATTGCTAGGTCTGCTGTGAGGTAGTTTAGTTCAATGTGTCGTACTAGAAAAAAATTTCTAGCAAGAATCTTTCTCACACATTTATAAATAGACCATTCATCCATACATTGAATATTGCTGTCACATCTTCTCGAGTGCTTTTGCTATATATATAAAATCTGAAACATTATCAGTCGTTACATGGCATATCGGCATAAGTCACCGTCATGATTTAGCTCCACTGTACCTTTTCTATATATATTTTTATGGCAATTTTTCTGATGGGTTTTACTCTTTATAACTCGACTTTACGAATTTAAGCGCATTACTAGAGTGGCAATTAGGTCTCATAATTTTATGGTTGAAATTGCTTGATATAAATATACGTTTTGTAATAATAGTTTCTTGTATTTCACTCCTCGCTCGTGGATATCTCCTCAGGTATCTTGTCACCTGCGGTCAAGAAAAATTTAAAAACAATCTTAAACGTCATCTTCTGTCTTTATGATCGATCTATTTTGATTCTCTTATCTGTTTTTTTCACCCTCAGCAACCCCTTTAAAATTGCTAGATGCCACCGTTTGCTAACAGTTTGTTCTATCGAACCTGTTGTGTGCGGAATTCCCTTCACACGTCTTGTTTTCCAGTCAAATTTGATTTTCAAAGAAAGCAACATCAATCGTAATCCTTTGTTTCCTTATTTTCCCTTTTCTTGATTTATCTTCTTTTATTGTTCTCTTGTATTAATAATGTTTTTTTCTTTGACTCATATTCTTTCAAACTCAACACTCTTTGTCGTCTTAGTGACTTTATAGCCTTTCTTGTGGTAAAATGATGAAAAATTTCGACTGTTTATTTTAAGATAGACGCAGATATTCACTATAAGTATAAGATGTACTTTATGACCGACTTCTGATGACACGAGAACTATTAGTTACGTAATTATTATCATTTTATTGATTTGCATGTACTGTTGGAATGCAGTGTATTGTGAAATGAAAAAAGGACTTAACATTCTTTGTGACTATAGAAAAAAACATTCGAAAATTGTATCCTTCATCCAGGGAAATTTGATTTTGAATACAACATATCGATTTTGGTGCATTCTTCTCAAACAAGAACTTGTTTGTATTCCAGTGCGTACCACTATCATGGCGTACACACGTTTAATCTCGACAATTCCATTTCAATAAAAGCAAATAGAGCTTGTATAATCAGAGATTTTTCTTTCAGCTTGTGAGGTTTTAAAACAACTAAACAAACAGCCAAAAGCACTTGGCGAAACGGTTTATATATTTGTATATACTAACAACTAACTAATGCGCATATATTGTAAGTGGTATAGAATCGGCAATTGGGAAACATGAGAATTTCGTTGGAAGTAAAGAAAAGAGTACTGTATTATTATGGAATATCTGTCCTCCAGTATGGAAAAGAATGCTAGACAATCTTCTCAAGTATGAAGGAAATATTCGAAGCAACCGTTAAGTGGTTCTACAGAAGGATGCTGAGGATACCATGAAGAGATCCTGAGAGCAAAGACAAGGTTTTGGAGAGCTTGGAAACGGAAACAAAAAATTTTCCTTAATGTCAGGAAGAGACAGTTGAAGTTTATGGGACATATACTGAGGAAGGAGGGCTTGGAAAATTTGAAACTCACAGGACGAATAGAGGGAAAGAAAAACAGGGGAAAGCAACGCATGATATATTTGATAGGCTTGAGCAAGTGGGTAGTGGATGCGAAGAGAAACGGTGTTAAGAGCTACAAGTGATATGGAGATGTGGATGGCCATGATTACCTACCTCCTGAAGGAATATGGAGTATAAAAGAAGAAAAATGTGGTCTCCTTAAGCTGATCCTCAACACTGGAAATGTTTCTTCCCTTCACTTTTGCATGTATAGGTTAAACACCGGGGTAACTAGGCTCTCTAAACGTGTATGTCTAAAATAAGAAAACCTTTGAAACGGTGGGGAGGACAGTGGGAAATCACCTCACTATCTTTCCCAAAAATGCGTGGTAGCTAACAGATAATGAAGACAATTCTGTAGAGTGTTGTAATGGTCTCCTGTATGAAATAAAATAGCATTAAAAAAAAGTACGAACAAAAAAGGGAGCAGCATTAATTTGTAGCGATTTCAAAAAACAAAAAAAAAGGTAAATGTTCGCTTTAAGTGCCGACGGCTTTTCTCCCCCCCCCCTTCAAATTTATCCAAAATAGCATTATTTCTGTGCAAATGTATATGCTGAACTCAAATCAACAATTAGTTATTGAAGAAATTTACCTTTATTGCTTGAAAGTCCATAAAAAAATGAACTATATCTCGCACTTTTTCCCTCCCGTAACTCCCACGAAGTCATGTAATTAACTGCAGAATGACGTTCTACGTAGGCAGAATTTTTTGTCAAATTTTGGCCGATTTTCTTCCTTTACTGAAATTTCCGGCGATGTACTTCCTGTTATGAGAGTAACAAACGTAGAAATACAATAGCGCATTACTTTAATTTCCGGAAGTACATCGCCGGAAGTATCAGTAAATGAAGAAAAATCTGCCAAAATTCGTTCAAATGCGCAGTACGTCATTCTGCAGTTAATTACATGACTTCGTGAGAGTTACGGGAGAAAAAGTGCAAGATATAGTTCGTTTTTTTTATGGACATTTAGATAAAAAAGGTAAGTTTCTTCAATAACTAACAGTTGATGTTAGTTCAGCATATACATTTGCACAGAGATAATGCTATTTTGGATAAATTTGAAGGGGAAAAGCGTCGGGACTTACAACGAAAATTTACCAAAAAATTATTAATTAAAATTATCAAAATAAGCACATTATACAGAATCAAATTATAACGTACACATAATGAGAATATCTTCTATATAAACTTCCTATTAAAATTAAAAACCTACTGAGTGGAAACCAACTTAAAATTTAATCAACTTATAATTTATGGAAAGAAATAAAAATCACACAACATTTAAAACATATATCAAATTATTATTCTACAAAGTTTCAGTTTTGAAACACTTGTAATAATCGAACTATTATAAAATTTATAATCCTCAAGTAACACACTTTCCAATAAAGCCAAGTATTTTCTATTAAAGAAATTCTCCTTCTTTTGAATCTTTTGTTAAGTTTACGCGTGAAGTGTAAATTTCGAACTCGGAATTCGGGGTGCCGAGTTCGAATTCCAGTTGAATTCCTTGCATTCACTTACGCACAAATACCCTTTGAGAAAGGTATTAATCTGTCTCTTCTCTCCAGTTATGAGTTAAGTAATAGGACAGTTTAGATTCTATAGCCTTGGCTGGCAACCAGTCTATCTCAGAAAGCAATGGCAACCTACTGCGGGATAATCTTCTGCCCAGTCAGTCATGTCTCTTTCGAGACACGATCGTCCAAGCGTGTATTACGTATGGCACTTAACTGACTGACTGATGAAGTAGTCAGTTATTGCAAGTCAGATTTCAAGCAATCTTTGTTATAATACGTGTAGCAGCCGGGTGTATTAGCCTAAGTTGAAGTCATGAAGAAGATTTCTTGAGTCGAATCCATCGTACGAAAACTGTCTTCATCAGATTAAATCAATAAAAACATCAATTGTTGATCAACATGTCCACAAGTTATGGAATATAAATATTTTGAAAATGCACTTTATCCGTTTTTTTCCTCTTCCTTTTCTTTGTGGATGAGTTCAGTATTTTTTTAAAGTGAAACATGTTCACATACTGACATGGAAATAAGAAATAAGAAAAGTTTAAAATATTTAAAACATAATGATATTACGAGTATTTTTAAGTGATTTTGTCCATGTCTACCATTCGCCCGTGCATTGAATATTGCTACCATATCTGGTCGGGTGCTCCTGCTATCCACTTAGGTGTCCACAACAGAATCCAACGGAGATTCTGTAATGTGATCGATCCCGACTTGGCAGCTAGGATACAGTCGCTTTCTCACCGACGCAGTGTGGCTTTCCTGTGTCTCTTCTACAAATACTTTCACGGCTTCTGCTCCAATGAACTTAGCTCACTGGTACCCACTATATATGAATTTCACTTAGCCACAAGATTAGCAACTAGGTCCCACCCGTTTACTGTGAAGCTAATAAATTGTAAACGCAAATTCTACTCCAACAGCTTCTTTTCTCGCACTTCCCGCCTGTGGAATTCTTTTCCGCACACTTGCTTTCCCGACATTTACAATATCCAAGAATTTAAATATAAAGTCAATAGTCATCTCTTGTCTCACTAACTTACACCCTCTCTCTCATGCATTTTTCTTGGTCCACCCCACTCTCATCAGTATTCTCTTCCTTTTCCTACTCTCTTCCTGACACCCTCCTGCAACCTCTCACTCCTTATAACATTCCTCCTATGTAAGTCCCTGCTCAACAGTGGCAGTAAAATACTTTGCTTGGGGCGACACGATTCTTTTTCTTCTATTTGCCCTGTCCCCTCAGGACGTAGGCGATCATGGCTTTCCACGTCTTCCTATCCTTGGTGGCTCTGAGCACGCCTTCTCCTGTTATACCGTGCAATCCTCGTTCTGTCATCCACCTGATTAGTTCCTTCAAATATGTTATCCGTTGCTTTCCCCTTTCTCTTTTTACCTCTGTCTGGCCCATTAGTATCAGGTTCTCCAGGCCCTCTTTCCTCATTACGTGTCCCAGGAACTTCAGCTTTCTCTTCCTGATGTTCAGTATTGATTTCTTTTTTTGCAAACACACACACACACACACACACACACACACACACACACACACACACACACACATACATATATATATATATATATATATATATATATATATATATATATAAACAAACATCTCGGCCAATTAGCTTTTGTTAGGTATTTCTTTTTGTCTTCGTTTGCCATTCCTGTGTCGTGTGCTTCGTTGTCTTTAAACATTATCATTGATCTCCTCAGAAATGCCGTGTCTGTACCGTTCATTTGTTTTACTGGCTTTCAAAAATTATTTGTAGTGCCTTTTTCCCACATTCTCGTTTCCGACTGAATTCGTCACTCTTCCGCTACCCACAGTTAGACTAATTGCCGAGGGAAGAAATTAAAAATGGAAGAACAGTCAACACTGTTTGTCTTTTAATCATTTCACCTCAAGGAAGGTAATAAATTTTTTTTTTTTGATTTTGAGATCAGCTGACAATTTGACCTTATCGAACTGAGCAGACATTTATAAGAAAATTAATCGTTTCATTTCAAGCAAGGCCATGGGTTAAATCGCACTGGGTTTTATTAAGTGAAAGAGAATGAGAAAACTTAAGTGAACAGAAGTGAAGAAAGAATAATAAAGGAAAACAAATCAGAAATATCGTTCATTGTAATAAATACTATTTGTAACCGTTCGGTAAAGGGTCATATTTTCTATTTTATTATTAATACATATTAATTTTTTTTTTCATAAGGGGTTTAATGTTTTTCTTCCCATAATGTTCCCTCATTTTTGTCCTTTACTGGTTAATAAAGTCTTTTAGCTTCAATTTTATCTTTTTTTTTTTTTTTGCGTAACTATCAAAAAACGTAAATTTTAATTTTAATATCACGTTAATTTTACCAAGTTAATCGATAAATCTAATCTAATTTTTCTAAGTTTACTCGTTTAACGAGTTTTAAACAACATATTTATATATTTACTAGCAGTATAGCCCGGCGTTGCTCGGGTGTAATGAAAGTTTTAAAAATAATTCATGGTCCTGGAGCTCAGACTTACCTTAAAGAATATTTGTGTGAAGTTTGGTGAGAATCAGATAAAAATTGTGGATTTATATAAAGGACATACAGACAGATAAACACACACACACACACACACACACACACATCTTGCCTTTTATATATATTTATTATCGATTTTCTGCACTATTGTAAGAACTGCAACCTTGAAACTTCTGAATATCGTTTCTTATGTCTTTGTCTATGAGTGTATCAAATTTGATTAAAATCGGATCATTCCTTCTATAACTCGATTTTTTCGATTTTAGATATTTATCGGGGGCACCTCGACACAAAACTTAGCTAAGAACACTCGCAGACGCTTATAGTACAACTGTGTAAATTTTCAAGAAAATCGGTTCAGCCGTTTCGGAGTCGATAGGTTTCGGACATACACACACACACATACACATACACACAAACACACATAGACAAAGTTCCATTTATAAATAAGTTTAGATTTTCGTTTTAACACGCTGCATAAGTCGCAATTTTATCTTAATGATAAAAGCTATGTAAATTTCGAATTATTTTAAGGTCTTCTTTTTAAATAACAGTAATTATTAGGTAGAGATGAACCTTGGAATAGTAAAAAGGAAAAAAAAAAGAAAAAAGAAAAAGCGGAGAAAAGATAAATAAGTAGAGGAAGAAGAGATAGCTAACTGAGATTAGAAGTGAGAGACGGAAGCACATGAAAGACTTGTCCAGGGATTCAAGAGATGTCACTCTAGCGAGGGAGAGGTGTTCCCTGACATATACACCAAGCCTATGCATATGGACATTGGAGTCCTTCCTGAAGAGGGGAAGATAACCAGGAACATAAAACCCAGAGGAGGGGATAGAAGGGTCAAGGTTAGTTTCACATAGGGCCTAAGATTAAACAGAATAAATGGAATAGTAAAAAGGAAAAAAAAAAGCGGAAAAAAGATAAATACCCTTCGAGTATCCGACGTGTATTAAAAAAAAGAGAGAAGTACTAATCCCTTCTAAGCAACTTAAATAGAGCTCACATCATTGCGATTGGCTTTTGGTCAATTTCTAATCAAATGCGTGACAAAGGGGTATGGGTTGCCTAATATAATTCAGTGTCTGCAGGTTGTTAATATAAATAGGGGGGCATCAGAGACTGATCTACTCTGATGGGGGTCAGCTTGGTGAGGGATGTATAATGTTTGAACGACACGAAACTGACCCAATGGCCCATTTCAGAACATCACTGACGACGCCCTCCAGCGCGGCTAAAAAGCATATATTTAAAGTATAATAATAATGTGTCACGATAAATATTCACACTTACCAGAGTCAAAGCGTCAAAGATGTTTTGCTTGTTGGGCTGCTGTTTTGTAATGGATATGTGCATAAACCCACGCTAGACAGTGCGTCATTTCGTCAGCTGCATCCTCTCCACTCGCAAGTTTGGTCCAAGAAAAGCACATTCTTCGACATTTGTTATTTTATGCTAATAGGTACGAGCCAGGGACTCTGATTGAGAGCGAGGCAAACGGCAATGATTGGTCCGTCGGCAATGTTTTTGGCCAATAAAAAGAATCTGCGACATTGGTTGGCAGTGCAGTTGGGACCGTGGTGACGTGCACTGTTATAGAGGTTCGTATTAAGTTACGTCTTTGCTTATTTTTGTCTGGAAGCTGGACGCTAGCTTCGAACCTACCAATAGAGCGAGCGGTGTAATTAATGTTTCTATAGTAACTTAATAAGTAAAAACGAAAACTGTCCTTTTTTCCGCTAATAATTTCTGTTGTAAATTTATAATGTCATTTATTCCAAGCAAAGCGACAATGTGACTTAGACACAAAAGATTATTTGGCGTGAAAGAGAATGAGAAGACATTAGTGAAAAGAAAGGACCATAAAATATTTTAGGAAGACAGAAAATGGCGATTGACGTTACAATTATGTTTTTGAAGATTATAGGTGGCAGAGAAGCAAGGAATCGGAAGGGAGTTTGTAGTGAACAAAACAAGTTCTAGATTTTAAAATTCAAATGCTAAATCGTTAATCATTAATGACGATCAGGAAGAGCGTAGGACCTAGAATAAAGCCTTGAAGGACACTCCCGTTCGTATGATAGTATTGGGAGGCATGTCCGTTCAATACTACCTTCATTGTGCGATTTGAAAAGAATGACTGGATTAGGTCAAACAACTGTCCAGTTATACCATAGCCTCGCAGCTTGCATAGAAGGCCAGCACGCAAGACTCTGTGAAACGCTTTGGAGATGTCTAGGGCAACAGTTTGAGCTTTGCTGTTCTTGTCGAGAACCTGGTGTATATACTCAGTGATGGTTGCGAGCATTTGAAAGGAATGACTGGATTAGGTCAAACAACTGTCCAGTTATACCATAGCCTCGCAGCTTGCATAGAAGACCCGCACGCAAGACTCTGTGAAACGCTTTGGAGATGTCTAGGGCAACAGTTTCAGCTTTGCTGTTCTTGTCGTGAGCCTGGTGTATATACTCAGTGATGGTTGCGAGCATATCAGCAGTAGACCTGGTGAAACGGAAACCATAGTGTTTGTCAGAGAAGAGACTGTGGGCTGTGAGATGTTGAACCACCTCGGCGTTGATGATGGATTCGAAGACTTTGCCAAAAATCGGTAGTAGGCTGATAGGGCGATAATCAGCGGGGTCAGAGGTTTCTCCATTATTTTTATATATAGAAACCACGGAGGAGGACTTCCAGCAGGCAGGGAAGCAAGAAGCAGAGAGGCAGTAGAAGAGTTTAGAGAGAACAGAGAAGAGTTCATGAGCACATTTCTTTAGGACAAGGATTGGTGTTGCGTCACAACCACTCGCTTTATGGGGGGCGGTCAAGCTTTGAAATTATTTTTGAGACCACCGAGGAGGTAATGTGTATGCCAGTCAGATGGGCCTCAGTTCGGGGTGGGAAGTCCGGTACAGATACTCTAGACGAGTCCAGTGTCGAGTTGGTAGAGAATCTGTGAGCAAAGCACTCAGCCGATGTTTGTTGAAGAGGAGGGATTGAGGGCTTGCTGTTGTTCAGCACACTTTTATAGAGCCTCCAGTAGTCTTTGGAGCTGAATTTACGGGATGTTATGCGTTGCTTCATTCTGGCTGCAAACAGCAGCTTAACTTCTTTAAGTATCTTCTTGCACTCATTGTGAGCAGAGGCAAAAAGGCGGCTGTCATGGTCAGACGCGTGACTCCGGTAAAGCCGGAAGAAGTGATTTCGGTGGGCAATGGCAGCCGAGCAGTTAGGGAAGAACCAGAGGGTCGAATGGGATTTTAGTCTCAACTTTCTGGCAAGGATGAAAGCATCGATGCCAGCCTTAACCGAAGAGGAAACCTCAGCCGCACAGTCTTCAACGGGAAGGCTAAAACTTTGTTCCAATCGACGTCACACAGGAAATCGCCGAAATGATTTCCAATCAGCTTTTTGGTAGCTGTAAGATATTCTGCTGGTCTGAGGTTCCTGGGTGGGGTGGGAGTGGAAGGAGATGCTAGCGGAAGTTTCTGAGAAGGCAGAGTTGCTTGAGATTGCACGAGTCAGGGATGGAAGTAAAGCAGAGGTCTAGTAGTGATTCGTGTCCATTAGGGTTATTAGAACAACTCGTGGGGAACCACCTGCGTAAGGGAATGAGTGATTGAAAAATTCATGGTGTGGACACCAGCAAGATCTGTGATGGAGTTCTCCAGTCACTTAACGTGGTGGGCGTTGAAGTTTCCAAACACAAATATATGGGCAAACAGATGAGAGGACATCACCTTGTCAATATTATTGGAGATGCTGTCAAGAACGAAACAGTCAGGAGATGAGGGGAGCGGTAGAGAAAGAAGAGATATCTAACTGAGCTTAGAAGAGAGAGACGAAAACGCATATAATAATGGTAGGGATTCAAGAGAGATCACCCTAGCTAGGGGAAGGCGCCCACTGACGTAAACACCAAGCTCATCTATGTGGACATTGGAGTCCTTCCTGAAAAGGGGAAGGTAGCCAGAGACATAGAATTCAGAACGCGGCTCGTACGTTTATGCTCCGTACCTTGAGCGTAAAATGTGCGTTGTGGTGCCGCGGATATCTGCGGGAGCCGATTTCGAATTTAACTTGAATTACTTGCATTCACTTACGCACAAATATCTTTGGGAAAGGTATTAATCCGTCTCTTCCCTCTAGTTATGGGTTAAATAACAGGAGAGTTTGGGTTCTATAGCCTTGGCTATCAACCAGTCTACCGCAGAAAGTAATGGCAACCTACTGCGGGATAATGTTCTGCCCAGTCAGTCATGTCTCTTTCAAGACATGATCGCCCAAGCGTGTATAATGTATGGCACATAACTGACTGACATTGAGCGTCTAATGGCTCTTAAACTCAACCCAGACCTCAAGATAAATATGAACGCTCGCTAAAGATACTAAAGAAATAATTGGTTCCCTCGACCGCTCTAGTAAGTATCTGACGCCTCCTGTTATATCTTTGCAAGAGCCGGATTAGGCCTAAAATGGAGTACTGCTATCCCATTTGCACAGAAGCTGCTCATTTCTCACTTTCCAGTTTAAATATATTCCCAAAGCGTCTCCGCGTCCTTGTTGGTGCCAAATTATATTCAAACAAATAACCCCTTTCTCAGGGATGAAACGTCGCAAGCCTCTCACTGCTCTCTTATATTTCCATGGAAAGTGATCCGACGAACTACATTTTTTAGTTTTCCGGATCACAAAACTATAAACGCCGTCATATAGCAGTTGATATGCCAATATTCCGCTCCCCTCCAAAAATAACAAGAAACAATTACTAATGTGTAATAGCGACTGGTTCTACAGAAGCCTGTCTTGTTACTTGATAAATATATTCACCATTTCTGTCTAACCGTGCGTCATTGATAGGTCATTTTAGCGTTTCATTTGTGGAACAGGCAAAGAGAAATCTAGGTGCCTTTCGAGATTTGGAAACATGAACACAGCAGGAATCATGAACGTGCAATGCCAACCACTCATATTTGCATCGCATTGTTACAAGTGATGACAAATTGGTCATTCAAGACAGCAGAAAGTGAAAAAGACAAAGCAACGAGAACCCCCTCAAAATAATGATTTCTTCTACCAAAGTCTTAGCTTGAGTCTGGAGAAATATGAAAAGTGCAGTTCGTGATCTGGAATCAGAGTATATAGGATACAAAATCCTATATTTTATAGCAAATAGCTGAAGTGAAAAAAGTAGCAAACGCGCTCTCCTAAAATCGGATCAGAGTCATTAAATACAAATGTCTGTGCAAAATACAAGAAAATAAGATCCAAAATGTGATTCTGATTGCCGATTGGACAAAAAACAACAACAACAAAAAAAACACAATTGACTTTCAAAGTTACGTCTTTCTGGTTTTGCCACCAAAAAATAAAAAAATCAAAACAAAAAAGAACAAAACAGTTTACGTTCAAAGTCGAGCAGTAAGTCAGTTAAGTGCTATAATTGGGCGATCATGTCTCGAAAGAGACATGACTGACTGGGCAAATGATTATCCCGCAGTAGGTTGCCATTACTTTCTGCGGTAGACTGGTTGACAGCCAAGGCTATAGAGCCCAATCTGTTCTGCTATTTAACCCATAACTAGAAGAAAGAGACGGATTAATGCCTTTCCTAAGGGCATTTGTGCGTAAGTGAATGCAAGAAATTTAACTGGAATTCGAACTCAACCCCCCGTTTTTTTGTTCTGAGCCAGTATCCACTGCAATGCAACGCACACCGATCACGTAACTGAATTAGTTATTTATCAAGTCAAACAGTCAGTCAAGTCAGACAAAGGAACACAGTAGAACAGTAACAACAACAGCGACGACGACGACGACAACAAGACACTTCCGCTGATTCCTCAAAAATTACACGTGATAAATAGTTTTTTCTCTGATCATTTATTTCTGTGTTTTATTTTAAAACAATCACACCTCAGCTTTTATTTCACGCTACGTTTATAGTGTTCTATTCTTCTTCACGAACTGACAACAAATAAAGATAAACACATACAATTCATAACCGCTTTCTCTTCACACTCAAGACGACACGTCAGCGATACTACTTGGCTTTTCTTCACAAAAAATACTCAATATCTGAAAGTTACTACTATTGTCCACACACATAGACTTATCTTAACTTCACAAATCACATAATATTTGCACAAACGAATTCTTTGAGCATTTGAACTTTAAAGTTATTTTAATATCCTTACAAATAGGATAATGAAACATAACAATTGTCTATTTATAGTTTATATATAATCATTCTTTTTATTTTTCTATAAAACATTTTCTTTCGTGTTGTTTTTCCTTGAAAATTGATAAGTATTTTGTGAACAGGATGCTCGTGATTAAATTTTCCTTTTAATCCAGGTATTTTGCCCCCACTAATGAAAGCGCCGATGGTACATACACTGAATCTTTCCTTAAATTCAAGAAGGATCGCTTGTACTAAATTTGTTTAAGGAAATATGGAATTAAATATAGTTTAGGTTGTTCTAGGGATGTTTTCCCCCAGCACCAGTCAATTAAGTGCCATACGTGATACACGCTTTGGACGATCATGTCTCGAAAGAGACATGGCTGACTGGGCAAAAGGTTATCCCGCAGTAGGTTACCATTGCTTTATGCGGTAGACTGGTTGCCAGCCAAGGCTACAGAACCCAATCTGTACTATTATTTAACTTATAACTGTAGGGAAGTGACGGATTAATACCTTTTCCAAGGGTATTTGCGCGTAAGTGAATAGAAGTAATTCAAGTGGAATTCGAACTCGGCTTCCCGATTTGTCGTTCTGAGTCGATATCCACTGCACTACAACGCACATCCCCAGCACCACAAGCTGCACAAAACCAAAACCATAACGAAAAACGAGTTAAATCCTTAAGCAATTTTTGTCTGAACGAGATTTTCATATGGATGCCATGCATAGCGCTATGCATTGAGGATATTGAGCTAAGCTTATAAATGGAACTTTGTCTGTGTGTATGTGTGCGTGTGTCTCTGTGTGTCTGTGTCCGTTACCGATAGACTCCGAAACGGCTGAACCGATTTTGTTGAAAATTTACACAGTTGTACTATAAGCGTCTGCGAGTGTTCTTAGCTAGGTTTTTGTGTCGAGGTACCCCCGGATAAATATCGAAAATCGATAATCGAAAAACTCGCTTTATAGAAGGAGTGGTCCGATTTTAATCAAATTTGATACACCCATAGACAAAGACATAAGAAACAATATTCAGAAGTTTCAAGGTTGCAGTTCTTACAATAGTGGAGAAAATTGATAAAATATCTATCTATCTATCTATCTATCTATCTATCTATCTATCTATCTATCTATCTATCTATCTTTAAAAAGGCAAGATGTTTGTGTGTGTGTGTCTGTTTATCTGTCTGTATGTCCTTTATACAAATCCACAATGTTTATCCAATTCTCACTAAACTTCACACAAATATTCTTTAGGCTGAGTCTGAACTCCAGGATCATGGATTAGTTTTAAAGCTTTCATTACACGTGAGCAACGCCGGGCTATACTGCTAGTATATATATATATATATATATATATATATATATATATATATATATATTATGTGCGATTGGTAAATTGTCGCAATTATTATTTTATTATTTCAAACATTCTTTAGGCTGAGTCTGAGCTCCAGGACCAGAATTAGTTTTAAAGCTTTCATTACACGTGAGCAACACCGGGCTATATTGCTAGTAGAGTTTAAAATATATTGTCGCTTGTTTCCCAATGTAATGTAATCCATTATTAAACCCAGGAAAGATAAGCAAGTGAAAATGATTGTAAATTGTGATGGTAATCTTATAAATGCAAACAGAAATAACAAGAAAAAGTGTTAAAAGAGAAACGTTTTTCATGATAGCAAAACTAAAAAAAGGATTAAATTTTTAAAAAATATAATTTAAGAAAATCCATCTGGAACATTTCTCCTTTTCGTTACTCACCAAGATGTCCGCGATATTTTGAGTGCGTATAAGAAGCAAGAATTAATGCAAACAAGAAAAATAAAAGAGAAAGAAAGCAACAAGAACAACAAATAAATCATTTGTTTACATTTAAATTTAAAAGCGTCTAAAGTCGCGTCATAAACGTGGACAGCAGTAATTCTATTCCCAGAACAAATATCATTTTATTTTAGAAGAAAAAAACGTCGGGAAGAAAAAAATCTCATGAAGAAAAATAAATTGCATGTCTGAAAAATGGATTCAAATAATATTTTTTTTCATTTAATTTCTTGTATCTTTTACTGAAGAATAATTTTAATTGAGAAGAGTTTGTCAGTTCGATCTCGATAAGCTAACCTTTTGTATAAAACTCTCAAATACTGCAGGACGTACTTAATGGAAGTAGGGGCATGATTTAGTAGAAAAAACATTTTCGTTCACTATGAGAAATGGAGAGATCTACTGCTTTTCTCTAATGTGGAAGTATCTTTTACAGTAACACATAACATTTGTCACCGTTCTGTATAAGGCTATATTTTTCTTTTATGCATGGGAAGAAAGATATTAATATATTTTGATAAAAGAATTTCTCGGAAGAATACCAAACATCTCACATTTTATTCTATTCATTAGGTTTTGACAGTAATTTAGTAGGTATGAATGAAATCTATTTAATTTCTAACGCTACTAATTCCTTTTATAATCAATCATTTCACCCAAGTAAGGCCATAATACCGCTAAGTCACGAGGGATCAGTCAAGTGCCATACGTGATAAACGCTTGGGCGATCAGAGACATGACTGACTTGGTAGTAGGTTGCCATTACTTTCTGTGGTAGACTGGTTTCCAACCAAGACTATAGAACACAATCTGTTCTGCTATTTAACCCATAACTGAAGGGAAGAGACGGTTTAATACCTTTCCTAAGGTTATTTGCGCGTAAGTGAATGCAAGGAATTCAACTGGAATTCGAACTCAGCTCTCCGATTTCTCGTTCCAATCCGATATCTACTGCACTACAACACACATCCTGATGCAAGGGGCACTGGGTGTAAAAAATGTGGAGACTTTAGTGACAAAATATGGCGATTAGCGTTGCATTTAAATTCATCAATTACAGAATCAGGAAATCAGGGTGCTCCACAGACGAGAAATGAGTGTAAAGAAACAATTAGAATAGAACATAATGATACATCTAGCTAAGTTTAACAACAAAATGGTGGGATCTAGTTGTCAATCTATTAAATTAACTCATTCAAAACATCAAGAAAGAAAGCTTTACGCTTTTCCTGATGAACATCTTTTTGAAATCATTTCCCAATTAGGTATCTATGCAGATTACACCATCATCTACTTCTGTCTCAGTATGAAATTTGCCAAGACGTAAAGATTAAACCTCGCTTCTGCTCTTGGATAGGACCTCCAATTTGTGATTGACTGAGTTAAAAAATGTAAATTTTAATGCTTCCAAAAGCTGCTCTCTTTTAACACTGAGGTTTTCTGCTTTCTATTCAACGGTATTCCAACCTCTCCAGAAGAATCTTGATGTTAGCAAAGTTTCCTTTCATTTTTATGTTGGATAGTGCCTTGGTCGGTGTGAATTAATGCTAATTCATGATTGCCAGTGAAAATGATAGAATTTTGATAAGAAGTGTATTTTGCACCGGGCAACACAAGTGTCCGGAAAATTTTGTTTTGACGAGTTAGGGTCAAAAAATAGAAATCAGCGTCCAGGAAGGTGCAGTATTTAGTGGGAATACCAGGTGTCAGTGAACTATTTAAGTAACGTCAGTTGTCATAGACAATCAGTTTAGAGGCTATTTTAGCCGTTCGAGTAAGACAATGTTTAGGACAGAAGGGACGGCGCTCCGATCCGACTTAACCACTCACTCCACAATGCAATCGAGTCACTGAAGAGAAGAAGAACGGAATAAAGATATAATTGAATATTTTTATTTATAAATGAAATGTTGATGTCAGTCATTTTAAAGCGAAGGAGCAAATCACGTTGGATCCAGGATTTTTGTCATTTATCTTATCTGAAAAGATAATCAACATTCAGTTCAAGCAGATTATCGCCGAATTGTTACAATGTTTATTTCAACTTTTTCCTGAGGAGATTATCAAATTTTGTTCACCGTGAAGAATTGGTTGTAGTTTATTCTCGAAGAAGCAGAAATTTTATTCACTTACATTTTGATTCGGTATTATTTTCGCAAAAGAACTATATACTCGTCAAAAAGGGCATACAGCATTTACAGAATGCATTACTGGGATTGAGCCATACTTATTCCCATTATGAAGTAAAACGCATTTCAAGCTTCTTTTAGAACTGCCAATAAAAAGTTTTCACTTACTTGAATTCTATGCAGGGACTCTTCAAATGAGAAGAAGTCCTTTAACATCATTATAATAAACTTCTGAATGGAAGTATTTCCGCAGTTTTGAATTTCTGTCACGATAAAAGGAGACAACTGTATCAGGTTTCAGCAGTCTTTTCTCTTGTAACTTAGAAGCTAACAATTCAGCAGACTCGTTTGGCAAAGACAAAACTCTGACGTGTTCATTCAAACTAAACAACGAAAGCTTATCACAATCAGCATCAGATGGCTTAACAATCTTGATATGATAATTTTCATCTGTAGAAGTCGGCGAATTGAAGGATTCAACATTAGTCACTGGCAACTCAGTAAATGCAGGCACAGGTATTTTCCCACAGTGTACAGATGGTCGAATGGCTTATGGAATATTTCTCCCTCTGTCTCTTCTATAAATACTTTCATGGCTTCTGCTCGGATGAGCTTAAGTCACTGATGCCTCCTCAACAGGTGTTTACCCGTGCAACCAGACTGGCAACTGGGTCCCACCCATTCACAGTCAGGTTAGCCAAATGCAGACAACAATTCTACTCCTGCAGCTTCCTCTCTCGCACTTCCCGCCTGTGGAACTCGCTCCCGTATTCTTGCTTTCCTGACGGCTACGACCTCCAGAAATTTAAATGCAAAGTTAATACTCATCTACTAACCACTGGACTCTAGCTCTCTCCCCTCCCCTGTATAATCTTCACTTTCTCTCCGCCCATGTATCTGTCATTGCACCTTCTTTCTCAGCTTTCTATTGTTCCTTTCTAACTAGCTTGTACTCCTCACTCTTTTCTAATTAATCTTTTTACATTTATGTAACCCCCTGCACATCAGTGGCGTTTCTGCCTTGCTTGGAGTGAAATGATTAAAAAAAAATTTCAAGAGTTGTTTAGTTTTCTTACTGAAACCTTTTTCATTGACAATGCAGAAGTAGCAGTTATCCAAATGGTTTGTTGGTTCTCTCCAAACTATTGACACACAAAACGGCGGAGGTTACATTGAAAAACAATGTAGTATGTAACTCTAACTGTTGCTGAATAGACTGTCGGGCTTCTGCAGATAAAACGTTTGCATTTATTGCCTATTTCGTTTTCTTTTTGTCAAGTGTCGAATTTTGCTGCCAACATCCCGTAGAATATCTTATTGGGGTTGAGCCATAGATATTTGCATTAGAAAGTAAAACACCTTTCAAGCTTCGTTCAAAACTGCCAATAAGAAGTCGACACTGACTTGAATGAGGTCCAAAGTGAAATGAAGTTCTTTAACATTAGCATAAAACAAGTTGACCATCTGAATGGAAGTATTTTCGCAGTTCGGAATCTCAGTTAAGATAAAAAGACACAATAGTATTAGATTTCTGCTGTTTCTTCTCTTGTAATCTTGAAGCCAACAGTTCAACAAACTCCTTTCAGAAATACAAATCTATGACTAGTTCATTCAATTTAGTTTGACTAAACAACACTGTTTATCACAATATGCTTTAGATGTCTTAAAAATATTATGATCACCTTAATCTGTAGAAGTAGGCGAATTGAAGGATCCAACATCAATCACTTGGCATCTCAGTAAATACAGGCACAGGTATTTGGAATTCTAATTGTAAAATGTAAAATAGTTAAATGCCTTTCAAAAAATCAGTACAGAATTACGAGAGTGAAAACCATTAGTTATGAGCCTTTACTGAAGTCAATAATACATTTGCTCATTTAAATTGAAAGGTTCAAAATTATTGGTTTTTACTGAAGTAGATAAGACACTATTTAAAATGAAAGTTTTAAAATAGCGACCATTTACTGAAGTGAATAAGAACTCTAATCATTTAAATTGAAACGTTCAAAATCATGACAATTTATTGAACGTATAAAACGTGTTCGCTTAAATTGAGCGGCACAAAACTATCACCATTTACTGTAGTCGATAATACATCTGATCATTTGAACTGAAAAACTCAAAATTAAGACCATTTACTGAAGTGGATACGACAAGTTATCATCTAAATGGAAATGTGAAAAATTATGACCATTTACTGAAGTGAGTGAGATATATGAATATTTAAATTTAAAGGTTCAAAATAATGACCATTAAGTGGAAGTGTATTGGAAGATATCTGATCATTTAAACTCAAAGGTTCAAAATTACGATCATTTACTGAATTAGGTAAAACATTTATTTTATTAATTAAATTGAAAGGTTAAAATTATGGCAGTTTTCTGAAGTGGATAAGTCATCTGATCCTTCAAATTGAAACTTTAAAAACACTGCTGAATGTGTGTCGTAGGGAGTTGGTTAATTTTTCTTGGTTCGGCCTTGCATCAGACTTAACCGAACTTTTTACAGCTTACAGGATTCATGGAGAATTATCAACAGAAGGTTTTCATCATCAGAAAGTTGTTTGTTGGTTAGAATGTGTGAATTAGTGTAGAAGAGTGAAATTTTAAAATATACATTTTGAATGTTAAAATAGAAATTTATTAAAAGAAGAATAGCATAAGTTGTAGAAGTTAATGTTCAATTAGAAACATTATTAAGAGGTTAAGACTAGAGTTCGTACAAAATGTTCTAGTAGTAATTGTTGAAATAGATAAGGAGAAAGGGAAAGAGGACAATGTCCGGGTCGCTTGAAGTTTGAAGTTACATTTTAGATGTGTGTCTCACTTTCTCGCTGCTCCAATTTCTCGCTGACGCTTGACTGACGACGAGGTCATTTATATCGTCCTTTTGAATTTCGCACTGGATCGCCGAGTCCTTCCAAGTCGTACAAGTCGCTCCTAATGGGCAAAAATCATTTTAACACCTACTTGCGAAATTTGGTTTAAGCAGATGGTCAATCCTTTTCCTATTTGTGAAAACCCAGGATTTCACACGTCATTGTGAATGTTTGTAAAGATGAAGAAGAAGACTGATTTTAATTAATTTCTTATCCGCTACAAGTACAAGGTAATGTCTAATCTCTTATATATCAGGGAATATTGAATAATATGCTCATATATTAAGTGGTGACTTTAAGCGACCAAACTGTAGTTATGTACCGTTGAATTTTGAGAATAACCAAAGACAGAACACGTGATCAACAAGGAAGTTTAAAGTAAAATCGAAAATACAAAGAAATTTTCAGTTAGAATGACGAAGTTGAAATTTCTAGCACAAATAATGAGGAAGAATGGCCTGAATAATTTAACAGCCGCACTGCCCTGAATAATTTAACACCCACACTGATATAAATAACAGCGGATAACATATTTGAACGGACTGAGTAAGTGGCTGGCAGAACGGGGGTTGCGAGGTGTAACAGGAGAAAGCGTGCTAAGTGCCACCAGGGATAGAGAGACGTGGAAAGCCATGATCGCCTACGTCCTGAAAGGACAGGGCACATAAGAAGAAGAAGAAGAAGAAGAAGAAGAAGAAGAAGAAGAAGAAGAAGAAGAAATGGAAACCTTACATTAACATAGTTGAGGAACGAATGTCTTTTTTAATTACTATTACGTTTTTTTTTTTTTACATAATTTCCTTTGATTTTCTCTTTTCGTCCCTCATATTCCGTAGCCAAACGGCTCCCGGCCTAGCACATCATCATGGACACATAGGTCCTGATATTATATGTTTACTCTCGGAATATTTTTTCGAAAAGGACACAGAGGACAACAGATTTCTCACATGAGCCATCTTCAGAGAAGTTACAGGGTTTAACATAAAGACATTCACCATCAAAGATGATCTTATCTTGTGTTGATAAAACATTGGTATGCAGCGATAACAGTCACAGAATAGCAGACGCAGATCGTAAATATGTAGTGCGGTTCACATCACCCCACACAATAATACTTACACATACACACTGTAAAATAACCTTCAGATATTGGAGGCCATCTATATTAAATCAAACCAACCCACACTCAATAAAATCACACATCAATCTAGTCGCTACACATTACATTGCATATAGACATATGGTTCTGTTGTTAACATTTTGGTCTCTCACGAGGTGTGGCTTTTCTGAAGATGGCTCATATGAGCCGAAAGCTTAGAACCAATATAATAAAAATATTCAATTGTTGGACAATTTTTATCTTTATTTTCACCTGAATTTAAAGCTAAAATACGACGTTTAGAATGGCTCATGATTAAACATAATAGACATTCATTGTCTGTTATATTTAACACACACACACACACACACACACACACACACACATATATATATATAGAGAGAGAGAGAGAGAGAAAGAGAGCGAGTGAGAGAGAGAGAGAGAGAGAGAGAGAGAGAGAGAGAGAATGACCTGAAGACTGCCTTCACGAAGAAAGAAATTTTTGTCGTTTGTTGTAGACTTAAGTGTCTGCATTTATATTTATATAAGCTTTATCGGTGATATTGAGATTATTTACCCATATATATATACTATGCTTTAAAATTAACTCCACATATATATATATCTCTACCCCCCCCCACTTCTCTCTCTCTCTCTCTCTCTCTATATATATATATATATATACATATATATATATATATATATATATAGCTACTCTGGCATCTACGCATCGTTCATTCAGCAATGAATTAGAACACTCTCAGCTTGTATAATGATAATATACACGCTAAAAAGTTTGCCTCCTTCTGCCGGGCGCCCGTAGTTCGGAGGTAGAATCGCCGACTGACGCCAATTCGGTCGGGTTTCAATCCTGGGTGAAAAGCAATCGGCTCTCTAACCGTACTGATGAGTTGTGATACAGCGAAACAGATCTGTATGCGGATGACTATATATAATAATAGAATAAGTAACGAACGAGTAGAAAAATGTGTCTTTAATCTAACATGTTTCACTTTAATAAAACTCTTCAGAGATTCTTTAAATCAAATGATTTAAATATCTAAGAGACAGTATGTTGATTGAGGTATGGTTTCATTGGTCAGATACGTATCAGGTGTGATAAAGTAATGGATGAATATTGAATGCAGAAGAAAAACTTGTGTCTGTTTAAGTGTGTGTGCCAAGAACTAATAAAATCATTAGAATGAATGTAAGTATCAGTCAGTTAAGTGCCATACGTGATACACGTTTGGGCGATCATGTCTCGAAAGAGACATGACTGTCTGGCCCGAAGATTATCCCGCATTAGATTGCCATTGCTTTCTACGGTAAACTGGTTGTCGACCAAGGCTGTAGAACCTAATCTGTTCTGTTATTTTAACCCATAACTGGAAGGAAGAGGCGGATTAATACCTTTCCCAGGGTATTTGCGCGTAAGTGAATGCAAGGAATTCAACTGGAATTCAAACTAGGTTTTTTTTTTTTTTTTTTTTATTTTTTATTTTTTAATCATTTCACCCCGTGCAAGGCGGAAACGCCACTGATGTGCAGGGGGTTACATAAATGTAGAAAGATTAATTAGAAAAGAGTGAGGAGTACAAACTAGTTAGAAAGGAACAATACAAAGCTGAGAAAGCAGGTGCGATGACAGATACATAGGTAGAGAGAAAGGGAAGGTTATACAGGGGAGGGGAGAGAGCTAGAGTCCAGTGGTTAGTAGATGAGTATTGACTTTGCATTTAAATTTCTGGGGGTTGTAGCCGTCAGGAAAGCAAGAATACGGGAGCGAGTTCCACAGGCGAGAAGTGCGAGAGAGGAAGCTGCAGGAGTAGAATTGTCGTCTGCATTTGGTTAACCTGACTGTGAATGGGTGGGACCCAGTTGCCAGTCTGGTTGCACGGGTGAAGCCATGAAAGTATTTATAGAAGAGACAAAGGGAGGCCACATTTCGACGATGGGGAAGTGGCTGCAGTCGAGTCGCCAGATCAGTACCTATCACATTCGTCAGATCAGTACCTATCACAGTCGCCAGATCAGTACCTATCACATTCCCGATTTCTCATTCCGAGCCGATATCCACTGCGCCAGAACGCACATCCTACGAATGTAAGTATATGTAAGCGAAAATAATGTGTGTCAAGCATATTTAAAGTGTGTGAATGATAGTGACGAAATACATTTCCGTTCAATATACGTAGCAAGTATTGTATCTTGTCGGATTCCGATCCATATATTCAACTTACCTACTTTCGGGAATGAAAGCAGCTTCGACATACATAAAATTTTCGTTAAAACTCTTTCATTCTCAGACAGAGAAGATTCCATAAGACGCACGGTTAAATATGCGACTTTTTACGTCATAGACTGGGATGGTTTATTCAATGGCAATATATTGTGGACATAGTGGTGCAGTGGTTATCGGCTCGAAACGAGAAATCGGGGAGCCGAGTTCGAATTCCAGTTGAATTCATTGCATTCACTTTCGCGCAAATACCTTTAGGAAATATATTAATCCATCTCTTCCTTCCAGTTATGGGTTAAATAACAGAACAGATTGGGTTCTATAGCCTTGGCTGGCAACCAGTCTATCTCAGAAAGCAATGGCAACCTACTGCGTGATAATCTTCCGCCCATTCAGTCATATCTCTTTCGAGATATGATCGCCTAAGGGTGTTTCACGTATGGCACTTTAACTGACTGACGGATTTCATCCTATTTTTCAAAAGGTTTCCAAGCATCAAAAAATTCTGATCTATCTATCTATCTATCTATCTATCTATCTATCTATCTATCTATCTATCTCAGCCTTTCATTCTTCGATTTTAAAAATCCACTTTACGTTTATTATGTTTTAGCTTTTCATCTTTGCCTGTTCTCAAATTTCGACAGGCGTCTGATAGAATTGTTGCTATATTCAATGGCGAGCCCCTCACAGACAAGTAGATGACAGCGAAAGTTTGAGAAAATCGATATAACCAGCACTTTATGGCTTGGAATGGAGGAGTGATAATTTCTCTGGCAACAAATTAGATTTGTCAAACTCCAGAGCATACATTCACATTTGCATACACTCGTAAGAGGGATATATATGTACATATTTAGGCATGGGTAGCTGATATCGAACAGTCTCAATTTGATGCATAAATTATGATAATACCTTTACATATTTTTATATAAATGGTCATTAGATTGAATGAATGTAAGATTAGCAATTAGGTCCCACTGTTTTACTGTTGAACAATCAAGATGCAACAGTTATATTCTAATAGTTTTGTTTTCTCACATTTCTCACCTGTTGACCTCTCTTCTGATTTCTTTCTTCCCTATTGCATATAATATACAAAACTTTAACGTAAATCCCCATCTTTAGTGCAATTTTGTGAATGGGATTTTCGACTATTTAGTAGTACCAGGTGGGTACCTCAAAATGACATTATGAAGTCTATACGGGCTGTATTTCCGGATTAGAAACAGTGCATTTTGTGAATGGGATTTTCGACTATTTAGTAGTACCAGGTGGGTACCTCAAAATGACATAATGAAGTCTATACGGGCTGTATTTCCGGATTAGAAACGGTGCAATTTTGTGAAGAATGGGATTTTCGACTATTTAGTAGTACCAGGTGGGTACCTCAAAATGACATAATGAAGTCTATACGGGCTGTATTTCCGGATTAGAAACAGTGCAATTTTGTGAATGGGATTTTCGACTATTTAGTAGTACCAGGTGGGTACCTTAAAATGACATAATGAAGTCTATACGGGCTGTATTTCCGGATTAGAAACAGTGCATTTTGTGAATGGGATTTTCGACTATTTAGTAGTACCAGGTGGGTACCTCAAAATGACATAATGAAGTCTATACGGGCTGTATTTCCGGATTAGAAACAGTGCAATTTTGTGAATGGGATTTTCGACTATTTAGTAGTACCAGGTGGGTACCTTAAAATGACATAATGAAGTCTATACGGGCTGTATTTCCGGATTAGAAACAGTGCAATTTTGTGAATGGGATTTTCGACTATTTAGTAGTACCAGGTGGGTACCACAAAATGACATAATGAAGTCTATACGGGCTGTATTTCCGGATTAGAAACAGTGCATTTTGTGAATGGGATTTTCGACTATTTAGTAGTACCAGGTGGGTACCTCAAAATGACATAATGAAGTCTATACGGGCTGTATTTCCGGATTAGAAACAGTGCATTTTGTGAATGGGATTTTCGACTATTTAGTAGTACCAGGTGGGTACCTCAAAATGACATAATGAAGTCTATACGGGCTGTATTTCCGGATTAGAAACAGTGCATTTTGTGAATGGGATTTTCGACTATTTAGTAGTACCAGGTGGGTACCTCAAAATGACATAATGAAGTCTATACGGGCTGTATTTCCGGATTAGAAACGGTGCAATTTTGTGAATGGGATTTTCGACTATTTAGTAGTACCAGGTGGGTACCTCAAAATGACATAATGAAGTCTATACGGGCTGTATTTCCGGATTAGAAACAGTGCAATTTTGTGAATGGGATTTTCGACTATTTAGTAGTACCAGGTGGGTACCTTAAAATGACATAATGAAGTCTATACGGGCTGTATTTCCGGATTAGAAACAGTGCATTTTGTGAATGGGATTTTCGACTATTTAGTAGTACCAGGTGGGTACCTCAAAATGACATAATGAAGTCTATACGGGCTGTATTTCCGGATTAGAAACAGTGCAATTTTGTGAATGGGATTTTCGACTATTTAGTAGTACCAGGTGGGTACCTTAAAATGACATAATGAAGTTTATACGGGCTGTATTTCCGGATTAGAAACAGTGCAATTTTGTGAATGGGATTTTCGACTATTTAGTAGTACCAGGTGGGTACCACAAAATGACATAATGAAGTCTATACGGGCTGTATTTCCGGATTAGAAACAGTGCATTTTGTGAATGGGATTTTCGACTATTTAGTAGTACCAGGTGGGTACCTCAAAATGACATAATGAAGTCTATACGGGCTGTATTTCCGGATTAGAAACAGTGCATTTTGTGAATGGGATTTTCGACTATTTAGTAGTACCAGGTGGGTACCTCAAAATGACATAATGAAGTCTATACGGGCTATATTTCCGGATTAGAAACAATGCATTTTGTTAATGGGATTTCCGACTATTTAGTAGTACCAGGTGTGTACCTCAAAATGACATAATGAAGTCTATACGGGCTGTATTTCCGGATTAGAAACAGTGCATTTTGTGAATGGGATTTTCGACTATTTAGTAATACCAGGTGGGTACCTCAAAATGACATAATGAAGTCTATACGGGCTGTATTTCCGGATTAGAAACAGTGCATTTTGTGAATGGGATTTTCGACTATTTAGTAGTACCAGGTGGGTACCTCAAAATGACATAATGAAGTCTATACGGGCTGTATTTCCGGATTAGAAACGGTGCAATTTTGTGAATGGGATTTTCGACTATTTAGTAGTACCAGGTGGGTACCTCAAAATGACATAATGAAGTCTATACGGGCTGTATTTCCGGATTAGAAACAATGCATTTTGTTAATGGGATTTCCGACTATTTAGTAGTACCAGGTGGGTACCTCAAAATGACATAATGAAGTCTATACGGGCTGTATTTCCGGATTAGAAACAGTGCATTTTGTGAATGGGATTTTCGACTATTTAGTAGTACCAGGTGGGTACCTCAAAATGACATAATGAAGTCTATACGGGCTGTATTTCCGGATTAGAAACAGTGCATTTTGTGAATGGGATTTTCGACTATTTAGTAGTACCAGGTGGGTACCTCAAAATGACATAATGAAGTCTATACGGGCTGTATTTCAGGATTAGAAACAGTGCATTCTGTGAATGGGATTTTCGACTATTTAGTAGTACCAGGTGGGTACCTCAAAATGACATAATGAAGTCTATACGGGCTGTATTTCAGGATTAGAAACAGTGCATTTTGTGAATGTGATTCCTGACTGTTCAGTTGTCTCCGGTGGGTACATCTTGATGTCATAATGAAATCTACTTGTACGGCTGCATTTACGGACATGAAATAGTGACTTTTGTGAATGTGATTCTAGACACCATTGAGCAAAATATCTAAACAAACTCCATAAAAATAAAAGATTCCTCATCTCCTATAGGGGCTTACGGCCATATCTCGTTGAATACACCAGTTCTCGCTCGATCAGCAACGTTGAGCCTGGTCAGTACTTAGATGGATGACTGCTTGGGAATACCAGGTGCTGTAAGCGTTTAGTGACGGATGTGCGTTGTGGTGCAGTGGATATCGGTTCGGAAAGAGAAATCGGTGAGCCATGTTCAAATTCCAGTTTAATACCCTGTATTCATTTAAGCACTGGTACCCTTGGAAAAGTTATTAATACGTCCCTTCCCTCCAGTTATGGGTTAAATAACAGGGTAGGACTTGGGGATCCTGTTCTTAAAAACAAACAAATCCCAATAAATCTTGATACTCGAAAAGAAAATGTATTACTAGACACAAAACTTATATAAAAACAATAATAAATTGTTGAAAGAAAAAAGTATTACCAGCAATAAATATATAAAATTTAGTTGGCAATAAATGAGCCAACCAACAATCATCTCCTACATCATTATGACGGGGGAGCGTCTACGTTCCAATTCATCAAAAATGGAACCCCATCTTCTCAATCGCAAGATTTAACCCTTATTTTTGTCTAAAACTTGCATTGATCCATCTATTCCAGAGCAGGAACTCGCAAGCTCGTGTAACACGCCCCTATTCGTAAAACATGACAATCAAAATCTTTACGACCATAGACTTTGTGCCTATATTAACGATATGTTCCAAGATGGCAGGAATCCCCAAAATGAAGAACCTTACCTCTATTAAGTGTGCTTCCGTGTGTCACTTGTCTGCAGTACCGTCTTCATTTTCACTCTCTATCATCCTCAGGAATGACGGAGCTGTAATATTTGACGAAATAGTTGATACAATTGTTATAGTTCTCAATGAGTATAACTCAGCTAATTTTCATATTTGGGATAACTTCAATATTCCCAACAAAGATTTGTGAATCTATTCGAATAAAAACGCTGAAGAAGGCAGTTACTGTCGAAACTTATCTGTCGCCTACGAAATGACACGAATAATTTAGGAGCCAAACGTGTTCCCGATGCAACAGCAGATCAGAAACATCCTCTAAACTTTTCAGTATAAATTTTCGATACCTGATTTTAAAATTAAATTTTAAAAATTAAAAATCATTCTTGAAGATTTCATTTCAGATTTAATTAAAAGTTTAATGATTTAATTTATTATTTCCATTCAGTAAAAATTTCTGGTGTATTTCAGATAGAAATTATATAGATTTAAAAATCATATTTAATTTCTTAAATTTTCTTAAAAACGGACATTTTCTTAATCTTAAGAAATTTGTAAAAAACAAAAATTTATCGATTTTAAAATTTTTTCAAAAGATTTCTGACACTTTATTTTTGTAAAATTAGAAAATTGGAAGTTAAATTAAGCTGATTTGAAAAGAAATATTACTTACTTATAGCATAAAAAAGTAATATACAACCAATTATTAACGATTGGTCGTGTTCATCTGATCGAAGATTTGACGGATTCGTTACTGATTTGGTGATGACAGGTTGTACGCATGCCCCAAACCGACAAAATTGCTTCCCCGACAACTACAATCTCCAAGAATTTAAACGCAAAGTCAATAGTCATCTCTTATCTCACCGACTTGCATCCTCTCTCTCATGCTCCTTTCTCCATCCACTCCACTCTCATCAGTATTCTCATCCTTCTCTTACTCACTTCCTGACACCACCTATAACGTAACACTCTTTCTCATAACTTTCCTCCTATGTAGCCCCATTGAACACCAGTGGCCGTAAACTGCCTTGCTTAGGGAGAAATGATCACAAAAAATATGGACTAATTTCTAAAGTTTTCGTATTTCCCAGTGATTATTTCAATATCATCTCGCAGGGGGCGGTGATCTCCCTTTACTCTCCATATTTGGTCTTTGCCTGATTGTTCTATTTCCCGTTGTGTTACAGCTTTACGGTGTTCCTGCAAGCTTATCGTAAGGGGACGATACCTTAACGATATCGTACCCTTATCTTAAGGGTACGGCTCAGTGAATAAAAGCATTACTTTAAGTATTCCGGTGAATTGACCCAAAGATATTAGTGTTCAATACCCGACCACGGTAAAGGAAAACAAAGAGAGTTTAGTTATTAAAAGAGGAATAACTAAAAATGAAGAGGCACAGCAAGTAGAACTAGAAAATCTATCTCGGTGGACGAAATAAAGGGTTTGATTTAAAATTTTAATCACCTGAAGATGACTGAAGCGTATGTACAGGATGAACATGCGCGAAATGCCTTTTTCGTTTCATGAATGGCATGGCAGGAAAAATGGCGCTGTTATTAATGTTCTTAGTTTCTTCTGTAAACTGGTTGCTAACTGCAGCTATAGAACCGAGTTTGTTCCATAGAGTGTAACCACACTCGACGTTGCTTAACTTGAATTTCGACTTAATATGGCAAAAGATAGATGAAATCTAAAGGCTCATAATATCGACGTTGTGGCAAATCGTTTGAAAATATATAGGACAAAGCGTATATTGATAAGAAGTGTAAACATTTTTTTTTAATCGCATCACTCCGAGCAAGGCGGTAACGCCACTGATGTGCAGGGGGCTACGTAATAGTGAAAAGATTGGAAAAGAGAAAGCCAGAAACCACATCCTAAACAGGGAACAAGGGATGAGCCTCTTAACCTGTTCAATAGACATGGGTGGAGAGTGAACTGGGCAATAGATAGAAATCAAAACTAGTTTGACCGGTAGTTTAACACCTTAACCTTCATATGTATGTAAATATCTACGTACGTATGTACGTATTTGCGTGTGTATGTTTTTGTATATGTGTATCTGTGGCTGTCCAATTCTCCACTCAAGTGATTATTCAAGGAAATCTTAGAAGAAAAGAAAATGAAGTAACCCATCATCTAACTCAAAGAAAGATTTATTTACTCGGCTGAAACCAGAACCTTCTAGAATCCATTTTTTTTATCCAGATGTCACAGCAAACTATCTATGCAGTATAACGCAGTTAACTTTACCATGATATCCATGAACATTCAGAATTATTCAACTGCTGTCATGAGGAAAATTTGCTGAATTTTGGAAATACCCTTAAAAAACGAAACTAACGAATGTTTAAAACGTGGCGTTCTATATTACAAGACTACTCATGGTGCCACTAATGCCCATAACTAGAAACCAGTTTCAAAAGTTCCTCGTTCATCTGGATTGGATTTTCAGTAGTTCGCTGTTGAAGATAGCAAAGAAATTAAAAGAAAATGTTTGGTTTCACACTTGGAATAATTGTAGCCTTTTTAACTGAAGTAAGTATAAGCTTTATCTATTTCTCTCAGACTTATTTTATTTTTCTAACTTTATTTTTCTAACTTTTCGTGCGAAATTCACTAACAATCGTAATTTACAACTTTTGCTCTTTCTTACTTTGAAGCTTATTTAAAAATGTTCAGTTAAATTTAATTTAATATTCTTATCTATGAAATGTTTATTCATAAAAGCAAACACCCTCGGGATAACGTTCAACTATTATGGATAATTTATATTTCTCTCTGTAACAGTTTTTTAATCATTACATCACAAGCAAAGTGACAGTCTAACTATTGTGGTATATACGGAATCAAAAGTAACTCTCTTGTTCTCTTCACTTTATACAAAAATTCACAATTTTGAGGAATAGGATTGATTCCGTGCTAAAATGAAAAAAGTGAAGCCAGATTTCGTGATCCGACGTTAAATTAATTTTCTACCTGAAAGGAAAATATTTGCAAAACTGAGAGTAAAGTTAACAATCCAGTGTGAAAAAGGTTCTATATAAAAGAAAGAAAATCGAATCAGTCAGTCAGATGGGATCAGAGAGACTACAACACCAAAACGTGGCAAAAACTTCAAGCCACTGACCAGGACATAAGGTCCCGTCACACATTTGTTCTCCCTTTTTCTTCTTGCATATTACTACTTCTTCCTTCTCACCATTCTTGCAATCAGCAAAGAAGAAGACGATTACAACAACGACACCAAGATACTTCAACTAACTACTAAAACCTAACGTCCGATAAGTACAATTTCCTTCATTGCTTCACCTTTCTTTTCACTTTCTCGCCGGCTATAAAAAAAGAAAGAAACGCATAATTTATAAGTAACCTGTTAATCTTTCTGCATAAATATATTCACTACTTACTACTAGCATCCTGGATTCACTTAACTCCTCACTATTGTGTCTCTTAACTACACATTCTCTTTGAACTGTTCACTCCTACAAATTGAAATTCTGTTCTGTTAATAAAATTTTACTTCAAAATACAAACGAAATGTTTTTATTCTTCTACGCTTTAAATTTCTTCAATTTTAAGTTGTAGAAAGTTCGGTTATATTTGACACAAGGCCAAATTAATAAGCATTCAACCTTCTCACAGGGGGTTATAGGGAGTGAAAGTGAATGATGAGACTAAAAATAAGGAGGATTAAAGAAAGAGTAAAAAATGAACAGATCTCAAAAGAGAGATTTTTTTCGACTAAAGTATTTATACAGTCATGTAATTTTTGCAATGAAAAACTAAAAGAAAAAAATATTTTTAAAATCTCGACAAAAATGAAAGAAGGGTGTAATTTTTTTTATTTAAAAAAATAATTTATTAATCTAAATTTTCCGATCGTTCTTTCGAATGTTGCAAAATTCTCTCCAGGAAGTTAATTTAAATAATGTTCTGTTTAATTTTTTTTTAAAATGATCATTCTTTCGAATGGTATTTTTGTTCGATTCTGTTTTTATATTTCGAAATTTATTTAAAAATGACATTTTCATATAAATTGAACAGTTTTATCTATGATATCGTTATTCATAAAAACAGTCAGACGTGATAAATAGTTTGAACAAGGCCAGTACACTCAAACCCTCGGTTACGATGACTTTGTGCTTTTGGTCAAATCGTAGTATAACTTTTGGGCATTTTTCAGTGCTGCTTAACGCTTAGATCGTCTACTAAAATAAAGAAGTCATTGCCATGTCAAATCGACATAATATATAATTCACTACTCCATACAAAGGAAGGAATCCGCCAATCCTTTCAATATTAGAGAGAGCTATAACTATTACTGAACTTGAGAAACTTATTTTCCTGTAAAATTGTTTGAATAGAAATATTTTATAAATTCTAACTGACAGTGGCACTACCTGTTTGATCAATAAAGGAGAAAATATTTTAAAATACCATGACCATTACCTGTGTATTTCATCAATCACTATTTTAAGAAATAGTAAATACTTTGTAAGAATGTGCCTTGTGGTATGATGGATATCGGCTAGAAATGAGAAAACAGGGAGCCGAGTTCGCATTCTAGTCGAATTCGTTTCATTCACTTACGCCCAAATACCCTTTGGAAAGGTAAGAATCCATCTTTTCTCCCTCTAGCTATGGGTAAAATAGCAGATCAGTTTAGCTTCTTGTTATGGTGAAACACACCTATTCCTCAGATAATGAACTCTCCTTCCTATATTAATAAGTGTTAACTCGAGAAGTTCTTGGGAAGTTCTTAGAAGTTCTAGAGAGTTCTTTAGAGTTCTATTGGAGTTCAGTAGAACTGCCAGGCAGTTGATATTAGTCGGCAGTTAGCCGAATGCTAAGAAGTCAGCTTACAATGCAAGATTACCAAGTTCCTAACATTTTGGGTGCGTTAAGTCAATTAGCAACCGACATAGCCCGATCATAACTTTCAGTCCGAAAACTACTCCACTACACTTCTATAGCCTTGTTTGGCAACCAGTCTACTGCAGAAAGTAATGATAACCTACTGCGGGAAAATGTTCTGCCTGGTCAGTCATGTCTCGAAAAAGACATGATCGCCGAAGTGTATATTACGTATGTTAATGAAATGACTGAAGTACTTATGCTTTAGAATATATGATGTATACGAAAGATATACGTTTGCTGTGAAAGTTGAAGATCAATTTCTGGAAAAATAAATGAGAAAGAAAGAAGTTTTGTTTATTTTTTGGATAGTGTTTTTATGATATCTCCTATTGAAGTAAACAAGATGTATAGAAAAAAATGGGAATTTTTCATGTCTGCCTGCCACCTCATTGTTTGCAGTGATCGACTTCCTGAAAGGAATATACGGCAAAATCGCTTAAAGGTTCTGATGTCTTCAGAAAGAGAATTGTTTAGGATGGAATCAATAAATAAACTTGTTTTTCAACAATGAATAAGAAAAAAATATCGAAAGCAAGAAAAGAATTAATTTTATACATATATCGGCAAGTCTGCTTCATCAGCTGAATGGATGTTGGCAAATTCTGGTCTCCTGGCGTCGAAACAGATTTCTTGTCTGTTGTTGGTAAATGTTACGAGGAAGCGTTGAAAAAATTCCCACCCACTACTAAACTTACAAATCTTACCAAATGACAAAACATCATATTTAATTTATTTTTTACTAGCAGTATAGTCCGGCGTTGATCGGGTGTAATGAAAGCTTTAAACCTAATCCACAGTCCTGGAGCTCAGACTCAGCCTAAAGAATATTTGTGTGAAGTTTGGTGAGAATCGGATAAAAATTGTGGATTTGTATAAAGAGCATACAGACAGATAAACAGACACACACACAAACATCTTGCCTTTTATATATATATTATCGATTTTCTGCACTATTGTATGTCTTTGTCTATGAGTGTATCAAGTTTGATTAAAATCGGACCACTCCTTCTATAACCCGATTTTTTCGATTATCGATTTTCGATATTTATCGGGGTACCTCAACACAAAACCTAGCTAAGAAAACTCGCAGACGCTTATAGTACAACTGCGTAAATTTTCAAGAAAATCGGTTCAGCCATTTCGGAGTCTATAGGTAACGGATACACACACACACAGACACACACACACAGACAAAGTTACATTTATAAATTAGTTTAGATAGATAGATTTGGAAAGGCTTCTTGGATGTATTAGAACTTATTACCATCTCAAATTATATGGATTTTTTTTATCTTGTTTTATATGACGAGTCGTTTCAGGGCGTAGGCGGTCATGTTTCTCAATAAATGTTTGTATTTCTTTTTGGTATAAGAGGATAGAAAGTGAGACACTGAGATGCATGGAAAAGGATGCATATCAAAAGTTAATCACAGTAGTGAGAGACAGGAAAATCACATTGGAAACTGTTATATCCCGGAAGTGGATAAACAGAGAAAGAATAGGGCAAGAAATAATTCTTAACACTGAGGATATATGAATAGAGATTGATTATACCTCAGTACAATAAACCAAATAGACGTACACCAACGAACAGTTAACAAGAATAACAACCAAGAAGGCAATGTCTCTGTATAAGACGTATGCGTCCATCTTGTAAAGAATGTTTCCGTCTAATGACGTATAACTCTCGACTAAGGTCGATGACTCTCGTATAATCACGATGACTCTCGTATAATCACGATGACTCTCGTATAATCACGATCACGATCACTCTCGTATAATGACAGAGACTTTTGATGATTCTGTAGTTCGTTCTAGTCCCGGTCTTTTATAACCCGGGACATACCCATTCCTGGGTAGGACTGGGTATTTCTACTACAACAGAAGCAAATAAGTACTGGACTGCTACGTGATATCTGTTCATTATATATGGCAGCGAATGTTGGACGATCTCTTCAAGGTTAAAGGAGAGGCTCCATGAAGTAGAAATGTGGTTCTACTGAGGATACCGTGGACGGAGCACGGGACCAACGGCAAGGTGTTTGAGAAGATGCAAACGAAAAGAAATCTTATACTTAACACCTGGAAGGGACATCTGAGGTACCTGGGACACATAATGAAGAAAGAGGATCTGAACAATCTTATACTCACAGGACGGATAGAGGAAAAGACAGACGGGAAAACAGCGTGAGACACATTTGATAGGCTTGAGCCAATGGATGGCAGAGAGGGATTTGCAAGAGACACAAAAAGGAAAAATATTATATAGTGGTCCGAACATGTGAGCAAGATTTTAGGAAGGATGAAAACGAAAAGGAAACTCAAGAGACAGCTGAAGTTAATGGGACACTTAATGAGGAAGGAGGGCTTGAAGAATTTAATACTCACCGTACGGACAGAGGAAAAGACAGATTGGGGGAAAAAGCGGGAGATCAAATATGATAGGTTTGAGCAAATAGATAGCAGAGAGGGTTTTGCAAGAGACACAAAGTGGAAAATATTTAGAACAACAAGAGACAAGGGCAAATGGAAGTCCCTGATCGCTTACATCCTGAGGAGACATGGCATATGAAGAAGGTTTTGTTATGGTTTTAGGTAATTTTTCTATGGGCAACCATGACAAAATTCCATATATTTATGAATAAGCTAGTATATTCGTGCCGTCGAAATGACGGAAATGGTTACAATATTTTAATAGTGAAAGACAATAAAACAAAAGTCTAGACCTAATGTATTCAAATTCAGTAAAACCAAGAGAAAAAATCTCAAATCAAAATGGAAACCAATGGACTGTTTAATTTATTTGTTCCATTTTTGTTTTAGATATTTAATGATATCTATTATACAGTGATTACTCCACGTATTATATATATATATATATATATATATATATATATATATATATAGTGTATCGAGGCAGCAGATAATTTTCTAAACATACTGTTAAATATAAGAGACAATGGATGTCTATTATGTTTAATCATGAGCCGTTCTAAACATCGTATTTTGGCTTTAATTTCAGACAAACTTTCTTCAACATCTTCAGAAAGGTTACAAGGATGTTAACATAAAAACATCCACCATCAAAGATGATTTTATCTTGTGTTGACATAAAACATTGGTAATCAACAATAACAGTTACCAAAAATAGCAAACGCAGTTCGTAAATTTCTATGACGTCACACCGCGTGAGAGCTCGAAATAATATATATCCAAATAAATAAGGAACGAAGAAAATATTTACAACGTTCAAAACATTAATTTAAATAGTGCTCAATATATATATATGTTTTTGTTCAATATTTTTATATGTTAGAATTGTATGCGTTTAATATAACAATGAAATGTTAATATCTCTTAAAAGAAAATGATTAACTGGTGAACAACAAAGATGGCGATGACAAAACCTATTTCGAAACCAAATTAAAGCAAGACGATCACAAATGTATATAAGCATCTCACACGAAAGGCTTGAATAAATAAGAGGTCAGTCTAAGAAATTCGGGAGTAAAGGAATTGATTGATTAATTCTGCACGTGAACTAAGTTTGTCAAACTGCAGATAAATATTTTATTAGTATAGATTATTAAAAATGACCACCCTTCTCACAAGAGATGAGACAGAAAATTCCTCTTCTATCCGCTGTGTTCCTTTAGAACGTAGGCGATTATGGCCTTCCACATCGCTCTATCACTTGTAGCTCTTAAAAGTCCTTCTCTTGTTATTCCACTCAATCCCCGTCCCGCTATCCATCTGCTCAAGTCCATCAAGTATGTCACGGGTTGCGTTCTCTTGTCTTTCCTTTCCTATCTACCTTCCGTGAGCATCAGATTCTCCAGGCCCTCTTTTCTCATTACCTATCCCATAAACCTCAGCTGATTTTCCTGATGTTAAGAATCATTTTTTTTTGTCTGTCCTCTTAAAATCCTCGTCGTTACTCACATTTGCGTTCCATTCAGCGACCTTCTGTAGAAACACATTTCGGTTGCTTTATGTCTTTCTTTTATCTTTGATGAAATCGTCCAACATTCATTACCATATTAAAGGACAGAAAATATATAAATAAACACACCGAAAATGTAAAAAAAAAATACACATTGATAATTATTATATGATTTGATTGTATTTGTTTGATACTAAAACTGGTCTATGATACTCGGTGCCGTGAACTCCCAGTTAGGTTCCTGGTAGATACACTACAGGCCATAATTATTAGGCCACCCAAACTTTTTAAAATAAATGATGTATTTCATACTATTTTTAGTATTTATTGCCAAGTGGATAATTCTAAATGATAGTAGAATGGTTCTTTTATTAATTATCCATTTGGCAATACTAAAAATAGTATGAAATACATCATTTATTTTAAAACACTGGGGTGGTCTAATAATTATGGTCAGTAGTGTACTTAATTACAGCTTTCGTGTTGTCAATGCTTTACTTGCAAGTCTCGTACTACATCGCAAGTCTCGTTGTTCACGTAAAACTTTCATATTTTGTACTGATTCGTATTTTGCTTAGTTCACTTAAAACTCCTTACTATCCTGGAATTTTTTTAGTTACATAAAATTAGTAAGTCCAGGTGTATCCTGTAAACGCATTATTCGTATAAACTCATATGGTTTGAGTTATCTCTTAAATGATGTACTTTGCATAAAATTGGCAAGTCTCGCCATATCTTGTAAATTACTCAGTTCACGTAAAACTCAAAAATCTCGTATTATCACGTAATATTATATTTAAGCCACTAATAATTACCTCTAACAATGGATCTCTAAGAAGATGGTTTAAGCAAGTGTTTATAGTTGGTAGTAATGCTATTATTAGGTTTTCAACATGTTCTCAAACTTATATTTAAAAATTGCTCATTGCTTTAATAGACTTGTATTAATATGCACTCATAAAAATATTAATCAACGTTGCCGGCTAACATACACCTAAACAGACAAGCATTTCTGTACATGTATACATATCTACTGTCAGGCACAAAATATTCGACACAAATTTTAAAATAATCAACTATTGCTTTAATAGACGAGATACATATCAGTAAGAATTAACCCCAAATTACAACATACTAGTATACTGTTTCTTTGATATTTTTCATTTTTCTTACTGTCTCTGAAGAAGCTTTAATAAAAGTTGAAGAGGTTAGATTGAGATCAGTCATTTAAGTGCCATACATGAAACACGCTTGGGCGATCATTTCTCAAAAGAGACATGACTGACTGGGCAGAAGATTATCCCGCACTAGGTTGCCATTGCTTTCTGCGGCAGACTGGCTGCCAGACAAGGCTATAAAACCCAATCTGTCTTGTTATTTAACCCATATTTGGAAGGAAGAGAAAGATTAATACCTTTCCCAAGGGTATTTGCGCGTAAGTGAATGCAATGAATTCAACTGGAATTCGAACTCCGCTCCCCGATTTCTCGTTCCGAGCCGATATCCACTGCACCACAACGCACATCCACAATATAGATTGAGATATGCTTCCTATTTTGTTATTTTATTTCATTCTGTCATATTTGGATGTGTAATAACAAAAGAGGTGCGTCATGGTGCTGTGGATATGAGCTTGGAACGAGAAATCGGAGAACCGAGTTCGAATTCCAGTCGAATTAGTTGCATTCACTTATTGGGTTTCATAGCCTTGGTTAGCAACCATTCTACCACAGGAAATAATTGCAGCATATTGCGGGGAAATCTTCCCAGTCAGTCATATCTCTTCGAAGACATGATCACCCAAGCGTGTATCACCTATCGAACTTGACTGCCTGACTGAATAGCAAAGGTGGTAGAAGGATAATGTCAGTTGGGACGGTTACCGTAAGAGAGTAGCTCATTTATTTACCTAGATAATAACAAGGTTACATAGTGCTAAAGACTGTAGTGAGCTTTTGCACTGACTTTCGGCTAGTTTGTTCACCGCGACATTATCATATTTATCTGGGGTATAAATACAGGTAGCCTATACTTCGCAGCCTTTGTAAGAAATCAGCTATGGTTGTTGTTAGAGTTGCTGAGACTCTTCAACTATAACACTGTCAGCTCTCTGCTTCCGATCAGAGAGCAATAACCCAGTCGTGGTTCCGCCGAAGGGTAGAACCCCGACTGGGCAAAAATAGACAGACATATTTTTGGCCCGGCTATATGGCCGGGAATACCCACATTAAAATGACCATGTGTCACATCCGGCCTTGCGTGGGAAGGCTAGTAAATACAGTTGTAAGAAATCAGCTATGGACAATATATTGTATTTAGTAATTTCAAGGAAGAAAGTGGACACTCATAGAGATGTGCTTTTAAATATTTATTTTATATCTTTTCTAGAGAGCCTCCGCGTCGACATTTCGAGTTTGTTATCATTAAGAAAAATCCACTTGCATTCCTTAAAAAGCCAGAGACCAGACCGATGTGATTTATTAATTAGAGACTCTATTTGATTATTTTGTTGTCGGAAATCACTAATGTTTTTTCTTTTGTGCTTTAAGTTTAGAAATGAAATTACTTTCACGCAGGTCTTCGGTGATTAAAAATGATCAATCCAGTTTTATTTTAAATCCGTTTTCTTTTCTCTTAAATATTAAGTTAAAAACAAACAAACAATCAAAGCAAAGAAACATTCTGCTAAAAGCCGGATTATCCAAACTTATTGATAAATGGAACTTTGTCTGTGTGTATGTATGTGTGTGTGTCTGTGTGTGTGTTCGTTACCTATAGACTCCGAAACGGCTGAACCGATTTTCTTGAAAATTTACACAGTTGTTCTATAAGCGTCTGCGAGTGTTCTTAGCTAGGTTTTATGTCGAGGTACCCCCGATAAATATCGAAAATCGATAATAAAAAAAATCGGGTTGTAGAAGGAGTGGTCCGATTTTAATCAAATTTGATACACTCATAGACAAAGACATAAGAAACGATATTTAGAAGTTCCAAGGTTGAAGTTCTTACAATGGTGCAGAAAATCGATAATATACATAAAAGGCAAGATGTTTGTGTGTGTGTCTGTTTATCTGCCTATATGTTTGTATTTTTTTCAGCCCTTTTATTTTAGTTTTTGCTTCGGGTTTGGCTTTAAGTATGTATAATTGTAGTTCCTAATCTCAGCCACGATACCATTTGCTCAGAAGACTTATTTAGCCCTCAAAATTCAGTTTACGACGAAAAAAACTTATTTGATATTGATCCATATTCCATTTTGGAACCACTAGCCTTGGGGTAGCTTTGTTTTGGTTTTGTTTTTTTGCGGTGGGGGGAGGAATTGTTGCTCTTGTTTTTATCTTTTTCAAGTTTTCTTCAGTTCTTACGATGACATCTTCCTCGGAAATTCAAAGAATGGCTTTATTCAAAAATTTTGCAAAGGATTCAGTTGTTGAATATGCGCAAGCAAAAAAAGTTAATTGCACAGGATCGATTTACGGTTGTATAAAAACCTGAGCCCCCACTAAAATTGTTTATATTGTTTTTAAAAGTTTTGTCAATCGGAAAGATTTGGGTTTAATCGATAAGATTGCATTGAAAAAAGTAAAAAAAAAAATTGATAATCAACAAATTTACAGGTGGTGGTTATGTCGTACCGGTGAGTGGTTCAAAAATGGAAGATCGATTTACTATAACGTTGTATGAAAAACTCAGCCCCCTCCCTAAAATTGTTTAAAAATTGAAATGCTTCCAAATTTTTATTGTCAGTCGGAAAGTTTAGGGTGTAATCTATAAGATTGCATTAAGAAGTAAAAAAAATATGGAAAACAACAAATTTAAAGGTCGTGGTAGTCTCCTTCAGGTTCGCCATTTTTTCTTTTATTTGGTTTGTCTACGCGTTTTGTAACACAGTCTACTCATAGTACGAGTCCGTTTCACAAAAAATATTGACAGCTAATAGTACTTTAAATTCTTTTAACTTTAAATTTCCGACATTTTCTGAATAACGACTATTCCCTACTTATTCTTCTTCATCATAACATTATTCTGGGCGTTGCCGCCTCAGTATTACACGTCATTCTTTTACAATCAAATTCTAAAGTCGTTGTGTAGCAAATATCGGCTCGGAACGAGAAATCGGACAGCCGAGTTAGAATTCCAGTTGAATTCCTTGCATTTACTTACTCGCAAATACCATTGGGAAAGTATTAATCTGCTGCTTCTTTCAACAGTTATGAGTTAAATAGGAGGATATATTGTCTTCTATAACTTTAGTTGGCAACTAGTCTACCACAGAAAGTAATTGCAGCTTACTGCGAGAAACTCGTTTGCCAAGTTAGTCATGTCTCTTTGGAGACATGACCGCCCAAGTGTGTATCACGTACGGCACTTAATTGACAGAGTCTGAAGAAAATGAGTTGGCTGCCACAGTCAAAGTAAGTTTAAGGAAATATGGAAATTCCTATTAGAGCGCATTTAAGAACAGTAATAGGTAATGAGGGAAATGCGCTAACCAGGTCACATCAAATATGTGCCGGCCAGGTCATATCATAAATGTAGCTACTAGGCCACCTCAGAAATGTTCCAACCAGGCCACGTTAAGAATGCGCCAACCAGTCCACGTCTAAAATGTGCCAACCAGGCTGCGTCAAAAATGTACCAACAAGGTCACGTCAGAAATGCTCCAACCAGGCCACGTTAAAATAGCACTAACCAGGCCACGTTAGAAATACGCCAACCAGGCAACGTTAGTAATGCGCCAAGCAAGAAACATCAAACATATGTCAACCAAACCCTGCCAGAAATACCCCAGCCAGGCCACGCCAGAAATCCGCCAACCAGGTGATGTTAGAAATGTGCCAACCAGGCCACGTCAGAAATACCCCAGCCAGGCCACGCCAGAAATCCGCCAACCAGGTGATGTTAGAAATGTGCCAACCAGGCCACGTCAGAAATGCACCAACCTGGCCACGTCAGAAATATCCCAGCCAGGCCACGTCAGAAATCCGCCAAGCAGGCCACGTTACAAATGCGCTAACCAGACCACGTTAGAAATGCGCCGAGCAAGCTACATTAGAAATGTGCCAACCAGATTATGTCAGGAATTTACTAACCAGGCCACGACAGAAATGAGAATCTGAAGCAATAAAAAACTAACAGCAGTGAGGATTGAATGCAGCATTAACATTAATGTTTTCTGTTGATACAATACGTAGAGTATTACGAAAACAAAACGGTCGTATAGAAAGAAAACGTTATTAATAGAAAAAATAATAATCGGAATATAAGATTGAATTAATCAAAAGAGCATGTGATACCGAAAGTGACATAAGTAATTTTTAGCAATGAATGCAAAATAAAGTTACATTTTAATGAAAATGAATAGGGAGAAAGGGGTATTGCAAATTCCAACACAAAATCTTAAAGTTTGTTGTTGGACACGTAATCGTAAGAGTTTGCATCAAACCCGATGGAAGCAGAAAACTGGTAAAATTTTAGTAAAACCTAAACAGCGGAATCTTTATTAATTTCCTCGGGGATAATTTTCTGCCAGGCAAAAAAGTGGAATTTTTTCAATGTCATGGTGCGCACATTGCCATAAATTACTTGTATTGTAAAAAAGTCTTTTGGATGAAGATATTCAACTTTTAGAAGACTGGCAGGAACGAATTCTTCACCTCAACTGAACTATTGTAATGGTAATGAAAGAAATATGTACTCCAACAAAAACTACGCAATCTCCAAATAGTTTGTGTTGCTGCCAAGAAAAGTGGGACAAAATCCCTAATAAAAAATTAGGACCTTCTTCCATTCAATAATGCATCGAAATGAGGTGATTATTCGAATCAAAGGCAGCAGCATTAATAAATGATTCTATACTTAGCTATTTTGGGTAAATTTTCGATTTAGGTCCCGAAAGTTTTTCCCCCTTCAAATTTATCCAAAATAACATTATTTCTGTGAAAATTTATATGCTGAAGTCAAATCAATAGTTAGTTATTGAAGAAACCTACCTTTATTGATCTTAACGATCAGAAAAAACATCGAACTTCATCTCGCACTCTTTGTCTCCCGTAACTCTCACGAAGTCATGTAATTAACTGCAGAAGGACTTTCCGCGTAGGCAACAAATTTCGGCCTATTTAATTCCTTTACTAAAATTTCCGCCTATTTACTTCATGTAATGAAAGTAATACGCTTAGAAAAAAATTGGCGGAAATTTCAGTAAAGGAAGTAAATAGGCCAAAAATAGACCGAAATTTGTTACCTACGCCAAAAGTCATTCAGCAGTTAATTACATGACTGCGTTAACGCTACGGGAGACAAAATGAGCGAGATGTAGTTCGATTTTTTTCTGAACTTTCAGATCAATGAAGGTAGGTTTCTTCAATAACTAATCGTTGATTTGAGTTCAGGCATATACATTTGCACAGAAATAATGGTATTTTGGATAAATTTGAAGTAGGGGGGGGTCTTCGGGACCTAAAACGAAAATTTAGCATATTTTGTACTTTTTGTAAAAATAAATATTACCTATTAGTTTTTTTTGTAAATAAAGGCATTTTAACTGAAGAATTCATAAGTTAAATTTACGATGGTGGCGTAGTATTTTTGCTTGCATTTTTTCAGCACAAGTACACAAAATTTTCTCTTTTCTGTATATATATATATATATATTAATTATTACGTTAGAATATGTGCAAACTACTACAAAATTGTACATTATTCATTTGGATATATATATATATATATATTATAGTCATCCGCAGACAGATCTGTTTCGTGGTATCACAGCTCATCAGTACGGTTAGATTCCAATCGCTTTTTAACCCAGGATTGAAACCCGACCGCATTGGCGTCAGTCGGCGATTCTATCTCTGGGCTACGAGCGTTCGGTAGAAGAAGGCAGACTTTTTAGCGCGTATATCATTATACACGCCTAATAGCCAGTGTGCACTAATTCATTATTGAATGAGCGATGCGTATATACCGGAGTAGCTACTGTTTTCAAAGTCTCCCACACTTCCAGAGTGCTCAATCAGGGTGTGAGAGCGTAAATACTATAGTCATCCGTATATATATATATATGCAGTTTATTGTTAGTAAAGGGACAACAATACACGAAATGTAAATAATTTAAAAAAAGGAGATTAGTATTTAAAAGGCTCTTTTCAGTCAGCGGGAAAAGACTTGCAAAAAACCAGCCACGAGACGAACAAAGAGAAAACTATTTGTGAGGGAAATAAAAACAGATAATCTCTATAGATTAAAAAAAAAAAAAAGAAAATTGGTAAAAGGATCTGGAAAGGATTGAAAAAATGCCCGTATCTCCGGATGTGATGTCAACTAATATAGCTAAGTGCAATTTCGCCCCATCAACAATTCTCCAAGGGTTCGAAAAGCCCGTGAAGTGTGAACCAAACTCGTTCCATTTACACATTTTGAAAGAAAACGTATTAGTGAGCCAATTTATAGTTTCGAAATGATTATGCTTTGAATCTCTTTTGATTAGAACTACAGTCCAAACTCTTTAATTCAGGTTTAGGCAACTCCCATGGCCCGGCATATTTTTTAATCAGCAGCCATTAGTTAGTGAGGCGGCTATGATAGCAAGGCCACATATTTTTTTTAATCACTTCACATCAAGCAAGGCACTAAAGACACCAAGATACAGATTTACTGTAAAATAATAAGAAAAAAAGAGAAAACTTATTAAAGAGCGAGGAAAATAGAAACAGAGGAATCAAGAAAAAAAAGTAGATCACGATTAACATTGTATCTAAATTTTTGAATATCAAAGTTGGCTGGAAAGTACAGAGCTGGAAGAGAGTTCCACAAGGAAAGAAAAGACTCTTAGTGTAGAACTTATGGTTACATATAGCCAATTCAACTGTAACTTGATGAGACATGATTGCCAATATATTCAGACCCCATCACTTGAGTGTACGTTATACAAGCTTGGGCGATAATGTTCCGAACGAGACATTACTAAAAGGACAGAAGATTTTCCTGCCGTAGGCTGCCATTATTTTACCAACCAAGGTTATAGAACCCAATCTATCCTGCTACTTAACCAATAGCTGGAGGGAAGAGATGGATTAATACCTTTCCTGAGTGTATTTGCACGTAAGTGAATGCAATGAATTCAACTGGAATTCGAACTTGGCTCTCCAGTTTTTCATCCCGAGCCGATATCCACTGCACCACAACGCATATTTACTCCTTCTTCCATGTGCCCTGTCCTTTCAGCACGTAGGCGATCATGGCTTTCCACGTCTCCCTATCTCTGGTGGCTCTTAGCACACCTTCTCCCGTTACACCATGCAACCCTCGTTCCAGTATCCATCTGATGAGGTCCTTCAAATAAGTTATCCGCTGCTTTCCCCTGTCTCTTTTTCCCTCTATCTGACCTGTTAGTATCAGGTTCTCCAAGCCCTCTTTCCTCATTGCATGTCCCAGGAACTTCAGCTGTCTCTTCCATTTCGTTTCCATCATTTCCAAAACCTCATCATTGCTCACATGCTCGATCCATGATATTCATATCATCCTTCTGTAGAACCACATTCCAGTTGCTTCAAGTTTTTTCTTCATCTTTAATGATATTGTCCCGAGTGCCTAGATCCATAAAGTCTTGTTTACGTTTTTCTGTAGCAGCCGACAGCAACAGAGTATAGGGTGACATGACCTTACTCACTTATCATTTGTATCAGCATATGTATCCATTCAGGATACCAACAAAGAAAGCAGGGGCTGCTACTGATAGAATTCAGAAGCGTAAGCATAAATTCTCATATATGCTTGAAGAGCAGAAGTGACTGAAGAAATTCGATAAATGAATTTCTGTAAAGATTTTCTTTGAGTGCTATGACATCGGATCTTCAGTATGATTTAAAAAAACAAAAACAGCAGGTTTTAAACGTTTTTGCTGAAAACGAAAGCCAGTTATGTTTTAAGTACCGTATTTTCCAGCTTACAAAACATTGAGGCTTGGAAGACGCACCCTAATATTGGAAAGGAATTTCTAAGAGAGTCATATTTATTCAACAACACACTCACCATGCGCCCCTCACATACTGGTTCCAAGTATTGTTTAAATCAATCACTCGTTTGATTTTGTTTGTATGGCAATGACATACTAGTTGGTGGTTAGTAAGTATACGATACATCTTTCATTATCCAAGGGTAGTATTTTTTATAAGAATGACTTAAAAAGTTTAAAAATATTCATGAAAAATTTTAAACGATCAAAGAATCTTTATTCATTCACAAATATAAAAAACACGTCGGTTTTTTTGACAACGATGACAGATTATCTATTTTATATTATACAATATCTGACTCATATTATTGTGTAGAATTATGCTTTTACAAATATATTTCTGTAATTGCTGGAGTCATTTAAAAGTTCTAAACTATCATCTGCAGTCATCACTACTGTCAGTTATATACAATAAATGATTCTCACTACCATCCATATCATAGTGGTAACCATAGTGGTAACTGAGACATTCGTCTTGGAAGACGCACCCATATTTTTCAGAAAAAAAAGTGTCGTCTTGTAAGCCGGAAAATATGATATATCCTACTTTTGTTCTAGGTGTTTGTCAGCCTTTGTATTGCATGAATCTAAACAAAAAAATAGTTTGGAAATATTAATAGTGATTTTCTAAATATAGCAGAAGTCTGAAATTATATGATACCCAGTGAGGATCGAACTCACTACTTATTTGTAATGGATCTAGCGAGACAAACTTGTTAACCATAACACCACGAACAAAACAAGATGTAGATATAAAAATTAAAATGCTAAAAACACTGACTCATTGATTTTCTTAGAAATAAACACATTTACAAATTTACACGAATTTAGAAAACCTTGCTTAGCACCCACACAAAAGCGAATAAAAAACAGTTGAACGTTTATCTTTTACTAATTTACAGTCCACCTTCTGATAACCTTCTGATAATTCTGATAAAACCTTAAGTTGTGGGAATTGTCGTCTGTGTTTGTAAATTACTACTACACACTCTTAATACCCTTAACTCTTTACTATTGTTTTCTCATTGAACGTTTAACTTCTACCGATTCATATTATTCTGTTATATTAATAAACTTCTATTTAAAAATACAAACGGTATATTTTTGTTCTTCCACAAATCCACCTGCTGATAACCTTTTGATAATTCTGGGTAAAAACTGTAAATTGTAGGAGGTTTGGTTATGTTCCACACAAGGCCAATTCAAAAATCAATAACCATCTCCCTACAGATTATTAAGCGTCGTTTAGATGTGACAAGCTTTTTAAACATTGTTATAGCACCGCCTAAGAAGCCAGGAGCAAACGAGTGCGAACTCCACGGAACCATTTAATGAGCCATATAACAACACTGATCGCCCGAATCATGATGAATAGAGCTAGAAGCAGAATCAGGTCAGAGATAGGGCAAGATTAGTGCGGTTTCGTCAAAGACACTGGAACAAGGAACACCATATTTATGATTAGGATGCTCTCTGAAATGGCAATACAAATGAAGAAGGACTTATACTTGTATTTTATTGATTAGGCGAAGGCGTTTGACAAAAGACGCTGCAAAGAATTGATGGAGACTTAAGAGTAATCAAAAATCTTTACTGGCAGCAAACCGCTTGTATACGGACAGGTAACGAATTCAGAAGATATACAAAGATAGAAAGGGACATAAGACAAGGATGTGTCTTTTCATCGCATCTGGTCAACTTGTACTGCGAGAATATTTTGAGGACCCTAGAAGTTATGCATGGTTTCGTGATCGGAGGCCAGTCAGTCATTCCTCTCTAACCGCACATTGAAGGTAGTATTAAATGGGCATGCCTCCCAAAACTACCATACGAACGCGGGCGTCCCTCAAGGTTCTATCCTAGGCCCCACTCTCGTTCTGATGCACATTACTGATCTCCCAGACGCCATTAGATCCCAAGTAGGCATGTACGCCGATGACACCACAATCTACTCTCGCCTCGATCAAAAACCCGGTGTGGGCGACAAATCGAACCTCGCTGCCGAGCTTGAAAAGGACCTCCAATCCGTCGTGGCCTGGGGTAGGAAATGGCTAGTAAATTTCAATGCTTCTAAAACGAAGCTGTTATCAACTAACCACCATAGACAATCTAATCTACCTTCCATTAGCATGGAACAGGCTTGCCTCCCAGAGAGTAAAACAGTACGCCTCCTTAGCCTTATACTTTCGGCGGACCTCAAATGGAATGACTATATCGAACCCATTGCCAAATCCGCCGCTATGAAAGTCGGCTCTCTGTGCAGGGCTCGGAAGTTTTCCCGCCTGAATCTATCCTGCACATATACAGACCTACCATCCGCCCATGTATTGAATACTGCTGTCACATCTGGTCGGGTGCCCCTGCTACTCTCCTTGGGCTTCTTGACAAAATACAAAAGAGAATATTTAACGTGGTTGATACTGACTTGGCAGACCGGCTGCAACCACTCTCTCACCGGCGTGATGTGGCTTCCCTGTGCCTCTTCTTCAAGTACTTTCATGGCTTCTGCTCCGATGAATTTAGATCACTGATGCCGCCTAAGTACGAATTTGCACGAGATACTAGATTAGCAACTAGGTCCCACTCTTTTACAGTTAAACAGATAAGATGTAACCGTAATTTCTACTCCAACAGCTTCTTTTCTCGCGCTTCCCGCCTGTGGAATTCCCTTCCACATGTCTGCTTTCCCGACAGCTAAATGTAGGGTCAATAGACACCTCCTATCACACTAACTTTCAATTATTCTCCCAACACTCTCATCGACCCAACCCTCATTCTCGGTATCCTTACCCGCCTATCATCCGCCTTCTGACATTTCCTATATTTAACCATCCTATCTTCACTCTATGTATCTCCCTGCGCAATAGTGGCAGTAAAATGCCTTGCTAGGGGTGAAACGCTTATAAAAAGAAAAAAAAACAATTTAAACAACCTAAAGTACGCAAATGAAATAGTGCTGAGAGCAGACACAGAAAGGAAACTACAATACCTCTTACAGAAAGTAGCTGAAGAGAGTAAAAAGAAAGGACTACAAATAAACTGGAATAAAACCGAATTATAGTCATCAGTAAAAAGGCAGCTGAATATGCCAAATACAGGTCGGAGACACTAAAATTAAACAGGTACAAAAATTTAAATACCTGGGAAATGTTATAACAGAAGACGGAAAGTGCGACATGGAGATCCGAAGGCGAATTAGCATGGCGAAGGAAGCATTCCAGAAGTTGAGTAAAGTATTATGAAACAGGACAATTTAGCTAGAAACAAGGAAGAGAGTACTGGATTGCTATGTGATGTCGGTTCTTCAATATGGCAGTGAATGTTGGACAATATCATCAAAGATGAAGAAAAAACATGAAGTAACTGGAATTTGGTTCTACAGAAGGATGCTGCGAATATCATGGATCGAGCATGTGAGCAATGATGAGGTTTCGGAAAGAATGGAAACGAAAATGAAATTAATACAGCTAAAGTTCCTGGGACATGCAATGAGGAAAGAAGGCTTGGAGAACCTGATACTAACAGGCCAGATAGAGGGAAAAAGAGACAGGAGAAAGCAGCGGATAACATATTTGAAGGACCTAATCAATTGGATAATGGAACGAGGGTTGCATGGTGTAACAGGAGAAGGCGTGTTAAGAGCTACCCTGGATAGGGAGACGGGGAAAGCCATGATCGCCTACGTCCTGAAAGGACAGGGCCATAGAAGAAATACGTCAAAGTTCCCTGTTTGAATGTATTATTGATTGTTTTGTAAATGGTTAAATTATTTCCTGTTTTAAACACTGTTGCACCTGTGATAGCACAGTAGTATACGTAAATGTGGCATGAGCTGTCAAGATGCTTATATAGTGGTTATTAATAGTGATTTCCGTTATCTCGTATATTATGTAATCCGGCAGTGACCTGTTCTCAGGGGTACCGGATCTAAGAGGCTGGCCATTATACTCATTTTCAAAGTGACATGGAATAAAAAAAAATAATGGGTGATGTTTTTTTTTGACAATCATGAGAGATTATTTATTTTACATTATACAACATCTGACTCATTTTATCGTGGAGAATTATGCCTTAACCAGTATTTCTGTAATTTATTGTTCGAATAAATAATATTCCTCAGGGATTATGTTTAATCATTATCGATAGACCTGTTTCGATTGAAGTCACATTGCAAATCAACGTCGTTTCTAATCTTCAGCATGGCTTCTCATTTCCGAGAATGCCCACCTGCTGGGGCCTATTTTTGTTTGTTCAACCCCCACAAAGCCAACATGAGAATGCAACCAAACTGATCTAGTTACAGCATGTACACTCACCCGTTTTGGTTTTGTTTTTCTTTCTTCTATACACGGCTCGGTAATACCTGGTTATTGATCTCATGACTATAGTGACAAACGATCGATTTATAGGTTTCTTAAGCGTAGTTGTGTGAAAGTGAATGTAATAATCCTGCATGGAGATTTGTTGGAATAAAACAAACTTAACCCTTAAAATTATATATTTGTCATATACTTATTGTGAGAGCTTGTCGTGCCAGCAAATATGTCTTATCGGAATGTATCTTGTATAATTAAAAATCTACAACTTGCCTGATGATTCATGAAAAGCAACAGTGCCCGCATTCTTTGCTTTAGGTTAGCAACTGACTTGAAGTGGAGCGATTACATCGAATCAGTTACTGCACCTACTGCAAAAGATGTTGAGTCAGTGTGTCGTGCTAGAAACTGTTTCTCCCCGGAATCCATCTTGCACATTTACAAATCTACCGTATGTCCATACATTTAATACTGTTGCTATATCTGGTTTCGTAGTCCTGAAGTACAAATTGAGATCTTCTGCATCTACTGCAAGGAAATTTGGGTTAGTGTGTCGTGCCAGAAACTATTTCTCCCCGGAATCCTCTTACACATTTACAAATTTACCGTATGTTCATGCAATTAATACGGGTGCTATATCTGGTCTGGTATTCCTGAAATAGAAATTGAGATCTTCTGCATATACTGCAAGGAAATTTGGGTTAGTGTGTCGTGCCAGAAACTGTTTTTCCCTGAATCCATCTTGCACATTTACAAATCTACCGTATGTCCATGCATTTAATACGGTTGCTATATCTGGTCTGATATTCCTGAAGTACAAATTGAGATCTTCTGCATCTACTGCAAGGAAATTTGGGTCAGTGTTACGTGCCAGAAACTGTTTCTCCCCGGAATCCATCTTGCACATTTACAAATCTACCGTATGTCCATGCATTTAATACTGTTGCTATATCTGGTCTGGTATTCCTGAAGTACAAATTGAGATCATCTGCATCTATTGCAAGGAAATTTGGATTAGTGTGTCGTGCCAGAAACTGTTTCTTCCCGGAATCCATCTCTCACATTCACAAATCTACTGTATGTCCATGCATTTAATACTGTTGCTATATCTGGTCTGGTATTCCTGATGTACATATTGAGATCTGCATCTACTGCAAGGAAATTTTGGTGAATTTGTCGTGACAGAAACTGTTTCTCCCTGTTATCCATCTTGCTCATTTACAAATCTACCGTTAAGATCTACTGCATTTACCGCACGGAAAGTTGCTTTGAATGCAGTTGGTCGGTCTGTTGCCGTTGATATTCATCCTGAGGTTCTTGACAAAATCCAAAGACTGATCTGCAATGTAATCGATCCTGAACAGTCATCTCAACTTTAGTCACTTTAATACCGACGCGGTGTGGCTTCCCTCTGTCTGTTCTAAAAATATTTTCGTTTTTCCCCTGTTAACCCTGCTGCATGAATTTAAGCGTGCTACTAGAGTGTCATCTAGCTCCCATCCGTTTACTGCATTGGATATCGACTCGGAACGAGAAATCGGGGAGCCGAGTTCGAATTCCAGCTGAATTCATTGCATTCACTTATGCGCTATTACCCTTGGGAAAGGTATTAATCCGTCTATTCCTTCCAGTTATGGGTTAAATAACAGGACAGATTGGATTCTATAACCTTGGTCGGCAACCAGTCTACCGCAGAAAGCAATGGCAACCTACTGCGGGATAATATTCTGGCCAGTCAGTCATGTCTCTTTCGAGACATGATCGCCCAAGCGTGTATCATATATGGCACTTAACTGACTGACTTTTTTTCTTATGTTCCTATCCTACACATATTTCGATAACTTTCTATCTTGAGTGGCTTTTGTGCCTTGTATTTGATGAATATATAGCAAAAATAAACAATTTTTTAATTCTAAGTTTTCAGCCAATACAAGGTCTAAATCTAGTCAAGGTAGCGTGTAGTTTTATATAAGCTTATAAAATATTTAAGATCCAGGGATCATGCAGGAAAGATAACAGTTGACTGTAGACTTGAAAATATCAAGATTGTAATGATTGGGAAAACATCCTGAAGTTTGTTCCACAAAACACTAGTTCTTGGGAAGACGTTGTCCGGGGTGGAATTTACTTCTTAATAGTGTAACAGGAAGGGCATGGTTAAAATTCCCTCTTGTGTCCGTGGCCTGACAGGTCTCAGTTGTAGAGGTCAGAGGTGGTGGAACTCAAGAATGTATCTCGGCAGAACACATGACGTGGAAATAGAGTTAAATCATGGCTCTCCACATCCTCCTGTTCTCTTCTTGCTATTTCTCCCAAACCTGCTCTGCAATTTTGTTGCTCAAGCTCATTAAGTATCTCATGCATTGCTTTTCCCTGTCCCTCTTTTTCTTTATCCGCTCTGTGGATATCAGATTCTCCAAGCCCCACTTACTCAATACGTGTCCTAGAAACTTCATCCGTCTCTTCCTGATATTATGTATAAGTTTACGTTTTGTTTCTATTTCCTCCAAAACGTCAACGTTGCTCACATGATCATACTATCCTGAGCATCCTTCTGTAGAACCACATTTTGGTTGCTTCGAGTTTTTCCTTCATCTTTGAGGATATTGTCTAGAATTTGCTGCCATATAGAAGTATAAGCATGTAACAGCAAGTACTCTTTTTTGTTGTTCCAACGAAATTTTCCTGTATCTCAGTACTCTGCTTATCTTCTGGAATGCGTCTTTTGGACCTGCCAATACGCCTTCAGATTATTTCAGTTCTTCAGGTCGCACTTTCCATTCTCTGTTAAAATACATTAGATGAATTTAAAGGTTTGTACTTGCTTGATTTTAGAACTCCCGACTTGTAATTGCCATTTTGGATCCTCTTTTTGTAGGCAGCTTCTTTTCTCGCACTTCCCGCCTGTGGAACTCGCTTCCATATTCTTGCTTTCCTGACGGCTACAATCTCCAGTAACTTAAATGCAATGTCAATACTCATCTCTTAACCACTTGACTCTAGTTCTTTCCACACCGCCCTGTATATCCTTTTCTTTCTCTCCACCGTTGCAACTATCTGTATTCCCATTCTTCTCTTGCTCCTTTCTAACCGGTTTGTCTCTCTCTTCACTCTCTTCTATCTAAACTTTTTACTCTTGTGTAGCTCCCTGCACATCAGTGGCGTTACCGCCTTGCTCGGGGTGATACGATAAAAAAAAATATAGATGACCACCGTGTAATTTATTTAGTCCTTTCTTCTTGCTCGAATTTTCTTGTTTCCGTTTGGCGTGTACCTTCATGCAAGATTTTCTCGCCGTTTAAGAGTTAAAAAATAAAACGATCGGTTTTTATTGATTTTTTTAGTACAATGCCACCATCAGATGTCTCAAATCGGCTCACTTATCTATCAGCACTTTGAACGTTTTCGTTGTAAAAATGTCAGATGGCGTGTGCCCTAACAGCTGAGATTAATGCTTCAAGATCTCAGATAAGACTTGGTGCAAACAGTAATTAATTTGGTGTAACCAGTAATTAATTATCAAGGTGTCAACAAAATAATGGATTGACGTCAAAGGGGTTCACCTTTGAACTTGATTGAATATCGGAAACCGCAACGAAGAAAAGATTCTCGAATAGAATTTTGTTCGTGAATTAATTATTTCCAAGACGCTTAGCAAGGATTAATTCATGCAGCCGTTCCAATCAAAACGTCACACAGGACTTGGATCCTTATTATTTAGCCTTTTATTAATTTCAATATTTCGTCAGTTGTACTCGACTTGTATGTGTCATGCGGCCATACAGGGCACTGGTTCGATACGTACATCTTACAGTCGAGATTCCTGAGTTGGTTGTTTTTATATCAATCTGTTAAGCATTTTCTTTTTTAATCATATCACCCCGAGCAAGGCGGTGACGCCACTGATATGCAGGGGGCTACGTAAGAGTGACAAGATTGGAAAAAAGAAAGCCAGAAACCAGATCCTAAACAGGGAACAAGGGATGAGCCTCTTCACCTGTTCAATAGACGTGGGTGGAGTGTGAACCGGGCGACAATTTAGTCTATCTACTCTAATTAAAAAAAAAAAAAGAAAAAAGAGTGAAAAGATTGGAAAAGAGAAAGCCAGAAACCACATCCTAAACAGGGAACAAGGGATGAGCCACTTCACCTGTTCAATAGACGTGGGTGGAGTGTGAACCGGGCGACAATTTAGTCTATCTACTCTAATTAAAAAAAAGAAAAAAAGAGTGAAAAGATTGGAAAAGAAAAGCCAGAAACCACATCCTAAACAGGGAACAAGGGATGAGCCTCTTCACCTGTTCAATAGACGTGGGTGGAGTGTGAACCGGGCGACAATTTAGTCTATCTACTCTAATTAAAAAAAAGAAAAAAAGAGTGAAAAGATTGGAAAAGAAAAGCCAGAAACCACATCCTAAACAGGGGTCAAGGGATGAGCCTCTTCACCTGTTCAATAGACGTGGGTGGAGTGTGAACCGGGCGACAATTTAGTCTATCTACTCTAATTAAAAAAAAGAAAAAAGAGTGAAAAGATTGGAAAAGAAAAGCCAGAAACCACATCCTAAACAGGGATCAAGGGATGAGCCTCTTCACCTGTTCAAAAGACATGAGTGGAGTGTGAACCGGGCGACAGTTTAGTCTATCTACTCCAATTCTTGCTCCAGATCCAGATGTGTGGGTACGTAAATCTGCATTTGGACAGCTGGAGTAAATTTAGGTAAAATCTGCAGCTGACATTTTTTAAATTCATTGTCTATTCAATAATCATAAAACATTCTTTTTAAACTATGCGATTAACTGATGGCATCAGAGTATGTAGATTACAGGTGAGATTTGGTTATGTTTCAATCGCATTTGTTCTTAAGTATCCTGCATTGCGATAATAAAAGGTATGCCGATAAATGTATTATGACTAAAGAATCTGGACGTAAATTTACTGTGGATGATCTTGCAATCAAAGCACTTTTTATACACATTTGTCATATTAAATTGCTTTCTGTTTTAATTAATCTATCATATTTCAAAATAGCAATTATGGCCAGATAATGATTTGAGTGTGTTGTTTTTTAAATGGTACCTTTTGTATTCATATAATCTGTTATTTAAATTTCTTGAAGTTTCTCCTATGTATTCTTTGTGGCAATTACTACAAGTGATAAATTCAAAATTTGTTTCTCCTTTGTTGTTAATTTTCCACACACACACACACACACACACACACACACACACACACACGGTGAATACAGAAGAAAAGAAAAATTGTACAGTCATATAGAGAAATATTCTTCATAATAAAAGCAAATTCACAAGCAAGATTGGTTTGTTGAGGTTCTCTATTTTAGTTTTATAACTAGGGGTGAACATGTTAAAAGATTTTAGTGATGTACTGTATGAGATGTGCGTTGTGGTGAAGTGGATATCGGTTGGAAACGAGAACTCGGGGAACCGAGTTCGAATTCCAATTGAATTATTTTCATTCACAAACACGCAAATGCCCTTAGAGAAGGTATAAATCCAACGCTTCTCTCTCCATATATGGGTTAAATAACAGGACAGATTGGTTGACAACCTGTCTACCGCAGAAAGTAATGGTAACCTACTGCAGGAAAATCTTCTGCTCAGTCACTCTTGTCTCTTTCGACAGGTATGGCACTTAACTGACTGACAGTATGGGAAGAATAAGCTGCTTTATCAATGCAGTGAGGTATTAGGTTTCTTATGTTTTTTCTCCAGTTTGTGATTATTGTAGAGTTGATTTCTGTAAAAGAGATGCTTAATATTATTATTAGCAGGAGTAGTACTATTGTTCAATTATATTCTTTTTTTTTTTTGTCATTTTAGCCAAAGCGCGGCAAGACCGCCACTGCTGCGCAGGGGTTACAGAGAGAATAAACAAAACAACAAAAAACAAAAACAAAAAAAAACAAGAAAAACAAAAAACAAAAACAAAACAAAAGACAAAACAAAAAACAAGATACAGGTTATGTGGAAGAAAAGAGAAGAGTTGGATGAGACTCAAATTTATAGAAGATAGCATTTGACGTTGCATTTAAACTTTTCGAGATTGTAGCTATCAAGGAAGCAAGCAAACGGTAGGGAGTTCCACAAACGGGAAAAAGCAAGAAAAGTAACCGTTAGAGTAGAAGAGATAATTATATTTAACTATTTTGACGGTAAAAGGGTCGGACCTAGATGCAAATCTAGTAGCACTAGTAAATACATGTGGTAAATACATGTGGTAAATACATGTGGTCTGAGAACCAGGGAAAAAAGTTCGTCAGATTTTCATATTCATAGTTTATTTTCATATTCTGTTTTTATATTTTATAATTTCCGAAATTTGTTTATTTATCTTTATTATTTTTAATGTTTATTTTTTATTTTTTTATCATTTAAGTGGTTAGAAAAATTAATGTCGTTTAAAATTTGCTTTATGTTTCTTGGTTATTTACACAATATAGTGCAAGCAGATGATATTACATTTGCTGTATTGGTTAAATCATACACACACATACCACAATCACAGGTACACGTATATATATATTAGATTCAGTCATTCATATATATATATATTAGATTCAGTCATAAGTAATTTGCGTTTTGGGAAATCAAAATCATTCGTGTTCATTTCATAAAAAACTTTAAAAGTTCCGTCAGATTGCTTCTTTCCCAGAACTGCTGAGAGGATGCTTTTTTTTTAGTCAGAGGTCAAGTCAGAGGTCAAGTGATATTTATCTTACTCGTCTTCATAATACTTTCCTACTTCCACTTTCCCCTTCTCCTAAAATCTTAATCTGTAACACTTAACCATGAAATTTACTTGGTCCATGCATTTGGTTAACTTTTTCTTTTTTAATCATATCGACACAAGCGGGGCAGTTTACCGCCACGAGTGTGAAGGGAGTTACATAGGAGAAAAGTTATGAGAAAGAATAACATCTTATAGGGTGTGTCAGAAAGTGGGTAAGAGAAGGATGAGAATCCTGATAAGAGTATAGTGGATGGAAAAAGTAGCATGGGAGAGAGGATGCAAGTTAGTGAGATAGGAGATGACTATTGACTTTACATTTACATTCTTGGAGATTGTAGCTGTCGGGGAAGCAAGTAAATGGAAGAGAATTCCATAGGCGGGAAGTGCGAGAAAAGAAGCTGATGGAGTAGAATTTGCGCTTACAATTTATTAGTTTCACAGTAAAATAGTGGGACCTAGTTGTCAGTCTTGTGATTCGAGTAAATTCATATATAGAGGATACCAGTGACCTACGTTCATCGGAGCAGAAGCCGTGAAAGTATTTGTAGAAGCGATACGAGAAGCCACATTGCGCCGGTGAGAAAGTAACTTTATATGAGCTGCCAAGTCGGGATCGATCACATTAAAGATTTTCCGTTTGATTTTGCTAAGGACCCCTGGGTGGATAGTAGTAGCATACGATCAGATATGGCAGCAGAATTAAATGCACGGGCGGATGTTATATGTTTTCAGACGGGAAAAACTTTCTGGTCATACACAAAGAACTGACCATCTTAGCAGCGGATTTAGCTATGGATTCTATATAGTCATTCTACTTGAGGTCTGTTCTGAGAGTTAACCCGAGGAGGCGCAGTATTTTGCTTTCAGGGAGACTAGACTGATCCATCCTAATGGTGGGTAGGAGCGATTGTCTGTGATGGTTAACTATCAGTTTAAAAAGATATATTGATGACTGCATCCTTATAATTACAAATTATATGTGACTGTTAATTATACATTTTGAGTAAACTGACATAATTTAGGTTTTGCAGTTGCAGTATCTTTATGTCCACGCAAGGCTGCTTACGAAAAAACAAAAAACAAAAAACAAATAACCGAGGTGATAATTTGAAAGTCAGCTTGTTTATTTATTCCTCTCCTGACATTGCATCTACAGTTTGCTACCTTTGTCACTCGCTGAAAAAGTCTTTGACGGGAGAAAAGTTTCTCTAATAAAAAACAAATTCAAGAGTTGTTTTTTTTTTTAATGAAATTCCACGAATGTATATTTAACAGATACTGAAGAGATACTGTTTAGGGGGGCAACAGTATCACATGACATCAAATACATCAGATAATGGAAATGCCACGCGAGAAAGTTTATTCTCCCGCAATATGAACATTATTCTATCAATGATAAAATAACACTTCATTTCAGGGACGGAACGGAACAACTGAAAGAAAAGAATGATGTATATTCCCAGATAGAATTTTATACTGATACGAAATAATATACACAGAGTTACACGTGTCTCTCGTAGAGAACTTATAAAACAAGTAGGACCGCAAGAAATGTCAAAATAGTGAAGAAATATATGGTCCTACAAGTAAAAATCCTCAACGAGAATTTCAACTCCCAGAAAATTCTTCGGTATTTCTGAAGAAGACATCTAGTTTTCGCAACAGAATTTATGGACTTAGAGAAAGTAAAAAATGTTCTAACGTTAGATGTTTACTTAAGTTTTTGAATAATCTATTAGCTATTTTAAAGTATTAATATTTTTTTTATTATACTACAACAAAAAATTCTAAGTTCTATTATAGACGGTATAGAATTCGCTGAACGTGCACATTTTCAAATACGGCTAATACATTGTCCAATGTTGGAGAATTTTTGTCTTTATTTTCAACTGAAATTAAAGCCAAAATACGATGTTTAGAACGGCTCATGTTTAAACATAGTAAACATTCATTGTCTCCAATTGCATATGTATATATATATATATATATATTATACATACACTTTTCACACACACACACACACACACACACATATATATATATATATATATATATATTTCTTAAGAATAAAAATTTATTAAATAGACGTAATGAAATAAGTGTCAAATGCAAACATTTGTAAAATGTTCAACTTAGAATATGAATAATAAAAAAAGAAAAACTTTATATTTATAAACATGCATATACTCAATAATCTGCTTAAGAAAAATATTAATTGATTAGATATTAAAATAAGTTAATTGATATTTAAATCTTTTGTTATAATTAGATAGATATTGGAAAGATTGTATAAGGATATTAGGAAAGTAGATTAGAATAAGAAAGAAAAATGTTATTTATGAATTAAAAGGAAAAATTAGAATTAAATACCTGCTGAATGGAAATAAGAATAGTAGATTTACAAAAAAAGCCCCTTTAAGTTCGACCAAAAATATAAAATGTTTTTTTCTTTCTTTCTTCATCTGTTTCTTTTTTTTTTTTGAGGAGAGGGCAAGATATGAAAAATCTGAAAGAAACATTTTAGCACAAGAATGTATACATCAAAGTTAACAGAATCTAGGGAGGGATAATAAAAATTAAAAATAAAAATAAAATTAGGTTAAATTTAGTTTGACACTTTAAGGATGAAGGAAGAAAGCATGTACACTCCTGATCAAAAATTTAAGACCTCTTAAAAATCTTTAAAAATAATAAAAATAAAAATAAAAATAAAATTAGGTTAAATTTAGTTTTGACACTTTAAGGATGAAGGAAGAAAGCATGTACACTCCTGATCAAAAATTTAAGACCTCTTAAAAATCTTTAAAAATAATAAAAATAAAAATAAAAATAAAATTAGGTTAAATTTAGTTTTGACACTTTAAGGATGAAGGAAGAAAGCATGTACACTCCTGATCAAAAATTTAAGACCTCTTAAAAATCTTTAAAAATAATAAAAATAAAAATAAAAATAAAATTAGGTTAAATTTAGTTTTGACACTTTAAGGATGAAGGAAGAAAGCATGTACACTCCTGATCAAAAATTTAAGACCTCTTAAAAATCTTTAAAAATAATTTTTTTTTTTACAGATAGATATTAAACTCCTACCGCTTAAGGTTACCAATACTACAATCTAAAAGGTTATGGAAACAAAAAGCTACATTCCAAACATATAGTTGTACTATAAGCGTCTGCGAGTGTTCTTAGCTAGGTTTTGTGTCGAAAATCGATAATCGAAAAAATCAGGGTATAGAAGGAGTGGTCCGATTTTAATCAAATTTGATACACGAATATACAAAGACATAAAAAACGATACTCAGAAGTTTCAAGGTTGCAGTTCTTACAATAATGCAGAAGATCGATAATATATTTATATAAAAGGCAAGATGTTTGTGTGTGTGTGTGTGTGTTTATCTGCCTTTATTTGACTTACATCCATTCATTTTTCTATCAGACTAGGGTTTTGCTTTAACTGGAAACAACTATTGTCTTTTTAGTCTTTCGTGCCAACGTCCAAAGAGTCTGAGCTCCAGGACCATGGATTAGTTTTAAAGCTTTCATTACACTCGAGCAACGCCGGGCTATATTGCTAGTTTAATATAAACGAGAACGTAGCAATGCCCTGATGATAAAGAAAGAGCATAATGAATAGTTAAAATCATCCATTGACCTAAGAATACTAGATTTATGATATTACTGATTATTTTACATATACATTTATCCTATTTTTGTAAAATACGGTGGAACCTCGACTTACGAAAGGCTATGCATACAAAATTGTCAGGTTACGAAACGCCTCGTCAGAAAAAAATATTGCCTCTTATAACGAAAGAAATTTTAGAATACGAAAGGCGAAATTTCAAAATACGCGCTGCTATTTACAGCTCCCAGAGTCCACCTCGATGCCTCCTTAAGTGCCTCCTCCTTCCCGATAATGCCCTTGCGAAACCGCCCGGCCTCAAAGATGATATCCTGGAGGAGTTCTCGTTTATTAAGGTGCTGTACCTCCCACCTAAGACCACCTCTATCCTCCAGCCCATGGACCAACAGGTCATTTTGAACTTTAAGAAACTCATTTGTATTATTTATTCTTTACTTTAATCTTTGTTCTTTATTCTTTACATGATGTACAACACTCATTCTTATGTTTATTGTGCAGTCATCTGATTTTTAACATCTATTTGTTATAGGTTTTGATGCATTTTTAATGCGGCTTGGAGAAAGCTGTGGCCCGATGATGTTGCCTCACGAAATTTTATGGGGTTCGAGATGGAGGTGGAGGATGAAGTTGAGCTTGAAGTTGAAGAAATTATTTCGCTGGGAAAGGGCATGTGACTTGAGGTGAATGACGAGGACATCGACGAGTTGATTCAGGAGCACCGCGAGGAGCTTTCGACGGAGACGCTGAAAGACTTGGAGGCGATGCAACAAACGGCATTGCTGGAGGAGTTCAGTAAGGACAAGGGGGAGGCAGCCATTATTCCGACAAACCGAATAAAAGACATTTTAGAAAAATTCCACGAAGTTTCGGAATTTGTCGTGAAGAATCACCCAGAAAAAGTGTTCACTAGTCGTTCACTTGCCTTGCACATTTTCGAAAGATTTTTAAAAGCCGACAAAAGCCAACGTCCTGGGATCGGTTCTTTACAAAACGTCAGGCAAAAAACACTGCTAGGAGTGAACCTGAATCGAAGGAGGCGAAAGGTGACGACGGTAGTAGTTAAAACAACGTTCGCACATACGTTTTCTATCAACCCTTTGCCTCCTCCTCCGTCGTCACTCACCAAGACTTTCGTCTCGTCTCTCACTCACCGTTGTCTTTGCATAGTCGCCCAACACCAAAAGGTAAATGTATTTTTTATTCTGTACTTTAATCTTTGTTCTTTATTCTTTGCATTATGTACAACTCTCATTTATATGTTTATTGGACAATAATCTAATTCTTATATGGATTTGTTACAGGTTTTGATGCATTTTTATAATTTATAAAAAAAATGATGTCCGAATTTTGGGGGGCTTGGAACCGATTAGGGCATTTATAGGGTAAAGGCCTCTCTACTTACGAAATTTTTACGTTACGAAACGACTTCCAGAACGAATTAATTTCGTAAGTAGATGTTCCACTGTATAGTTGAATTCTTTGTGTTGTGTCTTCATTATGGTAGGCGATCATGGGCATCCACGAATTTCTGCCATTTGTATCCTTTAATAATGTTTGTCATTGTTCTATATCATTTAATCGATGTTTTGCCAAACATTTACCCTAGATCGTAAGGTGCTTACTATCTTACATTCATTGTGTCCTATGAGCATCAAAGTTTTAAAGACTTATTTCCTCATTATATGCACTAACATTTTCACCCGTCCCATTCTGATGTAATATAACAATCTGGCCCCACCCGAGGAAGTGATGCAAGCGATGGTGTTTTCCGTCGGTGAAGGGGGCGGCGAAACGACAAGACAGGTGTTTGTGAAATACATCCTGGCAAACAGATCAGGTGTCTCTTAGAATTACGTGAGCGTTGCGTGGGCGAGGCAAAACCGGAAGGAAAGTCCCGGTTCTAGAGGACTATATAAAGACCTCGACACACGGATTCGCTAGTAGCAGAGAACGGCCAGTGAAGCAGCGAGAAACACCACAGGCAGACTGCACTCCCGTCAACCCTCCTGTACAGCTCTCACCCTTCCGTTCTCTATTCCACACGGGTTCATTGTCAGTAATAAAAATATCACCTTGTATTTTTATATATGCGTGTTTGTTGTTTTGTCGTCATACGGCGATATATAACACTGATGCTATGTATAAATTACATTTTTTTCAATTTGTCTAAACTTTTATCGTTGTTCAGGTCTTCAGTTCATGGTATCCATGGCATTCTCCTTTAGACACACTTTTCTGATACTTCAAATCTATTTTAAATTCATTGCCTTATACGACTAACGATATTACATAACCTTTCTTATTTTCTTTGCTTCTAATTACATTTTCCTCTTTCTTAATAATCTGCTGAGCTGTCGGAAGACATTTCTTGTTATTTTAAAGCGACTTTCAATTTTGGTGTCGCATATTCTATTCTCTTTTAAAAGCTTGTTTAATTTTACCACCATCTGCTGGGGTCTGTCTGTATCTGCTTTTTATATCTTCTTTTTGGATCACGGTAGCTCGTTTGGGATTTCACACTTGTATTTGATTCTGGGCTTCTCATTGGCTGATAAATAAAATTCGCGTAGGCTCGCGAAATGGAAATTTAATATTTGATTAATTTGTATTTTTCAACCGGAAGATTTGCGCGGGTCCACCTGCGCACAGACGACTTTTAGTCATTTGCTTTCTTGTCGTTATAGAGCAAACATCCGGTCCCTCGCTTTTGCTCGGTATCACCACATCATCTTCATATCTAATAAAGATGAAGGCCGCTAATTCTGGTTGAACTTCTGATTTCCAGAATGTCCAGTTGAGCGTACTATTTCTATTCTGAAGGCATTATAATCCAATAAATCTCATAGAATTCATTTCGGATTCAGTGACAAAGTAATGCTGTTGTCAAAATCATAACAATTTGCTTAAAATAAAATAAATATTAATTTATTATTGAAAACAAATTTATTAAAATCACAAACCGAAATCTGCTTTGAAGAAAGCGATGAAAAAAAAAATGTGAAATAAAAATGAAATGAAAAACCTTTCGATAAAAGAAAGTGGGATTGTAATGAAAAACAGACACTTAAGTGATAAATAAGAAAAAATAGCTGACAGATGAGTAAAAATAAGACCCTAATAAAAATAACTAAAAAAAATTTGCAAAAAAACATTGTTATGTATTTTCAGATGGCCATGCAAACATCGGCACCAAACTGCAGCAAACGCAGTATTTTGATTTCCCTAAGGGTTGGGTTTAATAATTCATTATTTGCAGACGATATATGATTTTGATATTCTTCAATAAATTATGCTTCCTGAAATTTTGTATCATTAATGAAGAAAAGGGCAAAAATTCATCGATATCGACTTATTTTTTATATTGTTTTCATATTTATTATTATTATTCTTGCAACAGTTTAAATGAATTTGTGTTATGGCTAAAACGTATATTGTGAGAAATGAAAAAAAAATCAAAATTACAAAAAAGACGACACTAATGATGAGAACAACAAAAATTAACATCGTATAAAAATGAAAAAATAAGAGAGAGAGAGAGAGAGAGAGCAAGAGAGAGAGAGAATAATGACTGTTAAAGTAATTGAGAGAGTGGAAATGAGAAAAGGAGAAAAACAGAGTGATCAACTGTGTATTAGAGATTATAAATTAAAAAAACTGAAACAGATGTCGAGCAAGAGAGGCAATAAATGTTAAATAGAGAAAGAGAGAGAGAGAGAATAATGACTGTTAAAGTAATTGATAGAGTAGAAACGAGAGAAATAGAAAATAGATTAAGCAACTGTATATTAGAGAGAGAAACTGGAAAACAGAAAGACAGACCGAGCAAGAGAGATAATAAATGTTAGAGAGAGAAAGAGAGAGAAAGAGGGAGAGAGATAGAGAAAGAGAGAGAGCGAGAACGTGTGTTCGAGGAGTAGAAACAAATTTGAAAAGTGAGAAAAGAAAGTAAGAGCAAATGAGTTATAGAGAGAGAAAAAGAGAGAAAGAGAGCGAGAGAGAAAGAAAGCGGAGAAAAGTAAGTGAAGGACAGTTTCAGAGAGAAACAAATTAGCGGCAGAAAGTGAAAAAGAAAGAAAGGAAAAAACAGAGAATGTACACACGCACGCACATATATATATATATATAAAGGATTTTCGATTATTACTATGGATAATACATATTTAACCGCTTTGATGTTATTATCGCGGCTCGTCAGATTGGGTCTGACGAGCCGCGATAATAACATCAAAGCGGTTAAATATGTATTATCCATAGTAATAATCGAAAATCCTTTATAAATTATATTACTCTGTTAAATTAAATAAATGAATTTAACACTGAGTTCTCTTGAGTTCGTCTCTTTTGGAATTTACCTGGATTACATACCAAGTGTACTATGTTATATATATATATATATATATATATATATATATATATATATATATATATATATGGTGCGATAGAAATACCTCCCACATTAAGTCATTAGCTAGATAAAGACAACTTTGCGAGTAATGTCTCATCTCATCATTTTGTTGGCTTACACTATATATAAATCCAGGTAAAAAGGACCCAAGATTTTACGATTTTCAGTTTCTTGGCATTTACTTTTTTTTTTAATAAAAACTGCTCAATACAAGAAATATTTTAGAGTAAAATATAATCATATAATTATGAATTAAAAGTACATTGCGACACGAAAAGTTCTGTGCTTCGAGATTTCTATCTCATCATCAAGCAATTCACAACCAACATCCAACATTTCTCTGATGACGAGATAGAAACCTCAAAACATAGAAATTTCCGTGTCGCAATGTACTTTTAATTCATAATTATTTGATTATATATATATATATATATATATATTCTGAGGTCTTTTATCTGCTCGAAGAAAGGAATATATTGTTAGCTTATAACCCATTGATAGTTTTGTCTGAGATTCCCATTCTCATACAGATGAGCCCAAAACAAACTTGCTCTGTCACTGCGACAGCCGTTGCGCAAGGGTCAGTATATTCCAACCCCGGCAGGATTGCATTTCATGTCGTCTCTGACTTTCCGCTTATATCTTTTTTTTATTTTATGAGGGACAATAGTCGTAGCCTAGATTTTAGGAGGAAGCGATACGTAGAAGTAGACGTATAAAACCAATAGGCCTAAATCCCATTACCACGTTTCTGGCTTTGTCCAATAAATAAACTAGGTGCAGTGAGGTATCTTGGCATTTCTGCCTCTTGCAGCCGTATTAGTGTCTTCGTGCATTTTTGGTTTTATATCAAAACTTAAACATTAATGCCAGAATTCTGCCTTCCCGAGGTCCAAACCATATACAGTCAGTTGAGGTAATCTTAGTTCTGACGGGTAGATTGATATTCTGGGTCAGCCTATACTTTCTGTGACGGCATTTTTTTTTGTGATCGGGGCTACTGGAAAATTGTAATGCTTAGGGTTAGGCTATCTACTTTATCTGCTTATTAATAGTGCGAAGATTTGATCACGACAAAGAAAATAGGAAATATAATACACATTGATTTTATATTTACTTACCACAGAACTCGTACAGACACAGGATTTTACACATAGTCTGTTTAAGGCGTATATTGGCGAAAAAAGAAATTATCTGATCATCTTGAACAATGTTGTTTCTCCGAAGTCGTCAAGGTTGAGACCCCGGGCCCTCGCTTTACCCATAACTTCGTTGTTGCCCTGCACTACAGGAACATGGTAGCGAAATTGGAAAGATACTACGTACTAGTCTTAGACCGAGGGTCAGGGAGCTATTGTGTGATTCCAGGTTTAAACCAAGTTAAGTCAATCAGAGAGACAAGTCGCAAGTACCAAATAAATAATAGCCAGTTTTTTCATTTTTTTTTATGCTAGCAACGCCACTATGTAATCTGAAAACAAAATGGAAAAGAGAAAAAATACCTAAAAAAAGAATAAAGAAAAATACAAAAGGGATGCATGTCATTTACCGTTAGTGGAATGCCCGGAATTTTTGTTTTTGCTACCACAACGTTTCGGTTCTCTTCGAGTAACCTTCAGGAAATATCGAGGTGATCGCCTTTATTTTACATACGGGGAGAAATATCTCTCTTTCGCTTTTTATGACTCTGTATATGAAGTCTGTATTAATTAAATCAAGGACGGAGTTCACAAGTACTATGACATCAAAGTATATAATCAACGTTTCAGTGCTCTAGTCTCTCTTTTCATAGACTCAAACTCAGTAGAAACATTTTGTATTAGATTAATTTCTGGGAAGCCCGGGACTGTTTAATTAATTTGGCGTCTTTGAAACCTTTTTCTCAATGTAGGCAATAAATCAGTTTGGCAGAAAATGAAGTAATATTACTTATCATAAATATAATCTTTAGCTTAAAGTTGCCTCACCGAGAGGAAAACTGAAAAAAGCAAACATCTTAGCATTTACAATAATCTTAATTCATCCTTCTATAAATTCAATCATAGCATATAGAGAGTATGATTAAACTTTCTAACGAAATTAATCTCTTACCTATGCTTCTACTAGCAGTATAGCCCGGCGTTGCTCGGGTGTAATGAAAACTTTAAAACTAATCTATGATCCTGGAGCTCAGAGTCTTTGGACGTTGGCACGAAAGACTAAAAAGCAATAGTTATTTCCAATTAAAGCGAAACTGTAGACTGAAAGAAAAATGAATGGATGTAAGTCAAATTTTAATTTCCTGGTATCAATATCAAATTTTCTGAACTATTGTAAGAACTGCAATCTTGAAACTTCTGAATATCGTTTTTTATGTCTTTGTCTATGAGTGTATGAAATTTGATTAAAATCGGACCACTCCTTCTATAACCTATTATCGATTTTCGATATTTATCGGGGGGGGGGGGGCTACCTTGACACAAAACATAGCTAAGAACACTCGCAGACGCTTATAGTACAACTGTGTAAATTTTCAAGAAAATCGGTTCAGCCGTTTCGGAGTCTATAGGTAACGGACACACACACACACAGACACATACACACACAGACAAAGTTCCATTTATAAATAAGTTTATATATATATATATATATATATTAATCTCTTACCTGTACTTCTGTAATAAGCGTAAATAAATATTTATGAACGGTTCTTTAAGTCTGCCTAAAGATATTGACAGCGGAAAGCCCACGGTACAAGCAGGAGTTTGCAGGTTTTGTTGTTTACCACTTCGACGATGAGTAAACTGGGAATCAAAATTAGTGATCGTTTGGCCGACAAACGATAAGCACCGAACATGGATTTATTTAGAAATATACAATTATATTTTTATTCTTTTCTTTTCGATGATGGGGTATAGAGTAGAGGATAGTCGGAGAATTAGTATACACGAATACAAGGGCAGTTGACTGCTTGGTTCGTCTTGTCCTTTCAATCCTATCTCCTCCTCATCTTTCCCTTGATGTTTACGTCTTTCGATCTGCCTACCTAATTCTGATCTGTCTCTTATGTAAGCGAGTTTCGTGTTGACTACGTCTTCTCTGTCCGCATATTGTTTATATTCTCGAACTATTATTATAGTTTTAGCCACTGCCTTGAATGGTTTATATTCTCTGACCTTGACTATGATATTTATCAAAACACCCAACACTTATCCAACGCAAAGCTGGCTCTGTATTCTTTATGTTTCAAAACAATATCTATTTATATGTAAATAAATTCTTGAGTTTTATATTTCTCGATTTTAAGACAGCAGTTTTGATTGTCACTCTGTGTTTGCACTCCGATTTTTCAAAACAAAATTTATCTTCATTTAAATTTTTCGAGCTTTCATTGTTCAATATAAAATGCACTTTTGGGTGAAATTACATACAAAGTCAAATAAAATAACAGATTTCTTTGATGCCTACGGCTCTAAGCATAATATACTGGGTGCATAGTGCATATGAGGACAAATCTAGATCTTTTGAAACAAACAAGAATATCTAAGAAATATAAAAACAGCTATATTGTCATAAAACTTGTACTCATCTACTTAAGAGGTTTTATAAAAATGTTTTTCATATATCCACCTTCAGCATCAAAAAGTGATTTGATGTCGAATTGGAAGCCTTTCGTGCATTGTTCTGAAGATGGTTGATTTCTCTGAATCATTGGAATTATGGCGATGTCGATTAAATTCTCACTCAACAACGCTTCTTAGTAGTTCAGAGGATCAAGATCTGGAGTTACATGGTCGTGAAAATTCTCAGGGATCTACGTTTGATTCATTTTTGCTTTAGGGTGAGGTGCAGGGTTTTGCTAAAATACGTATGTTCTTCCATTCTGTATTTTGTCCACGCCGGTCTTAAAACTTTTTTAAGCGCCTCAGTGCAACCAACAACATTAAGTCGAAGGCCTTGTGAAAAGAAATGGGGAGGTATGAAATGTCTCTCTCTCCTTACTTACCTAAGCATCATTAAAGTTGCTTGAACCGTGGTATGCATACGCGTTGGAATACTGGAATCTACTTCGCAAAGAAATCTGTGATTTATTCCGTTCATCATTTCATACTGATCAAAGTTCTTTTCATCCAAGGAAAAAAAAAGAAGGAAAGTTTTTCTGTATTTTATATTTAAGGCACCAATTAGAGTGGTAACAGTAATTTTTTTCATCAATTGTTTATGCATCGTTATTTATCTATCTAGTATGATGTGCGTTATGGTTCAGTGGATATCGACTCGGAACGAGAAATCGGAGAGCCGAGTTCGAAATCCAGTTGAATTCGTTGCAATCAAATACGCGCAAATAACCTTGGGAAAGGTATTAATCCGTCTCTTCCCTCCAGCTATGGGTCAAATAACAGGACATTGGGTTCTATAGCCTTGGTTGGCAACCAGTCTATCGTAGAAAGCAATGGCAACCTACTGTGGGATAATCTTCTGCCCAGTCAGTGATGTCTCTTTCGAGACATGATCGCCCAAGCATGTATCACGTGTGGTACTTGACTGATTGACTATTTATCTAAGAAAATTACTGATATTAATATTGATTAATCGGAAAAGACAGTTCTTCAAAAATATTACACATGGCGATTTTCAAAGAGTACATTGAAGGGTGTACAAGATGTAGGTCATCTAAGGAAGAAGCCAACCGACGACTCGGTCGTAACTGATCAAGTGAGATAAGATTGGTAACAGCCATGATGAGATGTGCGGCCAACGTGTTCAATATGACTTATTTAATAAAGCATAAGGCGACATAAATCGGTTTCTCAATGAATATCGGACTCTTTAATTATCTCATCAATGAACCTTCTAAATAACGTCGGTTACTTAATGAATATTGGACTCCTAACTGATGATCTGATGAATGAACCTTCTAAATAACGTCGGTTACTTAATGAATATTGGACTCCTAACTCATGATCTGATGAATGAACCTTCTAAATAACGTCGGTTACTTAATGAATATTGGACTCCTAACTCATGATCTGATGAATGAACCTTCTAAATAACGTCGGTTACTTAATGAATATTGGACTCCTAACTGATGATCCGATGAATGAACCTTCTAAATAACGTCGGTTACTTAATGAATATTGGACTCCTAACTGATGATCTGATGAAGGAACCTTCTAAATAACGTCGGTTACTTAATGAATATGGGACTCCTAACTGATGATCTGATGAAGGAACCTTCTAAATAACGTCGGTTACTTAATGAATATTGGACTCCTAACTGATGATCTGATGAAGGAACCTTCTAAATAACGTCGGTTACTTAATGAATATTGGACTCCTAACTCATGATCTGATGAATAAACCTTCTAAATAACGTCGGTTACGTAATGAATATTGGACTCCTAACTGATGATCTGATGAATGAACCTTCTAAATAACGTCGGTTACTTAATGAATATTGGACTCCTAACTGATGATCTGATGAAGGAACCTTCTAAATAACGTCGGTTACTTAATGAATATTGGACTCCTAACTCATGATCTGATGAATGAACCTTCTAAATAACGTCGGTTACTTAATGAATATTGGACTCCTAACTCATGATCTGATGAATGAACCTTCTAAATAACGTCGGTTACTTAATGAATATTGGACTCCTAACTCATGATCTGATGAATAAACCTTCTAAATAACGTCGGTTACGTAATGAATATTGGACTCCTAACTCATGATCTGATGAAGGAACCTTCTAAATAACGTCGGTTACTTAATGAATATTGGACTCCTAACTGATGATCTGATGAAGGAACCTTCTAAATAACGTCGGTTACTTAATGAATATTGGACTCCTAACTCATGATCTGATGAAGGAACCTTCTAAATAACGTCGGTTACTTAATGAATATTGGACTCCTAACTGATGATCTGATGAATGAACCTTCTAAATAACGTCGGTTACTTAATGAATATTGGACTCCTAACTCATGATCTGATGAAGGAACCTTCTAAATAACGTCGGTTACTTAATGAATATTGGACTCCTAACTGATGATCTGATGAAGGAACCTTCTAAATAACGTCGGTTACTTAATGAATATTGGACTCCTAACTCATGATCTGATGAAGGAACCTTCTAAATAACGTCGGTTACTTTATGAATATTGGACTCCTAACTCATGATCTGATGAATGAACCTTCTAAATAACGTCGGTTACTTAATGAATATTGGACTCCTAACTCATGATCTGATGAATAAACCTTCTAAATAACGTCGGTTACGTAATGAATATTGGACTCCTAACTGATGATCTGATGAATGAACCTTCTAAATAACGTCGGTTACTTAATGAATATTGGACTCCTAACTGATGATCTGATGAATGAACCTTCTAAATAACGTCGGTTACTTAATGAATATTGGACTCCTAACTCATGATCTGATGAAGGAACCTTCTAAATAACGTCGGTTACTTAATGAATATGGGACTCCTAACTCATGATCTGATGAAGGAACCTTCTAAATAACGTCGGTTACTTAATGAATATTGGACTCCTAACTGATGATCTGATGAAGGAACCTTCTAAATAACGTCGGTTACTTAATGAATATTGGACTCCTAACTCATGATCTGATGAATAAACCTTCTAAATAACGTCGGTTACGTAATGAATATTGGACTCCTAACTCATGATCTGATGAATGAACCTTCTAAATAATGTCGTTTACTTAATGAATATTGGACTCCTAACTCATGATCTGATGAATGAACCTTCTAAATAACGTCGGTTACTTAATGAATATTGGACTCCTAACTCATGATCTGATGAAGGAACCTTCTGAATACCATACTGGGCCGTCCTATCGAGATAAATTAAACCAACTGTAAAGTAATTCAATTCACAGTTTCTTTTTCTTTTTTAATTCAAGATCCAAACATCAATGTGATGACCAACAAAAGTTAAATCAAGAATATTGTCGTCAATAGGCTGGGACAAATGAAAAAATCTGTTGTTATTCCCGTCTACCTAAATTTTTGTAATGGTTTTAAATAGGTAGAGGGCGTAAGTTCATTGTATCATTTTATTTTTGTGCTTTTTTCCATTGCTTAGTTGCCCAGTGACTCACCAATTCCTTTTAGGTGGTAGGTATTTCATCTCTAAAGTTAAAGAGATAAGAGAACTGACAGGACAAAAAACCTGTTCCTCAACAGGATGCATAAAATCCAAGGAAGGGACAATCATAGTAGAGAAAGAGGAAATACTCCAGTGATGGGAAGAATACATAAAGGATCTCTTTTGCGACAAGAGAGAACAACCGAGAATACACAAGGAGATGGATGGACCGGAAATACTAAAATCCGAAGTGGAAGCTGCAATGGCCAAAATGAACAGAAACAAAGCACCTGGCCCAGATGGCATAGTGATAGAGCTGCTGACAGCCTTAGAAGAATATGGCATAGAAAAGATTACCGACATAATAAACGAAATTTATAGCAGCGGAATAATACCAGACGACCTATGCAAGTCGATATTTATAGCACTGCCGAAGAAACCAGGTGCAAACGAGTGTGAACTACACAGAACTATCAGCTTAATGAGTCACATTACAAAACTGATTGTCAGAATCCTGATGAATAGAGTGAGAAGCAGAATCAGGCCAGAGATAGGGCAGGAACAGTGCGGGTTCGTCAAAGACACTGGAACAAGGAACGCCATATTCATGATTAGGATGCTCTCTGAAAGGGCATTACAAATGAAGAAAGACTTGTACCTATGCTTCATTGATTACGCGAAAGCATTCGACAAAATACGACACAAAGAATTGATGGAAATGATAGGAAACCTCGACATTTTCGGCAAAGATATAAGAATAATCAAGAATCTCTACTGGCAGCAAACGGCCTGCATACGGACAGGTAACGACCTCAGTAGATACACAAAGATAGAAAAAGGCGTAAGACAAGGATGTGTCTTTTCACCAGATTTGTTCAACCTATACAGCGAGAATATTTTGAGTACCCTAGATGACACACCAGGATTTATTATTGGAGGCCACAACCTGAACAACATAAGATACGCGGACGATACAGTACTGATTGCGGACACGGAAAGGAAACTGCAAGATCTCATACAGAAAGTAGCAGTGGAGAGTGACAAGAAGGGACTACAAATAAACTTTAAGAAAACTGAGTGCATGGTCATCAGCAAAAGATACAACCCAAAATGCCAAATACAGGTGGGAGATAACAGAATCAAACAAGTCCAAGAATTTAAGTACCTAGGAAGTGTTCTAACAGGAGATGGAAAGTGCGACACGGACATCCGAAGGCGAATTGGCATGGCAAAGGACGCGTTCCAGAAGATGAACAAAATACTAACACACAGGAAAATCTCAATAGAAACGAAGAAAAGAGTGCTAGACTGCTACGTGATGTCAGTTCTTCAGTACGGCTGTGAATGCTGGACAATATCATCGAAAATAAGGAAAAAACTGGAAGCGGCCAAAATGTGGTTCTACAGAAGGATGCTACGGATATCGTGAACTGAGCATACAAGCAACGACGAAGTGTTAGAAAGAATGGCAACAAAAAGGAAATTGATGCTGAGCATCAGGAAGAGACAACTGAAGTTCCTGGGACATGCAATGAGGAAGGAGAGCCTGGAGAACCTGATACTGACTGGTCAGATAGAAGGAAGGAGAGACAGAGGAAGGCAGCGGATAACATATCTGCAGGGTCTGATCAGGTGGATGACGGAACGGGGGTTGCCAGGACCAACAGGAGCAAACATACTAAGAGCCACAAGGGATAGGGAGACGTGGAGATCCATGATCGCCTACGTCCTGAAAGGACAGGGCACATAGAAGAAGAAGAAATGCTTTTCGACTGTCATTTCGTATTTGTAATTGTGTTTGAATGGGTTCGTGATTTAAGTGTGTCTGTGTCAGTGACTGATTTACTGAATAAATGAAATCTTTATTTCTTTCTGTTTTTTAACAGTTACTTCTGCCACAGTTAAGATTGTGAGGAGAAGGGTTCGAATAGTATGTGAAGCTTTATTTGGTTCTGTAAATATATTATACGAGTAAATCTGTGCCGTCAAAAATGACAGCAAAATATTTATATCCATATGCCGTCTAAAGTAAGGGCAACATATACAATGATGTACCTACTGCTGAGTATCTTATCTTTGACATAAGAAAAAAAACAAAATAATCCAAATTCTTGCGCATTACAGGAGGGAAATATTACACACACACATACACACACATATATATATATAAATATATATATGTACACACACAATAGTCTTAATTATAATAGAGATTATATATATATATATATATATTGTATTGCAAAAAATAAAATAAAATAATAGCCACTGTTAAAGAACAAACATACGGAAAAAGTTTTCATAACTGGTAGTAAAGTTTAATAGCTGGTAGTAAAGAAAATTAACTGAGCCAACGCCGCTTCGTCATTGTCTCTCTCTTTCTCTCTCTGCCTGAGCATGACAGGAGAGAAACATATATATATATATACTTTTCTTGGTCTCAATTCGACAAAAATGTAAATATGGGTCTAGTTTGGAATTCTTAAATTGCAGCATTATGGAGCCGATAGAAAACTTGTGAAGCTTGAATGAGGTTTTTTGGTGTATGTGTGTGTGTGTGTGTATGTGTGTGTGTGTGTGAGAGAGAGAGAGAGAGAGAGAGGGAGGGAGCGAGCGAGAGAGAGCGAGAGCGAGAGAGAGGAGAGAGAGAGTATTCGAGTGGATAGACCAGTGATTGCCCCTAGCTAAATCAGCCATAGGTCACAGACGACCAAAAGTTTATTTACCACATCGAAGCAAGAGAAATGTGATTCTACAGAAGGATGCTGAGGATACCATGGACTGTTCATTTGAGCAATGTCGAGGTTTTGAAGAGAATGAAAACTTGGGGGATCGGCTACTTAGAGGGGAGATAGATGGAAAGAGAGACAGGGAAAAACAGCGAGTAATATACTTGATGAGCTTAAGCAAATGGATGGCAGAACAGGATTTGAGAGAAATGACAAGGCAAATAATATTATAAGCTACAAGAGACATGAAGATGTGTAGAACCATGATCGCCTACGTCCTGAAGAGACACAGGAAATAAAAGAAGACACATTTTTACATTATGTTGTAATAAATATCAGGGCTTTTAGTAACTTGTGGAAAACAGCTATATATATAGCACCAAAATATTGAACTATTTGCCTAGTGTTCATTTGGATTATAAAGTTTGTTGGTTTCAATATACACTAGGAATGAAGATTTATGGCTGTAAAATACAACAAATGTGGCACAAGGACGAAGGGGGAGGGGGTTAAGGCTGGTTAACATTAACTATCCAAGACCTAGCTAATCAGATCCATGACTCATCGATCCATTACAATTTGCTCTTTCACCACAAAAGGTCACCAATCAACATTTAATCCTACATATACCAAATATTCACAGGGAATCTATGAAATTCCCTATGACATTATATGAAAATTTCATTTATACAAAAAATCTAGTAGGAATGACTGCAAAACACTTCCCCCTCCTTCAACTTAAAGGCAAAAGCACCCAAATGCTTGCTGGGATTTCCTCCTAGCCAATAAAACAGGCAAGTTCTTGGTTTTATTTGACTCAGTCCCGGTCTGTCTTGTCTTGAAGTCAAAACCTCTACGCTCGCTTGTCCGAAATGGCTTTTCTATGTCACTCTCAATTCTTAGCTTGTGAACTTTTTTCCTTATAACTTTTAAGTTTCCTTGCATATACTGTTTGCTTGTTTTATATTATATTCGTCATGTAATTTTTCTTGTTATTACTTATTGCAAACTTTGTCAGTTCCGTTTGGTAGAAGATTCTGTTATTTCTTTTACATTTAGCTATGGTCACTCACTCTACAACGTTAATTAATATATAGGTCTGAAGGTAGGGCAGTCGTTTTTCACAGGGAAACTCTTTTGATTGTCATTTCTCGTTCAAACTCAACTCTTTTGCTCAGTACCTCTCAATCGATGGAGTTTGATTCGTCTGCTCACCATGGTAATAAATAAAATGATCAACTTAACTCGGTGAGCTGTGATCAAACATTGCGTTTCAATGCCTCGCTTCAAAACAGCATTAATCCCGTTCAGAGCCATTTGTTTTGTTTTGTTTCGTTTTTTTTTTGTTTTTTTTTGTTTAGATTTTTCTCCTTTGAATCAGAGCTGAGACAGTCGACGGTAAAAACAGCAAACAGTTCATTATAAAGACATTACTCTTGTAAAGTTTCGTTAAATTCTATAAGATCTTTTGGGCCGGATAGCAGTGGAAGGGCTGGGTTGGTAATTGTTTCATGCCGTTTTGGTGATAAAAGCATTTTTCAAATTTCTCTACTGGTTTATTATGGAGATTGTGGTTGGACCGAAAAAGGAAATCTTGTCGAGTGTCAGGCAGCAGCTGTCTTCCGATTGTTGCTGATTGGCTGTCAGTGAACAATTATGTCAAATGTTTATACTAACAATGTTGTGTTAGAGTAAATCTTTAATTGCGATTAGCTCCATAAATAAATTCACATTTAAAATAAATTATAAGGCACTTTATTTACTATCTAATCTAAACTTATTTATAGATGGAATTTGTCTGTGTGTGTGTGTGTGTGTCCGCTACCTATAGACTCCAAAACGGCTGAACCGATTTTCTTTAAAATTTACACAAATATACTATAAGAGTCTGGGCGTGTTCTTAGCTAGGTTTTGTGTCGAGGTACCTCCGATAAATATCGAAAAACGATAATCGAAAAAATCGGGTTATAGAAGGAGTGTTCCGATTTTAATCAAATTTGATACACTCATAGACAAAGACATAAGAAACGATATTCAGAAGTTTCAAGGTTGCAGTTCTTACAATAGTGCAGAAATCAATAATATATATATATATAAAAGGTAAGATGTTTGTGTGTTTATCTGCCTGTATGTCTGTATTTTTTCAGCCCTTTTATTTTAGATTTTGCTTCGGGTTTGGCTCTAAGTAGGTATAATTGTAATTTTTAGTCTCAGCCATGATACCATTTACTCAGAGAACTTATTTAGCCTTCAAAATATCGATACCAGGAAATCAAAATTTGATTTAAATTCATTCATTTTTCTTTACGTCTACGGTTTCGCTTTAATTGGAAACAACTATTGCTTTTTAGTTTTTCGTGACAACGTCCAAAGAGTCTGAGGTCCAGAACCATGGATTAGTTTTAAAGCTGTCATTACACCCGGGCAACTCCGGGCTATACTGCTAGTGTTAGTATATAACAACGTTACCAATTAGTTACTGTTGCAAATCATTTAGTCAGTAAACTTTCCCCAACTGTGGTTAAATATAAAACAGTCATATACGTAGTTTTATAAAACATTTTTTGCATGTAAAAATGTAATCGTCTTTAAGTTGGCATTTTTATCATTCTAAACAGTAAAATTAATGTTCAGTTAGTCAGTCAGTCAGTCAGTCAGTCAGTCAGTCAAGGGCTTGGATGATCATGTCTCTTTCTATTCATGGCTGACTAGGCAGAAGATATTCTCATAGCAGATTACCGTTTCTTTCTAAGGTAGACTGGGTGCCAACCAAGGCGATAGAACACAGTCTACCCTGTTATCCAAGCCACAGTTAGGGAGAATAGTGATAGATTAATACATTTATCAAATGTATTTAGGCCATATCTAATTGTATTAAACTCGACTGGAATTCGAACTCGGCTCTCCAATTTCTTATTTTGAGCTACATCCAATGTTCAGTCAGTTAAGTGCCAGACATGATACACGCTTGGGCGATCATGTCTCGAAAGAGACATGTCTTACTGGGCAGAAGATTATCCCGCAATAGTTTGACATTGCTTTCTGCGGTAGACTGGTTGCCGACCAAGGCTATAGGACCCAATCTGTCCTGTTATTTAACCCATAACTGGAAGGAAGATACGGATTAATACTTTTCCCAAGGTTATTTGCGCGTAAGTGAATGCACTGAATTCACCTGGAATTCGACTTACATCCATTTATTTTTCTTTCAGTCTACGGTTTCGTTTTAACTGGAAACAACTATTGCTTTTTAGTCTTTCGTGCCAACGTCCAAAGAGTCTGAGCTCCAGGAACATGGATTAGTTTTAAAGCTTTCATTACACCCGAGCAACACCGGGCTATACTGCTAGTACAATATAACTAAGTATACCACAATTTTTTAATTCTAATTCTGACCTAAACATTCTATCCCCTTTACTATATAGTAGCAAAAAAAAAACAAAAAAACTTTATTGTTCAATAATAAAAGAAATCTAAAATCCAACATCCTGTTAAAAATTATTGTCTACCCATTTAAAAGACCTAAGTTCCCACTATATTTCTTATCCAGACAAAATTAAAAAATGACATGTCTACATCGAAGCCATCTTGCCCACATTCACAATCCAAATATTAAATCTCCATGGTTACATAATTCTCAATTATGATTGAACAATTTTGACACACTTAAATGCATTTCCTCCAAGTACCACTCCCTAATTTTCTAAATAACCATGAATTCATCCTATATTTTCAAAAATAAATCATTTTCACCATTTATTTCAACATATCACCTGAAGAGGTACAGTTCTGTTCCGAAACATGAACATTTTTTGTAGTGGTATTATGCTTTTATAATATAACATTTTTTGTCGTGGTATTATGCTTTTGTAATAACAAAATTACAATATATATATATATATATATATATATATATATTTCTTTTTGACATGTCAGATTGAGTAGATTGCAAACAGTGTGTCTGCTTATTTTTAATAAAATCCGTTCATACACACTGATAATCTTTTGCGTATTATAATCGAAAGATGCCAAAAATGAGCTGTAACGCTGACAGATGTTCTTATAATTCATTTCTCAAGGAAAAATTTGGAGCAGAAAAAAATTTACAGTAGTTTTTAGTCATACAGTTTTGCGGTTATTTTTTGTGATCATAAATCACACCCCTGAAGATTATCTCGGAAAGAGATCAAAAGTACTTGACTACCTTGAGAAATGAATGATTATAACATCTGTCAAAGTTACAGCTCATTTCTGAGATCTTTCAATTATAATACGCGAAATATTATTCGTGAGAATGAACGGATTTTTATTAAAAATAAGCAGATACACTGTTTGCAAACTATTTAATCTGACATGTCTAAAAGGAAATTTGTTGCCTAAACACACACACACACACACACACATATATTTTTTTTCTAAACATATACTGTTAAATATAAGAGACAATCAATGTCTATTATGTTTAATCATGAGCCGTTCTAAACGTCGTATTTTGGCTTTAATTTCAATTGATAATAAAGACAAAAATTCTCCAAAATTTGGATATGTTTTTATTAATTTGGTTCTAAGCTTTTGGCTCACATGATCCATCTTCAGAGAGGTTATTAAAACGGTAATACAATAATCATAATAATAATAATAATAATAATAATAATAATAATAATTAATAATAATTAATAACATTCCTGGATTTTAAAGACTTTAAATATATACAAGATATCGCCCGTCATCATCAATTTCATCAAACAGTGCATGTCTATATGGAAAACAACCCTTTACCTCAATCATATAAATGGAACCTATAAGTCTGATGAAATAAACATCAAAAGAGGTATATTTCAAGGTGATTCTTTATCTCCCTTACTATTCTGCATATCATTAATAGCACTAACCAGTCAACTTAATAAGACAAAATGTGGTTATAAAATAGGCCAAAAGAAAATAAGCCATCTATTTTACATGGATGACTTAAAGTTATATGCTAAGAATGATAATGAGCTGGAAGGTCTTCTGCAAACTGTAAAATGCTTCAGCGAAGACATTGGAATGAAATTTAATTTGAATAAATGTGCTAAAGCTACAGTTTTACGTGGATCAATACAAGAAACATCCTCAATTAGCCTAGACCCTGCTGTAACAATAAAAGAATTGAAACCAGAAGAAGCTTATAAATACCTAGGTGTAAACGAGAGCGAAAACATTCACCATAAAAAAATGAAATAAATAGTGCGTAAAGAGTACTATAGAAGGCTACGAATGATATTAAAAACTGAATTAAATTCACAGAACAGAGTTATGGCCATTAATAGCCTTGCAATCCCAGTTGTCCAATATAGCTTTAACATCTTAAACTGGACTCTAAACGACATCAGGCGAATGGATGCTAAAACAAGAAAGCTTCTTTCTAAGCATAAGATGCATCATCCAAAGGCTGATGTAGACCGTCTATACATACCCCGTAAAGAAGGTGGAAGAGGTCTTATTCTGCTGGAATTGTCATACAAGACAACAACTATTGGCTTACTAACATACATAGAAACAACAAAGGATTGGATGATACAATTAGTAAGGCAACATGAAGAAAGAAAGAAAAAATATTCAATAATAAAAGAAGGCAATAAATACAAACAAGATTTACAGTTAGTAGATTCTGTAGAAAAGCAAAACAGAAGCCAAGAACCAACTATTGCGGCAAAAAATATGAAAATGAAAGCTAAAGATAAAGCTCTTGAACAGATGAAACAGCGCTGGCAAGACAAACCTCTGCATGGCCAATATCCAGTACGTGCCAATAAATCCAATGTTGACAAAGTTAATACTCATCGATGGTTACGTGCATCTGGATTAAAGTCTGAAACTGAAGGCTTTATTCTTGCAGAACAAGACCAAAGTCTTTTCACTAGAAACTTTCAGGCAAATATTATGCATAATAATATGGATCCAAAATGCAGGTTTTGTGATAAACACCAAGAAACAATAGACCACCTAATCTCAGGCTGTTCTGTGCTTGCCCCAAATGAATATAAAAATCGCCACGATAGAGTTGGGCAATATTTACATTGGGCAATGTGCAAACATTATGGAAAAGCTGTAAACAAACACTGGTATGAACATCACCCAGCACCGGTTACAGAAATAGAAGATGTAACCATTCTATGGGATTACGCCATCTACACAGACAGAAAAATTGAAGCAAACAGGCCAGACATTATTGTTAAAAACCAGAAGGAGAAAACTTGTCTATTAATTGATATGGCTTGTCCAGCGGATTGTAACATAGCAATCAAGGAATTTGAAAAACTGTCAAAATATAAAGACCTGGAAATTGAAATAAAAGAAATGTGGAAATTGAAAACAAAAGTTGTGCCAGTGATATTAGGTGCACTTGGAATGATAAAAAATGGAACAAAACAACACATTGAAAGAATCCCTGGAAACCCCAGCTTAAGAGATATACAAAAAATTGTCTTATTAAGTACAGCCCACACACTAAGGAAAACTTTATCTATGTAATGCTGGGGATGATAGGGAAGATAGAAAAACATGAAATGGAGCCATAACAACACGCCACTACCTGCCTTAGGTCTCCCCGCAGACTTGGTTGGTAGTGAGACCAAAGCAGAAATCGAAATATGATAAAAAATGACATAATAATAATCTCTCTGAAGATGGTCATGTGAGCCGAAAACTTAGAACAAAATTAATAAAAAATTATCCAAATGTTTGAGAATTTTTGTCTTTATTTTCAACTGAAATTAAAGCCAAAATACGACGTTTAGAACGGCTCGTGATTAAACATAATAGACATTCATTTTCTCTTATATTTAACAGTATATGTTTAGAAAATTATATGCTGCCTCGATATACTAAATATATATATATATATATATATATGCATTATACTTACCCCTACACCATAGTAGTAGCAGTTCCCAGACCAATCCCCTCATGCCACTATACTCTCAATTGACTAAAAACCCACTACCATCATTCCTTCTCGGCCTGCAGCCATGTGCGACGCAAAAAATGGACCTGTTTAATTTCTCTGTATAACTCCACTCTGTTAATAATTTAAATGTTCTATGTTCACTGAATATTAAATGTTTATCCTTTGATAATGGCTTATGTCAGCCGAAAGCTCAGACCTGATTAAAAAAATCAACAATTATTGCGATTTATTGTCGTCCTTCCATGCCAACACTATCAAGCTAATCAGATCATGCGAAAGGATCTTACACAAAATATACAGTCAGCACTTTCTATATTATTCAATGAAACCTGTATATATATATATATATATATATATAGGTGATAAAAAGATTGTCGTTGTGTTCAATAACCAGCAGCGACGGTCTGGTTCATGCTTTTTTTTTTAATCATATCACCCCGAGCAAGGCGGTAACGCCACTGATGTGCAAGGGGCTACGTGAGAGTGAAAAGATTTGGAAAAGAGAAAGCCGGAAACCACATCCTAAACAGGGAACAAGGGATGAGCCTCTACACCTGTACAATAGACGTGGGTGGAGTGTGAACCGGGCGATAGTTTAGTCTATCTACTCCAATTGAAAAAAAATGAAAAATAAAAATAAAAAAAGAAAAAGATAAGTGAAAAAATTGGAAAAGAGAAAGCCAGAAACCACATCCTGAACAGGGAGCAAGGGATGAGCCTCTACACCTGTACAATAGACATGGGTGAAGTGTGAACCGGGCGACAGTTTAGTCTATCTACTCCAATTAGTTTAAATTCAGTGCTTAAAAGGCAGGGAACAGTTTTATCTTTACATGCCTTCTATCCCTGATATTGACCCCTTAACCCATAAACTTAAATTAACTTAAAACTATATTTTTTATCGTATATATATATATATATATATATATATATTGATTGTTTAAAACTTAGTTTTTGGTCATAATAGGGTTAGATCTGTTCACATTTGTATTAAAACATGTTCTCTACAAGTATATTGTAGAACTTTTGGATATTTTTCATTTTTTAAACGAGTTATTTCGCTACTTTGGTTTCCACCAAGAGTGATTTTTTCAGGTGATTTTTAATAACTCTTAAAAATCGCCTGAAGAAACCACTCATGGTGGGAACCGAGGTATCGAAATAACTCGTTTAAAAATTAAATATATATATATATAGTCGCTGACTGACGCCAAATCGGTCGGCTTTCGAGCCTGGGTTGTGTAGCAATCGGTGGCTGATCGTACTGATGAGCTGTGATGCAGCGAAACAGATCTGTCTGCGGATCGGTCGGCTTTCGAGCCTGGGTTGTGTAGCAATCGGTGTCTGACCGTACTGATGAGCTGTGATGCAGCGAAACAGATCTGTCTGCGGATGACAATATATATATATATATATATATATATATATAATTATATGGTTATGTCAATTTTTCATTGCTACATGGAAATTTCTATGTTTCGAGATTAATTCTCATCATCAGGCAATGCTGGTGTGGTTGTGCAGACGATTTACATTTAAATGACAAATACTTTCGGTTTACTGTGAATGCATGTGAGTGTGTGTGTGTGTGTGTGTGTGTGTGTGTGTGTGTGTGTGTGTGTGTTCGGCTAATCAGAATGGAGATTCACTTTGGGGTTTGACCTCGAAGAATTTACGTGCTAACCAACTTTTTCCTCCTCTTTTTTTCTTTTTCCTTGACCCTATTCCTCTCTTGTCTGCTTTCCTTCGAGTAAACCCCGAACTGCTATTTCTTCGCTACATCTACCAACTTGCTGTAAAGTTTATTATCCTGATACAAAGGTGGGTGGGAATTATTAAAAAAAAAAGGACAACTAACTTATTCCATCTTTGGCTTTATTTTTATTTTCATTTTTATTTTTAATTCGTCGGTGAGCATGTTATTTAATTTAGGTTTTATCCATTTTCTAATGTGAATAATTTACAATGTCTACATATGATATTAATTTCGTTACGTTTATTTAATAATTTTTTATTTTTAAGGGATCTAATAATAAATAGTTTTTCATATAAGCATAATGAACATGGTTCATTTAAGGACTTACATGTTTTAGCTTCTTTTAGAATTTTCCATTTTCTTTTAGGTGTCTTTTTTGTTTCCTTTAGGTACCAATGATATCTCTATAGGGATGTTCTATTTCTGTATTTGCTATTATTAAATGAAGAGGTATGCTGGTAAATTCTCTGCTTTAGAGTGTTTTTAGTGCTCCCTATATAGACTTTTATATTGTTTGGGTTTTCCCTCGTTCATATTTTGCATTGATATATTATCGATTTCGTCAAACACCTATTTTCTAGCGGACAGTTTATGGGGTTTTTACAATTACATTTTTTTTCGTCTAAATTGTTATTTTCTGTTGTCTGGTTATTTTTACTGGTTTTGTTGAATTTTTAAAAAATATTATTATTGTGGTTTTTTATAATTTTTTCTAGATTATTCATACAGCTGAAACTTAATTTTATAGTGTTTCTATTAAAGATCTTACTAAGTGGATTTTTCTCCGTGAAGTGTTTCCTAATTAGCTCGAGGAATTTTCTTCCCAACCTACCATTAGTCATCTGGTTGTAAGGGGGTGTGTACCAGATGATTTTCCTATTCCTATTTTTTTTCGAGGGTTGCTTTACTTGTTTACATATTTAATATTTAGATTTATGTATCCACTATTTTTCAATGCAGTTTTATAAACATCGCTATGCTTATTGAACACTTCCTCATTAGCCGAGTTCCTACTAATTCTGTATTCTATTGATGAGGGTATATGCTTGATGATAGACGGAGGGTGGTTAGATTTTGGGTGGATGTATAAAGGGTTTGTGTTTGGTTTTTTGTATGGTTGGTGTATATTTTTCTCTAGATCGAAAATTACCTCGAGGAAATCTACTTATTTTTATCTTAGCTTTAACTGTTAATTATTTTTTTTAATAATTCCCCCGCTTTGTATCAGGATAATAAACTTTACAGCAAATTGATAGATGTAGCGAAAAAATAGCAAACCCCTAAGTGAATCTCCATTCTGATTAGCCGAACACACACACACACACTCACAAAAACACCCACATACATTCAGAGTAAACCGAAAGTATTTGTCATTTGAATGTAAATCGTCTGCACAACCACACCAGCATTGCCTGATGATGAGAATTAATCTCGAAACATAGAAATTTCCATGTAGCAATGAAAAATTGACATAACCATATAATTATATTATATTATATTAAGTTCTATAATACTCATATAATACTTGATATTAAGCTCTATAATACTCATATAATACTTGAGCACTGTTTATAATAAAATAAATACCAGAGAACTTAAAATATAAAAAAAACCTTGAGTCCTCTTCACTTGGATATATATATATATATATATATATATATATATATATATATATATACATATATGAACCATTCGCATACAAGTCCAGAAAGAGATAGACTAGAGAAAATGTATAGGGCGAAAGAGAGAAGGAAGAAAATTTAATGAAAAAATGTATACCTAATGTATACGAATGGAATGATATACACAAGGAATATAGAGAGAGGTGAAAGAGATGTATAGGTAAAAAGGAAACAATGGACTCCTTATGCGAAAGCTGAAAACACTATATATTTTATTGTATATATATATATATATATATATATATATATATAAGAAAAACTGTGCGCCTAATTGCATCTAAGTGTTTGCAGAAGTGCATAATGAAAGGGAAATGTGTGAAAGAAAGAGACAGAGAGAATGAAGACGATGCAGTAACCAATAAAGAACTATTACGCCCTTTTCTAGACTCATTATTTTCAACCGGTGCTTGCCAATTTAGCAAATACACGTGGTGCTGTCGTGTTTGCCTATCGCTACAAATATGACATTTTCGCTGAACTTAACGTCATCGAAAAAATACATCCTGCGAATTAAGAAAACTTTTCTTCTCTGCAAGCAGGAAATTGGCTAATTTCGTTCCTAGCAGCGTGTCTACAGAAAGGGACTGCGTAATCAGTTCAGAGATTTTTTTTTAAACACAAAATCTAAGTAGTGTAGAATGATCAGGCGAGCGTGACTTTTTTCTCCATACGTAAATAGAAATATCTATCTATCTATCTATCTATCTATCTATCTATCTATCTATCTATCTATCTATCTATCTGAGCCTATTTATATCTATCTGTACAGAAAATCTTCTTGCATTCATGTTTTATTAAAAATGACGTACAAGGAAGATTTCTATTCGATTTTCATTTTCTTACAATTTTCTTTTTTATATTGAAGGCTATGTTTGTGGCGAAAATTGTAAATAATTTTTATTTTCCTGAGTGCTGTCGGCGAATACATGAGTCATTTTGAAGGTGATGTTAATTTTTGTGGCAACATAATTTATTTTTTGTTTACGATTCAGCACTGTGCAAATATAGTAATATTTTTCCTTAATGTAATATTTGTCTACGTTCAAAACACAACCAAGATGCCAAAAGCCATACGAACAATTTATCCCCACACTTCAAATTCCAAAAAGAACAAAAAACAAAACAAAAAAACCAAAAAAACAAACAAACAAACAAAAAACAAACTGTCATCTGTTTTCCAACTTGTAAGAAAAACCATTTTGATGGAAACCAGTAACGTAGTGATGATGACGTCATATCTACTTCTATTGATATTTGAGCAACAAGATGAAAGGCATATAAAGAAGGATCGGTCTAGATAGAAGGAAAGAGGGAAATTAAAACATAGACGTCTAATGTGAACCGTTATGTATATATATATATATATATATATATACTTAATGTATATTTGGGCAACAATCTTTCATTTAAACATGTTTCGTTAATAACAACCGACATGGGGAGCTTTGAAAATTTCTGATTTAATTTTTCTGCATTCATATATATATACTATTATATTTAATATAATACTAATATATAATATTTATATAATAACATCTACATATAACATAATAAGATATATATATATATATATATATATATATATATATATATCAGTTAAGTGCCATACGTGATACACGCTTGGGCGATCATGTCTCGAAAGAGACATGACTGACTGGGCAGAAGATTATCCCGCAGTAGGTTGCCATTGCTTTCTGCGGTAGAATGGTTGCCGACCAAAGCTATAGAACCCAATCTGTCCTATTATTTAACCCATAACTGGAGGGAAGAGACGGATTAATACCTTTCCCAAGGGTATTTGCGCGTAAGTGAATGCAATGAATTCGAACTAGAATTCGAACTCGGTTCCCCGATTTCTCGTTCCTAGCCGTTATCCACTGCGCCACCACGCACATCCATCTATATATATTTGTTACGGAAATTCACAAAGATTAACGAAATAGTCATTAACAACCTACAATTTTAAATTATTCGTTTGAATATTATTTTTGATCGATACTCGTCTTTGATTTTTTTTTTTTTTTTTTTTTTATAAGCGTTTCACCCCGAGCAAGGCATGTCACTGCCACTACTGTGCAGGGGGCTACGTAGAGAGGAGAAAGGCTGGTTAAATATAGGACATAACAGAGGGTGGGTGATAGGCGGGTGAGGATACCGAGAATGAGGGTTGGGTAGATGAGAGTGTTGTGAGAATAGTTGGGAGTTAGTGTGATAGGAGGTGTCTATTGACCCTACATTTAAACACCTGGAGATTGTAACTGTCGGGAAAGCAGACTTGTGGAAGGGAGTTCCACAGGCGGGAAGCGCGAGAAAAGAAGCTGTTGGAGTAGAATTTACGGTTACATCTTATTTGTTTAACTGTAAAAGGGTGGGACCTAGTTGCTAATCTAGTATCTCGTGTAAATTCGTGCTTGGGCGGCACCAGTGATCTAAGCTCATCGGAGCAGAAGCCATGAAAGTACTTGTAGAAGAGGCACAGGGAAGCTACATCACGCCGGTGTGAGAGCGGCTGCAGCCGGTCTGCCAAGTTAGTATCAACCACGTTACAGATCCTCCTTTGTATTTTGTCAAGAAGCCCAAGGAGAGCAGCAGGGGCACCCGACCAGATATGGCAGCAATATTCAATACACGGGCGGATGGTAGATTTGTATATGTGCAGAATAGTTTCAGGTGGGAAAAATTTCCGGGCCCTGCACAGAGAGCCGACTTTCATAGCAGCAGATTTGGCAATGGATTCAATATAGTCATTCCATTTGAGGTCCGCCGAGAGTGTAAGGCCAAGGAGGCGTAGTATTTTACTCTCTGGGAGGCTAGCCTGTCCCATGCTAATGGGAGGTAGATGCGATAGTCTATGGTGGTTAGTTGATAACAGCTTTGTTTTGGAGGCATTGAAATTTACCAACCATTTCCTACCCCAGGTCACTACGGATTGGAGGTCCCTTTCCAGTGCGGCAGCGAGGTTCACTTTGTCGTCCAGACCTGGTTTCTGATCGATGCGGGAGTAGATTGTTGTGTGATTAGATATTGTGTTTATAATCAAACAGTATATATATATATATATATATATATATATATATATATATATATATATATATATACATTTCTCCCGGCCTGATTATTTACGATAAATCTTGTTACGAAATTGTGTGTCATTCAGCAGAATTCGAACCAGCGACCTCTATCAATATAGGGCAAGCCACCAATTAATCTGGCGTATCTTAGAGCTCTCGACCACGAATGAACAACAGTCTAAATGAAGTCAAATCGTGCCTATATAACACAATTTTCGATTTTACGGAAATAACCATATCTGCACTGAAATGCATCGTTATGTCAACAAACGTAAAAACATTCAATGTTACGAAAATTCACGAAAATTAACCTAATGGTTATTAACAACCGACAATTTGAAATTATTTGTTAGCACCAGATCAATTGGTGGCTTTCCCTTTGTTGATAGGGGTCGGAGGGTCCAATCTGTGCCAAATGACACACATTTTGGTAACAAAAGTAATCGTAAATAATCAGGCCGGTAGAAATAAATATATATACTGTTTGATTATAAATAGAATATCTACTCAAATACGAGTATCGATCAAAAATAATGTTCAAACAAATAATTTCATATACATATATATATTAGTTATCCACACCACATACTAAGCCTGTTTCGCTGTATCACAGCTCATCAATGTGGCTAGACGCATCCACTTGCTTCTGGGCGAGATCGAAACTTGCTACTCCCTAAGCCATCGACGCATGGAACCAGAGAAGGGAAATTTTAACGTGTTGTATATAAGTGGTGTATACACACGCCAGTCACCGAGAGAACTCAATTCATTTCTGAAGAGTCTCGCATATAGCAGAAGTGGAAAATGTTTTCAAAATTTTCTTCCCCAGAAAGCTCAATCATAATGAGAGCATAATATATTAGTCATCCACATACAAGCCTGTTTCGCTGTATCACAGCTCATCAGTGTGGCTAGACGCATCCACTTGCTTCATATATATATATATATATATATACGTAATCTATATTTGGGCAGCAATCTTTCATTTAAATATGTTCCGTTAAAAAGAACCAAAAAGTAGGATTTTATTATTTTCTGATTAAATCTTTTCAGTAGCCTTTATTGCTGGAAATAAGGAGTATAAAAATGTTTTATAATTTTCAACTTTTCAAACGCTTTCAGCCACTTCACTGGCCATTTTCAAGGATATTATTTTTCCTATGTTTTATGTTTATCCTCATGTTGGACTATAACGTAATTTAAAAAAAAATTCTTTAAAGTCATCACATGAGTATATATATATATATATATATATATATATATATATGTGTGTGTGTGTGTGTGTGTGTGTGTAGTAAGTATCGATGGAATAAAATTTCCTATCCAAGGAAACACTATTCTTAAAAAATTGCTTAATACAAAGCAGAACGAATAATATTTACTTAGAATTTATAACATAAATATGTTATAATATCACTACAATAGTAGCCGTTTTTTCTACACTATCCGTGTCTTATCAAGTAATGAATTCAATTACAAGTTTGAGTCTTTTAAAAGGTTAAAAGTAGCTAAGCCTCCTTAATCAGGGAGGCGTTGTTACAAAGACAGAATGGACCAATCAAAACAAAGCAATCTCTGAGCTGAAGAATACAAGAACAGACACAAAAGTTAACTTGTTATGGGTTTTAACAAAAATATTTGAGTAAAATAGGGATCAGCATATGTAACTGTATGTACATACGTGTATGTGGATACAAGTAAGTATAGGTGATGGTGCTGTTATGTATATATGGAACCTATGAGCGTATAATGAATTTATGCTCATTGAACAAGGAGGTGACTCCTATATATATATATATATATATATATATATATATATATATATATATATATGCAGTTGTCTTTTTTGAGAAACAAGATAAAAATCCCTTTTTAAAGAGTCAGATGACTGTTTACTTGGAAAAAAAATAGGCATATTAATAAGAAAAATTGAAATTAATGCACGCAAGATTATACAGCTGTATCATCACTCCTTCATAATCAGCCTATGAACTTTTCAGCCTAAAGGACTTGCCACGTCAAAAAAACCTATTCCGTTTTTCAAAAAAGTCTTTTCTGTGATATTTTAAATCCAAAAGGAAGTCATATGTTTTTCAATTCAGATTAATTAATTCTTAATTTAGCTAATATTTATCTAGTAGCTTTTCAGAAAAATATATTTAATTTTTGAAAGATTGTTAATAAAGAGATTTACGTTGTGTTGACAAATCTGGCAATATGAATTCATTTATTGATTTTACTGATAAGTAAAAAAATTATTTCAATTAGTTAAATTCGGGTTGAAATACAACAAACTTATTGGCAACTTAATTGTTTAATCTTAAAGCTAAAGGGTAAACTATACATAAGACTCAATTTTTAACCTTCAACACACTCCAGTATTCATTAATATTACTTCCCCTTTCAGTGAATTCTTTTTTCAGAATGAAATATCCCTATTATTGATTTCAGTTAACATAAGGATGTTTTAGCTCTATTCGTAGCAGGACATAACATCACAACTGCAAAATTCAAACAAACTATTTTTAAATTAATGGAGTCACCCACAGGGGTAAGATACTCCTTTTGAGTTTGATTTTTGTTTAATGGCATCTGTGTAGGTTATTTAATGGCACCTGTGTAGGTTATTTAATGCTAAAAGGTGGGGTTTTAAGTTATTTTTTTGAATGTTAGGTTATAGTAAGAAGATTGATTTAGTCAGATTTTAATAATTTTTTTGTTTTTATTCTTTTTATTTTAGAAAATTAAAAATATCTTCCAGTTTTGTATTCAAAAATGTTTTGTTGAGAATAATTTTTTTCCTTCAAAAATATGCTATGGTAATAATTTTTTTCAAAAATATACTGTTGGCAATATTTTTCCTTCAAAGTGTATATTTTTTCTATAAAAGTCTATTTTTATTTATATATTTCTATAATGTGCATTTTTATACTTTCATAGTGTTTTGACCCCCACCCCAGTTTTGTCTACGGCTACATCGTGTTGAATACACTGGTTCTCGTCTGATCACCGAAGTTAAGCAACGTCGAGCCTGGTCAGTACTTAAATGGGTGACTGTTTGAGAATACCAGGTGCTGTAAACGTAAGGACCAAAAAAGCTCCACCGGTCCATCCAGGGTTGGGTGCAAAGCTAATAACCCTGCCCTATAAAAAAGACAGTTTGTTACAGAACCAGTAACAAAAAGTTGCTGCCATACACATCATTGGCTGTAACAGTTATGCTGCTGCTGCTGATGATGATGATGATGATGACCTCAGTTTGGGGGTTAACTATTTGCCCATACTCAGTTTGGGGGTTAACTATTTGCCCATAGCTGGTAAGCGTGGAGCTGAAAGCAACAGTAATTGAGAAGTGGTTCCATGCTCCTCCCAATCACAGGCCTTGCTGCCGAATACTCTTTTTATTTGGAGAACAAAATACTTATAAAATGTTATATATTAAAATGTGTTTATCCCAATGCCTATCTATTTTAAAACAAACATATACATATGTTTGTCAATGAATGAAGACAACTATTTGCATGTAGGTATGTCAGTCAGTCAGTTAAGTGCCATACGTAAAACACGCTTGGGCGATCATGTCTCAAAAGAGACATGACTGACTGGGCAGAAGATTATCCCGCAGTAGGTTGCCATTGCTTTCTGCGGTAGACTGGTTGCCGACCAAGGCTACAGAACCCAATCTGTCCTGTTATTTAACACATAACTGGAAGAAAGAGACGGATTAATACCTTTCCCAAGGGTATTTGCGCGTAAGTGAATGCAATGAATTCAACTGGAATTCGAACTCGACCTTCCGATTTCTTGTTCCTAGACGATATCCACTGGACCACCACGCAAAGCATCGAGTAGAAAAATCAAGTTACTGTAACGAGAAACCACAGGAATTTCCAAAATGTTGAATGAGACGTGTTTGCATTATACTACTCTCGATGTGGATTCTTTGGGACTAAAAAATATGTTTAATATTCTGGAAAAATGTATTTTGTGTTCATAAGCTCCCTATTTTTACGTATACCTGTATAATATTTAAACTGTGTAATTATGTATGTGTATACTAATGTTCACGCGTGTGTTTGCTTTAATATAAATCTTATATATATATGTACAACTTAGAATATTTGTTATTTTTGTCAGGTAAATTCCAATAGAGACAAAATCAAAAGAACTCAATTTTAATTTTTTTTATTAAATTTAAGAGAGTAATATAATCTTGAAAATGTTTTTGGATAATCAACAAATTCATGGGTCATAAATAATTCGCATCCAAGCAGCCCCTCCTCAGACCCAAAACCATACATCAGAACTTTTGTATGTTTTGGGTCTGAGGAGCGGCGGCCTGGCTGCAAAATATCTATTACCCATGGATTTGTAGAATATCCAAAACATTTTCCAAGATTATATATATATATATATATATATATATATATATATATATAATTAATAAAAGACTTATATGATTTGATGGAGTTCTATAATTCTATTAAAATAAAACCAGCAGTGAGGAATTATATTTTAAAGAAATATTTTTTCTGCTAATTTGTTCGTCTGCCATGTTTACTATTCTGCTATAAGAACATCTCCTTGTAAAGAAATGAAACAGAGAAGAAAAGCTTTTTTTAAAAAAACACGTTTCACTCTCGTGTGCTCGGTAGGCGTCTTCAGTTCAGAATGAAATCTAAAAACCGTGCATTCTGTTTAATACCGTTATAGCCGGTAACCTTGTTTGGTGTATTCATGTCAGAATGAAAACTTAAACTATGCTTCTTTTTTTTTTTTTATAAAAGCTGTTAATGCCTGTGTGTTATTTTGGTGTCTTTTTTTTTAATCGTGTCACCCCAAGCAAGGCATTCCACTGCCACTATAGCGCAGGGGGTTACATAGAGGGATTGGGTATAGGAAATGTCAGAAGGAGGGTGATAGACGACTTAGGATGGACATAGGGTGAGAGTTGGAGAGAGTGGGTGTGTTAGGAGGGTGTGTTAGGAGGTGTCTATTGACCTTACATTTAAACTTCTGGAGGTTGTAGCCGTCGAGGAAGCAAGCATGCGGTAGGGAGTTCCACAGGCGGGAAGTGCGAGGAAAGAAGCTGTTGGAGTAGAAATTGCGGTTACATTTCATCGGTTTCACTGTAAAAGGCTGGGACCTAGTTGCCAATCTAGTATCTCGTGCAAATTCACATCTGGGGGACACCAGTGATTTAAGTTCGTCAGAGCAGAAGCCAGGAAAGTATTTATAGAAGAGGCACAGGGAAGCCACGTCACGCCGGTGAGAGAGATACTGCAGGCGATTTCTTATCGTGTCACTCAACACCTGGTTCAGATTTCAGAAAACAAGTTTAGGTGAATTTTTAGGGACTCAGTTGGAAACCCAAATGACTGAAATTGAAAAATCGGTTACAATGACACCCACTCGTAAGTTTACACCAGATATACTCGAAAGGATGTGCGTTGTGGTGTAGTGGATATCGACTCGGAATAAGAAATCAACTACATTTTGAATGAAAGTCTTTATAGAGTGTATCACAGTTTGATCAGATTGAAAGACAAACATCTGAATTTTCTTTTTGAAGCCACTATTGCCTGCTTGCTATTTTGGTGTCTTTACATCAGAACGAAAGTTAAAACTACGCGTTTTATAATAAAGTCATTAATGTCTGTTTGCTTATTTTCAGGTCAGAATTAAAACTTAAACTGTGTAATTTGTATTAAAGACGTTATTTCCTCTTCGTTTGTTTGTCGTCTTCAAGTCAGAATGAAACTAAATCTAGCCATAAAGCCATTAATGCCTCTTTGTTGGTTTGCATTCTTCAGGTACGAATGGCAACTTAAACTATGCATTTCGTATTAAAGGCCTCAAAGTCTGTTTGCTGCTTTAGTGTTTTCAAGTCAGAATGAAATAAAAAACTAAGCATTTCTTTTATTTAAGGCTTTATTACATGTTTTCTAGTTCGGGGTCTCCGGGTCAGATAGAAAAACAAAACTGGTCATTTTATTTTCAAATGTTATTGCTTGTTTGCTAGTTTAATGTTTTCAAGTCAGAATGAAAATTAAACTGTTGATTTTGTATTAAAGTCGTTATTGCCTATTTGCTATTTTGATGCCTTCATTTTAAAATTGAAACTAATATTGTAAATTTGTATTAAAGCTGCTATTGTCCGTTTATTATTTTGGTGTTTTCGTTTCAGAATGAAAATTAAGACAGCGCTTTTTGTATTAAAACCATTTTTGTCTGTTTTCTAATTTAATGTTTTCATTTCAGAATGAAAACTAAATCTGTGTATTTTTTTAAAAGCTTTATTGCCAGTTTGCTATTTTTGGATTTATTTGCATTTTGTGTTAAAGCCTTTTTTCCTGTTTGCTTGTGCTTAATACATTTTGTATTATACCCTTTAGTGCCCGTTTGCTATTCTGAAGTCTTCATTTCTGGGAGTAACAAAAACTGCATTTTGTATAAAGCCGTTATTGCCTGTCTGCTAGTCTGGTGTCTTCAGGTCAAAATGAAAACCAAATCTGAGTAGTTTATATTGAAGATGTGGTTGCCTGTTTGCTGGACTGTTCAGAATGATAGATGAAACAGTTGTTTTTTTAATAAACCGTTATTATCTGTTTGCTTTTTTGTGTCTTCAAATCAGTATGAAATCTTTAACTTATCATTTTGTATTAAAGCCGTTAATCACTTTTTTCTAATTTGGTGTCTCTCGATCAGATTGAATGTGTATGAGTCTATTTTAATCGTTGAGATTTGTAAGAACTCGAACTCTTTCATTTCTACATCATCCACGATATATATATATATATATATATATATATATATATATATATATAATTAATAAGTATATAATAATATATAGTCTATTTTAATCGTTGAGATTTGTAAGAACTCGAACTCTTTCATTTCTACATCATCCACGAATATATATATATATATATATATATATATATATATATATATATATAATTAATATATATATATATATAATTAATATATATAATTAATAAGTATATAATAATATATAATATATATATCTAATAAATAAATAAATATATAATATATAAATATATATATAATATCATAATATATAATGGAAACGTATATTGCTAAACGTAAGTCATGATTTTGTTTTTATTTTCGTGTCTAATTTTAAGATTCATGGTTAATTGAACGAGTGTTTTTTCGTCTTTTTTCATACATAGAATTGTCGTCTGCATTTGGTTAATCTAACTCTGAATGTGTGGGACCCAGTTGCTAATCTGGTTGCACGAGTAAACACCTGTTGCAGAGGCACCAGTGACTTAAGTTCGTTGGAGCAGAAGCCATGAAAGTATTTATAGAACAGACAAAGGGAGGCCACATCTCGTCGCTAATTCGGTACCTATCACATTACTGATTCTCCTTTGGAGCCTGTCGAGAACACTGAGATGAACAGCAGTAAGTCTCTTTTATGTTCGTAAATCTGCGCTTTTAGGTTTCATGATATTTCCCCAGTGTATACGTTATTGTACTGTATACAGCGAATTTTATAAATCCCGGCATTTAAATTTGGCGTCTTTTTTAATCTGATAATATCACCAATAGTTTTAGAGGTGGTGTTAACAATTCTGGTATTTGGAATAGTTAATTTGTTGGAGAGTTCGTAGGAAAAGTTGTTGGAAGGTAGTATTATGAAATCTATGTGATTTTTTATGGTATTTGCTTTTTGGTTTTGTGCATTTTATAAGCATGTTTTTAGCATTGATTATGAAATAGTGTGGGTAGTGAAGAAGTTCAAATGTTTAATATATTTCTCTTATACACATAAATAATTATGGCTGCATATTCTGAGGACCCTAAGGTAGAAACCTATAATTAAACCAGATTTAATTCTGTCGTTGTGGTGAGAATAGAAATTAATAAGATCGTTTTTGTTAGTAGGTTTACGGTAAACTTTACATGCAAATTGATCATTATAACGTATTAATAAAATAACAAAGAACGGGAAAGAATTGTTAGTTTCAAGTTCATATGTAAATTCGATGAGAGGTTCTACTTTATTGAGTTTTATGACTAAGATTGATAGGTTGGTATCATGGGGGTAAAATAACAGGACGTCATCTATATATCTTCAGTAAATAGAAACGTTAGGTATAATATATTTGAAAGGACCGGATAGTAAGAATTCTAGAAATAGGCAAGCAAGAACACCACTAATAGGAGATCCCATGGGTAAACGAAATTTTATTTAAAGAAATAACAATGGTTAGTGATTAATGCGCATATTTTTACGATATTTGTGGACAAGCAGGGAAAGCTTTGGATTTTTAAGATGGTTTTCTAAAAATGTTCAGGCATTTGTTAACGTGTATGTTTGGACGGAGTGAATTTATATCTAAAATTGCCATAGACAAGTCAGTCATATTAATATCTCTAATTGTATGGAGTAAGTCGCGTGAGTGTCTGATATTTGTAGTACTAATGGTGTCTAGGAAGGGTGTAAGTATTTTAGTGATAGCTCTAGCTAATTTATGGGGAGCGCTGTTTATAGCAGGTTAAATAAGTCTAATGGGAATGTTTGGTTTATGAGTGTTGGGTTTGCCATATCATGTGGGTATAGTAGGGTGCTATTCTAATACTTTGGTCCAAGACCTTTCATTTTGAATAGGTTTTTGAAAAAATGTTTTGTCGAAATTTTGTATTTAAATGTTTATTATTTGTTCAGTGGTTTGTGTGTAGGCGTTGTCATTATTTAAAAAGGATTCTAATGTTTCGTTATAGACATCTGTGTCCATAATATAATTCACCTTCTCCTTTATTAGATTTGGTTATAATGATATTCTTGTTCATGGATAAAATATTCAATGCCTGTATGTATCTTCCGGGTAGTAATGTTTCATTTTTATTTGGTGAGGGTTGCTGCTATTATTGTTACTTACCATGTGTGTGTGTGTGTGTGTGTGTGTGTGTGTGTGTGTGTGTGTGTGTGTGTGTGTGTGTCCGTTACCTATAGACTCCGAAACGGCTGAACCAATTTTCTTGACAATTTACACAGTTGTACTATAAGCGTCTGCGAGTGTTCTTAGCTAGGTTTTGTGTCGAGGTACCTCGATAAATCTCGAAAATCGAAAAAATCGGTTTATAGAAGGAGTGTCCAATTTTAATCAAATTTGATACACTCATAGACAAAGACATAAGAAACGATATTCAGAAGTTTCAAGGTTGGAGTTCTTAAAATAGTGCATAAAATTGATAATATATATATATATATATATATATATATATATATATATATATATATATATAAAAGGCAAGATGTTTGTGTTTTTTGTCTGTTTATCTGTTTGTATGTCCTTTATATAAATCCACAATTTTTATCCGATTTTCACCAAACTTCACACAAATATCCTTTAGGGTGAGTCTGAGCTCCAGGACCATGGATTAGTTTTAAAGCTTTCATTACACCCGAGCAACGCCAGGCTATACTGCTAGTTATATATAATTTAAGGCTGCTTATTATTATCATTCTTTCTTTTTCATTGTTATTATTATGTTGCCATTTTTCATCATATTTCAATTTCTGCTATGGTCGCAGTACCCACAAAATCTGCGGGAAGACCTGAGGCAGGTCGTGGCGTGTTGTTATGGCTTCATTTCATGTTTTTTCTATCTCCCCTATCATCTCTAGCGTTACATAGACAAAGTTCTACTTAGTGTGTGGGCTGTACATAGTAAGACATTCTTAAGCTGGGGTTTCTAGAGATTCTTTCAATATCTTGTTTTGTTTCATTTTTTTATAATTCCAAGTGCACCTACTATCACTGGCACGACTCTTGTTTTCAATGTTTGCATTTTCTCTATTTCAATTTCCAGGTCTTTTTATTTTGACATTTTTTTCGAATTCTTTGGTTGCTATGTTACAATCCGCTGGACAAGCCATATCAATTAATAGGCAAGCTTTTTCTTTCTGGTTTTTAACAATAATGCCCGGCCTATTTGCTTCAATTCTTCTGTCTGTGTAGATGGCGTAATCCCATAGACTGTTGACATCTTCTATTTCTGTAACCGGTGCTGTGCGATATTCGTACCAGTTTTTGCTGACATATTTTCCATAGTGTTTGCACATTGTCCAATGTAAATATTGCCCCACTCTATCGTGACGATTTTTATATTCATTTGGGGCAAGTACAGAAGATCCTGAGATTAGATGGTCTATTGTTTCTTGGTATTTATTACAGAACCTGCATTTTGAATCTACATTATTATGTATAATATTTGCTTGAAAGATCCTTTGGTCTTGCGCTGCAGACTTTAATCCAGAAGCACGTAACCATCGATGAGTATTAACTTTATCAACAGTACTCTTTACGTACTATTTTTTTCATTTTTTATGGTGAATTTTTTCACTCTCATTTACACCTAGGTATTTATAAGCTTCTTCTGGCTCTAAATCTTTTATTGTTACAGCAGAGTCTAAGCTAATTGAGGATGTTTTTTGTAGCGATCCCCGTAAAACTGTAGCTTTAGCACATTTATTCAAACTAAATTTCATTCCAATGTCTTCGCTGAAGCATCTTACAGTTTGCAGAAGATCTTCCAGCTCATTATCATTTTTAGCATATAACTTTAAGTCATCCATGTAAAATAGATGGCTTATTTTCTTTTGGGCTATTTTATAATCATATTCTGTCTTGTTAAGTTGACTGGTTAGTGCTATTAATGATATGCAAAATAGTAAGGGAAACAGAGTCACCTTGAAATATACATCTTTTGATGTTTATTTCACCAGACTTATAGGTTCCATTTATATGATTGAGGTAAAGGGTTGTTTTCCATATCAACATACATTGTTTGATGAAATTGATGATGACGGATGATATCTTGTTGAAGTCTTTAAGATTCAGGAATGTGGTCTACTATCGAATGCCTTACGATAATCTATCCAGGCAGTAATAAGATTATTTTGCATTGTAGCAGTTTTCCAGGATCATTCTGTTCATAAGTAATTGGTCTTTACATCTGTAACAGTCACGTATGCACCCTTTTTGTTCAAGCGGTGGTGTGTCATTTCTTTCCAAGAAGAAATATGTCTCTTTTCTTAAAATAGATGTTAATAGTTTGTATGTTGTCGGAGGGCATGCAATTAGTTTGTAGTTTTTCGGTTTGTTTGTGTCACTATTCTTGAGAAGAGGAAATGTAATTCCTTTGTTCATTCATGCAGGAATTTTAGTGGGATCGTGAATCGTTTCTTGAAGTTATTTGGCTAGTTTTTTTAATGTGCTGTATTTAAATAATATAGCCAAACGTTAGGAATTTTATCTATACCTAGAAATTGTCAATTTTGTGCTTTTTTCAGTGCACATTTAACATCCTCTTCTGTGATTCCAGCCCATGTCTGTTCTGGTTTATTTTTCATTCGTTCTATCTCTTGCGCAATCCAAACTACTTCTTTGTTATGTTCTTTAGGGCAAGTCCATATTTTTCCCAGAACTGTATAGCTTCTTCCATTTCAGGGAGGATTGTCACTTCAATTCTTTTTTTACCTATTTCTCTATAAAATTTCTTTGTATCGGTTTGAAAAATCTTTTGTCTGTAGAATCTTGATCTTTTCTCATAGCGTCTTATTCTTTGAGCCTTCAGTTGTAATGCTTGCTTTATTTTTTCCTTGGTTGAGAGGAATTCCTTTTCATTTCTAATGTTGTATTTTCTTTCGACTCTTCTGTCTTTTCTCGTTCTTAAATTTATTCCTCTTGTAAGTTCATCCAGTACTGATAATTCACATCTAAGTTGTTCGATTTCTTTTTCTATTTTTTTTCCAAGATCGATCTTCATGTCTGCCAGACAGCATTGTTTTTAATTTGATGTTCAATTTTTTTATTGCTGCTATTGCTGATGCATATATTGCTTTATTGAGATTTATATGAGTGTCTTCTTCATCCAAAATTAATTTGAGTGCTGCATTGTAAAGCTTAATAGTTTCGAGTTTATGCTTTGTTGGTTTAATTTTGGGAGCTGTTCTCGTTCCTTCATTGCAATATTTTGTATCTGACTTATATGATTATTGGCTTCTTGTATACTGTTCTTGTTTTCCGTAAAATAATTCTGTTCAATGTGTTTTGAACTAGTTTTATTGCCGTCTTGTAAGTGACTCAGATCACACTTTTCCAGCACTTCTAAGCATTATATTCACAGTGATTTCTGTGTATCACGGTTTCTACAATATGACATGTGGCTTGTTTGATGTTACTACTTTTTAATTCTGATTCTGATTCCCTTTCATATTTTGTTGATTCGTCTATTCTGGTTGCAATTATTTTTATCTTATTAATTTCAGCCTCGGTCAGTCGGTTATTTCGCATGATGTATCTTAGTACATTGACTAATTTATTTTCGCCAATGTACTTTCTATTTGTTTGTCCAACTTTTTCTCGCCAAATGTCATATGTTTGGCGAGTAATGTTTTTTTGAGGTTTGGGTAACGCTTCATGAAATGCAGTCATAACGATTTTGTACTCCTCACGAAACCATTTTATTTTTTCTTTCTTTAAATATACGGTTACAGATCTAGCTGGGGAATTTTCAGGGCCATCATTAGGAATATCCTGGTTGTGGGGACCTGACGGTTCATTCTTTGTGTAGAAGTTTGTTCCTATGGAAGATCTGTCGACCTCAGGTAGGTTCTCTCCTGAAGGACGGGCTCCCTGTTTATCCACTGGAAGAGTCATACTGGATTTTTGTTTCTATTTGTCATTCTCATATTTTTCCCACGAGTGACGCACGAGTTCAGACGTGTACCCAAAATTGCCCGGCATGTTGGGAAACGGTCTTTTACAAACAGGGTCCCGAAGCCTGTAGGGGATCTTTTGTGACCTCATAACGCAGTAGCCATTCACTCCTCGGCACGATTAACACCTTGATTTGCGGGTTGTTCGGAGTTTTCCTTCTCCTAATTGGGTTGCCAAGCAACAGCTGACAAAGACACGACTGAAATTCAAAGAGAAAGATGCTGGTTAAAAAACAAACAAACAAAAAACCTTGGGCGTAGCAGCCGCCCAACGAAACGAAACATCACTACACTAGAGGATTTTGTTAAAAAAATTGTTGCTACTATCACTAGTCCTTGTAACAAAAATAATTGTTAAGTAAAAAAAAAATATGGAAGAGAAAAAGTTGACATACGTTTAAATTTATTAGTGCTGTGAGATTTAAAATAAAGATAATAATTTGTTCTTCCAATGTATATACAGTTATTTTTTCATTAAAGTCGTCGAAAATGGGGTTATCAAAATAACATAAATTAAATAAGTAAATAAAATAAATAAATAAATAAAAATAAATATATAAATAAATACGTATTCTTTCTAAAAAAGAATATCGTAGAAATTATAATCAAACTGTTTTTCATCATATTTTTTTACTGTTGTTTTGTTTTGTTTTGTTTTTTGTTTTTAGAAAATTATAATAGTTTAAAAAATATTTCGAAATATCCACAACTCAAGAAAATATGAATAATAAGAAAACTGATGATTCTATTTATTCGGATCAGTTAAAGAAGAAGCATAGAATTTAAATAAAAATTCATGTTTATGTTAAAATAGTAAAACAGAATTTCATACAGAAAAAAATTCAAAGAGAAAGACGCTGGTTGAAAAAAAAACAAACTTGGACGTAACATTGTTAATATTGCACAAAATATAGACTCCGAAACGGATGAACCGATTTTCTTGAAAATTTACACAGTTGTACTATAAGCGTCTGCGAGTGTTCTTAGCTAGTTTTGTGTCCAGGTAACCCTGATAAATATGAATAATCGAAAAAATCGGGTTATAGAAGGAGTAGTCCGATTTTAATCAAATATGGTACACTCATAGTTAAAGAGTATAAAAAACGATATTCAGAAGTCTCAAGGTTGTAGTTCTTACAATAGTGCAAAAAAATCGATAATATATATATATATATATATATATATATATATATATGTAAGGCAAGATGTTTGTGTGTGTGTCTGTTTATCTGTCTGTATGTCCTTTATACAAATCTACAATTTTTATCTGATTCTCACCAAACTTCACACAAATATTCTTTTGGCTGAGTCTGAGCTCCAGGACCATGGATTAGTTTTAAAGCTTTCATTACACCCGAGCAACGCCGGGTTATACTGCTAGTTTGTAATAATCTCAACAAGGAATACATCGGGCAAATCTCGAAGAATTAAAAAAAATTATATGAACACAAAAAGAATCTTTTACAAAAGAACACATTAAATACACATTAAACTCACACCCACTCTCTCCAACTCTCTCCCTATGTACATCCTAAGTCGTCTATCCCTCTCCTTCTGACATTTCCTGTACCCAATCCCTCTATGTAACCCCCTGCGCTATAGTCGCAGTGGAATGCCTTGCTTGGGATGACCCGATTTAAAAAAAAATTATATTCCCAGTGATAGGAACCCAACAAAAAGAAAAATAATTGAAATCAAATCGGTCAACTTATATACAAAAAACACATATTAAAATAAAATCATCTTTAAATTTAAAATTCTCATCGTTGTTCATTCATTCACACGACAATTTTTCCCACTTTGTCATACATATTTTCCATAACATTTCTATCTCTGTATATCGAAAGAAGTTCCCTTTTTTATATGTATAGATTTTCATACACGGGATCATGTTTTTTTTTAAGTCGTAGGATAACCCCTCTATACGCTGCCTACACAAGATGCTGTGACCACAATAGCGGTCTGGTTTTCAGAGCTTTAGGCCAACCTGTTAAATACAGAGCCAACCCTACCCTGGAAAAAACTGATGCTGATCCAAGCTGGATGTACACCTACTCGGACTATGTTATGTTCTTGATCGCACAGCAGTGAAAGATCGAATGTCGCTAGTAATCAAAGAGCTGGATCGAGCCGTGGTGGAAGCGATAAGAGAAATAAAAAAATTAAACAAAGGAATCATTAGGTTAATCTTTAGTTGGTATATATATTTATTTCTACAAAAAAAAATTAACCGTCTCTATAGTGACATTGGCATTCGTCAAAAATTCTGTAACTGCGTTTGAAGTGTTTAAGCGCCAGGTGATATGGTGAAGACCAGAGGCATCGATACGTCATGCCCAGGACCACGATTACATTAGAGGCTCTTCTTAGAATTTTCAAAGCTGTTTGCTTATATGTATTCTGGCCCCAAACCGGGGTGGGACCGACGGGTTCTGAGCATTCGGTGATTCCCTAATTTTTGCATTGATTTCTATAAGGTTCTTTTTCTTTTAATTCTGCATTCCTAATCAACTTCCCAAATTTAGGGGTTTATTCACATTGCAGAAATATATACAGAAATTTTTGACCGGGCTATAAGGCCCAGATAACCCACATTAAAATGACCTTGTGCCACATTTTGTCTTAAGTGGGAAGACAGATAAATACTGCAGTTAGAGCGGTTACGAGTAGTCAAGTACAGCAGTTAAGGAGAGCCGAAATTATCTCAGAAATTAATTCACTGTAGGCTACCCAGATCGATATACACCTGAAAAAGTCCGGTGGGCACAATATTCTGAATATAAATAGTGCACGTAATGAATGTGCGTTGTGGTGCAGTGGAATATCCCCCCATTATGGGGTAAATAATAGGACAGATTGTGTTCTATAGCCTTGGTTGGTAACTAGTCTACTGCAGAAATAATGGCAGCCTACTGCGGTAATAATCTTCTGACCAGTCAGTCATGTCTCTTTTGAGACATGGTCGCCTAAGCGTGTATCACGTATGGCTCTTAACTGACATAATGATAATACCCAGAGATTCTGAAAAAATTCAATAAAGTTAGTTTCGACTTGCACAAAGTGATTTAAACCAAGTACGCAATGAAATTTCTTGATATGAAAGAAAAAAAAATCAGTGAAATAAATCTTCGACACGAAATAAAATCTTTCATTTTCTGTTGTAAATTATTAATTTTAAAACAGACGTGTGTACAGGTTTCATGAAATACTATATGAAGAGAATATCGATTTTATATCACGGAAGAAACATACGAAATGAGTTGTGCGTTGAGGCATAAAATATAGACAGTGCTGATATTTTGAACGCATGATATTAAGAGAGTGATTGGCGATGTTCATATTCATAAAGGAAAGTCAGTCTAAGAATGAGACAGTTTCGAAGTAGTAAAACAAATCTTACGCTTTTTGAAATTCTAAACTAATTTTATCAAATTGTTAACTTACCAAAACGATTGTGAGAACTATTTTTTCATCGACGGCAAACAGCGACATCTGAATGCGCATTGGAATAACGAAATATATCTTTCAAAGGCAAAAGAACATATTAAGAAAAATAACAATTTTATTCTAAATAATAAAAAAAAGAGTGCTGAACTGTTATATAATATCAGAACTTCTACAGCTTTCACGGCTTCTACTCCGATAAAATTAGCTCGCTGGTGCCGCCTATGTATGAATTTACACGAGAGCAAGATTAGCAACTAGGCCCCATTCTTTTATTGTGAGGCCAATAAAATGTAAACGCAAATTCTACTGCATCAGCTTCTTTTCTCGCACGTCCCGCCTATGGGATTCCCTTCTGTTTACTTGCTTTCCAGACAGGTTCAATCTCCAGGAATTTAAATGTAAATTCAATAGCCATCTCCTGTCTCACTGACTTGCATTCTCTCTCTCTCTCTCTCTCTTGCTTCTTTTTCCGTTCACTCCAATCTCATCAGTATTCTCATCCTTCTCTTACCCACTTTTGGACACCCCCTATAACCTGTCATTCTTTCTCATAACTTTCCTCCTATGTAACGCACTGCGCACCAGTGTTAGTAAACTGCCTTCTTGGGGCGATATGATTATATATATATATATATATATATATATATATATATATATATATATATACAGTAGTGTGCAAAAGTATTAGGACAAGAACTATTTTATCTTTTAGGAGGCATCAAAATAAAGTTTAAAATCGCCCCTGTCCTAACACTTTTGCAAACTAACAATAGTGTGAAAAAGTATTAGGACATGGGGGATTTTCTTAAAAACCTCACAGAAATTCAAATACCGGGTGAAAAGCTAAGTAAATTGCTAATAAATATCGATTATTGAAAAATAGGTGTATTTTGAATAAAAAAATTGATAAATCTAATGTTACTTTGCAAGACACATTTTGGGAAGAAATACAAGCTGCTTGGCAGTAGATACCATTAGATCCAGTGAAGAAGCTTGTGATGTTAAAGCCTGACAGAATGAAGGCTGTGATCAAAGCAAAAGGCTATTATACTAAATATTAAATTTATTTTGTAACAAGTATTTTTCTTGTTAAAGCATCTGTTGAGTAAATCAAATAAAATTACTTTAATTAAATTGTTTCTTTTCTGTCAATATGCCTTATAAAAGATAAAATAGTTCTTGTCCAAATACTTTTGCACATTACCATATATATATATATATATATATATATATATATATATATATATAAGAATGCCGGACAATTTCATCACAGATGAAAAAATGACTTCACACAGCAGGCAAGCAGTAATACAGAAGGATACTGAGGATACCGTAAATAGACCAGAAAAAGAATGATGAAGTTTGAAGGAAATAAAATAAAATTACGTCTATACTTGCGAAAGGAGCATGTTAATCTATGGAGCTACTAATGGGGGAAGATGTGTTCTGTGGTCCTGTGAATATCGACTCGGAACGAGAAATTGGAGCGCCGACTTCGAATCCCAGTTGAATTAGTTGCATTCACTTAACGCAAATACCCTTGGGAATTAATCATTATCAATCCCTTTTTCAAATTGGGTTATAAAGCAGAAAGTAATAGCAACCATTGCGGGAAAATTTTCTGCCCAGTTAGTCATGTCTCTTTCGATATATTATCGCCCAAGCATGTATCACATATGAAACTTAACTGACTGAATAGAGGAAAAAGGCTTAGAGAATTTGACACTCACAATGCATATTGAATGCAATAGAGGAAGAGGAAAGCAAAGAATAACCTACGAAACGAGCTTGTGTAAATGTTCGAGATAAAAGATTACGATGATGGTAAAAATACTATCCTTACTAAGAGCTTCAAAGGATATGAATTTTTTAAGAACCATAATCACCCACGTCTTGGAGGGACATGGCACATAAAAAAAGCAGATTGCAGGTACCTTCATCAGTGTATCCTGATTGTTTGAATTGGAAATAGATATTAGTTTGTGCACATCGAATCTATTTTTTAGCGTTGGGACATTTCTTTGGAAGTTCAGGAAGCTGAAACGGCTGTAGGAAGTTGTAGGTATTTCTGACAGAATCATATTTTCTCAGGACACTGGCCATCATAGTTTTTCACAACCTTTTCCCCATTGAACTCCAAGTAAAATTTGTCACGTCACTATCCCCTCTTATTTCTGCTTTGTCATCCTTGCCCCGTTCTGTGATTATTAAATTTTCTGGACCTTTTTTCCAGATCGTCTTATACGAAAATTTCAACTCCGTACTTCAAATTTTAAGTATATCTTTATCTGTACGTTTTCTTTGGAACTGTATCATTGCTTATGCGCTCTGAGCTTGATATTTTCATTTTAACATCATTTAGGAGGACCGTATCCCCAATAATGAGGTCCACCCTCGGTCATCTCTTCCCAGCATCGAGGCTACCATGTTTCAACATCACCTCCGCTAAGTCGGTCACATGACTCGAATCGCGCGTATCACCCTGTCTGGAGAACTCTTCAGCAGCAAGAATCAGTTAAGTGCCATAAGTAATACTCGCTTTTGGCGATCATGTCTCGAAAGAGACATGACTGACTGGGCAGAAGATTATCCCGCAGTAAGCTGCCATTGCTTTCTGCTGTAGACTAGTCGAAAGCCAAGGCTATAGAACCCAATCTGTTCTATTATTTAATCCATAACTGGAGGGAAAAGACGGATTAGTACCTTTCTCAAGGGTATTAGTGTGTAAGTGAATGCAACGAATTCAACTGGAATTTGAACTTGTCACCACGATCCGTCGTTGCGAGTCGATATCTACTACACTACAACGAAGAATCTCAAAACGACGCTTCAAGGATCAGTTGAAGGAATCCCTCACACAGGCCAACATCGACCCTCGGACCATAGAAATCATTGCTGCAAATTGGCCTTCCTGGTTCAGTATAATCAAGGTAGAAGGAAAAAACATTCGTATCCAACTGTTAACATAATCTGCGATGTGTTGTCAGAATGGCCCGACTCGCCCAGCCACCTCCACTATCATTACTAATCTCTACGCACAACATTAAGAGTAGGTTGGATCCTTACAGCCATATTCGTCACGGCGAATAGGGGGAGAAAAGGAATAAGGAGACAAGATGACGATCCTGATCGTTGGATGCGAGCGGGTGCCGACTAAGGTTTTTAGCATCAGGCTGTTTTCACCTGTTTCTACTCTTTTTTTTCCTCCGTAGAGAATTTGTTCAATATTCACTGCCTTATCTAATCTAAACTTATTTATAAATGGAACTTTGTGTGTGTGTCCGTTACCTATAGGCTCCGAAATGGCTGAACCGATTTTCTTGAAAATTTACACAGTTGTACTATAAGCGTCTGCGAGTGTTCTTAGCTAGGTTTTGTGTCGAGGTACCCCCGATGAATATCGAAAATTGATAATTGAAAAAAAAAACGGGTTATAGAACGAGTGGTCCGATTTTAATCAAATTTAATACACTCATAGACAAAGATATTAGAAACGATATTCAGAAATTTCAAGGTTTTAGTTCTTACAATAGTGCAGAAAATCGATAATATATATATATAAAAGGCAAGATGTTTGTGTGTGTGTCTGTTTATCTGCCTGTATGTCTGTATTTTTTCAGTCCTTTTATTTTAGTTTTTGCATTGGGTTTGGCTCTAAGTAGGTATAATTTTAGTTCTTAGTCTCAGCCATGATATCATTTACTCAGAGGACTTATTTAGCCTTCAAAATTCAGTTTAAGACGAAAAATCTTATTTGATATCGATACCAGGAAATCAAAATTTGACTTACATTCATTTTTCCATTCATTTTTCTTTCAGTCTACGGTTTCACTTTAACTGGAAACAACTATTGCTTTTTAGTCTTTCGTTCCAACGTCCAAAGAGTCTGAGCTCCAGGACCATGGATTAGCTTTAAAGCTTTCATTACACCTAGGTAACACCGGGCTATACTGCTAGTAAGAGGATATATATAATGTAGCAGTTAGGCAGTACTAACAATAAAATATTTTAACACTTTGCTTTGTTTTTGAAAGGTATCTTACGTTGCTTCAATGCACCTGGAGATCTCTTTTTAACAATTTCTGACTTGTTTTATGCAAATTAGTTATCAATTAGTATAACGAATAAGCTGTTTAATTTTCAAATAAATTATTTTAAAAATGCCTTGCCACTCATGTATGCAGCATATGTGTTCGTAATAATCTTACTTCGCAGGAGATTCGTGAGTCGGCCATTTGAAATTATAAGTGCTTAACAACGATACCAGAAGCGATGAAGAATCATTTGATAATGAAGGATCAAAGAGAAGCATTAAAAAGCTAGGGCCATGAGGCAACTGATATTAAATACAAAAGAAGCGTGCTTGTTGCAGCCGGAAAGAGGTGGCACATAGCAGTGATTGTTAGTAACATGATTCCAGCACCGACAATCTATCGTTAGATACAGCAAAGTGTATAGACTACTATTACAACACGTATTTTTTTTTTAATCATTTCACCCCGAGCAAGGCGTAAATGCCACTGATGTGCGGGGGGCTACAAAACTGAAAGAAAATTAATTAGAGCAGGGAGAAGAGGATTACAAACCAATTAGAAAGAAGCAATAGAAAGATGAAAATGCAGGTGTGATGACAATAGTAAGGGGGGAGAGAAAGGGAAGGATATACGGAGTGGGGGAAGGGCTAGAGTCAAGTGGTTAGTAGATGAGTATTGACATTGCATTTAAATTTCTGGAGGTTGTAGCCGTCAGGAAAGCAAGAATATGGGAGCGAGTTCCACAGGCAGGAAGTGCGAGAGAAGAAGCTGCAGGAGTAGAATTGTCGTCTGCATTTGGTGGGGAGGGAGGAAAGTTCTACAGGAATTGATGCTGCGAATTAATTAAGTGAATATTTCCTTTTAACCCTCATAAAACTTCGATAAAAACTTGCTGCTGTAGAGTGTCAACAATCCATAAAATATAGAAAGGGCAATGGAACATTGTTGAGAAAATAATTTCCGAGTTTAACACAGTAACTCAACCGGCAACAGAATTAAGCGGGTACTTGGTGTGAAATCAATAAGATCATTTGGTGAAGGGAGGCGAGTCATTTATTTCGATACAACGAATTTCAATTTGTCTTTTATGGCATTCGCATGGAAGGTCGACGAAAAGGAACCAATGTTGCTGAATGTAGTTTCACCAAGAGGTAGTGTTATTATGTCTATTCTTCTGCTTAAGGTGCCGTATTCTTACTGGAAGTAGGCGAACCTGTACTTCCATTTGTCCCTGTCTTTTGTCACTCTTATTTTTCATCTGTTATTTCTCCCAAACCCCGCCCCGCCATTGATTTGCTCAAGCCTATCAAATATGTATCCCGCTGATTTCCCAAATTCTCTCTTTCTCACTATCTGCCCTGTGAGTATTAGATTCTCAAGACCCTCTTTCCCCATTGCGTGTTCCATTAATCTCAGCTGTCTCTTCCGGATGTTAAGTATGTTTTCTTCTCGTTTGCTTCCTCTCCAACACCTCGTCATTGCTCACGTGCTCAGTCCATGGTATTCTCAGCATCCTTCTGTAGAACCACATTCCTGTTTCGAGCCTCTCCTTCATTCTTAAGGATCGTTCACCATTCGCTGCCATACAGAAGAACAAATATCAGATAGAGACATGATTGATCGTGCATAAGATTATCCCACAGCAGGTTGCCATTACATTCTGCGGTAGACTGGTTGACAGCCAAGGCTATAGAAACCAATCTTTCCTGTTATTTAACTCATAACTGGAGAGAAGAGATGGATTAATACCTTTCCCAGTGGTATTTGTGCGTAAGTGAAGTCAAGGAATTCAGCTGGAATTCGAACTTGGCTCCCCGATTTCTCATTCCGAGGCGATATGCACTGCCCCACAACGAACATCCATTGAAAGAAGACAGTTTCTTTTCCAACAAATGTTAATGTCGCCAAGTGGAAGAGACAGAAAAAACTCGCTGAGATGTTTTTTTGACATTACGGACTTATGTTGATCATTATGTGATTATCACAATTTGAGTCGACGCTTCAGAGCCTTGCATTTTCTTCAAGGAGCTGGGACTTTACAATGTTTTCTAGCTTGAGAGAATCTAATATCAGAGGCGAAGACATACTTCTTGACTTTTCGTCTCAGGTCTCTTCGTTGTAGAAATCAGTGTTTCAGCCATTGTGAACCAAAGTTTTAGACCAAAAAGGTCTAATCCAATGACAGGGCATTATGTATCATAATCATATTGGCCAACCAACCATATTTAGGGTTACAATTGACGAAAGTGGGTGGTTGGGAGGAATAAATTCTTTTAAATCTCGGATTCGGCAATTATTACATTCTCATGACCTTTAAGTCTGAAGGCAGGCAAGATGTTGTATATAGTTTCAGTTTCAGTTTGAGTTATGTTTAAAGGCATATCAACACCTCTGTGGGTTATTTAATGCCAAAAAAGTGGGGTTTTAAGGTATGTTTTGTGTTTAGTTATAGCGAGAAGGGTGATTTAGTCAGATTTTAATGAAAACGTTTTATTTGTATTCTTTTTATTTTAGAAAACTGAACATGTAGTCTAGTTTTGTACTCAAAAATGTTTTGCTGAGAATAATATTTTTCATCCAAAACTGTGTTATGAAAATAATTTTTTCTCCAAAAATCTATTGTTGGTAATATTTTTACTTCAAATGTGTATATTTTTTCTATAAAAGTCTATTTATATATATATATAATTTGTAGCTCCGTTGATGCTTGCCCGGTGGAGGGCAAATGTAAATCCACACAGGTAATTTATGAAGCCCACATTTCACCATCCAACAACAAGAATAATTACCGGCCCTTAATTGTATGTCCGTGGGACCTTTTAAGCAGAGATATTACAATCACACGTATTCTTTTTCGAACCCAGATCAAACATACCAGACAGCCCTTTCACGGAGATTCTGGAAAATGAAGGAAGAAGGGCTGGACCCTGTAATTAGCTGGAGACTGATAGGTTCAGCCTGAATTTCGAGGAATTTTCGTGATAGGTGCGATCTGTGTCTGCAAGAAAAGATTCTAATATTAAAGTACCCAAACCAACACCTACTCCTGAATTTTAGAAAGAAATTCATTAGTAAGTGCTATCATAGAGCGAAATTTGTGAACATTTAAACTTTAAATTCTAATTTTAGTTTTTAGGAGAGTAAATATAAATTAAATTGTTTTTAATAAATTAATTTAATTTTTAAATAGTAATTTTAACCCCTCTACCTTCCTCTTCCTGTCTCCTTTGAATATCTACATTTATAAAATAAGGATACTTTTACCAATTTAACCCCCGATTTCTTCTGCAAGTATATATATCTTTTTCGCAACATTAAGATTTTATATATTTTTATAAAAATTATAAAATTATTTTTAGAAAATTAAAAAACAAATTAAATTTTATCTTATTATTTTTATTTTTTATTTTATTTTTTATTTTTATTTTAGTTTTTATTTTATTTAAATCTAGATTTATCATTAATTAGATTAACTTAATTAAATTTAATTAAATTATATATCAGTTTTTCCCCTAAATATGTTTTTTCTAAAAATCTTTTTTGTTAATACTTTAGCCCATTTGTAAACGCTAGTTTTGTTTGAGACGTTTCGAGCGTCTCTAAAACATAGAAATTTTTCTTTTTTTCTTTTTTCTTTCTCCTTCTTACCGTTCCCTTCTCTCTTTCTGTTTTTTTAACCCACTCCTCAATCAAAACACCACTTTCTATTCCATCCGTTAACCCCTTTCCCTCTGTAAAGCTAGACTAAGCCAAATTTTCAAATTTTTTCACTTACGACTCTATCTAAAAGTAAATTGTCCAAAATCTAAAAATAGACATTGATTGCTAACCGATTTTTTTTGTGACGAAAATTTTTCTTAATTTTTTATTTCTTTTTCATTTCATTTTGAAATGTGGTAGTTGCCGATGAGATGTTGAAATGATCATTCAACAGTTCTGAACATCGAAATTTATTTTATTTTTTTAATTGGCGCTGTAATTTTAATTACATTGACCTCTCCACCTGTATCATTTTTTAACAATAAAATATTAATATTAATTAGGATCGGGTCTTTGGGATTTACCTTCCTATTTTTCCTTTTGGATTAATGTTATTAAATATATATATATTTCTATAAAAGTGTATTTTTATACTTTCATAGTGTTTGGACCACAGTTTGGGGGTTAACTATTTACCCATAGCTGGGACCGAAACAGGTGCTACCACTCCGGGTCAGGGTGGACCTGAGAACAACAGCAATCAAGAGGTGATTCCATGCGCCTCACAATTTTCCCATCAGAGACGTTGCTGATGCAGTTTACTGTTATGCCCAGGACCTCCTGCACATAAATCAAACTAAAATTATGCAGCTCCTGTGAACTTTGGCAAATTTTGAACTCATTACTTCACAGTAACCTTTCAGTATGAAGACTGACTCAGTCAATTAAGTACCATAGGTGGTACAAGCTTGGACGATCGTGTTTCAAAAGAGACATGACTGACTAGACAGAAGTCCCTTATCCCACATCAGGTTGCGATTACTTTCTGCGGTAGACTTGTTGCCAACCAAGGCAATAGAATCCAGTCTGTCCTGTTAGGGTATTTTCGTCTACGTGAATGTAACGCATTCAAGTGCAATTCGATCTCTGCTCTCCGAATTCTCGTTCCGTGTTTATATTCACTGTACCACAGCCCACATTCGACTACGGAAGCGCAAAAAAAAAAAAAAAAAAAAATAAGTGTCTTGAATTTTGATAAACCTTTAAATTCAGTGACCTTTAAAATAACCAAATAATATGACAATGCTTTGTTTTCAACACGATCCTGTTCTTGATAGAATTTTGGTAAAAAAGAAAAATTATTAATCCTCTTAATAATTTTTAAGTTCTAATTGAAAATCTCACCGTGTCATAACGCTCATTCGACGCGATTTCTTAACATGAGAACCAAAAATTGGTAATCCTGATTTCTTCTTTCCTATACGAGGTGCAATGGATAAATTGTCGTCTGAATTACGCAAAATGAAAATGACACTGATATTTTATTTTAACTGATATATTTACCAAAATTATATAAAAATATCTTGAAATGTTAAAGAGTAAATTTATTCAATAAAATCTTAATTGGCTTCGACCACGGCCTCTGGATAACCTCGGAATCTACTGCATCTCTTCTAGACAGTATCCTTGTAGGTGTTTACTCGTGCAACCAGACTGGCGACTGGGTCTCACCCATTCACAGTTAGATCAACCAAATGCAGACGGCAATTCCACTCCTTCAACTTCTTTTCTCGCACTTCCCGCCTGTGGAACACGCTTCCTTATTCTTGCTTTCCTGACGGCTACAACCTCCAGGAATTTAAATGCAAGGTCAATACTCATCTCTTAACTACTTGACCCTAATTCTTTCCACACCGCCCTGTACATCCTTTTCTTTCTCTCCATCTTTGCAACTGTTAATCACACCTGTATTCCTATCCTTCTCTTGCTCCTTTCTAACTGGTTCGTCCTTCTCTTCAATCTCCTAAACTTTTTCTCTTATATAGCCCTCTGCACATCAGTGGCGTTACCGCCTTGCTCGGGGTGATATGATTAAAAACAAATGTCAGTAAATTCTGCCATATTGCTTGTATTCAGGTCATCTTTCGTGTTAAAAGGAATCTTGTTCATCTCTCGCCCAACAGGACCCAAGAAATAACAATCACGGAAGTGGCCCTATGTAAGAGGTGATGCGGTCGCAGAAGTTGTCTAGTAGTCCTGACTGTGTTATTTTGCTTGTATAGCATAGTACATAGTCATGGCCAGCAGATATCCTCTTAATACAGGGCAGCTCTTCATAGCCTTCTCGTTGATTCTGAGATCCTGTGGGAAGATGAAATGAAGGCATAACATCGCCATCTCTAGTGATCACTTCAAATACCTTCGTAATCCCCATTAGTCTTATTCATCTCTTTCCGAATTCTCTGCGTTGTCTTCAGATTAACACCAAACATTGACATTTTCACTATTTACATTATTCAGACTATTGTTCTCATCTTTGTTGCCATTTGTACGAAGCTTCGGTCATTGTAAGCTCCGGCCTCCTTCAAGTGCTATTAATTTGGAACCGAATCCTTTATTAAATTCACTGGGGTATATCATTCTTATTCTTTAACTCATGACTACCAAAGGTGGCTTTTCACACGGAATGAGAATTATATACCCCAGTGATCGTAATGAAGAGTTTGGTTCAAAATTCCTAGCACTTGAAGAGGACCAGAGCGTACAACAGCCAAAGCGTCGTACAAAGGGCAACAAAAATGAAAACAATAGTTCGAATAATGTCAGTTAAGTGCCATATATGATACCCGCTTTGGGCGATCATGTCTCAAAAGAAACATGGCTGACTGGGTAGAGGATTATCCCGCAGTAGGTTGCCATTTCTTTCCGCCTTAGACTTGTTGCCAGCCAAGGCTATAAAAGCCAATCGGTCCTATTATTTAACCCATAACTGGAGGGAAGAGACGGATTAATACCTTTCACAAGGGTATTTGTGAGTAGGTGAAAGCTAGGAATTCAAATGCAATTCGAACTCGGCACCCCGATTTGTCGTTCCGAGTCGATATCCACTGCACCACAACGCACATCCACGAACAATGTAAGTAGTTTAGATACGATCACATCTCAGAAATATAGACAAATACTAAAATATTTGTATGGAAACTTTCGGTGCAAATGCTAAGCACTAATCCATGTCATTTCCGACTTTCTGGCGAAGTGCCATACGTCATGTTAATCTTTCTTTTCGTAGATGGTGCCCAAAAGAACCCTACAATTCTGCGCTGTTGGCAAAATAAAAAACAAACAACACACATGCACGGAATTTAGAAAATAAAACTGTGATAATTTACCCATCGCACTCGCATTACGATAAGTCAAGCAATTCAGATTATTGAATTTAAAATGAAGGAAAAACCATGCAGGTTAACAATTGATTAATATTTGTGGATTATCAACCCTTTGTGGTTTGATGAGCTGCAGCATATTTTGGATTGAATAAAATAAACAAAGAAGTATTAAAAAAGTGTCTTTAATCTCAGATGATTCACTTATAACAACCTTCTTCCGAGATTTAATAAGGACGAATTCTCTGTTAGAAGTGAAACCTCTGAGATTTAAAACACTTTTTTCTAAATTGTTCTTTATTTATTCGATTTATCTTGTTAGATTCCGATCCATATATTCAAGTCATATTTTGGATTGTATAAATAATACTTCTTATGATTAAACTAGCAGTATAGCCCGGCGTTGCTCGGGTGTAATGAAAGCTTTAAAACTAATTCATGGTCCTGGAGCTCAGACTCAGCCTCAAGAATATTTGTGTGAAGTTCTGTGAGAATCAGATAAAAATTGTGGATTTATATAAAGGACATACAGACAGATAAACAGACACACACACAAACATCTTGTGTATATATATATATATATATATATATATATATATATATATATATATATATATTATCGATTTTCTGCACTATTATAAGAACTACAACCTTGAAACTTCTGAATATCGTTTCTCATGTTTTTGCATATGAATTTATCAAATTTGATTAAAATCGGACCACTCCTTCTATAACACGATTTTTTCGTTTATCGATATTTATAGGGGGTACCTCGACACAAAACCTAGCTAAGAACACTCGTAGACGCTTATAGTACAACTGTGTAAATTTTCAAGAAAATCGGTTCAGCCGTTTCGGAGTCTATAGGTAACGGATACACACACACACACACACACACACACACACACACGCACACACACACACAGACAAAGTTCCATTTATAAACAAGTTTAGATAATACAGTAAATTACTTCTTCAAGTTTGAACTTATTGTATTGTTTTATTACTCTTATTGTTTCAGATTTATTTGAGTTTGAGTTTCGTTTATTAGTATATCAATCTCTGGGAGTTATTTAATGCCAAAAAGGTGGGTTTTTAACGTATTTTTTAATGTTCGTTTCTAGTGAGAAGGTTGATTTGGTCAGATTTTAATGATTTAACGGACACACACACACATAGACATAAACGCACACAGACAAAGTTCCATTTATAAATAAGTTTAGATATTGCCTTAAATATTTCTGAGAATAATAATGAATTTTCAAATTACAAGTCTGACTATTTAACCCATAGTTCGGAGTAGAATATTGATTCACAAGTCTCTAAATGTTATTTGCATCTAAATGAATGTAACGAATCCTACTGGAACTCGAACTCAGATGTCCGACATTAAACGTTTCTGTGATTCTTTGTGTGTAGCAATATTGTTATAAAATTTTCTGTTATTTGAACAACAGTATTCGCCTTTTCTTGTTTCTTTCCTTGTCTAATATATTTTTCTCGACTGACACATAATTTTTTTTCTTTTCATTGCACTTCGTTCTCGACGTCAGTTTCTAACAGTTTACTTTTCTCCCTTACAATCCGCCATTTTAAATATTCTTTCTCCGACGGCATTTCTATATTCTCTTCCCTATTCTAATCCAATAAAGCTGGTAATATACATAATATATATAATCTAACAAGATCTTACTTAATCCAGAAAAACTAAAGGAAATGATTCACCTTTAACATGATAAAATGCCCCGACGAGTGCACATGAATGCGAAATGCTTATTCCCAGTGATTCACGCCTGTACATAGCTAACTTTTACAATCAATGAAAGCGTGTTACCTATTCATAGCGGCCTCAGCAAGGTCATAGCTGGTAGGTGAAAAGTTTCAAGTCGACAACCTGACAGGTTGAGTAGAATGCATGCTTTCTGTTATTAGGTCTAAATTATATCGACGAAAAGCATATAGAAAACTACTTTAGTTTGGCAATTGGATCGAGAACACTGACAATGTGAACAAAAGAATAAAGCGATTCAACCTCAATAAAAACTGTTTTCTCTGTTTTTGATTATCAGTCAAAGGACCTGGAACACCTGGAGCCTTTATTTTTCATTACGGTCCTCTAAGCGTCCAAATTTCAATCTGTGACATTTTAGCTTTTATATTCCGTGCGCATAGATTTATTCGTATATAGCCATAGTCTGGCTAATGAATACTTTGTTTCCAGCAATTCTACACGCCAACAGAAGTAGACGTTTACTAAAGCAAAGCCGCTTCTAGTAGTTATGAGTTATCTCACTTAGAGTTTGATTAAAGAGAAATAATTCATGACTACTAGAAGCGGCTTCACACAAGGAATGAGAATGTGTGACGGATAAGAAGTTAAGAATTAAAAACAGTTATTTGTTATTTGTTCATTACTGCCTAGCCTGGTATTGATGTCATAACCTTTGTGTCAAATCAGAGGAACTAACCAATGCCTATATCCACTGAGTCCTGCGTCCTTGAGGACAACAGTGATTGAATTTCTCGGACTTATAAACCTAATATTTCACTAACTTTTTTACCAGAGTTCATATTGCTATTTTTTGATGTTAATGGTTTTCTCTAATATTTTTACCAGAGTTCATATTGCGACTTGTTGAAGTTAATAGTTTTCTCTAGTATTGTTTTACCAGAGCTCATATTGAAATTTTTTGACACTAAAGATTTTCTTTCGCACTCTCTATTACTGGTTTCCAATGCTTGGTCAGCTTAGGAGATTTTAGTAGCCTAGCATATGAGCTAATTCCTTAAGTTTACGTAATTTCCATTGGTGTTCTCTATCTATTATTTCAACTTCATCCATAGGGGGTGGGGATTCTCTTGCTCCCTCCATATGTGGTCAGCTACGCCTGATGTTTATATCTACCCTCATGTTATGATCTCGCGAAGCTCTTGTAGCCTTACCTTAAGGACGCGGCCTATTTCTCCTTTATATTTCTTTCCACAGCTAATTGAATGGCGTACATACAGTCCTTAGTGATATCAGCCTCTTTTGAGGGTATTACCCGGAAAAAAGTACTTGCGAAGTGTAGAATAACATTTGAAAGTCGTCCTGATGTTATACGGACCACAAATCCTTTGTATTTTCTCCTATAACCCCTTCACATAGGGTAGACAAACCGAGGATGTTTTCTGAAAGTTGTTACCCTCATGCGCCCTCCCTTCCATGTTCGTTGGAGTTGTCATGTACCATGAATAACTGTTACCTTGTAGAGTACTGCTTATGCTGACCATTTCCTGTTCGTGTGTCTCTGGGTCGCCGATTATGACTTTTGCTCGATGCTGCAGGCATCTGATGGGTAGTTGGAGTTGAAGTTAAGATATTGTCTGGTGAATGTTGGCTTCCGTTCTACTGATGTCTTGAACCTCCTCTCTTTTCGAGCTATTAGCACATTCTGGAATGCCAGTTTGTTGTCACACGCTATTTCCATAATGAATTATAGGATGACTCCATTGAATTCATATGGTCATGTAGCGTCCAGACCTCTTCCTGGTGTGGACAAAGTATGAAGGCGTCATCAACGTATTTCAGTCATAGAGTTGGCCTTACAGGTGTAGATTCTAATGACATCTTTTCAATGTATTCGATGTATAAGTTATCTCGTGATGGTGATAATGGCGAGCCCATTGCTATGTCTTCATCCAGTCGATATATGTCTGATCCCAGTCCGAATTGTGTTGCTTGTGTGCAGAAAGTCAGCATCTCTATCGGTTTATCTTGTGGAGTACTGGTACGTTCTCCGAGGGATAAAGTCCGAAGCCAGTCTGTCCCTGACTACCGATAGTGACTCTACCGTGGGTAACTTGGTAAAAAGACTCACCACATCCAGGCGCGCCATCTGGATGCATTGGATGGGAACATCTTTGATAAGCTTCACGTAGCTGAACTCTGGCATAAAATACTAGAGAAAACTATTAACATCAAAAAATACTAAAGAAAATTATTAACCTCAAAAATTGCAATATGAACTCTAGTAAAAAATGTCACTGAAACATTATGTTTACAAATTCCAGAAATTCAACATTTATAGGGATACATAACACAGTAGATATAGGGTTGGTTAGTTCCAGTGACTTGACCGAAAGATTTGTGAGTTCAATACCAGGCTACAGTAGTGGTGAACAAATGATTTAGAGAGCCGGGTTAAAAGGAGATAACTCTTGACTATCAGAAGCGGCTTCGCACAAGGAATGAGAATGATATACCCCAGTAATAGTAATAAAGGGTAATAAATACCTAGCACCTGAAGAAGAAGCTATATATATTTATATATACAGTCATCCGCAGATAGATCTGTTTCGCTGTATCACAGCTCATCAGTACGGTTGTTTCTAGCCAGGATTAAAACCAGACCGAATATACCATTTGTAAACGAGTTAGTACGCAACCCAGGTTTCTACATTTAGGTGTCTTCAAGCGATTTATAAAACTGATTTTACCGTTTTTTTTTTATTGATAAACGCCCACGTAATAGGGATCTTTTATGAACACGCAATATTCAAAATTAGGAGAATTTACTTAAAGGTTTTACAATATTTCATCCATGATTGTATGATCCTAATAAGTATTTATTGGGATTGTTACACTTGGTCAAAATTTCTGTCCTTTCATTTAGTGATTCATTTATAACATAACTAGCAGTATAGCCCTGCGTTGCTCGGGTGTAATGAAAGCTTTAAAACTAATCCATGGTTCTGGAGCTCAGATACTTTGGACGTTGGCATGAAAGACTAAAAAGCAATAGTTGTTTCCAGTTAAAGCGAAACCGCAGACTGAAAGAAAAATGAATGGATGTAAGTCAAATTTTGATTTCCTGGTATCGATGTCAAATAAGTTTTGTTTCGTCGTAAACTGAATTTTGAAGGCTAAATAAGTCCTCTGAGTAAATGGTATGATGGTTGAGACTAAGAACTACAATTATACCTACTTAGAGCCAAACACGAAGCAAAAACTAAAGTAAAAGGGCTGAAAAAATACAGACATACAGGCAGATAAACAGACACACACACACAAACTTTTTCTAAACATACCCTGTTAAATATAAGAGACGATGAATGTCTATTATATTTAATCATGAGCCGTTCTAAACATCGTATTTTGGCTTTACTTTCAGGTGAAAATAAAGACAAAAATTCTTCAACCTTTGCATGATTTTTTATTAAGTTAGTTCTAAGCTTTCGTCTCACATGAGCCATCTTCAGAGAGGTTACAAGGACGTTAACATAAAAACATCTACCATGAGCGACGATTTTACCTCGTGTTGACATAAAATGTTGCTAAGTAACGTTAACAGTTACCAAAAAATTTGATATCAACACTAGGAAAATCAAAATTTGACTTATATCCATTAATTCTTCTTTCAGTCTACGGTTTCGCTTTAACCGGAAACAACTATTGCTTTTTAGTCTTTCGTGTCAACGTCCAAAAAGTCTGAGCTCCAGGACCATAGATTCGTTTTAAAGCTTTCATTACACCCGAGCAACGCCGGGCTATACTGCTAGTAAATACATAATTGACAAGAAATTGTCAGGACGTTTCAGTGTTCTCACCCACAGATGCTTGCGTGGCATTTTAGGGCTGTTGAATCTATATAAAAAGCCAGCGAAGAGACAATTCTATCTCTTCCTCTTCGCTGGACTATTAGCCCAAACTCTTGGGCACTTCTCATTCTCACTGGGAACGATCATCCGGCAAGTCAGTCAAATTTTGCTTTACTATAACTTGTATTCATGAAGCAACATATTCACATTCGCCTTATATTTTAGGACAATGTATTTACTTTTATTCAATTGTATTTCGTGTTGTCTTGTTGTGCATAATGGTTCTATTCTTTGTATTTCTGAGTCTACCTTCATTTAAACGTAACCCCATAAAAACTTCCATGCCTCTTCCTTATCTCTTAAGGATTTACATTGCAAATCTTTTATGTACGTGGTACTTTTAACACGCTAACATATTACACGACCAACAAAATCGCTTATAACAAAGTTAATCTATTTTAATGCGAGAAGAATTTTCTAAAACATCTAAAGCGTGTATCGTCAATAAATCAATAAAGTTCAGTTGACTTCTTTCGACCAGGTTCAAAGTCGGTGTCTGCAGTGTCCCGCAAGTCAAATAAACTTTGGTCTCTCTCTCTCGCTCTCAATATATATATATATATATATATATATATATATATATATATATATGTGTGTGTGTGTGTGTGTGTGTGTGTGTGTGTGTGTGTGTGTGCTTTCGTCTATATTTCGCAGAAACTTTTTGAAAGTATCTTCATTGTTCATTGCTTTAAAGCGATGGATTTTGACTTGGCGTGACTTAACGAGTACCTGAAATTAGGAATTAGGTACCTGAGTTCAAATTTTGTTTGCAACGGCTGATATTCCCCTTGTACTATTCAAAAAGCATGAACTAAATTCGCCGTTAATATATTAATTTTCGGATATCTTAAAATGTCGCAACATTTACGTGCTTTGATGGCTTTATGCAATATCTTTCTTAAATTAAATTTTAAAATTTATTTCTAGTGAATGAAGATCGTACGCCTGGTGCTACAAAAATCACAAAGAATTATCAAATATCAGAAACCACGGTGTATCTTATCTTTCTTTACTCTATAGGATACAAATCTTATAACTAAAACACACAAAGTAAAATTGCATACCCGATAAATCGGATTTAAGCGACTAAAGTCATTTTGGAAAAACCCAAACCACGGAAAAATTCTCAAGTCAGTGTGAAAAGTAAAAATGCATGCCATCAAAATTTGATTAAAACGACTAAAAACATTTTGGAAAAACCCAGACTAAGGCAAATTTTACAAGTCAATGTGAAAAGTAAAATTCTGCATCCTGATTGGATAGGAAATCGAAAATTGATATATGACGTTAGTCAAATGGAGTCCAGAATCGAAGCGGTTAACTGACGGAGTTTGTGGCTATGTAACGAAAACAAATTCAAGAAACCGACCAGGACGTAAAGGCGCGTCACACATTTTAGCTCCATTTTAACTCCATTCAGCCAATGAAAACAACAACAACAATGACAACAGGATTTGCTTAATACACACAAAATAGTATGTTATATTTTTTCTTTAAAATAAATTTAACATTTATACATAAAAGCGAGAAACCTTTTTATCAACAAGAACTACTATTCAATGACAATAGCTCCTACCCATACAGGCTCTTTTTTCAAAAATATCATTACATGAATAGAAACCACACGAAAGACACGCTGAGGAATTTTGTTCTCTACAAAATGTTGACCAAAATATATAACATTTAACCACCATTATATAAAATACAATTTCTTTATTTGTTTCACCTTCTTTCTCACTCTGTCGCCAACTTACCAAAAAGGGAAAGGAACATGAGACTCCACATACCCCTGGGGCACTTAGCTATTTGCTACTATCAACCATGAACTCTAAACTTCTGTGGGACATTTTAAATACTTACAGTTCTTTGAACAATTTTAACTGCACAAATTTTCTCAATGAACAAATATATTATAGTGTTCAGTTAACGAAATTTCCCTTATATTTTTCTTTTTGCAATTTTGTTATTCTCTTAATAAATCTTGACTTTAATGTACAAACGAAATATTTTATCCTTCTACATTTTAACATCCAATCATCAATATTCTGGTATATAAATTGTGGGGACTTCGGTTGTGTTTGGCACATGGCCAATTTACCAAACATCACCGAGGCTCATGCAAAGTGTTAATGCAAAACGCAAAGTTTACTGAGAATGGAAGAGAATGAGAAGACTTTAGTGAGATAAAAAAAAAACCAGGCTTTCGGAAGATGGAAGATTGAAACTGAATTTCAATTTTTGAAGATTGCAGGTATCAGAAAAGAATAAAACCAGGAGAAAGTTCCAAAGGCGATAAATGCAAACAAAGAAACTATCAAGATGTTATGTAGAAATAAAGTGTTAATTCTGACACTTGTGGTCGAACACAGATCTCCAGACAACAAACGTAACCGTTGAATGAACTGTGCTACTGGAATCAAATAGCTATGATTATTTTGTATATAAAGCTCTCCCGAAGGGTAGAGTCTCGTCTGGAGAATATTAGACAATAAATTTTTGCCTAGGCCTTAGGGACCGGATATTCTACATTAAACAGTTCTTGTGTCATATTTCGCTTCAGTGGGGAGTTAGATAATTATTCTGTGTTGTTCATGAGCATGAACATTTACCTTGTCGGACGTTCTCTTCGGGCTGAGAGTAACCCAGTCGAGACTCTGCCGAAGAGTAGAGTCTTGTCTAGAGAATATTAGACAATAAATTTTTGCCTGAGCCTTAGGGACCAGATAACCCACGTTAAACAGTTCTTGTGTCATGTTCCACCTCAGTAGGGCGGTAGATAAATATCATTCTACCTTGTGCATTAGCACGGACACTTAACTTGTCGGACTCTCTGCCTTCGGGCTGAGAGTAACCCAGTCGAGACTCCGACGAAGGGTAGAGTCTTGTCTAGAGAATATTAGACAATAACTTTTTGCCTGAGCCTTAGGGACCAGATACCCCACGTTAAACAGTTCTTGTGTCATGTTCCACCTCAGTAGGGCGGTAGATATTTATGATTCAGTGTTCGTACATTAATACGAACACTTGCCTTGTCGAACTCTCTGCTGAATGCATAGAGTAACCCAACAAAGACTCTGCCGAAGGGTAGGGTTTCGTCTGGGGAGTATAAGACAATAAATTCTTGCAAGGGCCTTAGGACCCGGATATCCCACATTAAAAAGTTCTTGTGCCCCATTCGCCTCGGTAACAGAAACGGTAGAAGTGATTTTATCTCAATTTAACGTGTTTTTATGTTAAGTTTAAGCGGCGTCCACTTTAATCAAAGAGGCCGAGAAGTAAAGAAATGAATTAAGTTGTTTTTGTTTTTGAGATCAAATGGAAACGAAATCGGATATATGGCATATTCATATTCTGGTCTATATAATCAGTCAGATTTGAGCACGATGAGAGATAAGGGAGATAATTTATGATGAATTTATAGTTGCTATGAGAAAGATCTCGAACAAAAATACTCACATACTATACCAAGTTTTCTTGCCACTGAAATATTTTACCGATTATAAACATCGAGGCCATACTTGTAGTCACAAGAATCTTTTCGACAGAGAGAAAGTTAACCAAGAACAGATAATTCTATGGTAGAGACTGAAACTTTTAGGCTAATTTCATAAAGAGCTTGTAATTCGGGAATACGTTACAAGATATAAGATTGTTTCAATAAAATCCGTTATTCGTTTGAATGGAACGCAATAATCCAAATTAAACGTTGAATATTAACTTAAACGTCGGATTATCACTGTGTTATATGAAGGCCGATGAACGTATTCAACGAATGAGTTGTAGGGAAATAAAAAGCAAAAGTAAATATTTAATATCAGTATCTTGGATAACAGTATCATGAGAATATGGCTACAGTCAAATGTAGGAATAAAAGCGAGAGTACAATTTGGTTTAGAGAATCAACTAAGTGTTAAGCCCTAGCTACACTGAAAACCAACATTCAAAGTCTTGATTCTTTATGTAAGCCCAAAACTCAAGCACTGAAGTCAGCGATGAGAAGGCTTTGGCTTTATTCTGTTTTTAAAAATAAAAAGGCTAAAGTAATCATCAATGTTCAAATTCCTCAGACAGAAATGAAAAATAAATGTGATAATATGGACACCTACATTACGCACAAATACCTTTGGGAAAGGTATTAATCCGTCTGTTCCCTCCAGTTATGGTTTAAATAATATGACAGATTGGGTTCTGTAGCCTTGGCTGGCAACCGGTGTACCGCAATGCAATGTCAGTCTACTGCCAGATAATCTTCTGCCCAGTCAGTCATATCTCTTTCGAGACAGGATCGCCCAAAGCGTATTTCACGCATGGCACTTAACTGACCGACATAGAAAGGGAATAAACTGATTTATCTTTATCTCACATATTTGTGCGCTTAATAAACGTGCAGGTGAAGAAAGTAAAAGAATAGAAAGATTTTGGAAATCAAGTGTCAACAAAGCGGACATAGGGTATATGCGGATTCTGGTCTATATTAATAGTTATGCTTGGAATCGGGAATGACTTCTGGTACGCCTCTGGTGGGAGACGAACGTGTACATCGCCTATTTCATTTGTACCGTTCATTTCTATTAAGATTCACTACGTCGGTATGAGTAGATGAACGTGGAATTGGTTAGGTGGAAGAGCTTAGCTGTTAGACCAACATAACAGACAGCAGACGTGGTCCCAGGTATCACGTAATTACCTACTCAGGGGAGAAAACGAGACCCTGTTTAAAACATCTGTTTAAAATTATGGAAAAACAGGCTTCACGTCATTATTTCTCGACGTAGCGTTTGTGATTCATCTTGTTAGCTTGTGAATATACATAAGACCCTTTTCCAGCTTTCATCTTGTTAGCTTGTGAACATACATAGGACACTTTCCCAGCTTTCTTCTTGTTTGCTTGTGAACATACAGAGGACACTTTCCCAGCTTTCTTCTTGTTTGCTTGTAAACATACATAGGACACTTTCCCAGCTTTCATGTTGTTAGCCTGTGAACATACATAGGACCCTTTCCCAGCTTTCATGTTGTTAGCTTGTGAATATACCTAAGACCCTTTCCCAGCTTTCATGTTGTTAGCTTGTGAACATACATAGGATCATTTCCCAGTTTTCATCCTGTTAGCTTGTGAACATACATAGGACACTTTCCCAGCTTTCATGTTGTTAGCTTGTGAATATACCTAAGACCCTTTTCCAGCTTTCATCTTGTTAGCTTGTGAGCATACATAGGATCATTTCCCAGCTTTCATCCTGTTAGCTTGTGAACATACATAGGACACTTTCCCAGCTTTCTTCTTGTTAGCTTGTGAACATACATAGACCCTTTCCCAGCTTTCATGCTGTTAGCTTGGGAACATACATAGGACACTTTCCCAGCTTTCATCTTGTTAGCTTGTTAATATACACAGGATCATTTCCCAGCTTTCATCCTGTTAGCTTGTGAACATACATAGGACACTTTCCCAGCTTTCATGTTGTTAGCTTGTGAACATACATAGGACCCTTTCCCAGCTTTCATGTTGTTAGCTTGTGAATATACCTAAGACCCTTTTCCAGCTTTCATTTTGTTAGCTTGTGAACATACATAGGATCCTTTCCCAGCTTTCATCTTGTTAGCTTGTGAGCATACATAGGACCCTTTCCCAGCTTTCCGTGCGCACCGAGGAGACTGAGAATCGAAATTCAATGTGTGGTAATTATTAACCGTTCGGTGGTAAATCTGAATAAAATCATTTGATTAAAATCATTATCATTTGAAAGTTTGATTGATTATTTAAACTAATTGTTTTACCGATGCTATTTCCGCAACAACTGATCCTTCCGTACTGGTTATATACTTAAAAAGACTTAATAATGAATCAGCTTGCTTAAAAACCAGCCACACAAGGCATAAGACTGTTTGTACACATCTTAAAATTATTTTTTTAAAATCATTTCTCCTCTCCAAATGTTCTGAATATATTTGGCACGAAGAGTGACGAATAAAAATGCCTGATAATCTGACGCCACAGAAATCAGTTTGAAGTCTTCTAAGCAAGAAAATGCTTTGTAAATACTTTCCAATCTATAAAATTAAACCATCAGAAAACTGCATTGTCTATAAAAGGTTTGTAATCGATTAGTATAAGAAATCGATTTCCGTCTATTTTTTTTTGTTTTTGTTTTCCTTTTTTCTTCAGTTCTTGAGGACATGTGAAGAGGAATTCAATTAGCGTCTCTGGAACAAGCCTCTATTTTCAGGGAAAAATTCTATTTCGGTTGGTTCCTTTAGAAGAAAATAAATAAATAATTTACTAAATAATTTACTAAAGTATTTGTGAAGGTAAAAATACAACAAAGCAAAAAACAAAAAAAAGAAAAAAAGAAGTAAAAAGATTTCCAGATAAAAGAAGCTAAGAAATTTTTTCTTAAAGACAACCACATTTTTATAAATCTGGTGTGTGCTGAAAAGTTCTCAGCTCAACGAAAAAAGAACTTACCTTAAGCCATGAAAAATACACGCTATTTCATAAATCAAGGCCTGGAATTCAATACACTTTCTATACTTTTTCCCAAATTGCATAACTTTGAAAACAATTAAAAGTTTGAAGGCAACCAAACTCGAAAGCAATTAAAAACTAGAAGACAAACAACTTAAAACAAACAAACAAAAAAACAAACAAACTGATTTTCAGCATTAAATGACCAAAAGAAGGTCTGTATGCTTGTTAAACAAAACAACAACCAACAAACCAACCAACCAAATTTCATTCAGCATTTAAAAATTAGGATGTTATTTATTTTTTGAATAACCAATGATGAAACAAGATTAAAGAAGATAGAAGATGACGATTGACGTAGCATTTGAATTTCTGAAGATTGTAGTTGGTAGGGAAGCGAGAAATCAGAATGGGTTTTCACAGGCTAGAAGTGCGAGAAAAGAGACAATTAGAGTAGAACTAACGGTTGAAGTTCAGCAGTAAAACGGTAAGACATCTTCATCAATTTAGTAGCACGCTTAAACTCATTCAGTCTAGCCACTAAGGAAAATGGCTCATCAGAAAAAGTATCATGAACGATTTCTTTTCATCATTTCACTCCTAAGGAAGTTATAAATGCCATTGGTGCGCAGGGAGTTACAATCAGAGAAAAAGGAAGGTACAGGGGATGTCGAAGAAATGGTAAAAGATGGATGGGTATCCACTAGATAGAAAATGGAAATTGACGTTTCATTTAAACTCTTGGAGATTGTAGCTATCAAGGAAGTAAAGAAACGTGCAGAAGATTATAATTAACTATACCGCAGTTTCATCAATGAAAGAATGAAGAAAATTTAGGGTGATTCAAAAGCGTTCATCGTTGCTTCCTTGCCTTGTAAAATTTTGCAACTTAATAATAACAAAAGAACCATTCAACTTTCATTTAGAATTATCCACTAAAATAGTATGAAATACATTATTTTTTTAAAAACTGGGGTAGCCTAATAATTATGGCCGTTAGTGTATGTCACTCAATACAGGCTATGTTCTAGCGGGAAAATGAGAAAGAATAATTCCAGATGGGCCGAGAGTAGTGTTGAAAAATCTCTGCTTTATCTGTAGTAGATGAAAATACGCCAAACCGATGGAGGAGAGGATGAACGGAGGATTTCCTCTTGTTCAGTAAAATCTTGCTGAGTCACAAGAGACTATACAGTGTCTCATTCTATCATTCTGTGGTAACCTTTCCTCTTTTCATTACAAGCATTGGTATTACCGTTGTGGCACGAAAGCTTTGATGCCAGTTTCCCTCCAGGAAGAGAACTCAGGTGGTTCACATTTCTCAACAGGAGGATTAAAATATCAATCAAAAGGGAACAGCGTAAGAAATAAAGAAATATGTTCCAATCAGTTCGTTCTTGACTGAAGAGAGAGCGGAAAGAGATATCTATAGATACTACTATGGTCGGCTTTGTTAAGAGGACAGAGCTGCAGAGCACGACATGCGTCCGGGAAAGAAGGTAAGAAAAAGATCGTCGAGAAATGCATGAGGAAGTCTATTATTTGAGTGAGAGGTTGCGCAAGTGAGAAGCTCAAATATTGGTGTGAGCGGCGTTAGAGTGATGAAGCCACTTAATATGATAGAAACGGAGGTCACCAATCAAAAATATATATTTTAATCTTGTGTAGAGGTCGTTAGAAGAAAGCGAATGATGAATAAAGAAGAGATAAGAGACTGACTTTAAGAGTGCAATTTGGAAGCATATGTGAGGACAATCCACAGACTAAAGAGATAGTTCCTTTGTCAGTGAGAAATACTCTCTATATATGTAGACACTAGAGTTTTTTTCCGAAAGAGAAGATATCCAGGAACAGAGAAATTAGTGGAGAAGATTGAAGGCTTCATATTAGGTTACAGAGTTTCACAGGGTCTTGGGTCCGCCATACTTTCAAATAATTTCAGAGTTTTACATGATTTCTTGGTTCCGACACTTAATGACATGCACTGAAATATAACAGTTAAAAAATCAAATGTATAATAAGAATGAAATTAAGCGAATATTTCTCGATAAGACCGATTATTAAATCATCCTGAGGTTGAGAATAGAATAGACATAATCGTCCCTATTATAATAAATACCGTAGTATATATTTATATATATTAAGGAAACATCAACGCAATCATCTAAGGTGGCTATAGAATGTAATTTATTTCGACAACAAATAACAAAACAATGCTTTTGTAATTTGTGGACTGATGAGATAGGTACCAAAAACATTACCTGTGGAAATAATTTATCGTCTATGATGCGTTGAGTTTTAACTTTTTTGTATCTCATATTCTGGATAGTACTCATTGATCTCTCAGTATGGATCTATATCTTCAATAGTTTATATAAAAATATCTATTTAAATTATCTTCTCCGTTTAATGATTTGCATAATTACCCATATAAATAAAGAGTTCGTATTTTTAATAAAGCAGATTGATGCCGATTTCGATGATTTGTAAGGACAACGTTATGTTTACTTTTAATCAAATATATATATATCCCTCCTGTCACGCTCATGGAGAGAAAGACAACAATGTGACAACGTCGGCTATGCTCCTTCTTTTTGTCCTACTTGTTATTGAACATTAATACTATTAGGTTTCCGTAAAAGTTCGTAAACACTTGCAAAAACTTGGAATTTTACTCGCCAACTAATCTATGGTTACCAGAAAAAGACTTACAAAAAATTGAAATTTTACTAGCAAAAACAACAAAAATTATTACTCAGAATAAAGACCATCATTTTCCAAGACTTTCTGCCATCGATCTGCATGCTTTCGGATCTAGTCAAAGTACCGTTCAGCCGGCTTCGAATCAAATAATTCTTGACACGCTTCCTCGACTTCATCAAACGAGTCGAATTGGTGGCCCTTCAGAAAGTGTTGCATTGAGTGGAAAAGGCCGTAATATGATGGAGAACAGTCAGGACTGTAGGCTGGATGTGGCAGAACCTCAACGTCGTCCAGTTCTTCGAACTTGTCTTTGGTCTTCCTGGCGATGTGTGGCTTGGCACTGTCCTGCTGCATCAAAGCGCGCTTTCGGTTCATCAGAACCGGGTACTTTTGATTCAACTTTTCGTATACCCGCTCAAGTTGCTGACAGTAAATTTCGGCACTGATGGCACGACCATTCGGAACCAACTCAAAATGCACGATTCGTTCAAAGTTTCACTAAACGCACAACATGACTTTCTTGCGGCATCGATCTTGTTTTGGAACCGACAGTGTCTCTTGCCCTTTCTGACCTTATTGCTTGTCTCGATTGTGCTAAACCAGATAGACCCATTTCTCGTCGGATGTCACAATGCGCTTCCAAAAACGCCCGTCCAACGGATTGCTGAGTAATTGACGGTAAATTTCAACTCATCCGTTGGCTTGTGCTTCGCGGTGTTCGTTCGGATCTTGGTACGGCTTTTTGTTAACAAAATCAAGTTGCTTCAAATGTCGGTGAACTGTTGATTTGCCAACTCCAAGCTCATCAGCCAATTGTCGAGTGCTCGATGAAGGCGCAATGTCCAACTCGGTTTGCAAGTCTCCATCATCCAACTTTAACGGCCGTCCCAAACGAGGCTTATCTTCAAGACTCATGTCGCCAGAATCGAAACGCTTGTACCATTTTGAGATCGCCGCATATGCAATTGTTCCTTCACCTTCGGCAGCACAAATCTCTTCTGCAGCTTTTCTGGTTGAAAGACTCCGCTTCCAGCAGTAATGAATCACAACTTGCAGCTCAATTTTATCAATTCCCATCTGGAATACAATAATGAAGATCACGATAACAAACGCAAGACGCAAGATTGCATAAAAAATCAATTTTTCGCAAGTTTTTACGAACTTTTGGGACAACCTAATATTTATAAAAGCTCTCACCACGTGTTTGCTCTTTAACAGTGCCTTATTATTTTATATTTTACAACAATTTTGTCATCAAGTAAGAAAGCATATATATATATATCCATTCTTCTTTAGAATAAAGACTATTGCGTGGTTTTATATAATCTTGCTACTCTATCACTATTTCCATAAAAAGTCTTCAGATAAACTACACTACTGGCCATAATCATTATACATTCCCAGTTTTAAAAAATGATGTATTAAATACTATTTCATACTATTTCATACTATTTTTAGTATTTACTGCCAAATGAAAATAGAATGATTTTTGTTATTATTACTTTGCAAAATTTTAAAAGGCAAGGAAGCAAAGATTAACTCGCCCGAGAATTAGCTGTTTTTCTTAGATAAATGTAATAAATATGATCAACAGGTAATACACGGTATAGATACACTGCCGGCCATAATTATTAAGGTACCACAATATTTTAAAAGAGATGATCCATTAAATACTATTTTTAGTATTTATTACCAAGTGGATAATTCTAAATGAAAATAAAATAGTTTTTTTTTACTGCACAATAATATGTGCATCAAATGAATTTATAAATATTTAATAATTACCTATATTTCATCAATGAAAGAATGAAGAAAGTTTAGGGTGATTCGGACGAATTTATCTTTGCTTCCTTGACTTGTAAAATTTTGCAAAATAATAAAAAACATTCTATTTTCATTTGGCAGTAAATGCTTAAATAGTATGAAATACATCATTTCTTTAAAACTGGATTGGCCTAATAATTATGGCTGGCAGTGTACATTCCTTAGTTCTACCAGCGCTAACCTTCACAGCTTCAACCCGCCATGTCACGAGCACCGGAACGAACCAATTCCTTTGCTGAGATGTAAGTTCCACTCATACAACTTTATCCCACGAACCTCTGCCTTGTGGAATCAAAGCCCGAGACTATGACCCTCGATCACGACATTCTCTAACATGTTATCTTCGCCACATAAACTGTTAACTTTACCTCTAACATTGTAACCTCCTTACCTCGGGTGGCTCCTGGATTTGTAGAGAGTTGAACTTCTACTCAAAGTCTTCCCACTCAAGGTAAAAGAGCTCAGTTTATACTGCTATTTCAACAGTAGCATGACGGCTGCTTTCATTCAGCTCACTAAAACCCTTACGCACATTCTTTTAACCAGCAATTAAATAAACACATTCTACGAACTTTAGTTAAAGGCTCAAACAATATTTGATCCCGAAAAAGAATAAGACTAAATAAAAGAAGCTAATATAATTCTTACTTGTCCCGACACTTTATAGCGTGCAACATTAACAGAACCCTATTTGCTGAAATCCATCTGGTCAGAAATGTATTATGAATGCAACACTTTATGTGATCCATTGTAATAATTGAATGTCGCTTTGAAAGAAATGTTTATAACACGTTGACTCGCTGACCGGTTATTCCTTGGCGCTTTTGGACATTACAAACGCAGCAATGTGGCTTTTAAATAAGTAAATGGTCGAGATGAAAGGCCAGTAGAGAACGCTTCCTTTTAACAGACTGTAAACGGACGCAATAATCGGTACTTCCAAATTGTTTTGTTAATCATTTTACGAGATGACAATCTGTCATCTGTTTCTTCCGAGTTTGTTTGCCTTGCTTTAAGGGTCGGATTAATGACAATTGCAAGGGCCAAAACAACCCATTAAGAGCCAAGTACATCATGACTACAGGGTAGAAAAATGTCCAGACACGGAAGTAGATTTTTTCTACAGAAAAGTGGCTGAGATATTTTGGCAATTATGTCCGTATTTCTACCAAATAAGCACTCTAGATTATGAATATAAAAATGATTTCTGCTAATAAAATTTAAGGCTTTAACTGGATGTTCAATTTTGCTATGTAGATTCATAATAAACATATACACTCACACATAGACATAAATATATATTGTTGCCAGCATAGTTTTACGGAATTACGGTCATATAATGTTGAAACTCAGGTTACCGTACGATCACCAAAGTTAAGCAATGTCGACCCTTTTCAATACTCAGATGAGTGACCTCTTCATGTGCTGTAAGTTTGCACTAGCGGGTGTTTTAATAGCCAATGGCTCGGAATTCTTAATCGGAGGGCCGATTTCAAATTACAGCTGGGTTTCTTATACTCACTTCGTGCAAATAACATTGGTAAAGGTATGAATTTACCCGATTCCCGCAGCTATGGGTTAAATACCAAATTAATATTATCATTAAAATATCTTAAAATCTAAAAAGATACTCTTGTTTTAAATATCCTGTAATCCGTGGTTAAGCTGTTGAAAATGGATCAATCAAATACAGATTAGCTGCACAGGAATGTGTTTTATATTTATTTCCATACCATAGATAATAAACAAAAACATTACCGTATCCGTAAAATGAGATCATTTTATATATTGATTGAAATATCGGATCGAACCCTAACATTGTATCTACATAATTTCTTGTTTTTTTTTTTCTCAAATTGAATATGTATGAATCCAACGTTTCTCCCTCCGATATGGGTTAATTAGCAAAACTTGTATCACTAAAACATTATTATCTCGACCCCACCTATAATCTTAAAATCTACAAATGTTTTCTAGCTTTAAATAAAATCTGCTCTGGGTTGAGAAGCCATAGAAAATGAATGAATGAATGAATGAATCAATCAATCAATCAATCAATCAAACCATAATTTTTCCATAAATATAGAATACTTTTACTTTTAAAACAATATGTATATATATATATATATATATATATACATATATATATATAGAGAGAGAGAGAGAGAGAAGCAGCAGATATTATTCTAAGCATGAATTATTTAATATAACAGACAATGAATGTCTATTTTATATATATATATATATATATATATATATATATATATATATATATATAAAGGAAACTCAACACGTCATTTCAATTGGTTATAAATTATAATTCATTTCTATGAGCTTAATTAGCTCATTTCATCAGACCTTACAATATTCCTTCCATTTGGTACAAAAAAAAATTACCGGAATAATAATTTTCTTTAACTGAAGAGAAGGATAAAAATAGAAGGATAAAATAAAAATAAAATAAAAATAAAAAAAAGAAGGAAAAGAGAAAGAGGAAAAGAGTGTCAGGACTTAGGCATTGACGTCAGATCTGTCTGGGATTGCCCAGGCCGTCGTGAAGAGGTAGACCTGTAAAGGAATTTCTAATTCTTTGGATACTGGTGTTCGTGTGACCCGATAAAGACAACCCATCCATTTATACTAACTTATATATATATATATATATATATATATATATTTATTATAAATTATGTTTTAGAACATGTACATAATTTCTTCTATATATGTCCTCTTCCCTACAATCATATGTTTGTTTCTGTGTTTGGATTTAAACACTTCCTCAGGGGAAATAAATGTTTGAAACCATTCTCTGTTTATATTTGGTTCGTTGTTGTCGTGGGGGTTGGTTGGGGTTATTGGTAATTAAGTGAATGTCTCGTTTTGATCATTAGACTTTTTAGGAATTTGGTGTGTAAGTGTGAAATTGTTGATTAATGGTATTATCTGTTGGAATGTATGTTTTATCTTTTTAATGGTTGGGTATATCTTTTGGTTAGGATTTCTAAGAGTGCGATGTTGAGTGGTCATTTTTATGGTTGGCTATCATTTAATTGGTTGATGTCTGCTGTTAGTGTACCTGCTCCATACATCATATATCGAGCACTGCTCTATACATCATATATCGAGCACTGTTTTAAATTAATGTTTTGGACGGAAAAAAATTGTCTCTTTTCCTCTCCTCATTCTATACTCACTCGGATATATATATATATATATATATATATATAAATTAACTAGGATTAATTCAAAAAAATTCTTTCTTGAAAGGATTTTTTTGTTGCTGAGGTGATGTGTTATCCCCTGTGGGGATTTCATATCGAAATGGTCATTCAACATCCTTGAATTAATCCTTGTTAATTTATATTTGCTCTGTAATATTTTATTACATGGAGCTCTCTTCCTGTATCATTTTTTAATATTAAAATAAAATTTTAATATTAATTAGGATCGGGTTTTTGGAATTTACTTTCCTGCTTTTCCCGCTTGGATTAAAGTATCAGAATAAAATATATATATATATATATATATATATATATATAATGTGCTCGGGTTAAATTTCAACAGTTTTTTTAATTGAAAACAAAATGAGTATTTAAGTTAGAATTCAATTTATTAGAAAAATATACAAGTGACATACAAATAATAAACTGACAATTCATTCCCTCAGCGTATAACACTGCTTCGATCCAAACCTAGAGTCTGGTACATGCAGCCTTCACAAATTACCCAGGGACGGGACTGCCTCAAATGTCTTAATCCTTTTGATCAGACGTGCGGTTGGTGTCTTTTCTTTCTCAATCACGTCCCATACATAAGAATGTTTTAGATTACAATCTACGAAAGTAGGATACGAGATTTTATGGCTGCTGAATTCATAAAAAATTATCTGATAAATATTTCTGACTTTTCCTAGAGATGTCACAGGGAGGGGAATCTTACTTCAACTCATGGACCTCCAGAAGCCGCCATCTACAACTAAGGTATTCAGAAACTCTACATAGTCTCCCGAATTGAGCATGTGACATTGTTCAATGAATATATATGGGGGTGTGTAATGATATACTCGCTAAAAGGTCTGCTTTCTTCCACCGGACGCTCGTGGCCCAGCGGTAGAATCGCCGACTGAAGCCAGTGCGGTCGGGTTTCAATCCTGGGTTAGGAAGCGATCGGAGTCTAACCAGACGGATGAGCTGTGAAACAGATCTATCTGCGGAAGACTATAGTATATATATATACATATACTATAGTTTTTTCCTCGCACTTCCCGACTGTGGAATTCCCTTCCACACGATTGCTTCCCAGACGGCTACAATCTCCAGGAGTTTAAATGTAAGGTCAATAGACACCTCCTAACACACTAACCTGCTCCCATTCTATCAAACACTCTTCCCATCTGCCCGACCCTCATCCTCGGTATCCTTACTCATCTGTCACTTTCCTCCTGACATTCCCTAACCACTCCTTCTCTTTACCTTCCCCTATGTAGCCCCATGCGCAATAGTGGCAGTGGAATGCCTTGCTTGGTGTTTAGATGATTGAATATATATATATATATATATATATATATATATATATATATATATACAATGTATTAAACCTTAGGATACATTACGCCATAGATGCATAAAGGCGATAGGAGTCACGGTAAATAAAAAATTATATCAGCAGTATGATATTTTGATGTTAGAATATTGGATACATTACGAAAGATGACGGTTTTGGGCATGACAGTAAACTGCATCCGGCAGCATGGCGTCTGTTTGTGAGGTTGTGAGAAGCATATAACCACCGCTTAATTGCTGTTGTTCTCAGGGCTACCCTGATCCTAAGTAGTAGTAACTGTTAGGGTCCCATCTATGGGCAAATATTTAACCCCAAAACTGGGGTCAAAAAGTATAAAAATTCACTTTTATAGAAATATATACATAAAAATAGACTTTTAAAAAATATACATTTGTAACACCCCAACGGCTCGTCCTAACAATTTTCTCCGGCGGCCGTTTTCCACGCTGTGATGTTGCCGGAAATTTGTAGAAAATGTCGGCCGGACAGCTGGGGGTACAAGATTGACTATAAGGAACAAACTTCCACAACTTGGATGAGTTGAAAGGATGCTTTATTCGTTTAGAGTTAGCCTTGTCGGTTGGGGCAGGCGAATGTGACACACAGCTCTAACTCTAATTAATGGAGATCAACAAATCCAAACTGAACGAAACAAGACGAACGGAGATTCTTACTTCAAGCTCGCGCCCGGCGGGACTCAACTCTTAACTCATCTTAACTGACTGACTCGGAAAAATTACCTGAATTTATACGAAATTGACCGGAAATCCGGAAATCCGGAAATGCTTTAGACCACCGGTGACAAACACCGGCGACTGTAAGTCTGAAATTTCAGTTATCTTTTTTTTTTTATCTTAATAAGTCTTCCGCCGGAAAAGGCTTAATGTGTGGTCAAGATACAGTAAAGGACAGCCTTTGACCGGGTCATCGAAAACCTACCCGCTGAACTTTATCACTAGGTCAAATATTTACCGGAGGACAATTTTCCTCATAAAAGAAAAAGCGTTTATTTATTTATTTTTTTCCTCTTCTTTTTCACTTTTGTTAAATATGTTTTTAAACTATTTTCTATTCTAATCTATTTTCTATTTTAATCTATTATAATAAAATACATATATGTCTAGTTATCGTGTCACACATTTTTGAAGGGAAAATATTACAAACAATACATTTTTGAATAAAAATTATTATCATAACACATTTTTGAAAGAAACAGTTATTCCCAGCAAAACATTTTTGAATACAAAACTGGAAGAGATTTTTAAAATAAAAACAAAAAAATTTCAGTAAAATCTGACTAAATCAACCTTTGCCCTATAATTGAACATTAAAAAAATACCTCAAAACCTTTTTTGCATTAAATAACCCACAGAGGTTGATATGCCGTTAAACAAAATTCAAACTCAAACTCAAACGAAAGATGACATTCGAATCGACCCAGTGAAAGTCAAAGTAGTAAACATACTTCAACCAAAGGATTTTATCCGAATTACGAAGACTACTATAAACTACGAAGGAACATTTGCTAAGGATTTAGCAGATGCTACGAAATCTCTCAGATTTACTGAAGAAAGAAAACACTTAGAAAGATCAAAAAGAATTTGCATTCAAAACTCTGAAAAAAAAAAGATATTTTGCTCTGCACCAAATTTAACCCATTATAATTCTTATAATCAAACGATGGTCCCAGATTTATTTTTATACAGCTTAGGTAGTTTTCTTCTGCAGAAGCGAAGGAATGAACAGAGACCAGGGTTTTGCACATCAACATCATTTACGATGACTGAGCAAAGATATGCTCAACTCGAAAAAGAGGCTTTTTTTAAAATCATATCACCTCGAGCAAGGTGGTAACGCCACTGATGCGCAGGGGGCTACGTAAGAGTGAAAAGATTGGAAAAGAGAAAGCCGGAAACCACATCCTAAACAAGGAACAAGCGATGAGCCTCTTTACTGTTCAATAGACGAGGGTGGAGTGTGAACCGGGCGATAGTTTAGATTATCTACTCCAATTGAAAAAAAGAAGAAAAGATTAAAAAGATTGGAAAAGAGAAAGCCGAAAACCACATCCTAAACAGGGAACAAGGGATGTGCCTCTTCACCTGTTCAATAGACGTGGGTGGAGTTTGAACCGGGCGATAGATTAGTCTATCTACTCCCATTAAAGAAAGGTTGGTGACTCGCTAAGTGTTAACTTAGTTAATGTCCAGTCAAAGAAATTTCTGCTAAAAAGCAAAACCAATCCTTCAATTAGACATGAAAAGTTTAAAATTAAGTAAAAATTTTGCAAAAACGAACAAAAATGGCTTACTTTTAACAATATTCAAGACAATTGATTCCATCTCAAAACGCACATTGTTACTGCCAGTGTATTGAAAAAAATAATTTTTTAACTTTTTGGCCAGAGAATGCTAGGCAAGGGTGACTTAATTAAATAGCCAGCGTGACCTATACACCAAGGTAACTAAACTAAAATACAGCCGGCCAACAGAAAGAAAGAAAGAAAGAAAGAAAGAGACTGACTGACAGACTAGTGAAAAAGAAAATAATTCACCAGTCAAAGAAATTTCTGCTAAAAAACAAAACCAATCCTTTAATTAGGCATGAAAATTTAAAATTAAGCAAAAATTAAGCAAAAACCAACAAAAACATGGCTTACTTTTAACAATATTCAAGACAATTGATTCCATCCCAAAACACACATTGTTACTGCCAGTGAATTGAAAAAAATATTGTTTTAACTTTTTTAGCTGTTACCTGGTGTTGCGAGAAGATTGCAGGTTTCCTGGTTGTATTACCGATATTTATTATAGAAAAGGATTACAACCCACTGCCGAGGTTTCTCAAAAAGAAAAGTCTGGCTGAATTGACCGCTAGAATCAAACGGTTTCAAATGAGACTAACGGGGTTCACATACGATGTGCATACCAGGAAAAATAGTAACGGCAGACAATTTATGTCTTGCTTCTACCAATACTACAATGAGTCAAGACATACATAACGAATCCGAAGTAGACTGGTTTGCTAATTCGGTAATTGCTAATATTTCGATCAGTTTCTGGAAGAAATTAGAATAAATAATTATCAGACGTTATGTGTAAACAGGTCATAATTTTTTTAAAAGTAAAACACTGACCAATGTTAGTCAAGAAAGACCCCGGGCTGAATTCATATTGGTTTATAACACTAATGTTTATGCTGCCACATCTGGTCTGGTGCCCCTGCTATTGTCTTCGGGGTTCTTGACAAAATACAACGGTGAGTCTGTAATGTGATCCATACCGACTTGGCAGACAGGCTGCAGTCTCTCTCTCACCGGCGCAACGTGGCTTCCCTATGACTCTTCTATAAATAATTTCACGGCTTCTGCTCCGATGAACTTAGATCACTGGTGCTCCCTAGGTACGAATTTGCACGAGATATTAGATTAGCAACTTGATCCCACCCTTTTACAGCGAAACCGATAAAATGCAACCGTAATTTCTACTCCAACAGTTTCTTTTCTCGCACTTCCCGACTGTGGAATTCCCATCCACATCATTGCTTCTCCGACGGCTACAATCTCCAGGAGTTTAAATGTAAGGTCAATAGACACCTCCTAACACACTAACTCGCATCCATTCTTTCAACCCGCTTGCTCGGCCGCCATTGCCCACCCGAATCACTTCTTCCGGGTTTATCGTAGCCACGTGTCGGACCAAAACAGGCGCCTTTTCGCCGCAGCTCGTAATAAGTGTAAAAAGATACTTAACGAAGCTAAGATTCTGTTTGCTGCCAGGATGAAGCAGCGCATAGCATCCTCCAAGTTCGGTACCAAACACTACTGGCGCCTCTGCAAAAGCGTGCTTAGCAAGAGTAAGTCCTCAATACCCCCACTAATAAACGAGTTTCAGGTCCTCACCTTCAAGGCTGAATGCCTTGCCCATAGATTCTCGACCAATTCGACTCTGGATTTATCTGGAATCCATACATCCGATTTCCCATCTAGAACTGAGGCCCAATTGAATGACGTCCACATCCCGCCCTCGCTGATTTCTAGCATAATCTCAAAACTGGACCCTCACAAATCGAGCGGTGTGGATCGAATCCCAATCATAGTTTTAAAGAATTGTGCCCCTGAACTCTCCTCTATCCTTTCTAAGCTCTACAACCTGTTCCTATCTTCCTCCTGCTTTCCTGCCTGTTGGAAGTCTTCTTCTGTGGGTCAAATATTCAAGAACACTGGTGAACCATCGGAGCCCGCAAATTACCGCCCCATCAGCCTTCTTCCGATCCTCGGCAAAGTGTTCGAAGCCATTATCAATGCCGAGGTTCTTCAGCATCTCACAGCCCACGAGCTCCTCTTGGACAAACAGTATGGCTTCCGCTTCACTAGGTCCACTGCTGATATGCTAACGACCATCACCGAGTATATATACCAGGCTCTTGACAAGAATGGTGAAGCCCGAAGCGTCGCCTTGGATATCTCTAAAGCATTCGACAGAGTATGGCATGCCGGCCTTCTACGGAAACTGCAAAGCTATGGCATAACTGGACTTTTGTTGGACTTTTTCCGGTCATTCCTCTCTAACCGCACACTGAAGGTGGTATTAAACGGTCATGCCTCCCAGAACTACCCTACAAACGCGGGTGTACCCCAAGGCTCTATCCTAGGTCCTACGCTCTTTCTAATCTATATCAATGATCTCCCCGATGCCATAAGATCACAAGTAGGCATGTACGCCGATGATACCACAGTTTACACTCACCTCGATCAAAAATCTGGTGTTGGTGACAAGGCGAACCTCGCTACGAGCTTGAGAAGGACCTCCAATCCGTGGTGGATTGGGGTAAGAAATGGCTCGTAAAATTCAATTCTTCCAAAACGAAGTTGCTGTCAATTAACCACCACAGAAAATCGCGCCTCCCTTCCATTAGCATGGAACAGGCTTGCCTCCCAGAGAGTAAATCACTACACCTGTTTGGCCTGACACTCTCAGCGGACCTCAAGTGGAATGACTACGTCGAATCCATTACTAAATCCGCAGCTATGAAAGTCGGCTCTCTGTGCAGGGCCCGGAAATTCTTTCCGCCTGAATCTATCCTGCAATTATATAAATCCACCATCCGCCCGTGTATTGAGTACTGCTGCCACATGTGGCCGGGTGCCCCTTCTATTCTCCTCGGGGTTCTTGACAAAATACAGCGAAGAATATGTAATGTGATTGATACCGACTTGGCTGACCGCCTGCAGTATTTCTCTCACCGGCGTGACGTGGCTTCTCTGTGCCTCTTCTATAAATACTTTCATGGCTTCTGCTCTGACGAACTTAAATCACTCGTGCCCCCTATATGTGAATTTTCACGAGATACTAGATTGGCAACTAGATCCCACCGTTTACCAGTGAAACCGATCAAATGTAACCGCAATTCCTACTCCAACAGCTTCTTTCCTCGAACTTCCCGGGCAGTTCAAACAATTAAGAAATTGTTAAAAAAAAAAGGCAAGTTATCAATGCATAGCACTTCTGAGTTAAGGGATTACCACCTTGAAACAGGATACAGTCCGCAGTATTGTTAATAAGTAGTAATCGAATACCTTGATCCCAGCAATTCCTAGCTTGTTTCCAAAATTTTGTCGAAGCGGAAATCTTACAAAGAATTAAAAAAAAATGATGAGATCGTTAAACCCAGAGAATAAAAAGGATTCTTGGTCTAAATTGTCGAACAAACCCTCGCCTTAATCTAACTAGAAGGACAGTCTATGTGGGTTAAAACAAACCCTCGCCTTAATCTGACTAGAAGGACAGTCTATGTGGGTTAAAACAAACCCTCGCCTTAATCTGACTAGAAGGTCAGTCTATGTGGGTTAAAACAAACCCTCGCCTTAATCTGACTAGAAGGACAGTCTATGTGGGTTAAAACAAACCCTCGCCTTAATCTGACTAGAAGGACAGTCTATGTGGGTTAAAACAAACCCTCGCCTTAATCTGACTAGAAGGACAGTCTATGTGGGTTAAAACAAACCCTCGCCTTAATCTGACTAGAAGGACAGTCTATGTGGGTTAAAACAAACCCTCGCCTTAATCTGACTAGAAGGACAGTCTATGTGGGTTAAAACAAACCCTCGCCTTAATCTGACTAGAAGGACAGTCTATGTGGGTTAAAACAAACCCTCGCCTTAATCTGACTAGAAGGACAGTCTATGTGGGTTAAAACAAACCCTCGCCTTAATCTGACTAGAAGGACAGTCTATGTGGGTTAAAACAAACCCTCGCCTTAATCTGACTAGAAGGACAGTCTATGTGGGTTAAAACAAAACCTCGCCTTAATCTAACTAGAAGGACAGTCTATGTGGGTTAAAACAAAACCTCGCCTTAATCTAACTAGAAGGACAGTCTATGTGGGTTAAAACATTAAAAACATCCTTAGCAGTCGTTGTAAAACCTACTTAATCAAGGTCTGTTCTAAAACATCGTGGAATTCAATAATTTTCACTTTAGTTGAAGGACTGAAAAAAGGTTAGCAAAAGTTACCGATCATCCACACACTTTCAATATACTGCAGCGTCACTCAACACCTGGTCCAGATGTCAGAAAACGAGTTTAGGTGAATTTTTAGGGACTCAGTTGGAAACCCAAATGACTGAAATTGAAAAATCGGTTACAATGACACCCACTCGTAAGTTGACACCAGATATACTCGAAAGGATGTGCATTGTGGTGTAGTGGATATCAGCTCGGAATAAGAAATCGGTGAGCCGAGTTCGGATTCCAGTTGAATTCGTTGCATTCATTTACGCGCAAATGCACTTGAGAAAGGTATGAATCTGTCACGTCTCCCTCCAGCTTAAATAACAGGACAGTTTTGTTTCTCTACAGATTTAGCTGGCAACCAGTCTACTGCAGAAAATAATGGCAAACTACTGCGGGAAAATGTTCTGCCCGGTCAGTCATGTCTCTTTCGAGATATGATCGCACAAGCGTGTATCACATATGGCACTTAACTGATTGATTGATATTCGCAATGTCTTATATTGAAAATACTTTTTATAGAGAGTAATGTATGGTATCTGCCCTTCGCTATAGAAATATAGCATCTATGAAAAGAGGGAACAAATTTGAATTTAAGGCGTTAATTAGTCTGGACATAAAAACAGATAAAGGCTTCATCTTCCCTCCTTTCTTTTTTCTATAAATTAACTAGCAGTATAGCCCGGAGTTGCTCGGGTGTAATGAAAGATTTAAAACTAATCCATGGTCCTGGAGCTCAGACTCTTTGGGTGTTGACACGAAAGACTAAAAAGCAAAAGTTGTTTCCAGTTAAAGCGAAGCCGTAGACTGAAAAAAATGAATGGATGTAAGTCAAATTTTGATTTCCTGGTATCGATATCAAATAGGTTTTTTCAACTTAAACTGAATTTTGAAGGCTAAATAAGTCCTCTGAGTAAATGGTATCATGGCTGAGACTAAGAACTACAATTATATCTACTTAGAGCCAAACCCGAAGAAAAACTAAAATGAAAGAGCTGAAAAAATACAGACATACAGGCAGATAAACAGACACACACACAAACATCTTGGTCTTAGATATATATCTATATATATGTTATCGACTTTCTGCACTATTGTAAGAACTGCAACCTTGAAACGTTTGAATATCGTTTCTTATGTCTTTGTCTATGAGTGTATCAAATTTGATAAAAATCGGCCACTCCTTCTATAATCTGATTTTTTCGATTATCGATTTTCGAAATTTATCGGGGTACCTCGACACAAAAACTAGATACGAACATTCGCAGACGCTTATAGTACAACTGTGTAAATTTTCAAGAAAATTGGTTCAGACGTTTTGGAATCTATAGGTAACGGACACACACACACACACACACACACACACACACACACACACACACACACACACACACACACACACACACACACAGACAAAGTTCCATTTATAAATAACTTTAGAGTAGATAGACTTAAATTATGTCACAAGGTTTCAAGAAAAACTTAAATAAAATTGTGACCGAAAGATAAAAACAACCCTCCCCTAAAAAACAAAAAAAGAAAAGAAAACGTTATCACGAAAAATAAAAGAAGCATTGGAATGCACATTTTTGCATTCTTCGGACTATTGTCCTGATCTTTATCGCCATGTTTACGAGATTTTGGCCGTTGTATGCTCCGGCCTTATGCTAGGAATCTCGAAACGAACCCTTTATTTCAATCACTGGGGAATATCATCCTCATTCCATGTGCGATGCCACATCTGCTAGTCATGAAGTTATCTCCCTTTAATACCCTAAGTTACTTGTTCACCATTGCTGAACTCACAACCCTTTGGAATTAAGTCATTGAATTTGACCAACTTCTATATCCATTGGGCGATGTGTTCTCAAGAATATAAGTGGTTATAAACGATGTACAAGTGAACTATACATTTACAAGTAATTCTAAGTCTTTTATTTGAATATTTTTTCATTAAAAATTCTTTGTATTTAAACTACAGTTTAAAAAGTAAAAAGAAAACACAAGTCAACCATCCGTCCGTGCATGGAGTACTGCTGCCATTTATGGTCAGGCGCCCCTGCCGTTCTCCTCAGTGTTCTCGACAGGCTCCAAAGGAGAGTCTGTAACGTGATAGGTACTGATCTGGTGGCTCGACTGCAGCCACTTCCCCACCGTCAAAATGTGGCCTCCCTTTGTCTGTTCTATAAATACTTTCATGGCTTCTGCTCGGACGAACTTAAGTCACTGGTGCCTCCTCAACAGGTGTTTACTCGTGCAACCAGACTGGCAACTGGGTCCCACCCATTCACAGATAGGTTAGCCAAATGCAGACGACATTCTACTCCTGCAGCTTCTTCTCTCGCACTTCCCGCCTGTGGAACTCGCTCCCATATTCTTGCTTTCCTGACGGCTACAACCTCCAGAAATTTAAATGCAATGTCAATAATCAACTTTTAACCACTAGACTCTAGCTCTCTCCCCACCCCCGTATATCCTTCCCTTTCTCTCCACCTATGTATCTGTCATCGCACCTGCATTCTCAGCTTTCTATTGCTCCTTTCTAATTAGTTTGTACTCCTCAATCTTTTCTAATTAATCTTTTTACAGTTATGTAGCCCCCCGCTCATCAGTGGCATTTCTGCCTTGCACGGGGTGAAATGATTAAAAAAAAAGTAACTTTATTTTTTTCTTTGTTAAAAAAGAAGTTTAGTCTAACTAGCGCCTCCTCTAATTTAATATACTTAAACTACACCACACACACACACACACACACACACACACACACACACACACATATATATATATATATATATGTCCAAATGAATAAATAACGAAGAAAATAATTGCAACGTTCATTGAAAACATTAATTTAAAACGGTGCTCGTCTGAAATAGGCCTATACTTCCGATTTACCATGAAATCGGAAGTGTCTGCCTTAATTTTTCTTATATTTGCTCTATATGTATTTATATACATATATATTTAGAGCTCTTTTAGAGAGTTATCCTACCACTCTATGCACTGGATACGCCTTTGGATTATTCTATATCCACACGGCATGCTGATATATATATATATATATATATATATATATATATATATATATATATATATATATACAGAAGGTATAATGGGTAAATTTTCGCCATTTTATATTTTTTAATTTTGCGTATACGCGTTGTATGATTTCGATTTTGTAGACTGCGCAGTAGAGTTAATTAGTTACCGTCTATGAGAAAAAAAATCACTATTACAGAATTCACTCCGCCAGAAATTTGAAAAATACCTGCATTCGCGCCAGTAGTTCCAATATGAACATTCCAGAAGTCAATGCAGAGGATTTGGTTGCGTCTTATGCGGTTTACAAAGGTACAGAATCTCGGAAAACTCACATTGATCGGTATGATAAAAACAAAAACACCGAATTTCTTGGCTTGAGCTTGACTTAAAACGAAAGCCTAAATCAATTAGGAGCAAGCGCTGCTCTAGGTATAGTGAATGGCTACTAGAATACCCGATGTATGACAACATGGGTCTACACGCTGCCATATAAGCAGGAGAACCCAGACACAGCTGTCTACTACTACATCCCCATCTACCTTCCAAGACTGCAACCTCCTTGATTATTATGTGCTGGTCGCAGTTTACCAAGTCACCAACAAAACTCCGTCACACCAAAGATGAACTGAAGGGAAGACCGTCCAGAAAACTTGCAGAAGATTCCGAACGCGTCTGGAAGCAGTTGTTAAAACTAACACATATTTTATTGCATAAATTCACTCCGTAGTACTTTAAGATATGTTTGTATAAATTTGGTAACTATACCCGTTTAAATGATATGTTAGTGTTATTTTAATTTTTGCCTAATTTAGTCGACAATTTTTCCATCGCAATCGCTATATATATATGTATGCACAAAATCAGATGAGTAGCCGTACTGATGAGCTGTGATACAGCAAAGCATGACTGTATACGGTAACTATATATATATCGTCATCCGCAGACAGATCTGTTTCGTTGTATCAGTACGGTTCGACTCCGATTGCTTTTAACCCAGGATTGAATCCCGACCGAAGTGGCGTCAGTCGTTGATTCTACCTCTGGGCTATGGGCGCCCGGTAGTGTATCGAGGCAGCAGATAATTTTCTAAACATATACTGTTTAGAACAACTCATGATTAAACATAATAGACATTGTCTCTTATATTTAACAGTATATGTTTAGAAAAAGAAAATATATATACATACACATATATATATATATATATATATATATATCTGAGAGGGAGAGTGTTGAAACGTTTGAAATATAGATATGAGTCTAAAGAGGAATTATTAAAACGATCTTTGATTATCGTGTTAAAAAAAAAACATAAAACATTTTAAAAATCAAAGTAACATATCAAAATAATCTTCGATGTGAACTGATATTAAAATAAAAAGATAATTATATTGGTGCAAACAGACTAAACTTACGATGTACAAATCAAAATCGATGCGAAGGGAGACGTTTGGAGATGAAAGCCGCTTTATTGACAGATCAAACCTGACCTAACATGATTAAACAGATATGAAAGAAGTCTTTATGATGAGATCAAAATTTGAAATGAAGTTTGTTTGTGCTGATTAAATTAATATTATATTCATATCCAGATCGATATAAACGAATTAAGAGAAATAGGAGGAGTACGAAGAAGCGGAGAAAAATAAATGGAAAAGATTTATATTTGAAAATGATCTTTTTTCTGTTCTAACGGGACGGAAAGTGCGACACTGAGATCCAGGGTCTTATTGGTATGGCAAAAGATATATCGTTCCCCCATTTCCAGTCACTTATTCACTTGTGGACCCCCTAGGACGAAATAAGTTAAACCAGCACATTTAAAACATTTTTCTGTAACAAAATATATTCATGTAAAAATACCCTGCGTTATTATGCTGATTAAGCTTTAAACTTACTCATATAAAATCAAAAAACATTTCATTCAGCCCTACTTTATTTAAGTCAAACACCTAGTAAAAATGTTATGTTAACGTTGTTATAGTTGTAGGCATTGTAAACAAAAACTATCTCTTAAACTGACTTTATTTCTGAGCTTACGAGCGAATGTATGAATAAAAAAATCATAAACCCTGTATAAATGAAACACATGTATGAAAAGAAAAAACACTAAAAAATTCCAAGACAGAAGAGAATGAAACATTTTATTTATTGAAAAAAAGTATTTTACTTTGCATTTCTCAATGGGACTTTTGTGGTTGTTTTAGAATTAGAATCTTTTTGACCCCTTGAAATTCTTTCATGGACCCCTAGGGATCCATGGACCCCTGGTTGGGAACCCAGGGAATAGTGTTGAGTCACAGAAATATTTTGTTGCAAACGAAAAAGAGAAAGCTGCATTGCTATGTGATGTCTGTCCTTCAGTATGGGAGAGAATATTGGACAATTTCATCAACGATGAAGGAAAGATTTGACACTACAAGAATGAGATTCTACAGAAGGATATTGAGGATACCTTTAACCGAAAATATTAGCAATGACGAGGTTTTGGAGACAATGGAACCGAAAAGGAGACTTATACTTAATGTCATGGTGGCATCGCCCATTCAACGGATTGAACTCTTCTTACAATTACATATACTTCCCCTCACAGGAGGTGGTGGCAGATCAACAGAAAACAGAAGGGCAGCGATAGATAGAGATAGAGTGATACAGCCAACACTGCTACCATATAACTATGGGGAGTCCCAGTTCTAGTATTACTTCCTAACCCGTATTTATCGTTCTACTAACAGAGTTCCAAGTACTTGTATTTTGCTGTGTTTAATATATATATTGATATTTGCAAATTGTGGTTGTTGTATAATTATTTTCTTGCTGGACTTCTTAACCGGATCAACAACGCTTAACATCAGAAAAACACAGCTTAAGTTTCTGGGACATGTAATGAAGAAGAAGGGCGTGGAGAATCTAACACTCACAGGATGGATATAAGTAAAGAGACAGGGGAAAGCAATGCATGATATACTTGATGAGCTTGAGAAAATAGAAGGCAAGAGAAAGAGTATTAAGACTACGAGAGATAGGGAGATGTGGAGGGCCATAATCACCTACGTTTGAAGTGACACGGTACATAGAAGAAGAAGATGAGACAGATGTGTGAAGAGATTGTGATAGATACAAAACACGATAAATAATGATTTATCGACAGTTGTTTTACTGAAGTCAAAAACTGCAGATGAGTAGAGAGTTGTTAACAGACAGAAATCAGGAAATCAGCAGCACCAAAAGAATGACAAAATGGTCACTACTCTTTCCTTTTTACCGTTTTTCAGTGTTTTATTTACATAAAATATATGGGTAAAAAAGTAAAAAAAAGACGGACAATAACAAGCCAGTGCCACAGAAAATACACAAAGAACTTGTGGCTTATAAACTAGTCCTATTTTCTATTTGGAGATATATGTTTGAGGTTGTATAATATTTGACTTGTTTGTGTTGCTCGGCGACCATTTCGACGTTCGATATGTTATGGCAATGTTTTTTACTTCGACTCAGCTAAAAACTATAGTAGCCAAAAATAAACGAGCTAAATAAATAGTAGAAAATAAGGCAAACATACCAAAATACAAGTAACTCAAGATTCTCCTTTCGGAAATAGCCCCACCTCTCTATCTCTCGCTAATTCTCTCTAACTCACTCTCACTATCTATATATACTCTCTTGTGCAAATTAATTGAAACAAAAGAAATAATGTTTTCATACGAACTTTCTCATTTTCCATGATTGCGTATAAGTCGTCTTTTGCTGCCCTTTTTCTCTTCCGACCTCACTTTCTTTTACGTTTTGAATTTAGATAGATAGATAGATAGATAGATAGATAGATAGATAGATAGATAGATGAACAGAAATATTTAGATAGATAGATAGATAGATAGATAGATAGATAGATAGATAGATATGAAGGGGAATAAGATAGATAGATAGATAGATAGATAGATAGATAGATAGATAGATAGATAGATAGATGAACAGAAATATTTAGATAGATAGATAGATAGATAGATAGATAGATAGATAGATGAACAGAAATATTTAGATAGATAGATAGATAGATAGATAGATAGATAGATAGATAGATAGGAACGTATTTATTTAGATAAGAACAGACTGAGATAGATAGATATACGCTATGTAAATTAATTGAACGAAAGGAATAATGTCTGCATAGGATCTTTCACACTTTCCCTTCTCTTTGGACTGCATTTTCCGTTATGTTTTGAACTGATGGAGACAGTTTGTTTCTTCGCCTTAATGACACGACTAAGAGTCGAAAGACTGGAACTAGTAATATCCGCGATCTCAATGTAAGACTTGTCAGTGTGTTTGTGTAGCGTTACAGTTTTCGTACGCTTCCTTGGGGTAACGGTCATCGCAAACAATATATATAGTATGTATTAGTGATAAGCGTGTATGTATTTTTCTGTCTGTTATTTCTAAATTATTATAATACTTAATCATTTGTTTTGAGTTTTAAACACTTTTGGCAAATACTGACACACACACACACACACACACACACACACACACACACACACACACACACACACAGGGTTTAGACAAAATAATGGAATCATCAAATTCCATAATAGCATAATTTTGAAGAAATTCATTAAACTGTCAAAAGCTTGCCTATTTTATGTTTGTTGATTAGTACTTAATTTTTTTGCTAAATTGTTTTTTTTACAGATATTTAAATAAGTTTATTAAAATCAAAAATCAGGACTATTTAAGTATTTTAAGTGATCAACTTTCTTCTATGGTTCAAGAACTGCTTCTGGAAGGAAATGGCATCTTTCAGGATGATAATGCACCCATTCATACTGCTAAAGTTGTGGCTGAATGGCATGAGGAATTTTCTAGATAAGTAGAACATCTTATCTGACCACTACAGGCCCCAGATCCCAACATCATTGAACATTTATAGTTCATTTTAAAAAATAAGTGAGGAGTCGATATCCTCTACAATCATCATTGAAAGAATTGAAGACTGTTTTACCTGAAGAATGGATAATATTCTTCTGGAAACTGTTCAAACTTTGTACGATTCCATACAGAATTCAATCTGTAATTACTACTCCACATTGAAATAAATTTGCTTGAAACTTTTAGCTGTTTCGATTATTTTGTCCACCACCTGTACATATTGCTTACAATTTCTTCTTCGTTCCGTGAATCATCAGGAAGTAGCTACCATGGCATTCCACAACTTCTTTTTCTTTGAAAATCTTAGTAAGGTTTCACTTTTGCTATCTCTGTTCTGCAAACCACACGCTTGTTTACAGAAGCTTGTTAGGTACGTTGTTTTGTTTTCTTCTGTCTGTCGTGGTATCAATATAGACATGAGCGTCAAATTCTGCATTCACATCACTGATGCCTCCTTAACAGGTGTTTACTCGTGCAACCAGACTGGCAACTGGGTCCCACCCATTCACAGTCAGGTTAGCCAAATGCAGACGACAATTCTACTCCTGCAGCTTCTTCTCTCGCACTTCCTGCCTGTGGAACTCGCTCCCGTATTTTTGCTTTCCTGACGGCTACAACCTCCAGAAATTTAAATGTAAAGTCAATACTCATCTACTAACCACTGGACTCTAGCTCTCTCCCCACCGCTGTATAAGCTTCCCTTTCTCTCCACCTATGCATCTGTCATCGCACCTGCTTTCTATTGTTGCTTTCTAACTAGTTTGTACTCCTCACTATTTTCTAATTAATATTTTACATTTATGTAGCCCCCTGCACATTAATGGCATTTCCGCCTTGCTCGGGGTGAAATGATTAACAAAAACAAACAAAAAAAAACGAAAATCTCGTTGGAAAAATTATGAATCCATCAGTTTCTTATCCAGCTATAATTTAGATAGCAAGGCCGATTAAGTTATATAACATTGGTTGGTAACAATTCTACAACAAAAAATAATGACAATCTACTGCGGGAAAATTTTCTTCCCAGTCAATCATATCTCTTTCGAGCTATGATCGCCCAAGCTGTATTACGTAAGCCATTTAACTGATTGTTTCGGAAGTTAAAAATAAAACTCAAAAAAGTATATACAATATGTATTTATGTAGAAATGTCAATACATTTTCAAGATCATATGTAATTTTTCTTGGTTGGGCTGACGGTTTTTAGCCACTGTTTGGTATTTTCAAATCGAACGCAAACGAATGCCTTTGGGCGTTGGTATAGACAAATGCAAATGGCCGATTCGACTGCAAATTGCAGAGTCGACTGCAACTGGTCGATTCATTCTTAGTTGACCAGACATCGTACAGTTATTTATTCGTGGTTGTCCATTATCGTCTCCGTAGACACGACCAATGTTTTTATTCAACGTCGTTTCAACGTAAACCAGGTAGGGATTATAACATCAATTCGTCTCGAAGAAATACAAAGCGATTTGTAAAGGTCACATGAAGAAAGAATTCTATATCTCTGTTAACACTAATATGGCACTTACGGTTGAACTGAATATTTGCTGAACAAGCCATATCGTTGCAGGCAAAATAAAATAACTGAGGACAAAGCACGTAGTAGCGTATATAATCATATCGCTGGTACACGCACTCGTGTACCAGGTTCGATTCTACCGGTACACACTACTGCAGGTCGCTCTTTTTCGGGTTAGAGAGTCTTGCCTGATCAATGTCTCTAAGAGCGATACCTTCGGGAGTTCTGAAAACATATTAGGGCCACCCTTTGTAGCAATGTCGAAACTAAGCATGACCAACGTCATCGGCTTGTTCCACCCAACGTTGGAACAAGCCGATGACAATTAAAACTCTTAACCGTTGAAACAGCTGATGAATATGCATAGTGGATTTACTTTTTTTTATAATATCACCCCAAGCAAGTCATTTTACTGCCACTGTTTTGCAGGGGGTTACATTGGAGGAAAGTTATGAGAAAGAGTGACAAGTTATAGGGGATGTCAGGAAGTGGATAAGAGAAGGGTGAGAATACTGATGAGAGTAGAGTGGACGGAAAAAGGAGCATGAGAGAGAGGATGCAGGTTAGTGAGATAGGAGATGACTATTGACTTTACATTTAAATTCTTGGAAATTGTAGCTGTCGGGGAAAGAAGCACCCGACCAGATATCGCAGCAGTATTCAATGCATGGGCAGATGGTAGATTTATATATGTACAGGATTATTTCAGTAGGATAAAAAAACTTCCTGGCCCTACACAGAGAACCTACTTTATTAACAGCGGATTTAGCTATGGATTTTATATAGTCATTCCACTTGAGGCCTGTTGTGAGAGTTAACCCGAGGAGGTGCAGTATTTTACTTTCACAGAGACTAGCCTGATCTATGCTAATGGTGGGTAGTAGCGATTGTCAGAGATACTTAATAGCAGCTTCGTTATGGACGCATTAAAATTCACGAGCCATTTCTTGCCACGGATGGAGGTTCTTTTCAAGGTTTTCTTTGTCAGCCTCGGCAGATTTTTGATCGATGCGAGAGTAAAGCATACTACCGAAGAATTAGCGGTAGTCTGTTGTCGTTTCATAAATGCCTCATTACATATGCAATGGAGAGAAAGGTCATGAAATCAATTGTGTGGTTCACTTCCTGGTTAGTTGAGGTCAGTCACAACTGAATTAACGATATTAGTCTTTCTTTCTACTCTGACACTGCTTCACATTGAACGAAATCTTTCAAAGCCAAACAGCGATAGGAAACGAATGACGGGAGCAGGTATTGGTGAAACTGGAAGTTTCTAATCATTAACTTGCCCGTTTGCGGTGAATTTAGCTACCATCATCAAGAAAGCAATCATCAAAGAAAAATATAAATTATTGTATACGGGACATTAGATGAAACCTCCACTGCTCAGGTCTTGTTTCTGTGAAAAATAAGTATAAAAATCCAACATAAACTGTTTTTAATTTTAAATGAGTTTGTTCCTCATCAGATTTCTAAGTGCAGTATACAGAGTACGGTGGATAAATTGTCGCCATTTTATATTTTTAAACGATGTCAAACATACGCATGTACGTTCTTTGTTATGATTTTGCTGACTGCTCAGTATAGTAGGGTCAGTTGGGCACTGTATGTGAGAAAAATAAAACATTGAAGCAATGTCATTCGCCAGAAATTTGGAAACGGCATGCTGCACTGTTTGGCATTCGTGCTGGAGGCTCCAGTACAAACATTTTAGAGAATTTGGGTGTCAGTCTAATAACAGTGAAAAGATTTAGATGATATATCCAGTCACTTTCGTAGTATTTAGAGTGACCACTCTTGATGGCGACGTTAAGTGCTTTCATGAGGTATTGGTTCCTTGGGTAAAGAGCGTGGCTGCTGGAAGCTGTTATGTCTGGCAACAAAACTTTTCACCAGCAGGCGAACCACGTCATTGCTGCTAAACATTTTTTAGGACAATATCACTTCATACATGGCCTCCTAACTCCCCGGAGGGAAGTCGTCTTGATAATTATCCATAGCTGAGCTACAGACCAACAAAACTCCAGAAAATATGGACTGAAGGCAAGGATTATAGCCGCATACACCATCTTAAATAAGGAGACCAACGAGAAGATATGCAAGAGATGCTAAAGTCTTTTAAAAGCAGTGGTTGAAACTAATTGCGATACTCTTTCGTATTACAAGATAATTTCATTTAATATTGGTAAATATCTATGCTAAAATGAGATGTCAATGTTAATTTGATTTTTGCCCAATTTAGACAACATTTCCTCATTCCCACCCTGTATAATTCCCGTCCAGATGTACCAGTCGTCTGAATCGAATTTAAGGTCAGTCAAGTATATTTAATATAAGATGCGTTGATCTGTGGCGACTCCAATATGTACAGCCTTCATCATGAGAAATATCAAAGTAAGTTTTATGCTCAATATCGACTGAGAATATCAGATCACCAAGGTAAATTGAATGTAAAACTAAAATATATCTTCAGTACCACCGATTGAGTTCCAAATGATGGCAGTGGCCGAATTGTATAAACAGGAACTGAACTCAATTGAACTTAGTGTAGATGTACACAGGCGTTCGCTTTCGTTTTCCTCTTCTTAACAACGTCCACTGTAAACAAAAACATGAATTGACTTACGTTTATATGCACTTTTGTCCTTTTTTTCGTGTAAGGACCTCACTCCTTTATATAAGTATCATATAATTACAATATAGAAGTGAATATTGGAGGACTGATATTATATAACACTTCAATTGTTCTTTCTTTGTTTCTCTACTTGAAGCGGCAATAATAGCAAAGCGATAAACGAAATAGCAACTATAATATAAAGGTGTATTGAAATACTTTTACAAAACTTTGGGGGTGGGATCCGCACAGGAAAACAAGGACAAAAGTGCATATAAAAATTAATCAATTCGTACGTTTTTGAGTTAAGTTTACAGTGGACGCTGTTAAACGTACAATTCAAAATACAATCCAAAATATCTTCTGCAAACTTTGGGTCCTTTGACCCTGTCTTAGCAACGCGACGTTAATGAAAGGTTGGATGACACGGCTGCCTTCGGTTTAGAAACCTAATCTGATACAGTCGAGCAGCCTCATACCCATTGTCATTCGCGCGACAGTATGTGAAAATCTCGGTCTTCGTTGATCCATTGTTTGTGGGGCCACGGACCCTGTCTCAGCAACGCGTCAATAAAGAGCAGCAAAGGTTGGATGACACGGCTGCCTTCGGTTTAGAAACCTAATCTGATACAGTCTAGCAGCCTCATACCCATTGTCATTCGCGCGACAGTATGTGAAAATCTCGGTCTTCGTTGATCCATTGTTTGTGGGGCCACGGACCCTGTCTCAGCAACGCGTCAATAAAGAGCAGCAAAGGTTGGATGACACGGCTGCCTTCGGTTTAGAAACCTAATCTGATACAGTCTAGCAGCCTCATACCCATTGTCATTCGCGCGACAGTATGTGAAAATCTCGGTCTTCGTTGATCCATTGTTTGTGGGGCCACGGACCCTGTCTCAGCAACGCGTCAATAAAGAGCAGCAAAGGTTGGATGACACGGCTGCCTTCGGTTTAGAAACCTAATCTGATACAGTCGAGCAGCCTCATACCCATTGTCATTCGCGCGACAGTATGTGAAAATCTCGGTCTTCGTTGATCCATTGTTTGTGGGGCCACGGACCCTGTCTCAGCAATGCGTCAATAAAGAGCAGCAAAGGTTGGATGACACGGCTGCCTTCGGTTTAGAAACCTAATCTGATACAGTCGAGCAGCCTCATACCCATTGTCATTCGCGCGACAGTATGTGAAAATCTCGGTCTTCGTTGATCCATTGTTTGTGGGGCCACGGACCCTGTCTCAGCAACGCGTCAATAAAGAGCAGCAAAGGTTGGATGACACGGCTGCCTTCGGTTTAGAAACCTAATCTGATTCAGTCGTGCAGCCTCCTGTCTATATCCATTAACGCGGTCGCATGTAAAAATATATATCTGCCTGGTTTCGATATGAACATCCTTCTATTGTTAAACGAAACTCTTCTCAGTTAACTCACTACTACGCAGGGTTAACTGACTACCAGTACATGCACTTGAACTGGCATATTTACTAGGCTGGTGACTAGGACAGCCGCTGATTACCGTTTACAGATTTAGGCACTAGTAGACGGGGCACTTTTTGATATCATCTATTGGGAAGGGGACGAAAAAATTTCCTTTAAATTATCAAATCCCATGTAAATAAGTGGTACCCCAACTGCTCAAAGGTATATCTTAAACTATTTGGCATAGTCCAAGAGTTTTCCCGGCAACGCCATGTCGACGCGTCGCCCCCTCCTTAGATGCATTCCAGTAAGCCTGCAACATCCTAGCCGTATCGTGCAGGATCATATGGTAGATGAGCCTGTAGTGACTCCAGTGCAGTATCCGTTTGCAATCCTGATAAGACTGTTGGGCAAACTCGTCTTGCTAGTTATAGGTCAAGGTGGCGACTCTGGGAACTTGGGCTGGTTGTACTTAGCAATTATTTCCTCATGCATACATCGAGTTTGCACACATCAAAGTCGGACCGTACCTGTGCATCCAACGCTATTATCTCTTCAATGGCCACGAGGTCCGGCTTCCACACTTCCCTCAGTTTGGAATCAAGGCTCCAGTGTGACGTCAAAGTGGACTCTTTTAAGGTTATGTCCCACGTGCAAGACAACATTTTCGTAATTCCTAGTTTGTAAGCCGCTACAATTCTGTAGGCCCGGATTATATAAGGCAAGCTCATGAGAGTATTGCGTCTGCATTTACAAATACTGTCTACCTACTTCCCTCTCTGGGATAACTGGACTCTAACGGCTGCTTGAAATTCATGGCCGGCCCTAGTGGCGGGGGCATGCTCAATCTTGTTCAAACCCTTTTAGGCCCATGGTGTCTAACCTTTCATGGAGCTCTTTGACCAGACCCTCACTGGTGCTATTCATTGACCTTTGTGACGGTACATCATCAGATTTCGCGCGGTGGAGTGGGTTGCTATGAAAGCGTCCTATTCATCGCCAAAAGGCTTGCGGCCATATCATGTTGAATACACCGGTTCTCGCTCGATCACCGAAGTTAAGCAACGTTGAGCCCGGTCAGTACTTAGATGGGTAACCGCTTTGGAATACCAGGTGCTGTAAGCGTTTAGTGACGGATGTGCGTTGTGGTGCAGTGTATATCGGCTCGGAAAGAGAAATCGGTGAGCCGAGTTCGAATTCCAGTTGAATACCCTGCATTCACTTAAGCACTGATACCCTTGAGAAAGGTATTAATTCGTCCCTTCCCTCCAGTTATGGGTTAAGTAATAGGGTAGGACCTGGGGACCCCGCCCATAAAAACAAATCCCAATGAATATTGATACTCGAAAAGAAAATATATTACTAGACGCAAAACTTATTTAAAAAAAACAACAATAAACTGTTAAAAAAAAGGTATTACCAGCAATAATTGAATAAAATTTAGTTGGCAATAAATGACCCGCCGCATAAAACAAACCAACAATCATCTCCAAAAGATAAACGTTGAACACAGACTAGCCACAAATATACACAAATGGTAATTGTAAGCTAGTCTACATGACAACACAACGCCTTTTACCGTAGAATGTCTTTAAATTTAACTAAAAAACAAAAGATTAACGAGCATATGTTTATATGTACTTTTGTACTTGCTTTGGCGTGAAGAACCCGACTCCAATGTTTGTGAAAGTATTTTTGATATACCCTGTATATAAATAACAATGCACAAAGATTAAACTAATTATTTATCAAAGCTGTTTGCATAGAATTCGTCAATAAGCGTTTCATTTCAAGTTCGTTATTTCTTTGTAATAAATTTGAATAACCCAATTGTATACTTGTTTTCATCTATATTCCTCTTTTTAATTTTAATATCCTTTCTACTAATATAATTATTTTGGCATCGTTATTAGCCGCGAGCAAATATTAATATTGTTAATGTTGTTCAAACGAATAACACAAAGTAACTAAAAGAATTTTGCAAGTCTTAAATAAAACGGCGAAGACGTTGCAAGCTTGATAAAGTAACGTACAATAATTGACAATGCCATTCAGTCATTAAGGCAACTTAGTCTTTTACATATGTTTTAATAAACAAACATTATTTCCAATCTTATTCATTACAGTTTCTGTTCTTCGCGTGGTATTCTGAATTTCTTTAACGCAAATCAATCTTCTGTGTACTTAGAAATTCAATCGTTTTACGAAATAATGTTACGTTCCTTTGCTTCTTTTCTTTCCTATATTTTTTTTCAAATTCTTTTATCTTGTTTCTTTTAAGAATTCCCTTCAAATATTTTATTTCTATTTCCTTAAATTTTGTGAGATATCTTTTTATTTCTCATTGTTGGTTTTATTTTCTTTTTCTTTGTAAATTATTTGTAACATTTTATATTTCATTGTTCGTTGCTTTTCTCTATTTTATTTTTGAACAAATTTATTTTTATTCTGATTCCTTCTGTTTCTTCTTCATTTCATTTTCTTTCCTTTCCTTCTTAGTCCATTTCTTTCTTTCTATCATTCTGTACTTTATTTTCCCTGTTTTTTTTTCTTTTGTCATTTTCATTTTCCTTTTTTTCTGTATTTTTTATTTTTCTATTTGTTTGTTTTTTCTTTCTTAGATTTAAACTTTTTTCTTTCTTAGATTTAAACTAATTCCATTTTGTTTAATTTTCTTTATTCTTCTCATTTGTTCATGCATTTTCTTATTTCTCTCTTTCTTTGTTTCTTTCTTTCTTATTACATATTCCTTCTTTTTTCCTTTCCAATTTTTCATTCTGTAGTTTTTACTTCTCCATGTTCTTTCTTTCTTTCTTTCTTTCTTATTACATATTCCTTTTTGTTCATTTCTCACTTATTCTTTCTGTAGTTTTTACTTTTCCATCTTCTTTCCTCTTTCTCTCTTTCTTTCTTTCAACATACTCCTTCCGTTTTTTTTCTCAATTTTTTCTGTAGTTTTACTTCTCTATGTTTTTCCTTTTTCTTTGTTTGTTTGTTTGTTTGTTTCTTTCTTTCTTTCTTTCTTATTCATATTCCTTCCTTTTTTCTCTCCCAGTTTTTCTTTCTGTAGTTTTTACTTCTTTCTTTCTTTCTTTCTTTCTTTCTTTCTTTCTTTCTTTCTTATAACACATCCCTTCCTTTTTTCCTTTTTTTCTATAGTTTTCTCATCTCCATATTCATTTTTCTTTTTTCTTTCTTTCTCTCTTTCTTTCTCTCTCTCTTTCTTTCTTTCTTTCTTTTTACTAAATGTTTCTTTCCGGAGTTTTACTTCTCCGTGTTCTTTCTTTCTTTCTTTCTTTCTTTCTTTCTTTCTTTCTTTCTTTCTTTCTTTTCAATAACTATCCGTTGCCATCTCTTTATAATATCTAATACAAACCGTTTTCCGTTTTCTTTTCTTTTAATAATTTCTTTCTTTCTTTCTTTCTTTCTTTCTTTCTTTCTTTACTTTTTTATTCCCATTTTCCATGATAATGCTTTTTTTTCCTGTTCATCTTTTTCAAATCTTTTCCTATTTTTCTTCTTTTTTTCTCCACCTTTTCCTGCACTAAAGGAACTCATTTCCCTTTTTATTTCTACGCCAAACCAACATTTTACGTTCGGCAGCTCTCATCAGCAAACGTAATATCCGCTCGTTAGCTCTTCGAAATATCGGTCATTATTTACAAATAACAGCATAAGCATTTCTGTTGTACAATCATTTCATACATGGAGAAGTGTTCTCCCGCCATTAGATGGAGATCATTGATGACATGATAGCCAGTCAACAAGTTTTCTTCGTCTCCATTATAATTTGCCTACAAATAAAATAACTATAATTCTATGAGCAAAAGAAATTTTTTGAGAGAAATATAAATAGAAACCAAGCTTAAGATTGGAATAATATTCTGGTTGGCGCCAGGCTAAGATAGAATACACACGGTTTGGTTCATGGGATTTAACAGCATACAAAGTCGAGGGCAATCAATATCTTCGAATAGATAACGAGATAAAAACTTATTTTGATCCACATATCAACTAGCCACAAAAATGTTAAAGAAAAAAATTAACTACATACCTATAAATTGCTTCCTTCTAATTTGCCCGAGAAATTAAAGTTTTCGGATTGGTTTTAATGACATTGTAATATTCAATGAACCGACTCTCCGATAGAATCTGATCGTCATCCCCAGGACAAAAAAGGCCTGGTAGACGAATTTACTCGAGCAACTAGACTGGCAACAAAGTCCCATCCTTTTACTGCCAAAACAGTTAGATGTAACACCCTCTTCTACCATAACAGCTTCTTTTCTCACACTTTGCGTTTGTGGAACTTCCTTTCGTATACTTACTTCCCTGGGGGCTATAATCTGCAATGATTTAAATGCAATGTCAATCGCCATCTCTTCTCTCTTTGATTTAAGCCGTTTCTTATCCTACTCCTGACACCCCTTGAATCTTGCTCCTCTCACATTACATTCCTCACACTAGTATTGTTATCCTTCTCTTGCTCATTTTATGTGGATGTAATCTTTCACTCTTTTCTTACGTATCCCCCTGCACACCAGTGGCATTGCTGGTTTGCTTGCGATGAAACATTTGTAAATAAAAAAGGACGGTAGCGGTTGCAGAGGCAGTGCATGAGAGCGTGAAAAGCAAAGAGAGTGGAACCACCACGTGCGCAGGGGACTTCTTCTTCTTCTTCTTCTTCTTCTTCTATGTGCCCTGTCCCTTCAGGACGTAGGCGATCATGGCTCTCCACGTCTCCCTATCCCTTGTGGCTCTTAGTATGTTTGCTCCTGTTGCTCCTGGCAACCCCCGTTCCGTCATCCACCTGATCAGACCCTGCAAATATGTTATCCGCTGTCTTCCTCTGTCTCTCCTTCCTTCTATCTGTCCAGTCAGTATCAGGTTCTCCAGGCTCTCCTTCCTCATTACATGTCCCAGGAACTTCAGTTGTCTCTTCCTGATGCTCAGCATCAATTTCCTTTTTGTTGCCATTCTTTCTAACACTTCGTCGTTGCTTGTATGCTCAGACCACGATATCCGTAGCATCCTTCTGTAGAACCACATCTCGGCCGCTTCCAGTTTTGTCCTCATTTTCGATGATATTGTCCAGCATTCACAGCCGTATTGAAGAACTGACATCACGTAGCAGTCTAGCACTCTTTTCTTCGTTTCTATTGAGATCTTCCTGTGAAAAGAAAATTGAATGTTTAAGTAGAAGGGCAAAGAGAATGACGAACCAGTTACAGGGGATGTCGAAGAAAGGGTAAGAGAAGGATGGGAATACCAGTTGAAAGGGTGGATTGAGAAAGGAAACATGATACACGAAGTGATCAGGAAAGGACGAGGGAAGGACTGGAACCAAGTGGACAAGAGATGGGAATTGACATTGAATTTAAATTCTTGGAGACTAGCTGTCTGGGAAGCAAGTATACGGAAAGGAGTTCCACAGCCGGGAAGTGCGAGAAAGGAAGCTGATGGAGTAGAAAAGGAGGCTGCATTTAGTTGATTTAATTCTAAAATGGTGGGACCTTGTTGCCAGTCTGGTTGCTCGAGTAAACTCTTAGGTGGGTGCATCAGTGAGCTAAGCCCGTCGAAGCAGAAGCCATGAAGATATTGCTAGAAAACTATGAATATAGTGATATGGAGCTTAGGACCGTGTCTGTAATAGATAGAATATGTGGTCATATTTGCAGATATAACTAAAATATAAAATATTTTGATTAAAAACCCTCTAGACCACGGTTTGCTTGTGCTCCACGAATATGATGAAAAATCATAATCTAGATTGGAAGAGACATGTTCTTCCTTAATATAAAGTGATTAATACGATGTGCGTTGTGGTGGAGTCGATATCGGCTCGGAACACAAAATCGGGAACCGAGTTCGAATTCCAGTTGAATTAATTGCATTCACTTACAAACAAATAAGCTCGGGAAAAGTATTAATCCGCCTCTTTCCTCCAGTTATGGGTTAAATAACAGGACAGATTGGGTTCTATAGCCTTGGATGGCAACCAGTCTAACGCAGAAAGTAATGGCAACCTTCTGCGGGATAATCTTCTGCCTAGTCAGTCATGTCTCTTTCGGCACATGATCGCCCAAGCGTGTATCACGTCTGGCACTTAACTGAAGGATAACTATGTATCTGTTATGGAAATTGTCAAGCGTGGAATTATAATAAGAAGAAAAGAACATGAAAAAATACGAACGTCATTCGATCTCTAAACCAATATTTACGACTACACTCATTCAGTCAGTTAAGTGCCTTACGTGAAACACGCTTGGGCGATCATGTCTCGAAAGAGACATGACTGACTGGGCAGAAGATTATCCCGCAGTAGGTTGCCATTGCTTTCTGCGGTAGACTGGTTACCGACCAAGGCTACAGAACCCAATCTGTCCTGCTATTTAACCCATAACTGGAAGGAAGAGACGGATTAATATCTTTCCCAAGGGTATTTGCGCGCAAGTGAATGCAAGTAATACGAGTGGAATTCGAACTCGGCTTCCCGATTTCTCGTTTCGAGCCGATATCCACTGCACCACGACGCACATCCTATTGTTAGATAACTTTATTAGGCTTTGGGTGTTTCACCATTTAAACTCCTGCATAAAAAATAACTAAGTTTTATAAATAACCCTTTTACGATCTCTTAAGATAGAAGAGGTATATATTTGGATCTTCAAGCAGAATCTACATTCACTGTTGATATGTTGCTCCATTTTATTGTATCAGAATTTTTATTGTTCCTAGACACATCAAATGTTGGATGGAACATCGTTGAATCAGAAATAGTCAAATGTCTGACAATAAAAATATTTTTACTAAATGGAATAAAACTAGAAATAAAACTGTTCGTGAAAAGATTTTTGCAAAATAAAACAAAACTAAAACACAAAACTTTTTGTAAAGGCGTAGAACATCGGCTTCACACGTCTAGACAGAAGCTACAAACATTTTTACGAAATGGAATACAACTAGTTATAAAACTCTTGCTAGCAACGTGGAACACATCAGCTTCAAACGTCTAAATAGAAGCTGAAAATATTTTTTACGAAATGGAATAATACTAGAAATCTTCGTAAATATACGTACATAATGAAATAGGCAATGAACTTGAAAAACATCTTATAGAAATTGGAATAAGAAATAAAAAACAGTCCGGAAGAATAAGATGTGTCCAAACGCCTACGCATTCATGTCTGAGACACCATTGAACAGAAAAAGATAAGAATAATTCGGCTAAGAATGCTGTAGAACAGAAAGATATTAGAGACCGAATACCACACAGAAAACTTCAAGGAATAAAGATGTTTCTGTTGTCTTGAAGCATAGTTGGACAGAATAAAAGAGAAAACAGTATTTAGTTTATTTTCTGCGTTATTAGGGGAATCTTAGAAGTGTTTTTCTCATTACAACATTTTCTTTTCCCCTTCTACAATCAATCGTCTCTAATATGAACTTTTTATTTTCAAAAGAAATTTCTGCAGCAAATATATAGTGGATAGAAAATTAAGAATTAAAATCAAGATTATTCTAGTTAAAATCTCGAAAAGTTTAAATGCAACGTCAATTTCTATCGTCTTTCTTCCTAAAACTCATCCACCTCCCTAAATCCTGTCTATCTCTTATCCTTTCTTTGGCATCCCCATGCACTCTGTTTTATGCCTTACTGTAATGTGGTGCAGTGGATATCGGCTCGGAACGAGAAATCGGCGAGCCGACTTCGATTTTCAGTTTAATTCGTTACTTTCACTTACGCGCCAATACCACTTGGATATCCGTGGCTACATCCCCCAGCTATTGGTTAAATGTCAAGACATACTGGGTTCTATTGCTTTGGTTGGCGATCAGCCTTCTGCAGGAGAATTGTCTGCCCAGTCAGTCATGTCTATTTTAAAATATGATCGCCCGAGCGTGCATGTCACTTGTATAAAAATAAACTAAGTTTTATAAATAACCTTTTTTATTATTTTTTAAGAAAGAAGAAGTATATATTTGGATCTTCATGCAGAATCTACGTTCACTGCTGATATGTTGCTCCATTTTATTGTATCAGAATTTTTATTGTTCATAGACACTTCAATCTTAGAAGTGTTTTTTTATTACAACCTTTCCTTTTTCCCTTCTACAATCAATCCTCTCTAATATGAATTATTCAATTTTTAAAGAAATTTCCACAGAAAGTATCATTTTTACAAAAATTCACAATTACGTTCGAAATGCTGGTTTTTACAAATAGAAAAAGGATTGAACATGTGCTTAAAGAAAAAGTCGAAACAGCATTTCGCAAGTAGGAAGCTAAACTGATTTCCTGACCAATGGGAGCTAATTGCAAGACCCTGAAGATTTCACGATCCAGTGCGAAAATCTAAATTACAATAAAAGCTTCTTATCAGCGCCAGTCAGTAAGAGTCAGATGCGAGCAGCGAGACGAAACGACTACAATGTAACGGGAAAAACTTCAAGTGACCAGGATATTTGTCCTCTTTCTCTTTCCTTCTCGTGTGCTGATTCATTTTACTTCTTCTCTCTTCAAAGACATTTCTATCAAACAAACGCTAATACATACATACGTACGTACGTATATACGCATAAACTCTTTCCAAAAATTACTACTACGAACAGTTTCTACAAATCTTGAAACCCTTAACTTTCTCATTGAACATTAACTCAAACTACTACCTGTTCTTGTTATCCTTTCTTTTTAATAAATTTCTATTTTAAAATGCAAAATGTATATTTTATTATGCCACACTAATCCACACATTTTAATCTCCAATCTGCAACCTTCTGCTATCAGCAATCTTCTCATGATAACGATGAAAACCTTCTGATGTTTCTGATGATCATTCGAGATAAAAATTGTCGGCTGTAAGGAGTTTGGTTATGTATGACACAAGGCCGAATTAAATGAAAATTAACCATCTCCCTATGGCTTCAAGTAAACTAACAGAAAGCCATCGATCAGTACTAAAAGTTCCTCTTTTATTTGCATTCGGACTAGTGTCCTCATTAATCTTGGAATTAGTTCGAAATTTTGTTCTCCTCTCGGTTGATATACATGTTATAATAGACAAAACGTTTTAACCAAGTACCCTTTAGTCATCATTAGGTGTCCATTCGATTGGCTGATGTGTATTATAGTGCAAAATATTATTGTTCTTTTATGTTAGACTTTGTTAATCACTACCAAGTCCATGGATTGAACTCTTAACCTCTAGATGATACTAACGCATGTATAACCAACCACTATATCCACTACACCACCGTCCCGAAGAACTGCATACTTGGAGCTTTTTATATTCAGATGGATTTTGACAAGTGGATTATGTTAGTGAGTTCGAGCCACTTTTCATAATTTGTATTTATTTCTGAGATGAGTCAGTTAGATTAATACCTTTCCCAAGAGTATTTGTGTGTAAGTGAATGCAAGGAATTCAACTGGAATTCGAACTCATCCCCCACCTTTTTGGCATTAAATAACCCACAGAGGTTGATATGCCGTTGAACAAAACTCACTCCAACCGTTATTTTTTTCGCACTTTCCGTCTGTGGATCTCCTTTCGGTTTACTTGCTTCCCTGATAGTTACAAAAGTTTAAATGCAACGTCAATTGTTTTCTTGCACCACCTTGAATCCCATCCATGTCATATCCTTTCTTTGACAACGCCTTGTACTTTGTTTTTTTCTTCTCTCATTTTAAACCCAAACTCAACAGTGGTGCTTCGCTGCATGGCCGAGTGGTCTAAGCGACAGACTCAAGTTATACCTTATAAGCACAATGGGTTTGGTTCCCATACCTGACAATATTTTGGATGTGTGTTGTGGTGCAATCGATATCCACTCGGAACGACAAATCGGGGAGCCGAGTTCTAATTCCAGTTGAATTCATTGCATTCACTTACGCACAAATACCCTTTAGAAAGTCTGTTTCCTTCAGGTATGGATTAAATAATAGAACAGATTGGGTTTTATAGCTTTGGCAACCAGTCTACTGCAGAAAGCAATGGCAACCTACTGCGGTATAATCTTCTGCCTAGTCAGTCATGTCTATTTCGAGACATGATCGCTTAAAGCGTGTATCATGTATGGCACATAACTGACTTAGCGATCATGACTTTCTTGGGGCGAAATGATTAAAACATAATCAAATAAAAAAGAATAGATTACTTTATAACCTAAGTCCTTTGAACCAATCATAGACTTCACTCCACTGCTCTCACAACGAATCTACTTGCTTTCATTGTTTTAGTTTGGCACGGTCCAAACTTTAATAACAAATTTCAATTTTAATTGTTCAGGCACATTTCTAAGTTGATGTACACATTAGGCGAACTGGATGTTTATGGTTATAACAAATAGAAAATTGCCTCTAAATGTCCCCGTTCAAGTAATCTTGCTTTTACGATATTAATTTAAATGCGGGTAGATGTGCTTACACATTCCAGTTCACCTTCGTTACCTCCCCTCCTAATTCGTGTTTTAGTCTTGACGTATATGAACCAGCTTATTTTGGTACCTTAGATCTCTGTCCGGTACGATGTTCTTACAAAAGAAGGAGTTCTTTTGCCCTGACTTCTGGGTAGACAAGACACTTACGTTTAGGGTAGAACGCCTGTATATTATTTTCTGGGTTATTTGTCCATTGATTAATGATGCTGGTGTTAAATATTTTGGGAAGGTTTTGTTATCCGCCTGCTCAGTCAGTCAGTTAAGTGCCATACGTGATACACGCTTGGGCGATCATATCTCGAAAGAGACATGACTGACTGGGCAGAAGATTATCCCGCAGTAGGTTGCCATTGCTTTCTGCGGTAGACTAGTCGAAAGTCAAGGCTATAGAACCCAATCTGTTCTATTATTTAATCCATAACTGGAGGGAAAAGACGGATTAGTACCTTTCTCAAGGGTATTAGTGTGTAAGTGAATGCAACGAATTCAACTGGAATTTGAACTTGTCACCACGATCCGTCGTTGCGAGTCGATATCTACTACACTACAACGAAGAATCTCAAAACGACGCTTCAAGGATCAGTTGAAGGAATCCCTCACACAGGCCAACATCGACCCTCGGACCATAGAAATCATTACTGCAAATTGGCCTTCCTGGTTCAGTATAATCAAGGTAGAAGGGAAAAAACATTCGTATCCAACTGTTAACATAATCTGCGATGTGTTGTCAGAATGGCCCGACTCGCCCAGCCACCTCCACTATTATTACTAATCTACGCACAACATTGAGAGTAGTTTGGATCCTTACAGCCATCTGGTTGCCGACCAAGGCTATAGAACCCAATCTGTCCTGCTATTTAACCCATAACTGGAAGGAAGAGACGGATTAATACCTTTCCCAAGGGTATTTGCGCGTAAGTGAATACAATGGATTCAACTGGAATTCGAACACGGCTCACCGGCCTCTCGTTCCGAGCCGATATCCACTGTAACACATCCGCCTGATAGCGATCCGAATTTTGAGAAAGTTTGAAGGAGGTGTATATTATGTGCAGGTGTATATTATCATGGTTATTGTACTGCCATTATGTGAATGAGTTTTGGGATGTGCAGTAATGTCCTGTTGGGGAACTCGATGCCATAATTAAAGGAACTGTTAAGGCTGTATCTCCAGACAATTCAATCCAGGTAATTTTTACGTACATCTCCTGTGGATTTCTCTATCTCACTGCCTACTAATATTCTACCAACCAGTGCAAAATGCCCATAAGCAATCGATTAACATAACTAGTGATCCAACTTAAAAAAATAACCCCTCCCCACATGTACCATAATCTACACGAATGTGAGAGATTTATGTTCCAACTTTCCAGAAGTGAAACTTCATCCTCTTGAATTCAAACCCGATTTCCTCTTTCTGCCTAAGGCAAGTATCAATCCAAAATGCTGGAGCTTACAATCCCGGGCTACTTACTCCTAATATCAAAACATGACCACCTAAATCGTTACGGATACAGACACGTTAGCTACATCAAAGACAGTTTTCCCTGTGACTGGGACGACAAAAAAAAACAAGAAAAAAAGAGGACATCGATTTCCAGTATATGCGCTTCTGCGTGGCATAATACTACATTCGTTTTCGCTGTCTATCGTCTTCAGGACAAAGGAAAAGTAATCTTCGATCAAATAACTGGGAGAACAGATAATATTCTCCCAGCATTTTCCCTACCTAAGTTTTATATCTGTGATGACCACAAGTGACAGTATGTTAGGCTAACCTCTACAACTGCTTTCTCTCATCCAGATCTCATAAATGCTTAACAAAATGATTATCTAATACACGGGTACCTTAGACCATTGTATTGTCAGTGTTCAGATGGATGCCAAAACAAACACATTCCTTATTTGCAGTTCCTCAAAACGATTTTTTAATACACGGTAGCCGACTGGGACAGCTTTCGATCATATATGGCGGAAGAACGTTTCCCATCTTTATTTAAGCATGATTCCATTCAAAACACCTGCTCTCGCTCTGAATCAATTCTTTTAGGAATGGAGACTTTTATATACCCTCCTACAAACATTGTCCAGCAAAAACGAAACAACTACCTCTGTTTTCCCCCTGAAAGCTCGCCGTAACCACTACTTCAATATCTGTCACAAAGAGCGGTACAGATTGACTTTTACTAAATGCAGGACCACCTGTAATCGCTGGAAGAATGTTATGTAAAATGTAAGGCGTAGTTATACACAAGCGGGTCAGGTCAACGTTGAAAAGAAACAAATTGGATCCCATGATTTCTGGAAGATCATCAACTAAATTATGAACAGGGGGTAAAGCAGCTGTGTCTACTATTATAAATGATCCCGAGGGCAATTCTTCATCACAAAGTGAAGCTCTTTGCTTAAAACTTTGCCCAGAATTCAACGTTAGATGACGAAGGCCATCTCTTTCCCAACTGTCCACGTCTCACTGAATATTCTCAGTAATATTTTCATCACAATACAGGAAGTCTCAAGACTTATTAAAAGCCTTGACTCTAAGAAAAACACTGACTCGACAAAATTCAAGTTGTTCTCATTAACAATATCAACCCAGATTATTCCCGATTCTAACGAATTTATTTAACCTCTGCTTCAAAAGGAAATCCTGCCCAAGCTTGTGGAATGTATCAAGAGTATGCCCGGTTTTAAGAACGCGTGTTAACCCGCTTAGTATAGACCCATTAGCCTCCTCAGCAACATTAGTAATCTTTTTGAGTCTATTATCAACAACAAGCTTGCTGTGCACTTAAATAAAACCAACCTCTTGAGCCACAAGCAATGTGTGTTTCGATCGACCTGATCCACTGCTGATCCCTTAACTACCATTACGCACAGAATTAGTGAGGCTCTTGATGACAAATACACCTCAAGAACCATAACTTTAGATATTTCGAAGACCTTTGACAAGATGTAAGGCAAAGGTTTACTGCTCAAGCTTTCCAGCTATGGAGTTGCTGACAGAGCCTTCTCAATTAGGATCTCTTTCCTAAGGGAAAGACAGTTGTTAACGGTCAATTCCCAGGGACCCCTAGCAATCAACGCAAGCGTCTACCTGACCTATCTAAGGATGTATACAAATCATTTGTAAATCTCTATAACGATGATACGACGATATATGGGTGCACTCCAAATCTTGTGACGATCAGAATCTGGCAGTTGATCTCTCAACTGATCTTGCCCTAACTTCTCAGCAGAAGAACAGGCTGCTTACATTCAAGATATGTGCTGTGGTGCAGTGGATATCAGCTCGGCCCGAGAACTTGAAGCTCCGATTCAAATTCCAAGTGAATTCGCTGCATTTACTAATACCCTTGGGAAAAGTATTAATCCGTCTTTTCTCTCTCAAGCTATGGGTTAAATAGCAGGGTTGATTGGATTCTACAGCCTTGGTTGGCAACCAGTCTACCGCAGAAATTAATGGCAGCCTACTGCGAGAAAATCTTCTGCCCGGCCCGTTATGTCTCCAAAGAAACATGATCACCCAAGCGTGTATCACGTATGGGATTTAACTAACTGACATTCAATATCTCGAAAACTAAACTAGTAATATTTCATAAACGCCGTTCAAGCCCCGAACTACTGCCAGTTACAATGAATATATGTGCTTTGAGAGACTCAGTCAGTTAAGTGCCATACGTGATACACACTTGGGTGATCATGTCTTGAAAGAGACATGACTGACTGGGTGGAACATTTTCACGCAGTAAACTGGTTGCCGACCAAGGCTCTACAACCCAATCTGTCCTGTTATTTAACCTGTAACCAGAGGAAAGAGACAGATTAATACCTTTCCAAAGGGCATTTGTGCGTAAGTAAATTCAATGGCTTCAACTAGATTTCAAACTAGTCTCCTCAATTTCTCGTTCTGAGTCGATATCGACTTCACCACAACGCACATTGAGAAACTATTGGGCCTTAAACTTACCATGACCTCAAGAACTCGTACAGACCATCCATCGCTTAAGATGCAGGAAAAAAAATCATCGCTTCCTTGTACTGCTCTCTCAAGTACTTGACTCCACGGGTTATACTCTACCTTTACACGAGCCAGATTAGCCCAAATAGCTGTCATATTGTGATATTGCCTCAGTTTCCAATCTAAATAGAATCCAGAATCGTCTCGGTGTCATTGTCTATGACAAAATATTTCCCACCCTTTAACCTCTCCCTCACCGGCGGGATGTTGCAAGTCACTTACTGCTCTATCTGTACTTCCATTGAAAGTGCCCGGAGGAACTACATTCCTTAGTTCCATTAGGGCTAACCTTCACGGCTAGAACCTACCATGACACTCACAATTTAATAAACCACCCATATTCCCTCAATATTTTATTGGTGAGAAGTTCATTCTGCTGAAAGAACTTCTTTCTGTGAATCACGTATCTGTGTAACTCACACCCAAGATGATATTTCTGTGATCACAATCTTAACCTGTTTAAGTCTAAAGTTAACCGTTATCTTGCTCTCTTCATATATTGCTTTTTACTAAAACACTTCTCCTTAAGTGTCCGCTGTACTTTGTAGAGAGTGAAACCCCCCCCCCCCCCACCGTAAAAGAAAATATCATCTAGTCCTTATTGTTAATATTACTTTTCTCATTGTTGCTGGCTGGTTTTTACCGATTTCAAATATACACTCCCCAACCCAGAGATTGAACTCACAATTATTATGTCACCAAAGGCAAGAACCAACGTTTAAATCTATTAACCACCACAGACAAACGCTCTTACCCATATTAGCATGGATCAGGCTAGTCTCCCTGAAAGTAAAACACTGCTCCTCCGGGGGTTAACTTTCACAATAGACCTCAAATGGCATGACTATATAGAATGCATAGCTAAATCCGCTGCTAAGAAGGTCGATTCTCTGTGCAGGGCTAGGAAGTTTTTCCCGTCTGAAACAATCCTGTATATATACAAATCTACCATCCGCCCGTGTATTGAATAGCCTATCTGGTCGGATGCTCCTGCTATCCACCTAGGGGTACCTGACAAAATCCAATGGAGAATCTGTAATATAATCGATTCCGAATTGGCAGTTACAATCACTTTCTCATCGGCGCAATGTAGCTTCCCTATGTCTCTTCTACAAGTACTTTCATGGCGTCTGCTCAGATGAGCTTAGCTCACTGATACCCTTTATACATGAATTTTCTCGAGCCACATGATTAGCAACTAGGTCCCACCAGTTTACTGTGAAACCAATAAATTGTAAACACAAATTCTACTCCAGCATCTTCTTCTCTTGTAATTCTCGCCTGTGAAATTTACTTCCGTTTACTTGCTTTCCCGGCAGCTACAATCTTCAAGAATTCAGATGTAAAGTCAATAGTCATCTTCTATCTCACTAACTTGCATCCTTTCTCTCTCTCTTTCTCTCATGCTCCTTTTTCCGTCCACTCCACTCTCATCACTATTCTTATCCTTCTCTTACCCTCTTGACACCCTCTGTAAACTGTCAATCTTTCTCATAACTTATCTCCTATGTAACCCCCTGCTCATCAGTGGCAGTAAAATGTCTTGCTTTGGGCGACACGATTTTATAAAAGAAGTTAGGCTACTGATTCAATTCTCTTTGGTGAAATTGGAGGCGTAAACCTAACATAGCTGCTGATTATTGCTGCTTTTGCATACTACGTTTCGTTGCTGCTTTGAAGACTTGTTGCCTTTTGCCTTTCCGCTTTTATTAGCGACACACATATTGTATTTATTTCTATGAAGACAGGGGAGTGCAACGGCCGAAACTTCGTCATAACAACAACAAAGATAAGGATAATTGTCAGTGTAAAAAATAACTCCTCATACCAGAATTTCACATATAAACTTTGTAATATCGTTAAAACTCTGAGTAGAAACTTATTAAATTTTTTTTATTCATTTAGCTTTAGCGTTTTTTTATTAGGATGGATGGTCGCAAGCAAGAAGGGAGATGAGATACCCTTATTTTAATACCATAAACTTTCTCTTTTTTTTTTTTAGAGTGGGATATTCAGCAGCTATGAAAAAATAATCCATTTAAATTTATCTGCATGTTCAGGATGAGTGTGTGTCTATATCAACAGTCATGTGGCAATAGAAATCTTCAGTATTTTCTAGAAAGTAACTGACGGGCATCCATTAATTATCTCGCTAAAATTTGTTCCATTCTTGAGCATTCGGTTTTCTTTTTGAAGTCTACAAAGAAACTTAACCGAGAAGCAACAGACGACTTTCATTATTTACTTTCATTTTGATTCGAAACGACCTGACATTACCAGCAGCGGTGATGGAACGCTAATTCGCTTGATTCTTTGACTTCTAGATTGTTGATAACCAAACTTTATCATTCGAACAAAAAGCGATGTTAGTATCTTTTATATTCCTTACCTTGTCGTTTGGAAACATTTTTTTCTTTTCTTTTTTATTATTTTTCTTTATCTACAAAATGCTGCAGTCACAATCTACATTTCTGGATCGGAAAAATTCATTTAAAGATAACAGTCATTGAGTTTATTTGTGGCTTAAAAAGAGCCTGAAGAGATGAAGAATTTCTGCTCGTTGTTGAGCGTGGATGGGGATGAACAGGGTGCTTAAGGGTTAAGTGAATCGAAAGGAAAAATCAGTGAGCCGGTTTCGAATTCCTGTTGAGTCTGTTGTGTTCATCTTCGTACATATTCCATTGCTTATATACATATACCCTTGCTGTGAAACCATTCCTCCTAACACTACTAGTTTTCACTATTAGTAATTATATAATCCCAAATATCCTAATATTTTTTGGTCCTGGGTATGACAACTGCATCCGTCAGCAAGGCCTCTGATTGGGAGATTGTGAGGAGCATGGAATCACCTCTTAATTGTTGTTGTTCCCAGGTCCACCCTGACACTGGGTGGTAGCACCTGTTAGGGTCCCAACTGTAGGCAAATAGTTTATTCTTAAACTGAGGTCAAAACACTATGAAAATATAAAAATAGACATTTATAGAAAAATATACATCTAAACTTATTTATAAATAGAACTTTACCTGTGTGTGTATGTGCGTGTGTGTGTGTGTGTGTGTCCGTTACCTATAGACTCCGAAACAGCTGAACCAATTGTCTTGAAAATTTACACAGTTATACTATAAGCGTCTGCGAGTTATCTTAGCTAGGTTTTGTGTCAAGGTACCCCTGATAAATATCGATAATCGAAAAAATCGGGTTATAGAAGGAGAGATCGGATTTTAATCAAATTTGAGACACTCATAGACAAAGACATAAGAAATGATATTCAGAAGTTTGAAGGTTGTAGTTCTTACAATTGGGCAGAAAATCGATAATATATATATATATATATATATAAAGCAAGATGTTTGTTTCTGTGTCTGTTTATCTGTCTGTATGTTCTTTATACAAATCCACAATTTTTATCCGATTGTCACCAAACTTCACACAAATATTCTTTAGGGTGAGTCTGAGCTCCAGGACCATGGATTAGTTTTAAAGCTTTCATTACACCCGAGCAACGCCGGGCTATGCTGCTAGTTTTTGAATAAAATTATTACTTACAAAAATTTACATACATGTATTTGTAAATTTAAATTTATTTTTTTTCTGTACTATATTAAAAATTTAAATTTATTTGTTCAATAATTAACTATGTTTCTTCTTTTCTAGCCGTCTCTCCTCCAACTATGTTTCTTCTTTTCTAGCCGTCTCTCCTCCAACTATGTTTCTTCTTTTCTAGCCGTCTCTCCTCCAACTATGTTTCTTCTTTTCTCGCCGTCTATTTTCCAAATTTGTTTCTTCTTTTCTAGTCGTCTCTCCTGTCACAATGTTTACTTACAGTCTCTTCTCTAAATATGTTTCCTATTTTCTCGCTGTCTCTCTTCTGTGTTTATTTATTAAAATAGATTCTCTACTGAGTATACATTATTAAAATACATTTATAAATAACATACAGAACTGGGAATGGTAATTTTTGGATTAGCCTAGTGACAAGTAAATTTGACTTACGTCGTTTTTCGACTTAAGTCATTTGTCTTACAAAGAATTAACAGTGTAAAGTGAGTTATATATATATATATATATATATATATATATATATATATATATACAGACATGATAGAATTGAAGAGACGCTTACAGAAATCGTTTATTTTATTAAACAAGTAATTTATACAAATGAAGTAAATATAAATGGTCATCAATTTAATAACTAATACTTGGTTGACATCTCCTTTGCTTTTTTGAATGCAAGGACCCTCCTAGGCATGCTAGCGATGAGTTCACGAATATCATCTTGAGGAATTTCTTGTCATGTTTCATGCAATAATCCTAAAATTTCGGACTTAGAAGATGGCTTCCTGTTCTTTTTGCGGAGTTTTCGATCTAATAGGCCCCAAAGGTTTTCAATAGGGTTTATATCTGAGGAATGACTTGGAAGTTTATTGATCTCATTTTGTCTCAACATCTCTGGTAAATTTACGATCACTCTATTAACAGAAGAAAGGGGTATTAAAAGATTTTCAGATATTTTTCTTTGACTAAGACCAACTTCATGTTGGCCCAAGATACGTCCTCGCTGATATTCGGATAGGTCTGATGCTCCTTTTGGTTCGTTGTATGTTCCAGTGTTGTTATCTGCAATTGTACTCAAATAATCTATGTTAATTTATCTTAGTTATTAAAAAAACTAAGAAAAATCAGAAATAAAATTTATCTTGGTGTCTTTTCAATTCTGTGATGTCTGTTTATATATATATCTTTATTATAATTATTATTATATATAACTATATTATCTACATCTATCTTTATTCTGTCTTTAATCATTAAAAATTAAGATACAAACTTTATAAAAACAAGAAAATCAAAATATAAACAAACGAGTTTTGTTATGTCCATCATTAATCTGAGCGTTAGGTGGAGTTCACATTCTTTGCACCTGGCTTCTTATGCAGTGCTATGAAAATCGATCTGCTCAGGTCTTCTGAGATTTGGGCACTGTTGTAGATTTCATTTATAATTACTGTGAATTTGTCTGCGCCGAAGGCTACTAACATTTCTATTACAATGCCGTCTGGTTCTGCTACTTTGTTTCTATACAGTTTGGACAGTGCCGCTTCAGTTTTTAATATTTCTGGTTTGTTGGTATTTTTGTGTATTGTCGGTTGCTGCCTTGGATTTCTCACAGATGGAGTATTCCCTTCTTCTCTAATACTAGTGTTTCATCCTTGGATTTTATAGATCCCCTTGAGGAGCATAGTTTTTATATTGTTAACTTTTTTATATTTAATGCATGTTTCCTTTATTGTTCAGGCTCAGTCTCTCTATTTCTGTGCATTTGTCGGTAAGTCATTCCTCTTTAGCCTGTCTGCATTTGCTCCTTTTTTCCTTCAGTAGCTTCCTGGATCCCGTTCCATGCCCTGGCATTATTTTCTGTCTTGTTTTTATCAGTTTCAGAATTTAATCTGTGACACATCCATTTTCCTTCTACGTCAGTTTTTCTTTGGGACTATATCATTGGCCAATGTCACTATGCTTCTTTTAGGGTATCCCAGTTTGACTTTCCGTTTCTAATTTCTTCCCCTCATATTTTTTTCACTCCGTCCTTTTACATTTCCCGCAGGTTGAAGTCATTTACGAGTGTGGTGCATTGCAGTTTGGGTGCTGTATTAGGCTTCTTCATTCTCCTTAGTTTGTAGCCGTAGGGAGATGGTTAATGTTTATTTGGTTCGTCCTTATGTTATACATAATCAAACTCCCTACAGCTTACAGATTCTATGCAGACTTATCAGAAGGTTATTTTCGTAATCATCATCAGAAGGTCGATTGGGAGCAGGTTGGAATGTGTGGAATAGTAGAAGAATAAAAATATACATTTTTCATATTAAAATATAAATTTATTAAAAGAATAGAATAACAAGAACTGGTAGAAATTAATGTTCAATGGGAAACAAGTAATGGGTTAAGGATATCAAGAGTTAAAGAAATGTTCGTAGTGGTAAAAATATGAGGGGAAGAAATTAGAAACGGAAAGTCAAACTGGGATACCCTAAAAGAAGCATAGTGACATTGGCCAATGAAAGAGTTTATGCGTACGTACGAATGTATGTAGGAGCGTTTGTTTGGTAGGAATGTCTTTGAACGTAGAAGAAGTAAAAGGAATCAGCACACGAGAAAGAAGGAGAAAAAGGACAATGTGCGACGTTTTATATTTTAGCTTTGTTTCTCTCTCGCTGCTCGCATCTCTGACTGTCTGGCTGACGATGACCAAAGTATTTATAGCATTTAAATTTTTTGAACTGAACTGAAAGTCCTTTTAGTCTTGCAAATTGCTTCTATTAGTCAGAAAATCAATTTAACATCTACTTGCGAAATACGGTTTCGATTTTTTTTTTAAGCACATGCTCAGTTCTTTTTTCTGTTTGAGAAAACAAGGATTTCATTGTGAATTTTTGTAAAAGTGAAGAAGAAGGTTGATTTTAATTCTTAATTTCCTATCAAATAAAAGTTTCACTCTTAGGTTGCATATAACCGGGAGGTGGTCGCTTCCACAGTCGGCACTTAAATAAGTTTTACTATAAACTACTGTATTTCTGAATCTCCTGTTTATTGTCATGTAATCAATTTGGATTTTTGTCTCACTTCCTGGGCTTCTCCATGCCCACAGTCTTCCTGGGTGTTCTTGAAATCATGTGCTGTTTATTACCTGATCATTTGCACCATTAGGACCCATTTTTCTTCTTGGTCATTGCGGTTTTCTAATTTGAAGTTGACAACTGTTACTCCTTCTCTCTCCTTACCTACTTTAGCATTCAGGTCTACTCATGACAATTCTAATTTCTTGCGATTGACACTGAATCTTGACACTATTCAGTGAGGAGTAGAAAGATTCTTTTTCTACCTCAGTGCTTTGTGTTGTCTGTGAATACACTACTATAACCGCCATAAGAGCCTCACTTTCAGACTAACCAGGAGGACTCTTTCAGATAACTGTCAGTAGCCTAAAACGCAGATCTCCATGTCAATATCAAGCCGACTCTCTTTTCGCTGTTTTTACCGCCTGCGTCTATTACCCTGTGGATACCACTGACGAAATCTCCATTGATTGGCTAACTAGCTTCGTACAATCTCAACATGCTGATATTCAACCTGCTCATTTCCTGCTTGACATTCTTTAGCTGTTCACAGTTGTTCAGTGTTTTGATATTCCATGTTGCGATAGCAATTTTGTTTTGCTGTGAACAGTCGGAGGATAACGATCTGGTGACACCTGTTGCTCATAAGGTTCCTTCCCGAGCGAGGGATCAGCTCCGAAGTATTGTGCTGCTTTTACGCTGTTGGTGCTAACAGTCGCTTGATGATGGTCAGGGGACACCTGTCACTGAGGTCGGTCCTTAGCAAGCGAACAATTCATTCTTTTGGACTTGACCCTCTTCACGCCGCTAGCTTATATATATATATATATATATATATATATATATATGTATTTGTGAATGCCATGATGTTTTTGGGAGTAATAGTGAATTGGTTTCCAGTAGCTTTCTGCACAGTGATTTATCAAAACACCACTTCTGGCTGTTGGACAAATATGACTTCTTCCTTCCTTTCTGTATGTCTTTTCGTCCTAGGGGGTTGCTAATAACCCGCCTCACTCACAAATACTATGAGTGGGGTAGCCGGTTTGGACACCGACAGTTCGACAGTTATATTATTGTGGAATCATTTATACATCTATCTAAACTTATTTATAAATGGAACTTTGTCTATGTGTGTGTATGTGTGTGTGTGTGTCCGTTACCTATAGACTCCGAAACGACTGAACCGATTTTCTTGAAAATTTACACAGTTGTATTATAAGCGTCTGCGAGTGTTCTTAGCTAGGGGTTGTGTCGAGGTACCCCCGATAAATATCGAAAATCGATAATCGAAAAAAATCGGGTTATAGAAAGAGTGGTCCGATTTTAATCAAATTTGATACACTCATAGACAAGAAACGATATTCAGAAGTTTCAAGATTGCAGTTCTTACAATAGTACAGAAAATCGAATATATATATATATATATATATATATATATATATATAAAAGGCAAGATGTTTGTGTGTGTGTCTGTTTATCTGTCTGTATGTTTATATTTTTTCAGCCCTTTTATTTTAGTTTTTGATTTGGGTTTGGCTCTAAGTAGGTATAGTTGTAGTTCTCAGTCTCAGCCAGGATACCATTTACTCAGAGGACTTATTTAGCCTTCAAAATTCAGTTTTCGACGAAAAAACTTATTCTATTTCGATACGAGGAAATCAAAATTTGACTTACATCCATTTATTTTTCTTTCAGTCTACGATTTCACTTTAACAGGAAACAATTAGTGCTTTTTAGTCTTTCGTGCCAACGTTCAAAGAGTCTGAGCTTCAGGACCATGGATTAGTTTTAAAGCTTTCATTACACCCGAGCAACACCGGGCTATACTGCTCGTAATCTTAAAAATTCAAGAAAAGCAAATGGATTTCTTCACATGTTTCATTGTAGCGCTTGCCTTATTTATCGATACGTGTGCCAAAAGTAGCTGATGTGCGACTCGGTCTCGAGATCCTCAATTGAGAATTGCGACAGAAACTGCTATCGGAAAACGTACGCTTACATCTATCGATTTCAACTGTAAAATGACGAGACCTTGCCGCCAATCTTGTACTGAACTTAAATTATTTAGTGTAAGTACCACAGAGGAACGTTCATCAGAAAAATTACCTTGAAAGCATTTACAGAATATTTGTAGAATAGATCATACTTGACTTTAAAATTCTCTCAAAGTAGAGAATTAGGATTCGGTATTATATGACTGTCATTCTTATTAAACTTTTAGGAATTACTTCAAATGTGTACAACCAAAGGAATTAAAGTAAATAGCGACGTTGCTTCACATCATTTGATTTAGGGCGATTCACGTCGGAACTTTTATCAGTCTTAATTCGACAACATACTCGTCACAAATCGATTGATTACTATCAGTTCACATCAGTTTCCTTTGATCATTCCATCTATATAAAACTTTGTATCCATTTTGATTAGATTATTGACTATTTATCTACATTGTCTATCTCGCTGTTTTCCCTATCGATTATTATTCACTCTATCATCGGCTATCTATTTTCATTGTGTATTTAACCAGCTTGCTGTAGAGTGCGATTGATAATTTATCGCCAATTTATATTTTTAGTTTCGTGCATGCACTTTGGTTTTTTTAATTTTATTAACTGCACGTTATAGAAGGGTCAGTTGGGAACTATCTGTAAGAAAACTGTAACACCATAACGCAATTCATTCCAGCCGATATTTGGAAACAGCATCCCGAACTGCTCGGTAGACGCACTGGAAGCTTCAATAAAAACACAACAGATTGTTTGATTGTCAGTCTGAGGAGGATGCAGAGGATTCGAAAAGAGATGGATGATATATACCTGTGGTCGGCAACCCCTGGCTCGCGGGACACATCCGGCCTTAAATGAATCTTGTCCGCTCCGCTACCTTACTCTGGACGCGATATAAATATAGATAAACCAAATAAAGTGACAGTTGATAGTCTGAATATATTGCGTCGAAATTTAAAAAATGATTTCTTTTTATCTGAAGAATTTCTTTTACTTTTATTCTTTATTTGAAGGGATTGCCAAAATTAGCGCACAACCTCACTTTCACTTTTTTTGTAAGATTACTTTTGCGAGCGGGCACTTTTAAATGAATATAAAATAGTGTTTTTAACCGATTTTAATAGAATTCTTTTTCAGTACTGAGTTGTGAAACATTTTTAAGATGTAATATTTTTGTAACAAAATTTCTGTCAGATATAAAAATTATACTGAATATTGCTTTCTTCAAACACATAGTAAATTTATTCACATATTTAATAACATGGTTCTTCTCCATGACACTGGAGCCATAGCTGTTTGGTCCTTCTTCATAATTCTACATAGCTTCAAAAGTTTGCCGACCCATGATATATACTGTCAACATCATGGTTTCTGGAGTGATCACCATTGATGTCTACGTTATGTCAATATTCATTTTCCCACAGGGCCACAGACACAACACTGTGGCCTACATCGTGCCATGCGAAGATAGTACTGCCTTGGGACAAGGTGCCTACTGGCAACAGGACACTACATCGTGCAACACAAGCAGAAAAACCCAGTTAGGGCCATCAGACAGCTTCTGCAACCATATCACCCAACTGATTTTTTGCGTAAATTAGACGACACTTTATTAATCGCAACTTTTAAGTAAAGGAAGGTATCTGCATATATATATATATATATATATGATATATATATATATATATATATATATATATATAGACATATGACATATATATATATATATATATATATATATATATGAATGATATATATATATATATGATGTATATATATATAGATATATATATATATATATATATATATGTATAGGAAAGAATATTAATAAAAAGTTTTGAATTTAAAAATGTACTTTTTTTGAACAGTATTTGTTTATTTTTATTATATTTTATATTTCAGACCGCCCTCGGTCCTTCATCAGAAACAACTGATTTTTAAATTTGAATTAGAAACGTATTTCACGATAGCGTTCGAATATGTTTTTGTTTACATCACGTGGTGTGTTTGTTCACAACATGCGGCACGTCCGTAGAGAAAGTCTGTTTGTTTTAGATAAAAATTTCTTGGAATATCTGAAAAAAAATTTTTAGCTATTGAAATATTTGTAAAGATTCAACACACCTAAGTCCCTATTTAACCCTAGCTTGTGTGTATTTAATTTTAAAATCCAGTATGTTTCTTTCTTTCTACGTGTGTATGTAGAACTAAAATTGGAGTCTATTAGTAAACATTTGCAATTTTCTAAAGTATGATCAGGTTGATTAAAATGGGCTGCAATTGGGGAGTATACATTTTTTTGTCGTATATTTAGTTTGTGATTATTGAAGCGAAATCTAAAGCTATTACCGGATTCGCCGATATATCCACTGTTGGGGCAAATTGAGCAGAAGAGAAAGTAGATGATGTTTTTGCTGTCACAAGTAAGGTTTGGTGGGTGTAATTTTATTTTGGTGTTGGGTACAGAGAATGTTTTGTCTGTTATTAAATGTTTACAAATTAAACAGCGAGGCTTCCCACATTTTAAATTCCCTGATAGGTTTGTATTATTTAAATATTTGTTAGAAGTGAGGATAGTTGATAGGTTGGGTGTTTGTTTCTTTGCATTTATGGGTGGTTTATCGAAAATGTTTTTGATGTTTTTGTTTGATTGGAGGTTCCTGTAATCATTTTTTAAATTTTTGATAAGTGTGTAGGAATATTGATTATGGTTAAAAACCATGGGAATTCGGTTGTTATCTTTTCGTTTTTTGTATGTGAGAAGTGTGCTACGATCTATGTGGATGGTTTTATGTAGTGCTTCCTTTATTATTTTTATTGGATATTTACATTTTAAAAACTGTTTTATTGGGTTGTTAATGTTGTTTAGAAAATCTGGATGGTCTGAGCAAATGCGTTTTATTCTAATAAATGAGCTGTATACGATAGATTTTTTTAATTTGAGGGGATGGCAACTGTTAAAGTGTAGGAATTTATGTTGGTTTGTGGGTTTGTTGTATAGACTGGTGGAAAGTGTATGTTTATTTAATTTTACCATGACGTCTAAGAAAGGGACGGATGTGTATGAGTACTCCATGGTAAATTTGATTGTATTGTGGAAGTTGTTGCAGAAAGTGAAAAAGTTTTTTAATTTTTCTAATCCATGAGTCCATATTAAGAAAATATCATCAATGTATCTAAAATAATGTGATGGTTTGTATTGTGAACTGTCTAGTATCTTTTTTTCTAAAATATGCATAAAGATATTGGCATAACTAGGTGCCATTTTCGTGCCCATTGCTGTGCCACTATTCAAAACTTTTTATTAATATTCTTTCCTATACATATTAAGACAGTATACGTGGATGATCATCACTATATATATATATGATATATATATATATAGATATATGATATATATATATATATGATTTTCATATATATATATACGATATATATATATATATATGATATATATATATATTTGATTTTCATATATATATATGATATATATATATATGATATATATATATATATGATATATATATATATATAAATATCTGATATATATATATATAGATATATGATATATATATAGATATATGATATATATATATATGATATATATATAGATATATGATATATATACATATTTGATTTTCATATATATATATATATATGATATATATATATATGAAAATCAAATATATATATATCATATATCTATATCTATCTATCTATATATATATATATATATCATATATCTATCTATCTATCTATCTATCTATCTATATATATATATATATATATATATATATATATATCAGAGAGAGAAGGTAGGAGAGCTATAGGGTAATAGTAATTATTATATTTGACTTGCAAATTCCTGTACTTTTATTTCCCAATATCTTATGATTTTCTCTCTGTAGTTAGTATTTTTATTTTTACATTGACTTTAAATTAATCCAGCACAAAAGATAATTATCAGGAGTTTATCTCTCGGTTTTAGTTTCCCTTGGATTAGCAACTATGGTATCCAAAAAGATTATTTTTGTCTGACAGATTATACTTACTTTCCTGACGGCTATAGAGTCCAGGAATTTAAATGCAAAGTCGATTCCCATCTCTCATCCACTTAAATTCAGCCCTTTCTAGATCACCCCGTGTATCATGTTCTTTTTCCTTTCTCTCTGCCGTCGCAACTGTCTTCACGCCTGTGTTTATATCCTGCTCTTGACCTTTATCTTCCACCCCTTATAGCTGGTTCGTCTTTCTCTTCACTCTCTTCCTGCCTAGTACTTCAACTCTCTTATCTAACCCTTTGCATATCAGTGGCGTTAACGCCTTGCTTGGGGTGAAATGATTAAAAAAAAACCAAAAAAAAAAAAAACCCAGAAAAGCAGTGAATAAATATAATGATGGTTGTTTTCACTAAAGAAGAAAGCAATAAACAAAAAAGATAGCATCAAATTTAACCCCCTTCTCCGTGAATGCCAGTTCTCGAGATAATTGGTTATCCGGTGCTAAATGTGACCTTATTTTTATTTTTTGCCGTGAGACTCATCATATACAAAGTCCGGGAGCAACTCGAGAAAGAGAGCTACAAATTAAGAGACACAGTTTATGCGAATATATGGAGAGGTAACAGTTAATCCTAGATTTGAACAGGTTAAGATTGTAGTGATCAGGAAAATATCCTCTTTAAAGACAGTACTGCCCCCCCTGGTGCACAGGGGGCTACATAACAGAAAAAAAGGGAAAGGTTTTATAAGACGAGCACGAAGAGAAAGAGGAACTGGTTAGAGGGTGTGTCAGAGAGAAGAATGGAGATACTGATGTGAAGAGAGATACGTGAAGTAGAATGAAAAGGGAAAAGAACAACATACAGAGTGGGGGTTGGTGATGTGATAAGAGAAGGATAGGAAACAAGGGCATAAGAGATGGCAATTGACGTTGCATTTAAATTTTTGGAGATTGTAGCTATCAGGGAGACAAGTGTACGGAAGAGAGTTCCAAAAGCGGGAAGAGTGATAAAAAAAAAGCTGTTAGAGTAGAATGTCGACTGCATTTGGTTGTTTTGACTGTAAAAGGGTGAAACCTTGTTGACAGTGGGAGCAGTACTTCACGGAAAAATAATATTCCAGTAGAACTTAATTTTCAGTGATGACATACGGAGAAAATGAGGGTGGTTCGTACAATGCAAGTAACATGGCACGTCCTATCCGTGAAGGTTAATACTGGTAGAACTAAGGAATGTAGTTCGCCTACGCACCTTTATCTGGAGTACCGCTAGAATAGTGAGAGGTTTGCGATATTTTGTCTGTATGAGATGGGTTACAGGGTGTAAAATAATTTGTCCCCTTGCAAGGACGCAGAGACGCTTTTATAATCTAACGAAACTGGAAAGTGAAAAATCGGTAGCTCATGCCCAATTATAACAACAGTACTACATTTTAGGCCTGGTCTGCCTTTTGCGAAGTTAGATGATTTGCACGAGGTACTTCGTGGAAGGTTGTGCTTGGTGGTCCATTGGTTATCTACTTGGAACAAGAAATCGGAGAGCCGAGTTTGAATTCCAGTTGAATTCATTGCATTCACTTACGCGCATATACTCTTGGGAAAGGTATTAATCCGTCTCTTCCTTCCAGTTATGGGTCAAATAACAGGACAGATTGGGTTCTATAGCCTTGGCTGGGAACCGGTCTACCGCAGAAAGCAATGGCCACCTACTGCGGGATAATATTCTGCCCAGTCAGTCATGTCTCTTTCGAGACATGATCGCCCAAGTGTGTATCACGTATGGCACTTAACTGACTGAGTGACTTCGTGGAGCGGTACATGAAGATTCTTTTAATCGTTTCACCCGAAGCAAGGCAGTACTGCCACTGGTGCACAGGGGGCTATATAAGAGGAGAGAGAAATGTTACATAAAACGAGAGCGAATAGAGGGAGAAACAGGTTACAGGGGGTGTTAGAGAATGGGACTACTGGTGTGAAGAGAGTTGCGTGAGAGTAGAGTGAAAAGGGAGAAGTACAGGGGGTGTTGGGGAAAGGATAAAAGAAGGATGGGAGCCAAGGGTATACTAGATGGTAATTGAGGTTGCATTTAAATTGTTGGAGATTGTAGTTACCAGGGAGGCAATTGTACAGAAAAAAGTTCTACAAGCGGGAAGTGCGAGAAAAGAAGCTGTTAGAGTAGAATGGGATAGCAGTTAGTTGTTTTGACTGTGAAAAAGGTAGAACCTTGTTAACAGTTTGGTTGTCCGAGTATATTCATGTAGAGGAGGCACCAGAGAGCTAAGCTCGTCGCAGTAGAATCCGTAAAAATATTTGTTGAATTGCCAGAGGAAAGCCACATTCCGTCGGTGAAAAAGAGACTGGAGTCAAGCTGCCTGGTCGTGATTGATTACATAGCAGATTCTCCTCTGGATCCTGTTGAGAACCCAGAGATGAATAGCAAAGTCGCCCGGCCAGATATGAGAACAATATTAACTGCACGGGCAGATAGTTGATTCGTGTATGTGTAAAATAGATTCAGTCGAGAAAAACTTCATAGCCCGACACATTGACCCAACGTTCCTAGTAAAAGATTTAGCTATTGATTCTATGTAGTCATTCCACTTGATTTCGGTTAAGAGGGTGAGGCCGAGAAGGCGCACCGTTTCACTTTCGGGGAGACGAGCTTGAGTCGACCATTTTCTTAAATATGTACTTTCTTCCTGTGTTCTTTCAGAACGTTAGTAATCTATGTATTGGTTTTCTCTGCCTATCTTGTATATAATATGTCCTGTATGTTTCAAATTTTTTTCATCCCATCTTTTCCTGAATATTTATTCTAAGAAATTCAGCCGTATCTTCCTTGTCACAATTCATACTCCATACATGTTTACCCATCCCAATACGTCTGAGTGTTCCGGTTAGAACACTTTCCAGATATTTAAATTTGTCATACAGTTAAATGTCATACATCATATGCGCTTGGGAGATCATGTCTCAAAAGAGATATGACTGACTGGGCAAAAGCTTTTCACGCAGTTGGTTGCCATTACCCAATTGGTTCTGCTATTTAACCCATACTGGGTGGAGTTAATACATTTTCTAATGTTATTGAAGCGACGAATTAATATTGTTCCTAAAGTAATTCGAACTCGAATCTCTGATTTCTTGCTCCGAGCAGATATCGACTGCACCACAACGAATATCTAACTATGAGTGTCTTCATTGTTTCCAGTGTCTCTAAAGCTTCTTCGTTGTTCGCATGTTCGGTCAATACTATTCAGCATTTTTCGACTGAAATACGTCAGAAGACATTGATTTACAAATATTCGGTCTCATAAAAACGAATAAAGGAATTCAAAAACGTCTCTCCATTTGGAGAGTGTTTTGTATAATTTAAAGTATTGTCACGAGAAGAAAGTTGGTATCAAGTGATAATCAATAAAATTATAAACTCAAATACTTATATCAACGAATAATAACGAAATTTCTCTCTGTTTCTCTCTCACTATTTATCAATATATATATATATAAATTCTTAATTCGTATCACCCTGAGCAAGGCGGTAATGCCACTGATGTGTAGGGGGCTACATAAGTGTAAAAAGATTAATTAGAAGAGAGTGAAGAGGAAGATGAACCAGTTAGAAAGGAGCAAGAGAAGGATGGGAATACAGGTGTGATGACAGTTTCAAAGGTGGAGAGAAAGGAAAGGATATACGGGGTGGGGAAAGAGCTAGTGTCAAGTGGTTAAGAGATGAGTATTGCAATTAAATTACTGCAGGTTGTAGCCGTCAGGAAAGCAAGAATATGGGAGCGAGTTCCACAGGCGGGAATCTGCAGGAGTAGAATTGTCGTCTGCATTTGGCTAACCTAACTGTGAATGGGTGGGACCCAGTTGCCAATCTGGTTGGACAAGTAAACATCTGTTGAGGAGGCACCGGTGACGTTCGAGCAGAAGCCATGGAAGTATTTATAGAACAGACAAAGGGAGGCCACATTTCGTCGGTGGGGAAGTGGCTGTAGTCGAGCCGCCAAGTCAGTACCTATCACATTACTGATTCTCCTTTGGAGCCTGTCGAGAACACTGAGATGAACGGTAGGGGCGCCTGACCATATATGGCAGCAGTATTCCATGAACGGACGAATGGTTGATTTGTATATATGCAGGATGGATTCAGGCGGAAAAAAACATCCTGGCCCGACACAGTGACCCAACCTTCTTAGCAGTGGATTTAACTATGGACTCGATGTAGTGGTTCCATTTGAGGTCAGAAGAGAGGGTAAGGCCGAGGAGGCGCAGTGTTTTGCTCTCAGGGAGAATCGCTTGGTCCATGCTTTTAGGAGGCAGGAGAGGTTGCCTGTGATGGTTGACAAACAACAGCTTGGTCTTTGACGCATTGAAGTTGACAAGCCACTTCTTGCCCCAATTCACCATAGAGTGTAGATCCCGTTCAAGGTCAGCAGCGAAATTATGTCTGTCCGCCACGACAGGTTTCTTACTGGTGCGGGAGTATATTGTAGTGTTATCTGCGTAGATGCTTACTTGGGACTTGATCTCATCTGGGAGATCGTTGATGAAAATAAGGAAGAGCGTCGGTCCCAAGATAGAGCCCTGTAGGACACCAGCATTCGTGCCGTAGGATGAAGAGGCATACCCATTGAAAACGACCTTCATTTTGCGGTTATTTAAAAAAAGATTGGATTAGGGCAAGCAGGCGACCGGTAATTTTTTTTTTTTTTAATCATTTCACCCCGAGCAAAGCAGAAATGCCACTGATGTGCAGGGGGTTACATAAATGTAGAAAGATTAATTAGAAAACAGTGAGGAGTACAAGCTAGTTAGAAAGGAACAATAGAAAGCTGAGAAAGCAGGTGCAATGACAGATACATGGGCGGAGAGAAAGTGAAGATTATACAGGGGAGGGGAGAGAGCTAGAGCCAGTGGTTAGTAGGTGAGTATTAACTTTGCATTTAAATTTCTGGAGGTCGTAGCCGTCAGGAAAGCAAGAATACGGGAGCGAGTTCCACAGGCGGGAAGTGCGAGAGAGGAAGCTGCAGGAGTAGAATTGTCGTCTGCATTTGGCTAACCTGACTGTGAATGGGTGGGACCCAGTTGACAGTCTGGTTGCACGGGTAAACACCTGTTGAGGAGGCATCAGTGACTTAAGCTCATCCGAGCAGAAGCCATGAAAATATTTATAGAAGAGACAGAGGGAGGCCACATTTCGACGATGGGAAAGTGGCTGCAGTCGAGTCGCCAGATCAGTACATATCACATTACAGACTCTCCTTTGGAGCTTGTCAAGAACACTGAGGAGAACGGCAGGGGCACCTGACCATAAATGGCAGCAGTACTCCATGCACGGACGGATGGTTGACTTGTATATATGCAGGATGGATTCAGGTGGAAAAAACATCCTGGATCGACATAGTGACCCAATCTTCTTAGCAGTAGATTTTGCTATGAATTCAATATAATGGTTCTATTTGAGGACTGAGGACAGGTTAAGTCCGAGGAGGCGTAGTGTATTACTCTCCGGGAGAATCATCTGGTCCATGCTTATGGGAGGCAGAAGAGATTGCCTGTAATGGTTGACAGACAACAGCTTGGTCTTAGAGGAATTGGAGTTGACAAGCCACTTCTTACCCCAGTTCACCACAGAGTGTAGATCCCGTTCACGGTCAGCAGCGAGATTATGTCTGTCCGCCACGACAGGTTTCTTACTGGAGCGGGAGTATATTGTAGTGTCATCTGCGTAGATGCCTACTTGGGACTTGATCTCATCTGGGAGGTCGTTGATGAAAATAAGGAAGAGCGTCGGGCCCAGGATCAGCTTGCATAGGAGGCCAGAGTGCCAAACCCTGTCAAAAGCCTTGGAGATATCCAGAGCAACCGCGCGAGCCTCGTCAGACTCATCAAGGGCCTGGAGCATGTACTCCGTTACGGTTGTTAGCAAGTCGGTCGTGGACCTGGCAAAGCGGAAGCCATATTGTCTGTCAGAGAAGAGTTATTTCAGCATTAATTATGGCCTCGAAAACTTTCCCGAATATCGGTAGAAGACTGATCGGGCAATAGTTGAATGGGTCCGAGGGTTCACCACAGTTCTTAAATACAGGAACGATTGAAGAGAACTTCCAGCATGCAGGAGCACAGGAAGCAGAAAGGCAGTAGTTAAACAGTTTAGAGAGGACAGGGGAGAGTTCAGGAGCACACCTCTTAAGGACTATCACCGGGATTCCATCACCACCGCTCGCCTTATGGGGGTCAAGTTTTGAAATTACTCGGGATACTACTGTCGGGGTAATATATACGTCGTACAGTTTGGCCACAGTTCTAATAGGGAAGTCGGGTGAGGGAACTCTAGATGGGTCAAATGTGGGGTTGTATGAGAATCTGCGAGCAAAGCACTCAGCTTTGTCCGCAGATGACGTGAGAACCTCAAAGTCATTGATTAAAGGAGGTATTGAGGATTTGCTATTGTTCAACACCCGTTTGCATAAACGCCAATAGTCCCTGGGGCCGAACTTTCGGCCAGCTATGCGCTGTCGCATTCTCTCAGCAAACAACCGTTTTGCGTCATTCAGGATTCTCTTGCACTCATTACGAGCAGACGTGAAAAGGCGCCTATTGTGATCAGGTGACTGTCTCCGGAATAGTCGGAAGTAATGGTTCCTGCGGGCAATGGCGGCCGAACAGTCAGAAGAGAACCACGGAGAGGAATATATATATATATATATATATATATATATATATATATATTGTACTTTAAAACGTGTACAAACTAAAAACTACTACAAAATAGTAAATTTTGTTTCGACATTGAAAGAACAATGTCTCATCAGGTAGTACCATCATTATTAACTACCTGATCAGACATTGTTCGTTCAATATCAAAACAAAATATACAATTTTATAGTAGTTTGTTGCTTGTGCATATTCTAAAGTATATTAATAAGTGTTCATTGCTCTATTTTTATATTGAGCACTATTTTAATTTAATGTTTTGAACGTTGTAATTATTTTCTTCGTTCCTTTTGCATTTGTAAAATACAAACCTATCAGACAATTTCAAATGTCAGAAACCCCGGTGACTAATTTGTAAACATTTAGTAAACAACACAATATTCTCTGTACCCAACACCAAAATCAAATTGCACCCAGCACGCCTCACCTGTGACAGCCAAAATATTATATATTTTCTCTTCTGTTCAATATGTCCAAATAGTGGATATATTGGAGAATCTGGTAATAGCTTTAGATTTCGTTTCAATAATCACAAACTTAGCATACGACAGAAAAACCAATATTCCCCAATAGCAGTCCATTTCAATCAACCGGGAGACACTTTAGAAAATTGCAGTTATTTACTAATAGACTCCAATTTTAGTTCTACACACACACGCAGAAAGAAAGAAGAATGCTGGATTTTAAAATTAAATACACACAATCTAGGGTTAAATAGGAACTTAGGTGTTTTGAATCTTTACAAATATTTCAATAGCTAAATATTTCTTAGATACAATCAAAAAATTTTCTCTGAAACAAAATTTATAAGTATTACTAAAGATAGGCTTACGTTTACAAATATTTTTAAAAAATCTGTCGCTTTCTGCGTCACGTGATGTAAACAAATTCTCTCCACGGACGCTCTCGTGAAATACGTTTCTAATTTAAATTTTAAAATCATTTGTTTCTGATGAAGGACCGAGGACGGTCTGAAATATAAAATATAATAATAGAAATAAACAAATACTGTCAAAAAATACATTTTTAAACTTACAATTTTTAGTAGTTTTTCCTATATATATATATATATATATATATTAAACTAGATAAAAACAAACACATGCTACTACCTGCTAAATCGATAACATCCACATAACACCATTCAAAATAATCTATTCAATCTAAACAACTTGAAAATAATCACAGCCACATAAAAAAACTATTATAGATACGATCGGAACCACCAAAATACCCACAACAATAATAATTCTGAAACAGGTCTATAAAAAATACATTTCCGGAAATGTTCCTAATATTACACTGAGAAAAATTGCATATAATACAAAAAATGCATATATGAAGACAAAAGGGACTGTATACAATTTATCAATAGTTATCTATAGAAGAAAAATTCAACCCCAACTTTACTCTAATGCTTGAAAAGAAAAACTATTAAAAAGGAAAGCAAAATTCTTTGGAAAAACTTTGGCTCACTTATAGATTTTTTCATATATATATATATATATATATATATATATATATATATATAAATAATGTCCTGTTGGTATCACCCATTCAACGAATTTTTCTACAACTACATATACTTCTCCTCACACACACACACACACACACAAAGAGAGAGAGAGAGAGAGAGAGAGAGAGAGAAAGAGAGAGAGAAATCAGCAGATCAGTAGAGAATGATAGGCAGAGATAGCCATGACTGCTACCGTACTAACATTACGAGTCCCAGTTCTATTATTGCTTCTTAACCTGTATTTATATCGTTCTACTAACAGAGTTCCAAGTATTTGTATTTTGCTGTGTTTAATATATATATCGTTATTTCCTATTTTGGTTGTGATATTATTTCTTGCTGGACTTCTTAACCGGGTCCACGATAATATATATATCACATACTCATTTTTATAAATGAAAAAAAATTATATATATATATATATATATATATATATATATATATATATATATATATATATACTAGCAGTATAGCCCGTTGCTCGGGTGTAATGAAAGCTTTAAAAGTAATCCATGGTCCCGGAGCTCAGACTATTTGGACGTTGGCACGAAAGACTAAAAAGCAATAGTTGTTTCCAGTTACAGCGAAACTGTAGACTGAAAGAAAAATGAATGAATGTAAGTTTGATTTCCTGGTATCGATATCAAATTTTCTGCACTATTGTAAGAACTGCAACCTTAAAACTTCTGAATATCGTTTCTTATGTCTTTGTCTATGAATGTATCAAATTTGATTAAAATCGGACCACTCCTTCTATAACCCGATTTTTTTATTATCGATTTTCGATATTTATCGAGGATACCTCAACACAAAACCTAGATAAGAACACTCGCAGACGCTTATAGTACAACTGAGTAAATTTTCAAGATAATCGGTTCAGCCGTTTCGGAGTCTATAGGTAATGGACAGACAGACACACACAGACACACAAAGTTCCATTTATAAATAAGTTTAGATATATATATCACAGAATCACTTTTTTCGTTTATTTGATTTTGAATTGTATTACTCCATGTTTACCACAAACTTGCCTGATTTTCCGTTAACCTGATGAATATTTATAATCACTCCTATAACACGTAAAAAGTTTGAAAAAAGCAATTGACATTTTTGCTCTTGTATATAATACTTGTGACAAAATATGTTACATTTGCTTTGATAAAGTTTTTTAGAGGATGAAACACGTTGACAAAGATAAGTGTTCTGTTTGTCCTTATTAATGTGTTCTTTCGTAGATATGCACTATCTAAAATATTTCAAGTAAAGACCACAATATTATCTTTATTTCTCATGTGTTTTTTTATAGTTGACATGTGCGGGAATAATAAAGATTTTTAAAAATCATAATTTTCCACTTGACCGTAACCTACGTCAGTGTTTGATAATGAATAGTGTTTATTTAACTGTGTGAAGAATAAGGGAACATACAGTCATGCATCACTCAGTATCTATCCCTCTTATCCCTATAATCACATTTCGTCTTTACTTCATACCACTCACCTAGTTCATTATAATCGTTTGCTTTTAGTGAAATGTCTTCTTCAAAAACACAAAACCAGAAAGAATACAAACAATTTCGAAAAGATAGGATTCGGAATTGATATTTAAAATAGAAATCTTCAAAGACTAGGATGAATTGCCCGAGAAACAGTTCGATGGCCCGAGAATCTGCTACGACATGTGATCATCTCATTTAAAAGGACAACTGCTAAAGGTGCTAGCTACATTTTTTTCCTTAGCTTTCATTTTGGATATTCAGAGAGTGACTTCATGTGCAAAACGCTTAATTGGAATTAATCGGGTTTAAATTATTTAATTTGTTTTTGTTTAGCGTGTTATCTTCGTCTCAGGATTAAATCTTTTCCTGGTAATGTTTTAATAATGCACCATTGAAGTGAGTGAGATAAAAGAGACCAAACAATACGGAAAAGACGACTATTAACGCTTAAATAAATTCTTTTCTGTGTAGTTTTCTTCTGTTCCATTTTTTTCGATGTTTTGTTTTCTCAAACAAAAATAAAAAGCAAAAGAGACAATGACGATAAATCAAAATTTATTTCAAAAGAAAAAAAATTCACACGTAGAAAGACTACAGACAATACCATTCAAAAATCACTGGTCACTTTAAATTTGATAAATTTATTTTAATTAAACTTTGCTCATTTAGATTTCTCTAACATCTTCAGTCGCACTGGAATCGCGTTCACCGATTAAACTAGGAACTCTTGCCATATTAAGTCGAAACTTCTTAAATACGAGTTGCTTTCAATACGTTTTCAGAATATTTTGTAGAGGCATTTAAAATTATTGTAGGCACTTTAAATTGTATTATTTTATTACTATACATCTGATGAGATGACAGACCCATTTTTATTATTTCAGGTTGAAAGGAACAGTTGCAGCAGGACTTAGAACACACCCTAGTAAACACTGGTCGTCACAGCTGACGTTTGTTGAAAATGCAGTAGATTCAACTTTTGTCACAGGTCACCAGGGCCTCAAGAACTTCGGAATCTGAATCAATAAGGTCGACCATCTCCCTGCTGTCGTTATGACTTATTTCCATTTGTTCTTCACTGGGCATCATTGGGACAAACTTCGTGCAAATTTCGCAGCTTCAGTTGGTCATGAATAATTGTGTACAGTTCCCACACTGGCATCAAGCTTTTTACTTATTGTCTCTCTAGACAAACGACGGCACTCATCTATAAAATTACGGATTTGCTCCACTAACTCCGGGGCTCCGACTTCTTTACTCCTCCCACACCTCTCATAGTCCCTCGCAGACTCTCTGCCTCCCTTAAATCTATTGTGCCACTCAAAAAACCGACGATTGGCCCATGCAGGAGGATATGTAGGCAGTCTGAAGCATTTCATGCGTTTTTGTAGCGTTATGTCCAAGTTTAACATAAAACTTTATTGCGCATCGTTCTTCAAAAATGTCCTCTCGCCCGGACTGCATTTTCAAAAAACGTCAACTGTAACGACCAGGGTTTAGTAGGGTGTGTTCCAAGCCATGCTGCAGCTGTCCCTTTCAATCTGAAATGATAAAAATGGGTCTGTCATCTCATCAGATATATAGTAATAACATAATACAATTTCAAGAGCCTACAATAATTTTAAATTCTTCTACAATAAATGTCCGGAAACTTATTGTTGTGGAGTAGTTTTTCGCACTGAAGGTTATAATCGTGCTATGTTAGTAAACGAATTAACGTACCCAAAATGTTAGAAACTTGTAACCTTCCACTGAAAGTTGACTCCTACGTATTCGGCTAACTGCCGACTAATATCAACTGCCTTGTAGTTCTACTGAACTCCAATAAAAGTCTAAAGAACACCTATGAGCTTTCCAAGTACTTCCTGTTGACTCTTATTAATATAGGAGAGAGAGTCCATTATCTGAAGAATAGGTGTGTTCTCCCATAACACTTATTGAAGGCACCTAGTACACCCTTCAGATCCTTTCAGAGTCTTGCTTAGGCACAGCAAACATGCTCCTTTAACGAAACCCAAAGCAAAAATACACAGGCTGTCAAGTCAGGACTCCTGGCGGGATACTAATACAAAAAAATAAAGAGTTAGTATAGAAAACTCTTGATTTGAAATGATAATTAATCTGACAATAACGAGGTCCTCTAGAGGCAAGGCGGGTGTAATGCTGATTAGAGATTTTAATCTCAAGAATAAAGAAAATTCTGGAAGACTTTTGAATTTGAGAAACATTTTCTTGTGATGCGTATAATTAGCTGTATAATTAAATTTGAGCTATATCGAACATTAGCCGTATAATTAAATTTGAGCTCCATCGAACAATCAGTTTAATGAGCCACATAACAAAACTCATCATCCGGATTCTGATGAACAAAGCACACAGCAGAATCGGCCCAGAGATAGAACAGGAACACTGTTTATTCGTTAAATATACCGGAACGAGGAATGCGATATTCATGTTCAGAATGCTACGATGAACGAACGATCAATACAAATGCAGAAGGACCTGTATCTGTGGTTTATAGACTACGCAAAAGTGTTTGACAAAGTACGACACAAGGACTTGATAGAAATACTCGACAGCCTCAAAATTTTCAGAAAAGACTTTAGGAGAATCAAGAATCTGTATTTGGCAGCAAAACGCTTGTGTAAGAATAGGAAGTGAACTCAGCAGCTATGCAAAAATAGAAAGGGGCGTGAGACAAGGATGTGTTTTCTCACCGGACCTTTTCAACCTGTACAGCGAAACAATCATGAGAGAAATAAAAGCCTTGCGAGGAGTCGACATTAGCGGCCATAATCTCAACAATATCAGATACGCGGATGACACGGTGCTGATAGCAGACACCGAAAGGAAAATGCAGGATCTTGTACAGAAGTTAGGAAAAGAGAGTAAAAAGGAAGGACCGAGAATGAACCCCAAGAAAACTGAATGTAAGATCATGAGTGAAAAAAAGAGACCAATATGCATGTCGGAGAATCTAAAATAAGATACGTAAAAAATTCATATACCTGGGAAGTGTTTTGACAGAGAATAAAAAGTGCAACATGGAGATCCAAAGATGCATGTTCATGGCCAAAGACACATTTCAGAAGCTAACCAGAGGACTGAAAGACAGGAAAATCTCATTAGAAACAAAGAAAAGATGGCTTGATTTCTAAGTGATATCTATCATTCTGTATGGAAGTGAATACTGGAAGATTTCATCAAAGATGAAAGAGAAGCTTGAGGCAGCAGAAATGTGGTTTTACAGAAGGATGATGAGGATACCATAGACTGAACACGTGTGCAAAGATGATGAGTTGGAAAGGATGCAAACGAGAAGAAAACTGATACTAAATATCAGGAAGAGACAAATAATGTTCCTGGGACACGTTATGAGGCAGGAGGATAAAGGAAGGAGAGACAGGTCGGATAAAGGAAGGAGAGACAGGTCGGATAAAGGAAGGAGAGACAGGTCGGATAAAGGAAGGAGAGACAGGGGAAAGCAGTAAATGGATGACGGAACGGGGCCTGAAGAGATATCAAGAGAAAAATTATTGAAAGGGACAAAAGACAGAGCCAAGTGGAAGACCATGATCGCCTACATCCTGAAAAGACACGGCACATAAAGAAGAAGAAAATATACTGTACTATTTTATACTTATTAATGTTCTGAAACAGATCTCTTCCCTCCAGTTATGGGCTAAATAACAGGACAGATTGGGTTCTATAGCCTTGGTGGGCAACAAGTCTACCGCAGAAAGGAAAGGCAATGCGGGATAATCTTCTGCCTAGTCAAGCGTGTTTCACGTATGGCACTTAACTAAGTAATGTTCTGAGAATGTTTCTAGGCAGAACTAAACTTAATTATAAATGGAACATTGTCTATGTGTGTGTATCTGTTTTTGTCTGTCCGTTACCTATAGACTCCGAAAAGGCTGAACCAATTTTCTTGAAAATTTACACAGTTGTACTATAAGCGTCTGCGAGTGTTCTTAGTTAAGTTTTGTATCGAGGTACCCCCGATAAATATCGAAATTGAAGTAGAGGAAGTGACAAGCTAATTTTCCCTCATTGAGTTATGTCTCGATTTATAGAGGAATGTACAAAATGATGCTAAGGATTCCATGGACGGAGCACGTTGGAGGTGTTGGAAAGGATGCAAACGAGAATAAAACTAATACTAAATATCAGGAAGAGACAAATGATGTTCCTGGGACACGTTATGAGGCATGAGGGCCTAGAGAACTTAATACTCACAGGTCGGATAAAGGAAGGAGAGACAGGGGAAAACAGCGCGAAAAATACTTGTTAGGTCTGAGCAAATATATGGTGGGGCGGGGATTAGAGATACCCAAGAGAAAAAATATTGAGAGCGACAAAAGACAGAGCCAAGTGGAAGTCCATGATCGCCTACGTCCTGAAAGGGACACGGCATATGAAGAAGATGAATAAAAATCCCTTTCTTACATCTATATTCCTTCTTGTTTTATTGTTTCAAGTTATGTTTAACCAGTTTATTTTGGTATTAACATTTGCGTTACTTCAACATTGGCCTTGAAAATCCGTCTGACCAGTTTCTTTATTGTTATTATCTTTATTTATTTCAATTTCAGCATTTTTCAAACCGTTCTGAATTTCTCTTTCAGTCAAAAATAATTTTTTCTTTAGATTCCGGGCTATATATGTTTTAGTAGCCTCGTTTAATTTACGCAGAAGACCACTCTTTAAATATTTTTAGTAGTATCATATTTTTTTCACTTTCGAAAAACAGAATCCATTTTACATACAAGCAAATTTAAATCTTGAGTACATTTTCCATACTCCTTACTATCTTTGTGTAGCTTTATAATCTTCTGTCGCATATCATATGGCATTTGTTTTGTTTTAACCATTTTAAGAAGTTTAGACCATCAGTCTGTCTCAGTGTCAAAAAAAAAATCAAAATATTTATTATTCTCGCACATATCAACTATATAAAAACACATAAGAAATAAAAAATAATATTGTGGTCTTCACTTTAAATACTGTAGATAGTGCAAACCTACGAAAGGACATATTGATAAAGACGAAGAGAATACTTTTCTTTGCCAACGTGTTTCATCCTCTAAAGGACTTTATGTGCCGATTGAGTGATGTACATATACTGAAGACAACATCTGATTATTTGAACGAAAAACTATATCTAAATAACTGAAAATAGATTTAAAATAATTTAAAATAATTTTTTACCGTATTATTAGTGTGAAATACTTTGACATACACTCAAATTCGAAGATTAGAAAGTAGAAAATTAAAAGTACATAAAAACATGTTGCTCGGTTTTCTCTATTTCTTTAATAGATTCAAACTGAACAATTTTTATTGTAAGATTTTTAAAAAACTGATGTGTTTCAACTGGAGTTCGAATTAAAGTTGAATTAATTGCATTCACTTACGCGCAAATACCCCTGAGAAAGATATTAATCCGTCTCAGCCTTCCAGTTATGGGTTAAATAACTGGACAGATTGGGTTCTATAGCCTTGTCTGGCAACCAATCTACCGCAAAAAGCAATGGCCACCTACTGCGGGATAATCTTCTGCCCAGTCAGTCATGTCTCTTTCGAGACATGATCGCCCAAGCGTGTTTCACGTATGGCACTTACCTGACTGATGTATCAAATACTTTTGCTACCTACTATGTGGATGTCCGTTGTGGTGCAGGATGCCCGTTGTGGTGCGGTGAATATCGGTTCGAAACTAGAAATCAGGGAGCCGAGTTCGAATTACAATTGAATTCCTTGCATTCACTTACGCGCAAATACCCTTGGGAAAGGTATTAATCCATCTCTTCCCTCGAGTTATGTGTTAAATAACAGGACAGATTGGGTTCTATAGCTTTGGCTGGCAACCAGTCTACCGCAGAAAGCAATGGCAACCTACTGCAGTATAATCTTCTGCTCAGTCAGTCATGAATCTTTCATAACATGATCGCCGAAGCGTGCATCACGTTTGTCACTTAACCAACCCACCTACTGTGTATATACTGGACTCTCCTGTCGTTTTCTAGTTATGAAGTTCAATCTGCTCTGTTCTTCGAACCAACAGCCAAACAGTCCGTACAGATCATTTGATTACAACATTGTACAAAACTATGAGATAAATACAGAGTGCAGAGTATACCAAACAACACTCCGAAGGAGAAAAGATAGATTCATATATTTCCCAAGAAGATTGGCACCTAAGTAAAAGTTAATGAACTCTGCTGGAAATTTGAACTCCAAGACGCTAAACATTGCTCCACAGGGACTCCAGTATCTACAGAGATGTAAATCAAAAACTTCGGGAAATAAACCGTATGATTCATGGATGTTATCATAGCCTTTTGTAAACAAAGGATTACGTGAGATAGCTATCATAGTGAGTACAGCGGAGGAGAAATTACTAGAGAAAGTAATTATATTTCATGGTCAAATACACCGTAGATTTAATTATCAGCGAGACACATATATATGTATATATAATTTTTTTCACTCACAGACACACAGATGTGAATATATATATATACAGATATATGCAAACACAAATACATGTATAAAACTATATTTATATAGTTTTATACATATATATGTATGTATGTACGGAAATGCATATAAACACATACATATGTAGGCACATATATATGTACACACAAATATACACACATATATGCACAAAAACAAATATTTACTCATATATATATATATATATATATATATATATATATATATATGTATACGAACACTCTAGCGAAATACGTTTCTAATTTAAATTTTAAAATCATTTGATTCTGATGAAAGGCCGAGAACGGTCTGAAGTATCAAATATAATAGTAGAAATAAATAGTCAAAAAATACATTTTTAAACTTACAACTTTTTAGTAGTTTTTCCTATATATATATATATATATATATATATATATATATATATATATATATATATAAAATAAACAAAGATACACACAAATATATTTGTCTATAAATCTGAGATCAGATAGGGTTTACATTATTTACATTGTTTGGACTGTTGTCCTGATTTTCATTGCCATATTTACAACATTTCAGCCGTTGTACGCTCCGGCCTTCTCCATATACTAAGAATTAGAATAAAAATTCCTAGCATCTGAAAAAGGCCGGAGTGTAAAACGGCAAAAGCGTTGTAAACATGGAATAAAGATAAGAATAACAGTCCGAACAATGCAAAAGACACATTTTTTTTTATAATCATATCGCCCCAAGAAAGGCATTTTACTGTCACATTTTTGCGAGTGGATTACATAGGAGGAAAGTTATAAGAAAGAGTGACAGGTTACAGGAGGTATCAAGAAGGGGGTAACAGAAGGATGAGAATACTGATGAGAGTGGAGTGGACGAAGAAAGGAGCATGAGAGAAAGAGAGGATGCAGATTAGTGAGATAAGAGATGACTATTGACTATACATATAAATTTTTGTAGATTGTAGCTGTCTGGGAAACAAGTAAACGGAAGGGAATTCCACAGGCGGGAAGTGCGAGAAAGAAGCCGAGGGAGTAGAATTTACGTTTATAATTTATTGGATTCACAGTAAAAGGGTGGGACCTAGTTGGTAATCTTGCGGGTCAAGTAAATTCACATATAGGGGTCACCAGTGAGCCAAGTTAATCGTAGCAGAACCGTGAAGGTATATATATATATATATATATATATATATATATATATACAGACATATGTAAATATATAGAAATGTATATATACATATGCATAGATATATATATATATATATATATACACACATATATATACAAATATATGCACACACACACACATATATATTTATATATACACATTTATATACACATACATAAGCACACATACATATATACATATGCATACACACATTTACATTTAAATTTTTTAAAACTGTTTTAGGTAAGTGTCATATAAGGAGTCAACTCAAAGTAGTAGTAGTATGCCCAATAAAATTAATTATCACAAGAAACAGTCTTGTACTGGGCTTCAAATTAATACACTATATAAATCATACTTTTGTATGAATAATTTTAATCTGTATTTCTTCTTTTTATGAACCTCACTGCTGATCTTTGGAAGGACCTACACTCAGTGGTGGACTTGGGTAAGAAGTCGATTGTAAATTTTAATGCTTCTAAAACGAAACTGCTGTCAACCATCACAGGAAACCTGTCCTGTCCCCCATAAGCCTGGACCAATCGAGTCTCCCTGAAAGCAATATACGGCGCCTTCTCGGCCTTACCCTATTTTCCGACCTCAAGAGGAATCATTACATTGAGTCAATAGCTATATCCACTGCTAGGAAGGTTGGGTCACTGTGTCGGGCCAGGAATTTTTTCCGCCTGAATCCATCTTTCACATATACAAATCAATCATCCGTCCGTGCATAGAATACTGCAGTCATGTATGGTCAGGCGCCTCCGCTGTTCATCTCAGTGTTCTCGAGAGACTCCAAAAGAGAACTGTGATGTTATAGGTCCCGACTTCTCAGCTTGACTCCAGTCAATTTCTCACCCTCTATTTCTTCTACAAATATTTTCATGGCTTCTGCTCCAACGAACTTAAGTCACTGGTACCCCCTCCACAAGAATTTAATCCTGAAACCAGACTAGCAGCAAGGACCCACCCATTTACAGTTAGATCAACCAAATGCAAACGACAATTCTACTCCAGCAGTTTTCACACACTTCCCGCCTGTGGAACTCCCTGCAATATACTTGCCTTCCTGACGACTGCAACCTCCAGGAATTTAAATATAATGTCAATATCGATCTCTTATCTACTTGATTTCAGTTCTTTCTACATCACTCCGTATATCTTGTTCTTTTCTTTTCTCTATACCTTTGTGACTCTCTTCACACTTGTGTTCCCATACTCATCTTGCCCTTTCTCTGACACCCCCTGTAACTGGTCCGTCTTTCTCATTACTCTCCTCCTGTCTAAACTTTTACTCTTATGTAGCCCTCTACACATCAGTGTTAGTACCGCCCTGCTTGGGGTGAAACGATTAAAAAAAAACCTTTCTGACCCCTTTGGCTCCTCTAACTTTTAGCCTTTTACCACTTTTCATCAAAGTATTCAAGGCTCTAATCAATGCTGAAATAGCTAAGTATCTCAGCTATTTACACCCTGGCAAACAAAATGTCTCTTCCCTCGCCAGTTCTACCGATAATGCGCTAACAGCCATCACTGAATATCCATTACCAGGCTGCTTATATTAATGACAAAGCTCGAGCTGTTGCTCTATATATCCCGAAAGCGTTTGACTAGACTTAGCATTCCAGCCTTTTACGCAAGCTGTATTAATGGAAGACAGCATGATTTAATCCAATCGTTCCTATCAAATCGTGAAATTTTTTTTTTTTATAAGCGTTTCACCCCGAGCAAGGCATGTCACTGCCACTACTGTGCAGGTGGCTACGTAGAGTGGAGAAAGGCTGATTAAATATAGGAAATGACAGAGGGTGGGTGATAGGCGGGTGAGGATACCGAGAATGAGGGTTGGGTAGATGAGAGTGTTGTGAGAATAGTTGGGAGTTAGTGTAATAGGAGGTATCTATTGACCCTACATTTAAACACCTGGAGATTGTGAAGAACGTATTAAATGGGCAAGATTTCAGATCCTTTCACACAAATGCGAGTGTATCTCAAAGCTCTATTCTAGATCTTACGCAGTTTTTGATGTACATCAATAATTTTCCTGATGCCATCAATTCCAAAGAAGGCATCTATACAGATGACACTACATTTCACTCCGGTCTCTATAGGAAATTTGCCATGGCTGACAATTAAAACCTGGCTGCTGTAATTGAAACGGACTTCCAATCAGTGGTTAATTGAGGTAGGAAATAGCTTGTAAATAAAATTGTTCTTTCTTAAACACAATAGACAAATATTCTTGCTCACCGTCAGTATGACTGATTACAATCTCCGATTGTTGTCAAATCGGTCGAGTTTCAAACTTGGCTGAAAGCAATCGGGTGTCTGGCCGTACTGATGAGCTGCGATACAGCAAAACACGACTGTCTGCGGATTACTATATATATATATATATATATATATATATATATATATATATGTGTGTGTGTGTGGGGGGGGGGTGGGGGGGGGTGCGATCGATAAATTGTCATTTAAGGAAAAATAACAAAAACAATTCATTTTCAAATGTATATCTATCTATCTAATCTAAAATTATTTATAAATGGAACGTTGTCTGTGTGTCTATGTGTGAAAATGTTGTAAATATGGCAATGAAGATCAGGACAACAGTCCAAACAATATAAATAATGTAAACCCTATCTGATCTCAGATTTATAGACAAATATATTTGTGTGTATCTCTGTTTATTTTATGTATATGTGCATATATATATATATATATATATATATATATATATATATATATATATAGGTAAAACTACTAAAAAGTTGTAAGTTTAAAAATGTATTTTTTTGATAGTATTTATTTATTTCTATTATTATATTTGATATTTCAGAACGTCCTCGGCTTTTCATCAGAAACAAATGATTTTAAAATTTATTTTTTAAATTTATTTATATATATATATAGTTTTTGAATTTTTTATTAAATATTTGAGATTTTTCAAATTTCCGAATAAATTGGTTTGTTTTATCGGTAAATTAACCAAATATCTATACTGAATTTTATTTTGTATTATTTTTCGGAGTACTTTCAAATGTTGTTAGATTCGTTTTCAAGTATTTTACTTGATCTGAATTGATCAACGCGGGATCACTGTCGTTCTGCTTTAGGATCAAGGGTACCAGATAAAGTGCTCTATATCTACTCTCATTACTAGAACTCGGTCAAGATATCTAGAACGCGTAGTCGTAGCCGAGTCGTCCCTATTTCTTTAAGATCACACTACATCCCGTGGGTTCTCATTATGATACTTATCAACAAGATCAAACTTGTCGACAACGTTCCGAAATGGTTTCACATAACGGTTGTTAGTACCCGAATTTATGCTTATACGCTCTATTTTTGGTTTAAGAAAGAAATTCCAATCGCCCGCTAAAGTTACCGACAAGATCTCAAAATTGTCTCGATCCACCGAAACAATTCAGGCCGGTCAACATAGTTATTCGGCGTATAAACCCAAATGTGGCGAAGAGCCTTATCTTTTATACTAAAATCCAGCATGGAAATCCTTCTCGTCGGATTTGCGAATACACAGAGCACACAACGATATCTATAGTCTTACTTATTAGCCAGGAACTCATTTATGATCGCAATTGAAACAATGTGAGTCCTGTACATAGCATTCATTGACCCCGAGACTCTAAAAATCGCGAGTGAGTCTCCGAAATCAGATCCCGGAAATTCACATTACCAACCAGAGAGCCATTGTCACACCGATTTTTCACTGAACATGGCCGAGTAGAGGACAATGACGGCCTGTCCGTTCAAGTCTTATCCCATATCACTATTGGTAGTATCATCAGGACACCATTGTCCCAGGGGAAAATGAGTTTTAATGCTCTGTACAGGGAGAGATGAACGAAAAGGCAAAACCTTCAAGAACAATACTGATTTAGAAGCTTTAGCATTTCCTTTATGAAAAATCAGGTATAAATAAATTTCAAAAGCAGCAGTTGGTTCTTTTATCATGGCCTATATTTGCAGGGCATTCTGACTTGATCTTACCACCACAAGCGTCCTTTGTTATTTTGGAAAATGTTTGGATTATCAATGTTCTTATCATTTACCTGTTGAACTTTTGGGAAGAATCAAGTCTTTTATTTTCCGAGATTGTAGTAAAGCTTAATAAACCTGTTTTTAGGCAGTCAAGGTTGGGTCACTATGTCGATCCAGGATGTTTTTTCCACCTGAATTCATCCTGCATATATACAAGTCAACCATCCGTCCGTGCATGGAGTACTGCTGCCATTTATGGTCAGGTGCCCCTGCCGTTCTCCTCAGTGTTCTTGACAAGCTCCAAAGGAGAGTCTGTAATGTGATAGGTACTGATCTGGCGACTCGACTGCAGCCACTTCCCCATCGTCGAAAGGTGGCCTCCCTTTGTCTGTTCTATAAATATTTTCATGGCTTCTACTCAGACGAACTTAAGTCACTGATGCCTCCTCAACAGGTGTTTACTCGTGCAACCAGACTGGCATCTGGGTCCCACCCATTCACAGTCAGGTTAGCCAAATGCAGACGACAATTCTATTCCTGCAGCTTCTTCTCTCGCACTTCCCGCCTGTGGAACTCGCTCTCATCTTCTTGCTTTCCTGACGGCTACAACCTCCAGAAATTTAAAGGCAAAGTCAATACTCATCTACTAACCACTGGACTCTAGCTCTCTCCCCTCCCCTGTATAACCTTCCCTTTCTCTCCACCTATGTATCTGTCATCGCACCTGCTTTCTCAGCTTTCTATTGTTCCTTTCTAACTAGTTTGTACTCCTCACTCTTTTCTAATTAATCTTTTTACATTTATGTAGTCCCCTGCACATCAGTGGCGTTTCCTCCTTGCTCGTAGTGAAATGATTAAAAAAAAAAGTCGGTACACATATTCACAAGTGGTAAATATAGTTTGGGATTGTATTTTATTTTCTGAAACAGGCTCTGCTATCCTGATGATGGCATTGGGTGCCTGTTTAGTGACCATTTTTTCTTTACTGGTGAATTGATAGGGGTCTGTGCGGGGATAGATTAGAGATGATATCATGTGTAGCTTTACTAGTGTGTGTTTTGGGATTGGGTGTCATTTTGAATGTGGTCATTTTAGAAGGAGTCGGCTTTAAAGGTGATTTCATTATAGAAGATGCCATAGGGGGTTGACTGATGCGGAAGTTGGTGACTAGGGAGAAATGACCAGCAGCATAGGTAGATGATTTTTATTTTCATTATTATTCAGAACTTACTCTAAATAGTTGGAATTTCTTGAATTCTTTTAAGCTTAGCTTGTCTTTTGGTTTCTGCATCCTGATTTCCTTCTCCTAGGTGGCCGGAGCATAGCTCTTGTAATTGGTTGAGAGAGTAGTGTTGTTTGTGCCTTTAATAGTTCGGGCCTCCGGTGGCAGAGGTTCCACTGCCTAAAGCTTCTTTTTGGCTTTAACTATGATTTGCCATTCTCTAGTTTCCTTCTCTGTAACCACACAAGCGACGAGCAAAGGCTTTTTGTGTAAAGGAGGCCGCAAAATGGATCAAAGTAGCGGATTTTTCACACCGTTCCTGGTTTCTTGCAAGCCCATTATATGCGAGAGAAAATTATGGCATTGGCATTGGCGGGAGCCAAAACTTCAAAGGCCTTCTTTCTTGGGAAAGCAGAGAAGATTCTCTCCTCATTTCAAAATGACCGGTGTTTACTAGTCATCTACATCCAAACCATAGTAAACTGAGATGAAGACTTTGCAACCTAAGATAATCTCATAGTTCTATTTCTGATTCAGATCGTCGAGGGAAACACTGAGTATCTGACCAAAATGGGTTAAATGAGCGGATAAGTTATTTCCTACAACCTCAAATATCGAAGCATAAGTTTTACGCTTGCTCTAATATTCTGTTTCTTAATGGTCTTTTGTGATTAAATCACGACTAGAGACGTTCTCACATTAAGCTGACGTAAACAACAGTACTTCCCACATTAAATAACACTTATATTTGGTAAGTCTTTAAAGTTTGACCCGCAGCAACGTCAAAGTTTTAATAACGATGTTTTTTGTGGAGCAACAAATGTTGCGCAAGTGCTTGTCGACCACAGACACTGATAATTCTTTTCTCAATCTTTTGTAATTTCACGTGATCTACTAAGAACTTGTTTTTTAATACGACAGTGAGTCATTTCAAGACGGGCGCATAAAGCCATGTGGAGAGAGCGTCCTGCTTTGTTAAATCAAGCTTGCCTATCAGATCGCCCTGGACAGACTCTCTAAATATGACGTGATATGAGACAACGCCTGGACATCAGGCCACCCATCTTGTTGAGCAATCTGACATTCACGATAAACGTGGTAAATGGCCAGTCTCCTTTTCAAACTAGTGTACACCTCTCAGGGATGGGAAGTTCCTACAGATGTTTTTTTTATTCCAGAATTCGCCATTCTTATCTCATCACAAAGGCATCCGATCTGAGAAACAGATGTCAAGCGTATCTTTACGAAGCTGAACGCTAATCCTGCAAAGATAAACTTAAGGATAGAGGTAACAGATCTCCTAATATATCTTGGATATCATGCATGAAGCACGAGAAAAAGAAAAAGAAAATACTAATAATTTTATTGTGGCAGACGGAAGTGGAAATACGGAAAATCGCTAAAAGGAATCGCGAGACACATACTTCTGCTCTCCACTTTAAGAAAAAATGTCTCTAGAATTACAGACAAACTGAGACATTTGTCTCCTTCCTCCTCCGACCGATTCATTTTCAAGAGAATATCAGGATCAAACAAGACGCTAAGTATCTTGATCGATCCATCTTTCCTAAGGAAAATCTTGGGAAGAGAAACGAAGCTCACCCAAGCGCACCTAAACAACAACCAACAGTCTTTTGCAGTTCATATTGGCCGTACTTGATGTCTCTGATGTCTGATGTTTTGCCAACTTCGTCCTTTTTGGTTCAGTCCGACACAAGAGCCGAAAACTTGTTATCACAGGCGAAATACCTAGCCCAAATGGTACTACCAGAAATGAAAATTTCACGCAGAACCGGATTCGTTTTTAAATGAAGGGGAAAAAATACCGCGCAATAACTTATAGCTAAGATGAAAGAGGACTACATCAACGAATGGGGCGACAGAATACGAAAGTTTCTGATGATACACCATTCTCTTCTCCCAGCGTACTGGCGGACGTATACATAAATGGGACCCAGGTGCGAACGTACAGCCAGAAACAAGATAATCTATATACATTGACTCGGAGTATATAATAAGCTTCAAACGATTTATATTTGAGTTTTAAGAAATCTCACCAATTATTGCCAACTTAACATTAAAAGCGGATGATACTAGAAATATCGCTTACCAAATATGTTGTTTTTAATTTCCAGTAGTCAGCCAACCCACCCTTATGTTTATCTACGTTTACACGAACCCGGACGTGCTTATGATCCGTGTAAAATATTGACTAGAAATTTGGACAATCTAAGAGGCCAACGATGTAGCTAAAACGCACCACGAAAGTCGAAGTTCCCTAATAATCCAAAACACAGTACTTCCCGGGGGTTGTTCATTGCAATACATATCGACAAGTTTACACCTGTCGATAATTTTAATCGGCAGCAAGTATTTAATTCCTTTTATTCAGTTAGAGTACTTTTAGCTCTTTCTGCCTGGGCCAAGAAAATGCAGCAGACGTTCTTTAACTTATACGATGTTTTGAGAATCGCTCTTCTTTCTTTCTTTCATTTTTTTTTTTTTTTTTTTTTTGGACTGATGGACTTGTTGTTTTTTTTTTTTTTGATGGGAAAGGACTGGGAGTAGGATTTGAAGTATACAAAGTCTTTGATGAAAAGACAGGGGTCTCGTCTGAGCGGGATAGTTTTGCAGGGGGAATAGTGTTTGAATCATGATCAGTTTCATCATTTTGCTACAGAGAATGAGGGCATACAGGCCAATGGGCGTGAAGCCCGTTTGGATGCTGACAAAATTTTATTTTTTTAATCATTTCACCCCAAGCAAGGCATTCCATTGCCACTATTGCGCATGAGGTTACATAGGGGAAGGTAAAGAGGAGGAGTGGTTAGGTGTAGGAAATGTCAGAAGGAAGGTGATAGATGGGCAAGCATACCGAGGATGAGGGTTGGGCAGATGGGAAGAGTGTTTAAAAGAATGGGAGCGAGTTAGTGTGTTAGGAGGTGTATATTGACCTTACATTTAAACTCCTGGAGATTGTAGCGGTCGGGGAAGCAATCGTGTGGAAGGGAATTCCACAGTGGGGAAGTGCGAGAAAAGAAACTGTTGGAGTAGAAGTTGCGCTTGCATTTTATCGGTTTCACTGTAAAAGGGTGGGATCTAGTTGCTAATCTAGTTTCTCGTGCAAATTCGTATCTAAGGGGCAGCAGTGATCCAAGTTCATTGGAGCAGAAGCCGTGAAATTATTTATAGAAGAGACACAGGGAAGCCACGTCGCGCCGGTGAGAGAGAGACTGCAGGCGGTCTGCCAAGTTGGTATCGATCACATTACAGACCCTCCGCTGTACCTTGTCGAGATGTCGAAGATTTGTTTCTCTAGTTTCGTCTTCTATTTTTTTATAAACTTTTCGTTTTGTCATGGTCCTGGGCATGACGGTAAACTGCACCCGGCAGCAAGGCCTCTGATTGGGAGGTTGTGAGGAGCATGAAACCACTTTTTAATTGCTGTTCTTCCCAGGTCCACCCTGACCCGGAGTAGTAGCACCTGTTTGGGTCCCAGCTATGGGCAAATATTAACGTCCAAACTGGGGTCAAAATACTATGAAAGTATAAAAATACCCTTTTTTTAAAAGAAATATATACATAAAAATAGATTTTTATAGAAAAAAATATACATTTTTTAAGGAAAAATTTTACCAACAATAAAATTTTGAAGAAAAAAATTATTACTATAACACATTTTTGAAGGAAAAAAATATTCTCAGCAAAACATTTTTGGATACAAAATTAGAAGAAATTTTCAAAAATTAAAAAACGGATAAAAAACAAAGAATTTTCATTAAAATCTGACTATATCAACTTTCCCACTATAATCGAACATTAAAAAAGTTAAAACCCGACGTTTATGGTAATAAATAACCCAAAGTGATTGATATGCCATTAAAAAAAACTCAATGCGACTTAACCAATGTTTTGTCATAGCCAGTTAACGTTGGTTCAGGGAGTAGGGGTGTTTGTAGCTTTATCCGTGGCTCTTTAGGGGGCAGAAGTCTAAATGCCCGAAACGTTCTTTTAGTATTAGCAAATACCTGGCATTCCCTATTTTTCTTTTCTGCAACCACGAAAGCGGCAGACAAATGCTTTTCGAGGAATGAAGGCCATGAAACGGTCACAACCGAGCATTTTCCACACCAGTCACTGGCGTTGTCATGCACGTTACAGGCGAAACAGAAACTCGGAGATTAGAGTTGGTGTGGGCCAGAACTTCAGAGTCATTCTTTTCTGGGCAGGAAGAGGAATGCTGACCAATCTCTTTTCACTTCCAGCATGTTGGATTATGGCCGACCCCATTTTCTAACACTCTATGTGGTACAGTGGATATCGGCTCGGAACGAGAAACCGGGGAGCCGAGTTCGAATTCCAGTTGAATCCATTGTATTCACTTACGCGCAAATACCCTTGGGAAAGGTATTAATCCGTCTCTTTCTTCCAGTTATGGGTTAAATAACAGGACAGATTGAGTTCTATAGCTTTGGGCGGCAACCAGTCTAGCGCAGAAAGCAATGGTAACCTACTGCGGGATAATCTTCTGCCCAGTCAGTCAGGTCTCTTTCGAGACATGATCACCCAAGCGTGTATCACGTATGGCACTTAACTGACTGACACCCAGAAAGTTGAACACAAACATAAAGAATTTGCGGTCTAGTATTCCTTTTCAGTTGGTCGCCGAAAGCACCAAATATCTAACCATATTGAGCTAGGTAGACAGCCAAGTGCTCTCCCAAGATTAGGAGGGGGATCTGAAATACTGAGATGTGGTCGTACTCCTGCCCTCATATTTACTTCTTATAATTATGTCTTTAGTGATTAATCCATGACTAGAGGCGTTCTCACACAAGTGGAGGGGAAGTTTTTTCTTAAACTCAAAAGGATAATTTTATTATTAAGTGTTTAAAATTAAAACTTTCTTCCTTTTAAAGGAGGAACTTTCCGATAAAATTTGATAAATATAAAGAAATTCCTCCGAAAATAATAATCGTAAACAATTTTAAAGAAAAGAAAATTTAACGAGACAAACAAAAAATTGACATAAGCTAAATTAACAAACTGGTGTTACGTGAAAACATACATGCACACACACACACACACACACACACACACACACATATATATATATATATATATATCTTGTCACGCTCAAGTTCAGGGGATTGTATTATTTTTTTATGTCTTAATGTAAGATAATTTGTAGTACGTACATCTGTATATATTACCGTCATTTTTTACTTCAGGTTCCTACTCGTATATAAATAATAGAAGTATATTCAACCATATATATATATATGCGTATGCATATAGTACGTACGTACATCAATATACACTCATATTAATAATAGAAGTATATTCAACCTTATATATATATATATATATATATATATATACATATATATATATATATATATATATATAATACGTACATAAATAAATATTGCCGTAATTTTTTACTTCATGGTCCTACTCGTATATTAATAATAGAAGTATAGTCAGCCATATATATATATATATAGTATACACGTACATCAATATTCCCTCATATATTAATAACAGAAGTATTTTCAATCATATATATATATCTATATATATATATATATATATATATATATATATATATATGGGTGTTAAGAAAAAAGCAAACGCACTCATACTTGAATGCTTAAAAGACTTTTTTATTATTTTATTTATTAAAAAAATGTTTCTCTTACTCTATCCAATCTCGAGTTTTCAAAGGTTTATGCGCTTTGAACTATTGCAATGCCTTATATGATTTTTTAGCAAGAAATCTTTATCCATCTGAATCTTTGTGCTCCCAATGAATTTTGACAGAAATGTATTGATATATGATTCTTAAGAAAGAATCACTCTGATGCCTCACAAGTGTTACTTTTTTTCTTTAGCTTTTATAGTCTAAACTGACGCAGTTTTATTTTTTGTCATCAAAAATTTCATCTTAAAAGACCAATTACTAAGAATAAATGCGATAGAGTATTGCAAAACAATCCCGAAGCAACAATAATGAGAATTCCGATCTTCAAACACAATCAATTTTAATCGGTCATCAGCAAGTTATTATCTCCGAGTTAATGAGCAATTTATTTCATGGTTAATATCCCGCTGGGAAATGAAAAGTGCTTAAAACAAAAACAAAGAAAGAGAGAGAGAGAGAGAGAGAGAGAGAGAGAGAGAGAGAGAATGCCAGAAAAAATGATTCATAAGGTGCAAAAGAAAATATACCGTGATAGATAGATAGATAGATAGATAGATAGATAGACTGAAAATAACGATAGATAGATAGATAGATAGATAGATAGATAGATAGACTGAAAATACACACAAACGTATATATATATATATATATACAAATATATATATACATATATATATTATATTATATAAGTCATCCACATACAAGCCTGTTTCGCTGTATCACAGCTCATCAGTGTGACTAGAAACTTCCACTTGCTTCTGGACGGGATCAAAACTCAACCGATTTGGTTTCAGTCAAAGTCGCTACCCCCTATGCCATAGGCGCATGGAATCAGAGAAGGGAAATTTTAACGTGTTGTATACCAGCAGTGTTTACACACGCCAGTCACCAAGAGAACTCAATTATTTTCAGTCTATCTTTAGATAGATAGATAGATAGATAGACTGAAAAAAAAATTTCAGTCTATCTATGTACAATTTCAATGTATGTATGCATGTATCTATCAATCTATCTCTCACTATCAAATATGTATGAGAGTGAAATCGTGAGAGAGGGTGAGAGTGACGGATGGAATGAAGGAAAGAGATGAGAAGTAATTAATAGGGAGTAAAAAAATAGCGTAAGAGATAAAGTATCAACCTGGGTAAAAAGCAGTCGGATGTCTAACCTTACTGATGAGCTGAGATAGAGCGAAACAGATCTGTCTGCGGATGACTATATATATATATATATATATATATATAAATGTAAACTTATCACTATAATCGTTTCGAAAAACCCTCCGAGTATATACGCTTAAGGAAAAAATGGATTTTTGTTCTTTAGGCTACGCACTTTGACTGATGTTCATATGCTTAGCACTTTCTTTATATATATATATATATATATATATATATATATATATATATATATATAAATGTAAACTTATCACTATAATCGTTTCGAAAAACCCTCCGAGTATATACGCTTAAGGAAAAAATGGATTTTTGTTCTTTAGGCTACGCACTTTGACTGATGTTCATATGCTTAGCACTTTCTTTATATATATATATATATATATATATATATATATATATAAATGTAAACTTATCACTATAATCGTTTCGAAAAACCCTCCGAGTATATACGCTTAAGGAAAAAATGGATTTTTTTTTCTTTAGGCTACGCACTTTGACTGATGTTCATATGCTTAGCACTTTCTTTATATATATATATATATATATATATATATATATATATATATTCAAAATAATAACTAAATAGACTCTGCAAGTATTTAAGTTTTAAATTTATACTAAAATAAACCTTAAGAAAAACCATTAACAAACAGAACCTAATTCCGTTACAATCCGGTGCACTAAGGCGTTGGATAAGAGGGGAGAAAAAAAAGAAATCCGCGGAATAAGGACAAGACATACGATACTCCGCAGTAAAGAAAAAAAAACCCAAACGGAACCAACCACAAAAAAAAAGAAAGAAAAAGTGCTCGATACAAAGTACAAACGAAATGCAAAAGTAGAGCAAAGACACACAAAGAATCTCAAGCTATATATATATATATATATATATATATATATATATATACATATATATATATATATACAAAGAATCTCAAGCTAGCCAAAACCTACCGCGGTTTCACACTACGGCCCTGACGAGCCGTAGTGTGAAACCGCGGTAGGTTTTGGCTAGCTTGAGATTCTTTGTATATATATATATATATATATATATATATATATATATAAATAGATAGATAGATAGTCATCCGCAGACAAATATAGATAGATAGATAGATCCTTAACACATTAAGATAGAGTATTTTGAATTGATAGATATTGTATTAAATACAGTTTTAATATTAAAAATAGGTCGATGGATAGATAGAGAATGATAGAGAATGGTAGATAGATCGATACATAAGAAGTCTTACAGAAAAGGAAGTGACAATATTAATGAAGTGGGTAATTTTGACAGTGAGAGAAATCAACTGTGAGAGATAAAGTAGATAGATAGAGAATGATCGATAGATTGGGAGAAAGACAGAAAGATAGATAAACCTAAATCTAAACTTATTTATAAATGGAACTTTGTGTGTGTGTGTGTGTGTATGTGCGTGTGTGTGTGTGTGTCCATTACCTATATACTCCGAAACGGCTGAACCGATTTTCTTCGAAATTTACACAGTTGTACTGTAAGGGTCTGCGCGTGTTCTTGGCTAAGTTTTGTGCCGAGGTCCCCCAATAAATATCGAAAATCGATAATCGAAAAAATCGCGTTATAGAAGGAGTGGTCCGATTTGAATAAAATTTGATACACTCATAGAAACAATATTCAGAAGTTTCAAGGTTGCAGTTCTTACAATAGTGCAGGAAATCGATAATATATATAAGATGTTTGTGTGTGTGTCTGTTTATCTGCCTGTATGTCTGTATTTTTTTCCGCCCTTTTCTTTTAGTTTTTGCTTCGGGTTTGGCTCTGAGTAGGTATAATTTTAGTTCTTAGTCTCAGTCATGATACCATTTACTCAGAGGACTTATCCTTCAAAATTCAGTTTTAATATTAAAAATAACCTTCAAAATTCAATTTTAATATTAAAAATAGCCTTCAAAATTCAGTTTACAACGAAAAAAAACGTATTTGACACCGATACCAGAAAATCAAAATTTGACTTACATCCATTCATTTTTCTTTCAATCTACGGTTTCGCTTTAACTGGAAACAACTATTGCTTTTTAATCGTTCGTGTCCACGTCCAAAGAGACTGAGCTGCAGGAAAATGGATTAGTTTTAAAGCTTTCATTAAACCCGAGCAACGCCGAGCTATACTGCTATTACATTTATAGAGTATGATACATAGATAAAAAGAGAGAGAGAGAAACAGAGAGAGAAACAGAGAGAATATTAAAATATATAGACATTGTCAGACAAAAAAGAGTCATAAAAATTAATAGAGTAGAGAGTAACAATGTGAACAGTAGAGAGTGATATTAGACAAAACCATACACAACTAGGGAAAGGGTGGGGAGAGAGAGAGAGCGAAAGAAAGAGCCAAATAAAAATAGAGGTAGGAAATTTTGGACGTAATTTAAAAGAGATCGGGCGAGAGATAGTGGTCAGAGAGTAGAAAAGAGATTAATATTAGAGAGTAATTAATATATTGTGAGAGAGGATGTGCGTTGTGGTACAGTGGATATCGGCTCGGAACGAGAAACCGGGCAGCCGAGTTCGAATTCCAGTTGAATCCATTGTATTCACTTACGCGCAAATACCCTTGGGAAAGGTATTAATCCGTCTCTTTCTTCCAGTTATGGGTTAAATAACAGGACAGATTGAGTTCTATAGCTTTGGCTGGTAACCAGTCTACAGCAGAAATCAATGGAAACCTAATACGGGATAATATTCTGCCCAGTCAGTCATGTCTCTTTCGAGACATGATCGCCCAAGCGTGTATCACGTATGGCACTTTAACTGACTGAGAGATAACACAGATTGGAAATCGCTTACTTATTCTTGCTTTCCTGACGGCTACAACCCCCAAGAATTTAAATGCAAGGTCAAGACTCATCTCTTAACCACTTGACCCTAGTTCTTTCTACACCACCCTGTAAATCCTTTCCTTTCTCTCCACCTCTGCAACTGTCATCACACCTGTATTCCCTTCCTTCTTTCTAAATGGTTTGTCCTTCTCTTCACTCTCTTCTATTTAGTGCTTTTACTCTTATGTATCCCCCTGCACATCAGTGGCGTTACCGCCTTGCTCATGCTGATATAATTAAAAAAAAGATAGATAGATAGATAGATTATCAAAGAGACAGAATACGTTAGAGACAAATAAAGAGTACAGTAATGAAGAGAGTAGAGAGTAAACGAGTGAATAGTAGAGAGGGGTAGGTAGAAAATATTCGAGACAGAACGAACGTGAAGTAGAGAGTAATAGAAAGAACATTTTCAACATGAACAGAGAAAGTTGTAGAGAGTGATAGAAATGTTATGTGTAGATTGAGAGAGAGAAAGAGAAAGAGAGAGAGAGAGTGAGAAATCGAGCGATGGGAAACGAGTAGAGTAGTGATTCATATTAAGGATTAATGGAAATATGATATAAGAAATAAAACATCTAGCAAGATAGTGTGTGTTAAAGAGTGATAGAAAGAGTTAGAGGAAAAAGAGGGATAGAAATAATATATGATAGAGAAAGAGAATTAGAAGTAAAAAGCGGTCAAAAGATAATTTTGAAGATAGAATGTGAGGGAAGTGGAGAAAAATAAAAAGAATGTGCTAAATAGAGAATGTTGTAGCTACTGACACAAAATATTAGTTGTATATTAAGAGAGAGAAAGAGAGAGAGAGAGAAAGAGAGAGAGAAAGAGAGAGAAAGAGAGAGAGAGAGAGAAAGAGAGAAAGAGAGAGAGAAAGAGAGAGAAAGAGAGAGAGAAAGAGAGAAAGAGAGAGAGAGAAATAGAGAAAGAGAGAGAGAGAAAAAGAGAGAGAGAAAGAGAGAGAGAGAGAGAGAAAGAGAGTGATTAATAGAAACATACTGATAAAAATAAAGTAGTAGAAATTAACAGTTAGATGCATAACTAGATAGATTAAGAGAGAGTGTATATATATATTTTTTTTTCTAAAAATTTTGTTAAATATAAGAGACAATGAATGTCTATTATGTTTAATCATGAATTGTTCTAAACGTAATAACTCTACAAGCCCTAAACTAAACATAAAACGTTGTATATAAACGTTGTATATATATATATATATATATATGTAATGCCACACTTATCAAAAGATAGATTTACTAGGAAGGAAAATTCTGGAGAGTACCGCTATCGAATTTTAAAAAAATAAAACTACGTCCCGCTTTTTTTCCAATCTCACCTTTACTGAAATTTCTACATTCCATTCCCAAGTCAACATACACGGCCACAAATATGTTGAAAAATAAAAATAAAACCTTTAAATACATTACTTTATGCTTTTGAAGATGTACAGCACATACATATCTTTCAATACCATAACGGTATATATATATATATATATATATATATATATATATATATATATAGCATTCAGGAAGAAGGAATGGTAGATTTTGAAAAATAGTAGTTTCTCTAGCAACTACGCATAGTTCATTCAACAATGAATTAGAAACCTCTCAGTTATTGGGCGTGTATAATGATAACATACACGCTAAAAAGTCTGCCTTCTTCTACCGAGCACCCATAGCTCAGAGGTAGAATCGCCGACTGACGCCAATTCGGTCGGGTTTCGGTCATGAGTTAAAAGCAATCGGTGTCTAATCGTACTGATGAGCTGTGATACTGCGAACAGATCTGTCTGCAGATGACTATACACACACACACATACACACACGCACACACACACACACACACACACACACACACACACATATATATATATATATATAGGCAAAAGTATATTCATTTATAATCCAAGGCAAAAACAGTATGGTTAAATCAAGAAGACATGAGGAAAACTATATCTTTCTTGCTTACGTGTTTCGTCCTGTGATGGACTTTATCAGGGCAAAGTAATGAAATTAAATGAATGTTATTTTAAATAACTTATCTATAAAAAAAAGTGGTTGGTAAATAGCAAAAACCCTCAGAAATCGTTTCTAAGATTAAAAGAAATTATTAAGCATATAAAAAGAAACGTCATAGTTTATATTTGAAAATAACTTTTTCATGTGCATTGTAATATTATGTTATGAGATGTTAAAATGATCGAAATTTACCGTTTTCTTGGGAACTTTAGATATTTTTATTGCGTATGTTTGGTTACCCTTTCTCACTTTCCTAATAAAAACAATACTTTTCCTGGCCAAAATACACAACAACGCGTAGCCGAGAAACTATAATTTTGCTAAATGAGCACTCTGGGAGAATGTCAGACTTTGAAAAAACAGTAGTTACTCTAGCATCTAAGCATCACTCATTCAGTAACGAATTAGAGCACTCTGGCCACTGGCGTATGATACATCATACGCTAAAAGTCTGCTTCCTTCTACCGAGCGCCTATAGCTCAGAGGTAGAATCGTCGACTGACGCTAAATAGGTCGGGTTTCAAACTTGGGTTAAAAGCAATTGGATGTTTAACCGTACTGATGAGCTGTGATACAGTGAAACAGATTTGTCTGCGGATGACTATATATATATATATATATATATATATAGAGAGAGAGAGAGAGAGACTCTGGAAACATAGTAGAAACTGTAGTTGATAAATTATTATAGACAGATAGATAAAAGCAGTGAGAGTGACAGATGGGGAGAGAAAGAGAAATAGAGAGTAACAGAAACAAAACTTTAAGAGGAAGATGATCTTAAATTAAAAAAAAAAAAGAAAAATAAGAATACCTTTTGCTGTGAAACCAATAATTTGTAAACGCAAATTCAACTCCATCAGCTTCTTCATCGCACTTCCAGTTTGTGGAATTCCCTTATATTTACTTGTTTTCCCGACAGCCATAATCTCCAATAATTTAAATGTAGAGGTTTGCGTGGTTAAACAGGAGAAAGCGTGCTAAAAGCCACCAGGAATATAGAGATCTGAAAAGCCATGATCGCCTACATCCTGAAAGAACAGGGCACATAAAAGAAGAAGAACTAAAATTTAGCTCAGTGTCATTTACATACCAACTCCCATTCACTGTCATTAACTTCTTGACTGTCATCGACCCCTTGGAATTTCTCAATCATCTCTAAGGTGTCGCCCAGACCATGTTTGAGGATCCTCGGTCTAGAATAAATGTATCTGTTAAGTAAATTGTAATCAAGACTGTCGTTGGTTCGCTTTATCTGGCTTAAGTACATAATACTGTGCTATTAAATGTTAATAGAGAAGAGTTATATGCACGAAGAGCTGAGGTGTATGGTAGACCAATGCTGCAATATTCATTCATTCAGGTTATGCATTTTGCGCTGCTGTGATCACCACTCTCCTCCATTTCCCAATCCTTGTTTATGATAACATTGTAGGCAGAAAGGTGCAATGACTTGCCGGTTCTTTTGCTCCAGGTACGTTCAGGTTACAACGTCTCTCCTTTCAGAAGTTTAAGAGGCAAGACCTACAAGACAGCTCATGGTTTGAATTATGAATTCTCCTTCTCATAGACTAGCTATTGTATATGGAGCCCATGCGCTGCCAATACTACATGGCCCACATCTCGGTCTTATATACAAAGCAATTCAGAGCATTATATAAGGGGCCGGTTTGTCTGTAATAGTTGTTAGTTGCCATCTCGCTACTTTTGGCTTTGTACCACATTTTAGTATTAGGAAAAGAAAATTCTCTATGAATTAAAATTTTTAAGCGCAGAACCAAAATGGTGGCAAGGTCTCATCAAGGGCCATATGTAACCATAAGTTCTTCAGTTTCATTTGTCGTACTTCTCTCTTGTAGAGCACATTTCTGGTTTCCTGTTTCCCAGTTAAATTTGATCTTCAAAAATGTAAAGCCAATGTTAATCATTATGTCTTCTTAATTTATGGTCTTTTATTGCTCTAATTCCTTAATAGATTTTTTCCTCATATTTTCTGACACTTAGTTATCCATTCCATCTTGGGGACTTTTTTGTCTTGCTTGGGGTGAAATGATGAAAAATAGAAAGTAGGAAATCGAATGAAAAACAAAGAGGAAGGAAAAAATATAAAGAATGAAAGGATATTAAAAAAAAAACTAAAAAAATGAAAAAAGGAAGAGGAACGAAAATACACAAGGCGAAGTGAAGAAGATAAAGAAAACAGAAAACTGGGGGAAGGATAGTGAAAAAAAAGACGATAAAGAAAAAAGAAAAAGAAAAGAAATCTTTTAAAGATATAATCGAAAGAATGGAGTAGAAAGAAGCAGAAAAATTAAAATCAAAATAAAACATATCTGTAATATTGGAGAATCTGTAATGTGATCGATCCCGCCTTGGCAGCTCGGATATAGTCACTTTCTCACTGGCGTAATGTAGCTTCCCTGTGTCTCTTCTACAAGTACTTTTACGGCTTCTGCTCTGATGAACTTAGCTTAATGTTGCACCTTATATACAAATTTACTCGAGCCACAAGATTAGCAACTAGGTCCCACCCTTTTACAGTGAAACCAATAAATTGTAAACGAAAAAAATTCTACTCCATCAGCTTCTTTTCTCGCCCTTCCCGCCCGTGGAATTCCCTTCCGTTTACTCGCTTTCCCGACAGCTACAATCTCCAAGAATTTAAATGTAAAATCAAGAGTCATCCCATTTCTTACTAACTTGCATCCTCTCTCTCAAGTGCTTCTTTTTCAGTCCACTTTACTCTCAACAGTATTCTCATCCACCTCTTACCCACTTCCTGACACCCCCTTATAACCTGTCACTCTTTCTCATAACTTTCTTCCTATGTAACCCCCTGCAAAAAAGTAGCAATAAAGTGTCTTGTTTGGGGCGATATGATTATAAAAAAAAACATAATATAAAAAAAAGAAAGGAAAAAGTAAATCTAAAAATACAAATTGCAAATTAAACTAGAAGGAAGGGAAGGAAAAATAAAAAGGTAGAAGAACAGTAAGAAATAGATGTTGAAAATATATACAAACAAGTTTCTACTCCAACAGCTTCTTTTCTCGCACTTACCGTCTGTGGAATTCCCTTCCGCGTACATGCTTCCCCGACAGTTACAATCTCCATGAGTGTAAATGTAAGGTCAATAGACACCTCCTAACACACTAACTCGTACCCATTCTTTCAAACACTCTTCCTATGTACCTCCTTACTCCTCCATCACCTTCCTTCTGACACTTCCTATATCCAATCGCTCTCAGAACCTTCCACTATGTAACCCCCTGCGCTATAGTGGCAGTGGAATGCCTTGCTTGGGGTGAAATGATTAAAAAAGAAAACAACAAAACTTTTAGATATTAAAGCAAAAAGAAAATGAAGGTAGTCAGAAAAAAAGAAAAATAAAACAGAAAAAAAAAACAGCAACAAAACTTTTAAAAAATTCAGGCAAATAAGAAAAAAAATAAGAAAAATAATAAAGAAAAAACAATGAAGAGCTAAATTAAACAACAATTGAACACATTCTGTGTATGAGTGTATGTGTATGAGTGTATGTGTATGAGTGTATGTGTATGAGTGCACACATATCATTTCAGACGTTGGCATTTGTTTTTCTGAGAAATTATATTCAACGCATCTCCACAATTGCGCCTGTGACGACTAAATTTATGCAGATCAATTTATTCTATGAAATCGTGTTCTAGACAAACTTAGACAGACACCCTATATGGGATGTCAAAAAAATAAAATACGGTTTTAGTCACATCCGTTTGCAGAATCTCTTAAGCCAGTAATAAATTCATATATTCATATCCTCAGAAAAAGAAAATATTTCAATCAAGTACTCGTAGATAACTTCATGGTAACGGCTATAAATTGGTGATAAAAGCGATCATTTCTCTCCATATTTTGCTTTCATTTATTATTTGTTAATTGCCATAGCTTCTTGGTCCTACTTCTTAACCGACCTGAGGTAAAGCTGGATAAATAGCTTCATCGGCGGACCTGAAGGAGGTTACTACCATCATCTTTAAATCTATTGTATTTCTTTTTTTTGTTTTTACTTTTCTCAGTCCAATCTTATCGATTACATCCTAAACTTTTCATATTGACCAAAGAAATTTGGAAAAATTTCAATATTTAAACAATTATAGGGAGTAGGCGCAGTTTTTCATACAACGTTATAGTAAATCGATCCTCCATTTTGAATCCACTCGCAAGTACGACATTACCACCACCTGTAAATTGGTTAATTATCAATTTATTTTTACTTTTTTTTAGTGCAATCTTATCAATTAAACTCTAAAATTTCCGACTGACAAAAAAAAAAAAAGAAATTGGAAAAATTTCAATTTTCAACAATTTTTTATGTGGCTGGGCTCATTTTTTCATACAACGTTAAAATAAATCGATCCTCCATTTTAAAACAACTCGCCGTACAACATTGCCACCACCTGTAAATTGGTTGGTTATCATATTTTTTTTACTTTTTTCAGTGCAATCTTATCGATTAAACCCTAAACTTTCCGATTGACAAAAACATAGGGGGGGCTCATTTTATCATACAACCTCATAGTAAATCGATCCTGTGCAATTAACTTTTTTGTATGCGCATATTCAACTACTGAATCCTTTGTGAAATTTTTGAATAAAGCCATTCTTGGAGTTTCCGATGAAGATGCCATCGTAAGAACTAAAGAAAACTTGAAAAAGACAAAAACAAGAGCAACAACTCGTCCCAAAAAAAAGCAATCCCTAAAATTGTTTAAATATTGAATTTTTTTCATTTTTTTTTTTTTTTGATAATCGGAAACTTTATGTAATAACCAATAAGACTGCGCTGAAAAAAGTAAAAAAAAAAAAATGACAAACAACAAATTTAAAGGGGGTGGTATTCTCCTTCAGGTTCGCCACTTCATCTACCGCTACGAAGGTTGGATCCCTGTGTCGGGTTAGAAAGTTTTTCTTAGATATCTATCTTGCAGTTTTTCTTAGATATTTATCTTGCAGATTTATAAATGTACCATTCATCTGTTCATTGAATACTGTTGGCATATCTTGTCATGTGTTCCTGTCATTCATCTCGAGTTTCTCGATAAACTCTAAAAAACGACCTGTAATCGGATGTAATGTAGCTTCCCTCTGTTTATTTTACTGTCAGTGTTTTACTGGCAACCTTTTACCCTGGTGCCCCGTTCATGTGAATTTCAGCTTGCAACTGGATTGGCATTTAGATCCTATCCTTTTACCTTTTAAATAATAAAATGCAACCCTTACTTCTACTCTAACAGTTCCTTTCTCGCACTTCCCGCCTGTAAAACTCTCTTCTTTGTTTCCGTTATAGTTAAAAACTTTAAAAAAATTAAATGAAAAGTCAATTGCCATCTTCTATCTACCTGAATCTGAATCACGTTCATCTTTCGTCCATAGCTCTGTTCCCAGTCTTACTGTAATCCTCTGCGTACGACCCAACCTTGCTTGGAGTGAAATGATTATATATATATATATATACATATAGTCATCCGCAGACAGATCTGTTTCGCAGTATTACAGCTCATTAGTACGGTTAGACATCCGATTGCTTTTAACCCAGGATTGAAACCCGACCGAATTGTCGTCAGTCGGCGATTCTACCTCTGGGCTATGGGCGCTCGGTGGAAGAAGGCAGACTTTTAGCCTATGATGTATCATAGGCCGGTAACCAGAGTGCTCTACTTCATTACTGAATGAGTGATAAACGTATATATATATATATATATATATATATATATATATATATATATATATATATATATGAAAAGTCAATTGCCATCTTCTATCTACCTGAATCACGTTCATCTTTCGTCCATAGCTCTGTTCCCAGATGTATATATATACGTTTATATCACGTTGAATACACCGGTTCTTTTCAGATGACTCGAATTCCAGTAGAATGCCCAGCAGTCACTTATGCACTAATACTCTTGGGAAATTTATTAACCCATCCCATCTCTCCATGGGTTAAATAACAGGAAAGATTGGGTTCTATAGCATTGGCTGGCAACCAGTCTACCGCAGCAATATGTTGCGGGATAATTAAATACCTGAGATCCTTTGTCTGCTTCATTCGGCATTTATTTGCATTGACTGAGTGTATCAGTAGTTTCGAAAAGTGTGGATGTTTCTGGGCAAGCCTGCACCGCTTAAATCTAATCTTCTGACACTTTATCTTGGTTTCATAACTGAAACAATTAAGGCGAATACCACAGGAGTGTCAATTATATATATATATATATATATATATATATATATATATATATATTTAGTATATCGAGGCAGCAAGTAATTTTCTAGACATATGCTATTAAATATAAGAGACAATGAATGTCTATTATGTTTAATCATGAGCCGTTCTAAACGTCGTATTTTTGCTTTAATTTCAGTTGAAAATAAAGACAAAAATTCTCCAACATTTGGATAATTATTTATTGGTTTTCTTCTAAGCTTTCGGCTCACATGAGCCATCTTCAGAGAGGTAGTTTAAACTGAAATATTATAAAATCCACCATCACCGACGATTTTATTTTGTGTTGACATAAAACTCCGCTTGGCAACGGCAATAGTTACCAAAAATAATAAACGCAGTTCTTAAGTTTGCGATGCGGTTTTATGACGTCACACCGCGGGATAGCGCGAAATGACAACAAAACCATCTAGTCAAATGCAATGTAATATGTTATTTCCTGTTTTAAAGTTGATTTTATTGAGTGTTGGTTGTTTTGATTTGATGTACATGGCCTCCAATATCTGCAGGTTCCTCTTACTGTGTGTATGAGTAAGGATCGCCGTATTGTTGACCAAAATCTGTCTGATATTACCTACATGTTTATGTTTTTCAGAGAAATGTTGTTTAATAGTACTCTGATCAGAAAGATGACATGTAAGTCTACGGGAGAGCGTGGTTGTGGTAAAACCAATATATGTACTAGGTTTTTGAGTAGTATCAGAGATGCAATCTCTGAATGGGCATGTAAATTGGTACACTACATTGGTTTTTTGTAAAGAATTTAGTTTAGTGCCTGTTGGGTTATTATAGACTATGAGGTCAATTGTTTTAAACTTTTTATAATATATAAGTTTAAAACAATTGACCTCATAGTCTATAATAACCCAACAGGCACTAAACTAAATTCTTTACAAAAAACCAATGTAGTGTACCAATTTACATGCCCATTCAGAGATTGCATCTCTGATACTACTCAAAAACCTAGTACATATATTGGTTTTACCACAACCACGCTCTCCCGTAGACTTACATGTCATCTTTCTGATCAGAGTACTATTAAACAACATTTCTCTGAAAAACATAAACATGTAGGTAATATCAGACAGATTTTGGTCAACAATACGGCGATCCTTACTCATACACACAGTAAGAGGAACCTGCAGATATTGGAGGCCATGTACATCAAATCAAAACAACCAACACTCAATAAAATCAACTTTAAAACAGGAAATAACATATTACATTGCATTTGACTAGATGGTTTTGTTGTCATTTCGCGCTATCCCGCGGTGTGACGTCATAAAACCGCATCGCAAACTTAAGAACTGCGTTTATTATTTTTGGTAACTATTGCCGTTGCCAAGCGGAGTTTTATGTCAACACAAAATAAAATCGTCGGTGATGGTGGATTTTATAATATTTCAGTTTAAACTACCTCTCTGAAGATGGCTCATGTGAGCCGAAAGCTTAGAAGAAAACCAATAAATAATTATCCAAATGTTGGAGAATTTTTGTCTTTATTTTCAACTGAAATTAAAGCAAAAATACGACGTTTAGAACGGCTCATGATTAAACATAATAGACATTCATTGTCTCTTATATTTAATAGCATATGTCTAGAAAATATATATATATATATATATATATATATATATATATATATATATATATATATACTAGCAGTATAGCCCGGTGTGCTCGGGTGTAATAAAAGCTTTAAAACTAATCCATGTTTCTGGAGCTCGGACTCAGCCTAAAGAACATTTGTATGAAGTTTGGTGACAATCGGATAAAAATTTTGGATTTGTATAAAGGACATACAGACAGATAAACAGATACACACACAAACATCTTCCTTTTATATATATATATATTATCGATTTTCTGCACTATTGTAAGAACTGCAACCTTGAAACTTCTGAATATCGTTTTTTATGTATTTTTATATGAGTGTATCAAATTTGATTAAAATCGGACCCCTCCTTCTGTAACCCGAGTTTTTCGATTATCGATTTTCGATATTTATCGGGGGTACCTCTACACAAAACCTAGCTAAGAAGACTCGCAGACGCTTATAGTACAACTGTGTAAATTTTCAAGAAAATCAGTTTAGCCGTTTTGGAGTCTATAGGTAAGTATACACACACAGACACACACAGAGACAAAGTTCCATTTATAAATATTTATAATATATATATATATATATATATATATATATATATATATATATATATGGATATCGGCTCGGAGGGGGACATCGTTGAACCGAGTTCCAATTCCAGTCGAACACTTTGCATTCACTTACGCAATGGTACTTTTGGGAAAGGTATTAATCCCTCCCTTCCCTCCAGTTATGGGTTAAATAACTGAGATCTGTTGTTCATGCGATCTGTGGCAGACGTCTGCACCGATTGTTTGTTATCAGCAGTTCCAAAAAGTGTGGATGGTGCTACACAAGCCTTCACCTCTTTAAATAATTCTTTTTGTGGTTGTCTAACTGTGATAGACGCTCATACGTCGAAATTGACGGCAGAGTTCATAATGATAATATATATATATATATATATATATATATATATATATATATATATATATAAAAACATAGAGTTATGTCTTTTGTCTATTTCGGTTTGGAATTCAATATTTTTCTTCTCTTATATTGATTACCACCCAAGACTATAGATCCAAGCTTTACATGCTGTTTATTCTGTACCGAGAATTGCACAGAGAAAAGTCGGTTTGATGCTATTTTTTAAAACCAACAAACAAATCTGGAATTTGAACACGCCTCGCGGAATCCATTTTCAGTGCTGATAACCGTTAAACTATCTGTACATGCGCCAAGTGGTTATTAGCAATCAGATCACTCAGGCAACTGAATTCGATCTTCGCGAGGATCGTTTATCTGTGACAATAGATCTAAGCTTAGTAAATATTTATATATTTATTAAACTTAGTAAATCTTTTATGATTAAATCTTTTATTATTACTAAACTTAGTAATATTTCACATCTTTCCTCTTATCTAGTTTTAATAATTCAGGTAGAGAAAAATAGTTACATCCAATGTCTCGAAATCAAATTAGTTACATTCCAGCATTGCCGATCAAATCCAGAATTATCACCACCCACTCACGATGAACGAATGTCACCCCAGGGTGAAACCATGCCTTGTGTGGCTATTAGAACTTATACTGAGCCCAGACATAACTTAGAACTCAGACGTATGATCCATCGTTGAAAAAATAGCGGTTCCCTGTACTGCTCCAGTAAGCAGCTGACTCCTGCTATCCTTTACGTTTGCATGATTCAGATCAGGCCAAAAATGCGAGTACTGCTATTATATATTTACTGGAACAACTTACCGAAAACAGAAAGGTGGAAATCCTTAAGGAGTGAATTTGGCAATAAACAAGAAAAAAGAACGATACTTAGAGAGAAAGGGGAGAAAATTCCGGTATACGGAAAGAAACACTAAAAGGGAGACACGGGTATTGTTTTTAAGTGACAGCTCGTAAAAGGTTTTGATTTCAAGTATATACAAATGTATTGTGTTTTAACCAATCAATATTGGTTTTACAATGACTATATGTGGGTTGTGGTGTAATAGATATGAGAAACTAATTTCGAATTCCAGTTGAATCCGTTGCATTCACTTACGCACAAATAACCTTTGAGGAAGGTATGAATCCGTCTTCTCCTCCCAGATAGCAGGACAGATTAGATTCTATAGCCTTGGTTGGCAATTAGTCTACACAGAAAGAAATGGCAAGACGCTGCGGGAAAATTTTCTGCATAGTCAGTCACTGATCGAAGGAAACATGATCACCCAGTCGCGTTTTGCATTTGGCATTTAACTCGCTGACTGCTTGACAGCTAACACAACATGTCTTTTACAACACATACAACATTAACGACTATTCTGAGGACTTATGCCATGATTCGTTATCGAAGGCCACAATCTGAACAACATAAGGTACGCAGATGATACAGTGCTGATAGCAGACACGGAAAGGAAACTACAATACTCCCCAGAGAATATTGCCGAAGAGATTAAAAGAAATGACTACAAATAAACAACAAGAAAACCGAATGCATGGTCTTCATCTAAAAGAGCAGTTGAAAATGTCAACTACAGGTGGGAGATACCAAAACCAAGCTGGTACAAAAATTTAAATACCTTGGAATGCTTCTAATAGAAGACGGAAAGTGAAACGCAGAGATCCAAAGGCGAATTGGGATGGCGAATGTGTATTACAGAAACTACAGGAAATTTTCGCTAGAAAGAAAGAAAAAATATTGGATTGCAATGTGATGTCTGTTCTTCAATACGGCAGTGAATGCTGGACAATATCATCGAAGATGAGAAAAAAAAAAAAAACAGTGGAAATACGGTTTTACAGAAGCATGCTGGATATAAAGTAGGGGATCAGTTCCATATTACAATCAATATATAAACTGACCCCTCACTTTGTGGTCACAGCAGTTTCTATACATTTATATTCCTGAGATCCAAAAGCACAAGGATGCATTACAGGAGCTGAGAAGAGTATTAAGAAACAGGAAAATTGTGCTAGAAACAAAGAAGAGAGTAATGGATTATGATGTGATGTCAGTTCTTCAATATGGCAGTGAATGCTGAACAATCTCATCAAAGATGAAAGAAAAAAATTGAACCAACTAAATGAGAAACTTGCGTGTAAGAGACATCACTTTCCCCTGTTATGCCATCCAACCCCCGCTCTGCCATCCACCTTCTCAGGACCGTCAAGCATATTACACACTGCTTTCTCCCGTCTCTCTTTTCCTCTCTCTGGCCTTGGGTGGAGAAAAATAAATAACAAGCGTAGTAAAAGAGTGCCAACCTCCGCAAAAGCAAAACCGACATCATCTTAACGATTAGCAAGAGATGTTTATTAAAATGAGAAAAAATAACTGTCATAAACTTGGCTACTTTTTTTGTATCAACAGGTGTTTACTCGTGCAACCAGAATGGCAACTGGGTCACACCCATTCACAGTTCGGTTAGCCAAATGCAGACGACAATTCTACTCCTGCAGCTTCTTCACTCGCACTTCCCGCCTGTGGAACTCGCTCCCATATTCTTGCTTTCCTGACGGCTACAACCTCCAGAAATTTAAATGCAATGTCAATACTCATCTACTAACCACTTAACTCTAGCTCTTCCCCCAACCCGTATATCCTTCCCTTTCTCTCTTCCTTGCAACTGTCATCACACCTGCATTTTCATCTTTCTATTGCTTCTTTCTAATTGGTTTGTAATCTTCTTCTCTCTTCTCTAATTAATTTTCTTTTAGTTATGTAGCCCCCCCCCCCCCCCGCACATCAGTGGCATTTACGCCTTGCCCGGGGTGAAATGATTAAAAGAAATGCTAAATATTAAATTTATATTATAAATGATAATGTTTTCGTGGAAAAATAGTGCGTTCGGAAAATGTAATGATTTAAAGCAATATAGGGGAGGTAATTCAGTATTTAGCATGCGAAACGCACAAAAAATATTTGTAAAAAAAAAGAAATGGAAAAACCGCACAGCAAATTTATCCCCTACCAGATCAAAGACCAAATTAAATAAGTTCGTGTCAGTCATGAAGATAATCATCCCTGAAAGTTTCATCCGAATTTATCCAGCGGGTCTTGAGATATCTTGACCACAGAGAGACAAATAAACAAGCAGACGAACGCAACCGAATGCAATAACTTTGCCATAAGATTGAAGTCATAAAAAAATAAATAGTGGACATTATTGAAAACGTGACACTGAAAGTCGAAGCAAAAGCAAAAGATGACCACTAAAAATAAAGAACACATTATGAAAGAGGAAAGTTTTGTTAGAAACAAAGAAAAGAGTGTTGAACTGCTATGTAATATGAACTCTCATATATGTCAATAAATAGTAGATAATTTTAACAACAACATTCGCCCCGTGTCTTCTCTTCAATTTCGGTTATCATTAGTTAACACTAAGAAAAGAATTACTTCAATTGATTTCTTTTTATCAGTATTTAGAGCTAGTTATTCGAATCTCTATATATAAAAGACAAGTTGTTTGTGTCTGTCTGTCTGTCTGTCTGTATGTCCTTTATAAAAATGCACAATTCTTATCTGATTCTCAACAGACTTCACAAAAATATGTTTTAGGATTCCGGTCAGGTCATGAGCTACTTATTTTTTCCGATTTTTTCCTGATCTTGGAAATCGATGCCCGATATCCAATCAGGTCTGATCAAGATCAGGATTTCAGCCCTTTTATCGTGATTCTTGCTGCAGAATGTACTCTAACTTAGTAAAATTATAGTTTTTAGTCTCAAACATTAGTAGATCTCAGACGACTCATTTATCCTGATATCAGAAATCGATACCACCAATATTCTATCTCGTCTGATCAAAAACCGATATTCAGGCATCAATATGGCTCATTTTCTCTAATTTTATTCCCGATGTATGCGATAAGTTTTCATGAACTTAGTTTAGTTTATCTTTGGATGGCTTATTTAACTCCGATATTGGAAATTGATATCTCGATATCTTATGGGGTCTGATCAAAATCAGGTTTTCAGCCCTTTTTTTGTTTTTGCTTCGGGTTTTGCTTTAATTAGGTATAATAGTAGTTTGCAGTCTCAGTCAAGATACCATTTACTTATAGGACTTATTTAGTCTTCAAAATTCAGTTTGCGGTGGGAAAACGTATTTGACATCGATACCGGAAATCAAAATTTTACTTACATCCATTCATTTTTCTTTCAATCTACGGTTTCGCTTTGACTGGAACCAAGTATTGCTGTTTAGCCTTTCGTGCCAACATCCAAAGTGTCTCAGCTCAAGGACTATGGATTAGTTTTAAAGCTTTCATTACAGCCTAGCAACGCCGGGATATACTACTAGTAGTAAGCTAAAGCTGACATAAATCCTCTTTTTTATTGTGTTCAGATAATATGGAAATAATTATCAACTACTACGACTACATACTACTGCTGTTCTTGTTATAGTTGTTAGACACTATCATGCTATCTAAACTTATTTATATAATGGAACTTTGTCTTTGTGTGTGTATATATGTCTCTGTGTGTGTGTCCGTTACCTATAGACTCCAGAAACGGCTGAACCGATTTTCTTGAAAATTTACACAGTTGTACTATAAGCGTCTGCGAGTGTTCTTAGCTAAGTTTTATGTCGAAGTACCCCTGATAAATATCGAAAATCTATAATCGAAAAAATCGGGTTATAGAAGGAGGGGTCCGATTTTAATCAAATTTGATACATTCATAGAACTAAGAAACGATATTCAGAAGTTTCAAGGTTGCAGTTCTTACAATAGTGCAGAAAATCTATGTTTGTGTGTGTGTGTCTGTTTATCTGTCTGTATGTCCTTTATAAAACATCCACAGGTTTTATCCGATTCTCACCAAACTTTACACAAATATTCTTTAGGCTGCGTCTGAGCTCCAGGACCATGGATTAGTTTTAAAGCTTTCATTACACCCGAGCAACGCCGGGCTATACTGCTAGTTTGCTATAGGTTTTAGTCAGTATCATATTATTTGTTATAGCTATTAGAGACTGAAATGTCATATTATTTGTTATAGTTGCTAGTCACTATCATGTAATTGTTGTTAGAAACATCATTAATATAGTTGTTAGACACTATAATGTTATTTGTTATAGTTATTAGTCATTAGCATATTTTATGTTACAGTTATTAGACAATATCATGTTATTTCATATAGTTTTAGACAGCATCATGTTAGTTGTTATAGCTGTTAGAAGCTGCCATTATCATAGTTGTTAGACACTATCATGTTCTTACAGTTGTTAGATAATATCATGTCTAACATGTCTATTATTATTGTTAGACACTATCATTTTTTATTATCATTTTATTATTATACAATATCATAATATTTGTGATAGTTGTTAAACATTATCATGTAAAATTTGTTAGACACATTAATATAGTTGTTTGACACAATCAATATTTGTTATGGTTGTTAGACACTATCATGTTATAGTTTTTAGATTTTATCATGTTATTTCTTTTAGTTATTAATCACTGTCATGTACTAGTTGTTAGACACTATCATGTTACATGTTACAGTTGTGAGACAATATCATGTTACTTGTTATAGCTGTTAGACTCCACCATGTTATAGTTGTTAGATACTATTGTTCTAGTTGTTAGACACTATCATGTTATATGTTACAGTTGTGAGACAATATCATGTTACTTGTTATAGCTGTTAGACACCACCATGTTATAGTTGTTAGATACTATTGTTCTAGTTGTTAGACACTATCATGTTATATGTTACAGTTGTGAGACAATATCATGTTACTTGTTATAGCTGTTAGACACCACCATGTTATAGTTGTTAGATACTATTGTTCTAGTTTTTAGACACTATCATGTTATATGTTACAGTTGTGAGACAATATCATGTTACTTGTTATAGCTGTTAGACACCACCATGTTATAGTTGTTAGATACTATTGTTCTAGTTGTTAGACACTATCATGTTATATGTTACAGTTGTGAGACAATATCATGTTACTTGTTATAGCTGTTAGACACCACCATGTTATAGTTGTTAGATACTATTGTTCTAGTTGTTAGACACTATCATGTTATATGTTACAGTTGTGAGACAATATCATGTTACTTGTTATAGCTGTTAGACACCACCATGTTATAGTTGTTAGATACTATTGTTCTAGTTGTTAGACACTATCATGTTATATGTTACAGTTGTGAGACAATATCATGTTACTTGTTATAGCTGTTAGACACCACCATGTTATAGTTGTTAGATACTATTGTTCTAGTTGTTAGACACTATCATGTTATATGTTACAGTTGTGAGACAATATCATGTTACTTGTTATAGCTGTTAGACACCACCATGTTATAGTTGTTAGATACTATCGTTCTAGTTGTTAGACACGAACATGTTATATGTTACAGTTGTGAGACAATATCATGTTACTTGTTATAGCTGTTAGACACCACCATGTTATAGTTGTTAGATACTATTGTTCTAGTTGCTAGACACTATCATGTTATATGTTACAGTTGTGAGACAATAGCATGTTACTTGTTATAGCTGTTAGACACCACCATGTTATAGTTGTTAGATACTATCGTTCTAGTTGTTAGACACTATCATGTTATATGTTACAGTTGTGAGACAATATCATGTTACTTGTTATAGCTGTTAGACACCACCATGTTATAGTTGTTAGATACTATTGTTCTAGTTTTTAGACACTATCATGTTATATGTTACAGTTGTGAGACAATATCATGTTACTTGTTATAGCTGTTAGACACCACCATGTTATAGTTGTTAGATACTATTGTTCTAGTTTTTAGACACTATCATGTTATATGTTACAGTTGTTAAACAATATCATGTTGTTTTATTATAGCTGTTAAACACTACTATATTATAGTTGTTAGATACTGTCATGTTATAGCTATAAGCACATCATTAGTATAGCTGTTAGACATTGTCATGTTATTTGTTACAGTTGTTAGACACTACTATGTCACAGTTGTTGGACTCTATTATGCTAGAGTTGTTAGACACTATCATGTTATTTGTTATAGTTGTTAGACATTATTCGGTTATAATTGTTAGATTCTATCATGTTATAGTTGTTTGACACTTTCATGCTTCGTGAAAAGATCATATTTGTAGTTTAGCTTAGAATCGATCTTGTTCTAACCAGTTGCCTACAATGAGAGGTTGGAAGGGTTTAGATAAGCGCCACTAAGCGTAAACATTTCTCAAGTGTTACTTTTCTGAAAAGTCCAACTTATGCACATGTCTGCTTTCATCTTTCTAGAAACAGGCTATAAAAGCCTGTTCTCTGTTAAGAAATAAATATTGCGAAATTGCATGTGATTCAAACCTCTTTCTCAAGCAGGTAGTCATTTTTTCCTTCTCAAAAAAAACTTTTAATACACCAGAAAAATGATTCAGATTCAATATTGAATGTATTTTTAGAAATCACTTTTGCTTTAAAATGGACTGCGAAAGTCCTGCAGCCTTTTCCACGGTTCCGAAGATTTAAATGCGAAATGTGTTATTTGATGCAAAACTGAACTATTTGTAAAAGACTTGTAAATAGCAAGCACTTTTATTAGTTTACCTCAAGGCTTCGGCACACGCCTATCTCCTGCACGTTCTCGGATCTAAATCTGCACTTTATATACCCCCATGTATATATATATATATATATATATATATATATATATGTGTGTGTGTGTGTGTGTGTGTGTGTGTGTGTATGTTTCGTTAAAAAGAAAACAGAGAAGGTGATGTGATTAAGTTTTTTGTATGATTGTTCATGTTATCTTATCATATTTCTTTTTAAATACATAAATTATATAAAAATTGTCCGAATGATTTATTTATCGAATCCGTCTTAGCTATACTTTAGCCATTAATTAATTCTAATTTTAACTGAATATATAGATTGATTTATGTATGTATGTTAAATTATAAGAATGTGTTTTTTTTTCAAACATGGTCATCATATTGTGGCCGTGTTCATAGTCAGCAATGTTGAGTGTTGCTTTTTCTTGTTTTATGAATAATGCTTATATTATTTTTAGCCTTTTTTTACATGTACATGATGCTATTCTCAACGAGTATGTTACGGGTAGACTTTAGTAGGTATCCATGTGTATTTAAATGAGACCTAATAGAGATGTAGCATTAGTCTTGTTAAACATATAGAAGTATATCTAATGTAATTATTGACGAATTTGGATTGAACGAGAATACAGTTTTTTAAAGGACATGTAAATTCGTAAATAGTATTGGGTTTTTGTAATTTTGACCTTGCAGGTAGATTATTATTTTTGACAATTATTTTAGCAGTCTTAAGGATACTAGCGATGAAATGAGGGAATATTTAAGTTATTCAAGGAAATTGCTGCCCGTCTAGGCTCCGTCTAAAGACCTTCTGTATATGATCAGTATATATGTTCTTTAGAACTATGTTGTGATTTTACAGTTTTATGCACACAACTATTTGCGAGTGTGTCTTGTGGTGCAGTGGATATCGAATCGGAACGACAAATCGGGGAGCCTAGTTCGAATTCCAGTTGAAGGTATTAATCCGTCTCTTCCCTCTAGTTATGGAATAAATAAAAGGACACATTTGGTTCTATAGACTTGGCTGGCAATCAGTCGAACGCAGAAAGCAATAGCAACCTACTGCGGAATAATCTTCTGTCCAGTCAGTTATGTTTCGTTCGAGACATGATCACCTAAAGCGCGTATCGCGTATGACATTTAACTGTCTTACTAACTGTTTAACCATAAGCTTCAAGATATTCAATCTAACCTGTTAATGCTATATAGCATCTTACTTCAGCGTAACAGCTTTTTCAGACAGAAAAACTAAGACTACTCATTATATATATATATATATATATATATATATATATATATACTATAGTCATCCGCAGACAGATCTGTTTCGCTGTATCACAGCTCATCAGTACGGTTGTACTATATATATATATATATATATATATATATATATATATTACAATCAGTGTTGGCAACTACAAAGACTCTCACAAATCATTTCAAAAGATCAACAGAATATTTTAGTTTTTAGAATCTCTACATATGACAAAAATTATATAAAAGACATGGTCTTTTACAGCAACAAGAATCACGTTCAAAAATTACACACTAAATTTAAAAAACTAATTAACAATGGCAAATGGTCCAGGATCGGCAAAAAAAGATTTACTCAATAATTTATCCAGATTCCATCTATTGGATACGCAACTGGAAGCCTTAAGCTCCGGTCAAAAGTTTGCCACCGGATTGCGAAAATAAGATATGACAGATTTTATCACCAAAAGCCATCAAAACAACTATTCGGAATTCACCAAAGGGTATATCCAAGGTATACACACACACACACACACACGCACACACACACACACACACACACACATAAATATATATGTATATATATATATATATATATGTATTAGTATTAAGTATATATATATATGTATTTAGTATTAAGTATTAGCTTAATTGGGAATAGGAACAACCGCATAATCACAGATATTTACTACAAACCTACAGGCATCCAACAATATCTTCATTTCAAGAACTATCACCCAAAAAACCGCCTAAAATTCATCACCTATTTCCTAACAAGTAGGGTTTGCGCTATAGCGGCCGACAAATATCTCCGAAAAACCTGCTTAGAAGAACTACATGAAACTTTAAAAAAATGAGGCTATCCCACAACACTTATAAACAAAGGTTGTGAACTGGTAGTAAAAATACTTCTAGACGAACTACGAAACCCAAAGAAACGTAACATCGAGCAGACGCCAGCATATGTCTCAACATACAACGGAACAAATTTTTTTATAAATTTACACCTACTAAACAAAATTTTTTAAAATGAAATACATATTAAAAACGACGAAAATAATTAAGAGCAAACGTTAAAAAAATTCTGAAACCCATATTAACCTCATCCAAATTTATCCAACACACGATACAGGGGGTTACAAAAATGTGTGGTTTGTGATATCATTATAGGAGAAAACAGCTACACGTTTGAAAATTCCACAAAGACATTCCCAATAGACAAAAATTCGAACTACAGCAGCTCCAAAAAGTGCATAAAATGTAATAAATCTTACATAGGAATCAGCCAAGCACTAAATAACAGAGTATCTCTTCACAGAAGAAATATCAAACTTTCCAACAACAGAAAACTCTTTGTATCACAACACATTTTAAAATGCAGTCAACCTGATAGAAAATCGTAGGTTAAGCTCGGTCATGCATCAACATCGGCGGTAGAGCTGAATATCCATGGCTCAAAGTTTCTGCTCTGTATTTGGTGGGATCAGTTTGGTGTAGTTTATTATGAGTTGCTCAGTTTGACTGAAACCATCACAGGAGATCAAAATCGTTTGAGCCGATTATTGAAGAAACGGCTTTATACGTGTAAAGACACGAGGAAGTCATTTTCAAGCATGACAGCGCTGGTCAACATGTTGCAAAACGGGTATAAAAAAACGTGGAAGTAATTAAATAGGGAGTCCTATCACACTCACCGTATACACAAGACATTGTTCCAACCGATTATCACTTGTTCCTATCAATGACACATGGCCTAGCTGAGCAGCACTTATGAAGATGCCAAAAAATGAGTTGATCCGTGATAAACATTAAAATCCGCCGAGGAATTCAAATGCTGTAAGAAAGATAGGTAAAAGCGATGGACAATACTTTTTGTGATATGTCTCTTACTAATTTTATTAAATAAAGTATTATTTATCAGAGAAAAATCAGCGAGAACTTATTCAAAGGCCTAATATATATATATATATATATATATATATATATATATATATATATATAACTACCTAACAACCAAATCACAGATATATGCCAATTAATAAATTTCATTTTAACACATAATAATTTTAAATTCAACAGCAAACACTATTTACAGATTAGTGGCATAGCAATGGGCACAAAAATTGCACCTAGTTATGCCAATATCTTTATGCACATTCTAGAAAGAAAGATACCAGACAATTCACAATATAAACCATCACATTATTTTAGATACATTGATGACCTTTTCTTATTATGGACTCATGGATTAGAAAAATTAAATTTTTTTTTTACTTTCTGTAACAACTTCTACAATACAATTAAATTCACCATGGAGTACTCATACACACCCGTCCCTTTTTTTAGACGTCATGATAAAATTAAACAAACGAACAATTTCCACCAGTCTATACAACAAACCCTCAAACCAACATAAATTCCTATACTTTAACAGTTGTCATCCACTTAAATTAAAAAAATCTATCGTATACAGCTCATTTCTAAGAATCAAACGCATATGCTCAGACCATCCAGATTTTCGAAGCAACATTAACAACCTAACAAAGCAATTTCTAAAATGTAAATACCCAATAAAAATAATAAAAGAAGCACTAAATAAAACCATCCACATAAATCGTAACACACTTCTCACATACAAGAAAAGAAAAAACAACAACCAAATTCCCATGGTTTTTAACCACAATCAATATTCCCACACACTTATCAAAAATTTAAAAAATGATTACAAGAACCTCTAATCAAACAAAAAAATCAAAGACATTTTCGATAAACCACCCATAAATGCAATGAAACAAACACCCAACCTATCAACTATCCTCACTTCTACCAAATATCCTAAAAATACAAACCTATCAGGGAATTTCAAATGTCAGAAACCCCGGTGTTTAATTTGTAAATATTTAGTAAACGACACAATATTCTCTGTAACCAACACCAAAATCAAATTACACCCACCACTCCTCACCTGTGACAGCCAAAACATTATTTATTTTCTCTTCTGTTCAATATTTTCAAATAGTGGATATATTGGTGAATCTGCTAATAGCTTTAGATTTCGTTTCAATAATCACAAACGTAGAACAACCAATGTTCCCCAATAGCAGTTCATTTCAATCAACCGGGTCACACTTTAGAAAATTGCAAATGTTTACTAATAGACTTCGATTTTAGTTCTACACACTCACGCAGAAAGAAAGAAAAATACTGGATTTTAAAATTAAATACACACATAGGGACTTAGGTGTTTTGAATCTTTACAAATATTTCAATAGCTAAACTATTTTTAGATACAATTAAAACATTTTTTCTCTAAAACAAACTTTATAAGCATTATTAAAGATAGGTTTACGTTTACAAATATTTTTTTTTTAAATCTGTCGATTTCTGCGTCACGTGACGTAAACAATCTCTCTCCACAGACGCTCTCGCGAAATACGTTTCTAATTTAAATTTTAAAATCATTTGTTTCTGATGAAGGACCGAGGACTGTCTGAAATATAAAATATAATAATAAAAATAAACAAATACTGTAAAAAAAACACATTTTTAAACTTACAACTTTTTAGTAGTTTTTCATATATATATATATATATATATATATATATATATATATATATTATTCCCTTGGATAAGTTATCACTGATTTTTCCCTGATAAGTAACACTTTATTTTCTAAAATTAAATGATATATTTTTTTTTTTTTTTTTTTATAAGCGTTTCACCCCGAGCAAGGCATGTCACTGCCACTACTGTGCAGGGGGCTACGTAGAGTGGAGAAAGGCTGGTTAAATATAGGAAATAACAGAGGGTGGGTGATAGGTGGGTGAGGATACCGAGAATGAGGGTTGGGTAGATGAGAGTGTTGTGAGAATAGTTGGGAGTTAGTGTGATAGGAGGTGTCTATTGACCCTACATTTAAACACCTGGAGATTGTAACTGTCGGGAAAGCAGACTTGTGGAAGGGAGTTCCACAGGCGGGAAGCGCGAGAAAAGAAGCTGTTGGAGTAGAATTTACGGTTACATCTTATTTGTTTAACTGTAAGAGGGTGGGACCTAGTTGCTAATCTAGTATCTCGTGTAAATTCGTGCTTGGGCGGCACCAGTGATCTAAGCTCATCGGAGCAGAAGCCATGAAAGTACTTGTAGAAGAGGCCTAGGGAAGCTACATCACGCCGGTGTGAGAGCGGCTGCAGCCGGTCTGCCAAGTCAGTATCAACCACGTTACAGATCCTCCTTTGTATTTTGTCAAGAAGCCCAAGGAGAGCAGCAGGGGCACCCGACCAGATATGGCAGCAATATTCAATACACGGGCGGATGGTAGATTTGTATATGTGCAGAATAGTTTCAGGTGGGAAAAATTTCCGGGCCCTGCACAGAGAGCCGACTTTCATAGCAGCAGATTTGGCAATGGATTCAATATAGTCATTCCATTTGAGGTCCGCCGAGAGTGTAAGGCCAAGGAGGCGTAGTATTTTACTCTCTGGGAGGCTAGCCTGTCCCATTGCCAAATGAAAATAGAATGGTTCTTTTGTTATTATTACATTGAAAACATTTACAAGACGAAGAAGTAAAAATGAACTCATCCGAATCAGCCTAAATTCTTTTCATTCTTTAGTTGATGAAACTGAAATATAGGTAATTATTAAATATTTATAAATTCATTTGATGCACATGTTATTGTGCAGTATTAACAAAATCAACATTCTGTTTTCATTTTCAATTACTCACTTAGTAATACTAAAAATAGTATGAAATACATCATTTTTGAAAACACTGGGGTGGCCCAATAATTAGGGCCGGTGGTATATATATATATATATAATTCCAATGGGTAATACATATTTTACTGCTTAATGATGCTATTCTTGCGGCTCGTCAGATCCAAAAGGTACAACAGTTGATCTTCAAAATATCACCCCCCACAAAAAAAAATTGGGATGGGTATTTTGAAGAACAACTGTTGTAGGATTTGGGTTTGACGAGCCGCAAGAATAACATCATCATGCGGTGAAATATGTATTACTCATTGGAATTGTAATAAATCCAAAATCTTTTCTAAATTATATTACTCTGTTAAATTAAATAAATGGATTTAACATTGAGTTCTTTTGAGTGGGTCTCTATCGGAATTTAACCGTATAATATATATATTAAGGGTGCTACCTTATATATATTAATAAATATACATATACATATACACACGCATACACTCACATCTTAAAACACTACTTTACGAAGCAAAAATGAATCGATGATTAATGAAAACATAGAAATAAAGACCTACACAATTATGTTGACTCGAATTAATATAGATTTTTCTATATAGACCTTTTTACAATTATTGTTTTTGCTATTATTATTTTTTAATTATTTTATTCCCTAAACTAAAACCAAGTAATCTCTCATGACGCAAAAACCGTATAACATCTGTCCTAAAAATATTCTCCCTATTAATTCAACTCTTGGGTTTTACTTATTAATTTCCAGTTTAATATACAGTTTAAATTAAATTAAATTATATTATTTTAATGAGAAAAAAGTTTTATGATAAAACATCGCGTGAGCCAGGATATTTATAATATGCACCTAATGATCGCCTTGTGCCTGAAACTTCGAGTCGTCCTATAGACGTAGGGTAAATATATATTCATTTATAATATATATATATAATATTCGGGATTTTTCGTATCATTGTCTATTTATATTTATTGACATTACGATACATTTCAGAACAGAGATGATTATTTGCGTAGAATCGAAAATTGTGTTATATAGGCTTGATTTGAGTTCCTTTAGACTATGGTATCGTTCGTAGTCGAGTGGTTTAACACGCGCCAGTTTAATAGGGGTCACAAATTCGAATCCTGCTTACTGACACACATTTTCGTAACAAAATGTATCGTAAATAATTAGGCCAGTAGAAATAAATATACTGTTTGATTAAAAACAGAATATCAACTCAAATAGGAGTATCAATTAAAACTAATGCTCAAACAAATAATTTCAATATGTCGGTTGTTAAACCATTTCGTTAATCTCCGGGGTTTTCCGTAATCCTTATATATACATAGTGATGTGAATTAATAAATATACATATGAGGGTGCACATATGTATAGTATTATTATTCAGGTGGTCATAAAACAGTACCCAATGAATGAATAGAGCTTTATTATATATTTATTAATAAATATACATATTATTCTAGGTCTATGGCACGACATAGAATTTCATGCATTATGCAATCATCAGGTGCATATTTCAAACTGATAGTTTAATAGATCTGAATTTAAGTTCACTCGATGTTTCATGGCATTAATTAGTATAAAGTCAGTTACTGCATTTTTAATAAGAAAGTTAAAATAAAAATATTCTACGGTTACATGTAGATAAGAATTTAAATTTAAAATTTAAAATTTAATACAGAATAAAAAAAATAAATATTAAAAATAATAAAATGCAAGGAGAATAAATTAAAGGGGCGTGATCTTAAAACGTAAAAAAAAAATTAAAACTTTAAATATTCTAATAAAACATGCAGATAAAAAAATAAAATTTTACAATTTTAATTAAAATAAAATGAGGATAAAAATAAAAATTAATTGTTAAAAGTAATATAGCTGAGAAAAGAAAGAAAGAAAGAAATAAAGAAAAAAGAAAGAAAGAAAAAGGAAGTAATGAAGAAAGATAGAAAGAAAGGTCAAAACGTATAGAATCTGGGTCTAAGAATTTACGCAAGTATTTTTTTCTATAAAAGCATGTGATCATTAAATCATTTTCTTGTTAAGCAAATTAGGATTACTGATATGTTTTAAGATGACACGTTTCTCCAGAAGACATAGATTACACCTATCTTTTTTCCGTTGTAAGGTTTGGATTTAGCTATGATATTTATTCCATCTAATAATTGGGTTGTTATTGTTTTTTAATTTACAATGAATATGGATAAAACAGTATTTGGATTTATTTACTTTTGTTTAAAACAACAGGTGTTTGTTAAATTATATCTTCCACCTTTTAGAAGTGCTTTCAAAGTAAAATTTAACATCATTATCATCCGAATTGATAACCATACATACATCAACCTGCATGAGATATCTGCATAGCCATACGCTGACGACACTACCGATCATGTATCTGCCGAAGATAGCAAAGCGAACCTCGCTGCTAAGCTTGAAAAGGACCTCCAATTCGTGGTGGACTTGGGTAAGAAATGGCTCGTGAATTTTAACGCTTCCAAAACGAAGCTGCTATCTATTAACCATCACAGACAATCGCTCCCCCCCCATTAGCATGGATCAGGCTAGTTTCCCTGAAAGCCAAACACTGGGACTCCTCGAGTTAACTCTCACAACAGACCTCAAGTGGAATGATTATATCGAATCCATGGCTAAATCCGCCGCTAAGACGGTCGGTTCTCTGTGTAGGGCTAGGAAATTTTTCCCGTCTAAATCCATCCGGGACATATATAAATCTAGCATCCGCCCGTGTATTAAATACTGATGCCATATCTGATCGGGTGCCTTTGCTATTCACCTAGGGGTCCTTGACAAAATTCAACGAAGAATCTGTAATGTGATCGATCCTGACTTGGCAGCTTAGATACAGTCACTTCTACACCGGCGTAATGAGATTTTCCTGTGTCTCTTCTGCAAATACTTTCACAGCTTCTGCTCCGATGAACTTAGCTCTCTGGTGCCCCCTATGTATGAATTTACTCGCGCTACCAGATTAGCAACTAGGTCCCACCCTTTTACTGTGAAATAAAAAAATGTAAACGCATATACTACTCCTTCAGATTATTTTCTCTCACTTCCCGCCTGTGGAATTCTCTTCCGTTTACTTGCTACAATCTTCAAGAATTTAAATGTAAAGTTATCTTTTATCTCTTTGATTTTCATCCTGTATCTCATGCTTCTTTCTCCATCCACTTTACTCTCATCAGTATTCTCATCCTTCACTTAACAACTTCCTGAAAGCCCCTATAACCTGTCTCTCTTTCTCATAACTTTCCTCCTATGTAACCCTCTGCGCACCAGTGGTAGTAACATGCCTTGCTTGTGGTGATATGTTTATAAAAGAAAAAATTCTTTACTATTACAATGTGGATATAAAGTGGGGGATCAATTCTACATTACAATCAATATATAAACTGATCTCTCACTTTATGGCCAGCCATCCTTCTCTCATGCTCTTTTCTCCGTCTACTCCACTCTCATCAGTATTCTCATCCTTCACTTAACAACTTCCTGAAAGCCCCTATAACCTGTCTCTCTTTCTCATAACTTTCCTCCTATGTAACCCTCTGCGCACCAGTGGTAGTAACATGCCTTGCTTGTGGTGATATGTTTATAAAAGAAAAAAATTCTTTACTATTACAATGTGGATATAAAGTGGGGGATCAATTCTACATTACAATCAATATATAAACTGATCTCTCACTTTATGGCCAGCCATCCTTCTCTCATGCTCTTTTCTCCGTCTACTCCACTCTCATCAGTATTCTCATCCTTCACTTAACAACTTCCTGAAAGCCCCTATAACCTGTCTCTCTTTCTCATAACTTTCCTCCTATGTAACCCTCTGCGCACCAGTGGTAGTAACATGCCTTGCTTGTGGTGATATGTTTATAAAAGAAAAAATTCTTTACTATTACAATGTGGATATAAAGTGGGGGATCAATTCTACATTACAATCAATATATAAACTGATCTCTCACTTTATGGCCAGCCATCCTTCTCTCATGCTCTTTTCTCCGTCTACTCCACTCTCATCAGTATTCTCATCCTTCACTTAACAACTTCCTGAAAGCCCCTATAACCTGTCTCTCTTTCTCATAACTTTCCTCCTATGTAACCCTCTGCGCACCAGTGGTAGTAAACTTCCTTGCTTAGGCGATATGATTATAAAACAAACACAAAAAACAAGGAATCGAATCACCCCCAAAGAAACACCAACAATCTACACAAAATCATCTAATTTCGTTGAAATACCAACTTTAAGCAATTAGTAAATTAAACAACAGCAACAAGAACCCACTTATTATCTGGAATAACGTAGCTAAATCCAAATATTGTAATAGATGAGAAGATTAATGTAATCTATGGCTTTTAGAAAAAGTTGTCATCTTAAACCATATCAAGAATCCAAATTTTCTTTATAAAAAAAGTGATTAATGTCCACGTGCTGACAGAAAAATACTTTCTTAAATTCTTAGAACCAGATTGATATAGATTCCTCTTTACGTTTGCGTCCTTTCTTTCTCACTTTCACAATTACTTCATCTTTCTTTCTTTCTTTCTGTCTGTCTTTCTTTCTTTCTTTTTCTCACACCCCGCAATATTACTTTTAACAATTATGAAATTAGGCCTCTTTCATTTTCGCTCCCTGCATGGTTTAATTTTTAATTTTAATTCTAAATTTTACTTTTGAATTTGAATTTGAATTTTCATTCTATTTTTATTTTTTTTAATGTAAAATTTTAATTTTCATTCTATTTTTGCTTTTATTTTTATGCAAAATTTTAATATCTTAATTTCTTATCTCCATGTAAGATCAGAATATTGAAATTTGTAAAAGTTTTACGTTTTATGATTCATACCCTTTTGATTTCTTATCCCTGATTTTTATTATTTTTAATATTTTCATTTTTATTTTTTTATATTATATTTAAATTTTAAATTTAAATTTTTATCTACATGTAAACTCAGTATATTGAAATTTTTAAACTTGCTATTAAAAAGAGCAGTAACTTAACATTATAAGATTTAAATCCCATGAAGATCGAGTGAACTTAAATTCAATCTATTAGACCGTCAGTTTCAAATACGCACGATGATGGCATCACGAATGAAACTTCGAGAATTCAGTCGTGCCATGGATGTACGATATATGCATATTTATTAATATATATATATATATATATATATATATATATATAGCATTTGAGGTTTCACTCGCCCGAACGACTCACTCGATTAAAAACTTAATTGGGCGATTTAAGTTTATTGCTTTACTCGCCCGAGGTTGATTAAAAGTCTTGCAACGAAACGTCTCCTTTCAAATATAGAAAAAATATTCTGATTCCTTTTATAACCCAAATATATGCCACTGAAGATTCACAAGTTAATTAGACTGACGTACAATAACCTTATTGAACTCTTGGCTTTTATCGTTCCTTTCAGTCTAAACATTAGATTAATTAACGCTTCCAGAGCGGAGTCAAAAATGTCTCTGTCGTCCAGATTAAGGACGCTCAAAGGTTTTTTAGAAACAAATTTGGAAATATATTATCCTATATTCCCTCCCCGCTTACGAAAAGTAAAAACGAACATTTGAAAGACAAAATACGCATGGTTCTGTTAACCACGCACAAAAAAAAAAAACAAAAAAAAACAGATAATACAATTACGTAATTTTTTTTTATAGAAAATCGTTGAGAAAATCAGATTTGTTATTTTTTTATCATCTATGAGATGGAGGTTGTTAAACAGAAGAAAGAAACTACGAATTTATGTACCTCCACTGAATTGCAAAAAAAAAGTACAAACAAACAAACAAAAAACAAAACTGAGCAGCATATCATGATCATAAAAGGGCTTAAACTTAATAAAAACAAAGTTTCATCATCAAAATATTTATCCTATTATTAAGACGAAAGATCAAATTTTGTTGTTATTATTTTAAAAATATTTAAAATCTTTTCTAACACGTTTGAAATTTTAATTAAAATTTCATTTTATACATATACAGTATATATACATATATAGTATGCCTCCTTATACCGAGCGCCCATAGCTCAGAGGTAGAATCGCCGACTGACGCCAATTTGGTCGTGTTTCAATCTTGGGTTAAAAAGCAATCGGAGTCTAACCATACTTACGAACTGTGATACAGCGAAACAGATCTGTTTGCGAATGATTTTATATATATAAATATAAATAGGGTAATAAATACGAGGGTATAAATACGGATAGTATAGGTTTATATAGAGATGATGGTTTAATGATTGTTAGAGATTCCACTAAAATTAAGGTAGATCGTATTCGGAAGATAATACATAGAGAATTAAAGAGTTTAGGGCTTAAAGTAGAAATCACGACTAACATTAAACAAGTAGACTTTTTAGATATTACTCTGGACCTTAATAATAATTCTTTCCAACCTTACATGAAGGCTAACTCTAATCCTATATACATTAATCCTCATTCCAACCATCCCCCATCAGTCATTAAACATATACCTTCTTCTATCGAATCTAGATTGAGCAACAACTCTTCTAGTAAAGTAATTTTTGATAGACATAGTAAATTTTACAATTCTGCACTCAGAAACAGCGGTTATAAGGCCGCTGATTTTAAATACAAAAACCCTACTAACTATAATATTAGCAAGAAAAGATCTAGAAAAATAATATGGTTTACCCCTCCCTACAATTTGTTGGTTAAAACTAAAGTAGGAAATAAATTCTTAAAATTAATTAACAAACACTTTCCAAAAACTAATCCTCTTAGTAAAATATTTAACAACAATACTCTCAAGTTAAGCTACAGTTGCACGGATAATCTAGAAAAAATTATTAAAAAACATAACAACAAAGTCCTCAAAAAGTATTATGATACTAAAAGCATTGTAAATCACAATTCTCAAAGTGATCGTACCAGAGACAAAGGTACTAATACCAGCAATTGTAATTGTAGAAATCCTAAAGATTGCCCTTTACATAATAACTGTCTAGTTAGCTCCATAGTTTATATTTGTACCGTATCCACAATTGAAAATCCTAGTAATATAAAATTTTATATCGGTTCGACTAAGAACTCGTTTAAAACTCGCTGGTATCAACATACATTATCTTTCAGTAATAATTCCTATAAACACAGCACCTCATTATCTAAATACTATTGGTCCTTAAAGGAAAAAAACAAAACACCCACTGTTAAATGGAAAATCCTTACAAAGGCCCGAATTTGTAACTCTCTCCGTGCACCTTGCTACCTCTGTCTCAACGAAAAATTAGAAATTATCAAATTTAGGGATAAGGTTAAACTGTTAAACCAGAGGAATGAGCTCACAGTTCATTGTAAGCATAGTTCAGCATTTACATTAAAATACGGGCTGTAATTTTCAAGTAATTAAGAAAAATATCCTCAACTGTCTTTTTGATGGGTGTTTCTATTCGGGTTGGACGTTCTGGTTAACTCTGCTGGGTACTTTGTTCGTCATATACTATACTATTTTTGCCAGCCATTAGACCTAATATTGTTAGGCGGGTTGTGTGGCTGTGTGGTGCTCTGCCCGACATTGGTTTTTGCAGGGCAGGGAATTTATAAATAGTTAAGAAATTATGTGATATGTTGGCCTCCAGGAAGATGGTTATTATTTGTTGGTCTGTCAGTCGTTACTATAGTGAAACGTGTTATACTCCGGCCGAATGACTTATATTGGTATAGTTTCTGCCATGTTTTGACGCAATGATCGATGTCGGACTGAGTGCCTCATGGCTATTTGGGTTGGCGTTCGGTATTGGATTCTTTACTTGTAAGTTTTTGTTGTGTTGATATGTGCTTGATTGTGTATCTGGGGAGGTTATAATTGGGGCGTCTAGGTCGGGTGGAGGTACCCATCGGATATAGGCAAATTAATATTTAAATATTAGTTTATGTATCTATGTATATATATATTTTTATGTATGTACGTGTTTGTATGTGTTTGTATATGCATGTATGTATATGTATGTATGTATGTGTATGTATGTGTATAAGTATATGTGTATGTGTGTGCGTATGTATATATATGTATGTATATATTTTTGTGCGTATGTATGTATAAGTGTACATTTGTCCTTTTGTGCTTGTAGACATATTGAGATTTGCTTTAATTACTGATTTGTATATATATATATATATATATATATTTTTTTTTTTGTAGATATTTGTACTCATCTGTATATGTGTGTCGGCTTTACATGTTTGTCTGTATATTTTTGTATATGTATATGTGTATATGTATATGTGTGTATGGGAAGGAATTTTTAAAAAAAAATTTCGAATTTGAAAATGTATATATATATATATATATATATATATATATATATATGTGTGTGTATGTATATGTGTACGTGTGTATAAATGTGTATATGTGTATATGTGTGTATGTATATATACATATTTTATTATTGTTTTATATTTCTGACCGCCCTCGGTCCTTCATCAGAAACAAGTGATTTCCAAATATGAATTAAAAACGTATTATACGATCATATATGTATATATATATGTATGTGTATGTGTGTGTATATATGTGTGTGTATATATGTGTGTGTGTATATGTGTACATGCATGTGTTTGTGTATGTCTGTATATTTGTGTATATGTCCGCACATGTATATATGTTTGTTAAAGTGTCCATGTTTCTATATCTATGTTTGTTTGCGTATGTGTGTGTATGTATGTGTTTATATATATATATATGTAATACGTATATATTTGTATGTGTGTGTGTGTATATGTATATGTATATATATGTATATATATATATATTTGTGTATATTTCTGTTTATGTATTTATATTTATGTATAATTCTGTATATATTTGTAAGTGTGTATATATATTTATATCTGTACGTATGTATGGACAGACAGATAGATAGATAGATAGATAGATAGATAGATAGATAGATAGATAGATAGATAGATTTCTTAAGTTTCATGCTTTTTTGATCGTCTAACTAACTGTTTTAATTTTATTTCAAAATACTGGATGTATACGGAGATACGTATATTGATGAACTTTTGTTGAAGGTGGAATTGACTTTTTGTCATGACGCCTCTTACGCATACACAGACATAATTTTACATATATATAACCATTGACATGCGCAGAGACACACGCACACGCGAGCTAAACAACCGAGGCTTACAGTCATAACTTCATATGAACAGTATTGAACTCTCTCTCTCTATATATATATATGTATGACGTTTTGCACATGCATACGCATTTAAGTTTGTTTTATGTTTTTGCGTAAGTATATATTTATTCCCGCTTATGTGTTCATGCATTGAAATATGATTATGTCTATCCTGACCCCATTCATATGAGGCCAGTGATTTTATGAATCCGCCGTGACTGTATCCAATATGTAGCAATTTAGTCTGCCTAAAAGTTAACAGACAAATTGACATCTCGATAAAGACTAAATTTTGAAATTTGTGTATGTATATATACATGGGTGTATTACTATGTATATGTTTTTTCTCACTAATGTTTGTGAATATTTCTCCATATGTGAATGTTTGTAAGTTTATTCATGTATGCGTTCTTTTTCTCTCCTCCGTCTAAAATATGAATAATTTTCTAAATCTACAAAATTGTTAAAATATATATATATATAGTTTTTTTTTTTTTTAGCAACAAAAATATAGTAGATATAATAGTTAATTAATAATGCTGATCTTAATTTTATAAAATTTTAATACCAATGCCCACCAAGATTAATTTTAAGTCTTCCCACATATTATCCAAAGTAAAAGTTGCTTTACTCTGATTGGTCCACATTGTACATACAATAATGCCTCCCTGATGAAAGAGGTCTTGCTTGTTCTTAACCTTTTAAAGCCATTCATTTCGAAATAACAACATCACTTGAAAAGACACAAAAAGTGTCGAAACAAAATAGCTACTTTTGTAGTGATATTATAACATATCAATGTTATAATTTATTAATAAATATTATTATTATTATTATTATTATTATTATTATATATATATATATATATATATATATATATATATATATAAAAGCAATGTGGATATAGGCATCAACACTAAATAACAACAGTCTGTATTCATGCTTAAAAGTTCCAGAACAAAAATCACTACCTCCGGTTAAGTTTAAAGACTTTTGTGAGATGTGCAGGTTAAAGATGATGACATGACCACACGAAGATTGATTAAATGCTTTGTTTATTCCGGTTCAACAGCTCTTTGTTGATTATAAGAAGGCGAAACATGTTTTGTATTGTAAAAATAATTCTTTTTTCTCGAGTAAATATTGTAATAAAATGAACATTTTTCAGACTAACATTTGTTTTTTTCCAGATACAAGTGTAAGATTACACCATAGCTTTGGTGGATTCATAGCTTCATCAACAGCATTTGCATACAAAAGAACACATTGAACGCGACTGGGGTTTGAACTCAGTTCTTCAAATTCTCCTTCCATGGAGGTATATATTGCACCACCATCATGCTGTAAAGAATGCGTAAAAAGAGTAATTCTCAAACGGAAAATACGTCTAAATTATAAGATACTCATATTTGAGTGGACGCTCCTTATTTTTTTTTTTTTTTTTTTTATTAATCGGTATATTTATTTTCGTTTACCGGCTTGAATATTCAAGAAATCTTATTAAAGAATAAGCGCTTTCCTGGATTCGGACCTGCAATCTCCGGTTTAAATTTATAAGATAATTTTTTTTAAAATAACGTTTGACTTTTGAAAGCCCCCCCCCACACACACACTTTGTCAATGCTGATTGGATTTTGCTTTTGATATCCTTATTTTTTCCAGCAAAATGTAAACATGAGATGTAAAAATTGGAGACACCGACATCCAGAAAGTACAACAATTTATTTTTTACGCAGTACTAATTTTAATCTACCTCCCTGAATATTCGATAAATCTGATTAACAAAAATTATGCGCTCTTTGCGAACGCAGGTTCGAATCCTTCAGGAGAGCCCATCTTTTTTTAAAATACTTTTTATGTGCCATGTCCTTTCAGGACGTAGGCGATCATGGCTTTCCACATCTCCCTCTCCCTGGTGGCTCTTAGCACGCTTTATCCTGTTGCACCGTGCAAGCCTCATTCCGTCATCCACCTGATCAGGTCCTTCAAATATATTATCCGCTGGTTTCCTCTGTCTCTTTTTCCCTCAAAATATTCAAAAATTCTACATTGTATCGAACACTTTTTAATACAAATATATACTGGTCTAACCCTATTGGGACCAAAAAGAAAGTATTAAACAATTAATATATATATATATATATATATATATATTATCCATATGTAAGCCTGTTTTTCTCTATTACAGCTCATCATCCACTCGCTTCTGATCGGGATCGAAACTGGACAAATTTGGAGTCAGTCGGAGTCTCTACTTCCTAAGCCATGGGCGCCTAGAATGAGAGAGGGGAAATTTTAGCATGTTATATATAAGCGGTATATACACACAGCAGTCACCGGAAGAACTCAATTCATTTCATGAAGAGTAACGAGTAAATTACAGAAGTGGTAGCTGTTTTTTAAATTTTCCTCTCTAGAAAGATCAATAATAATGAGAGCATAATATATTGGTTATCCACATGCAAGCTAGTTTCGCTGTATCACAGCTTATTAGTGTAGCTAGACATCCATTCGTTTATGTCCGGGATCGAAACTCAACCGAGTTTGTGTCAGTCGGAGATTCTACTCCCTATGCCATAGGTGCAGTGAATGAGAGAGGGGAAATTTTAGCATATTATATAATTGGTGTATACACACGCCAGTTACCGGAAGAACTCAACTCATTGCTAAGAAGTAACGCGTAAATAGCAGAAGTGGTAACTGTTTTTTAAATTTTCCTCTCTAGAGAGGTCAATAGTAATGAGAACGTAATATATTTGTCATCCACATGCAAGCCAGTTTCGCTGTATCATAGCTTATTAGTGTGGCTAGACACTTCCATTTGCTTCTGGCCGTTATCAAAACTCGACTGATTTGGTGTCAGTCGGAGTCACTAATCCCAAAGCCATTGGCGAATGGAATAAGAGAAGGAAATTTTAACGTGTTGTGTATAAGCAGTGTATACTTACGCCATTCACCGAAAGAACTCAATTCATTTCTGAAGAGTCACTCTTATATAGCAGAAGTGGTAACTGTTTTTAAAATTTTCTTCTCTAGAGAGGTCAATAGTAATGAGAACATAATATATTTGTCATCGACATACAAGCCATTTTCGCTGTATCATAGCTCATTAGTGTGGCTAGATATCAACTTGCTTCTGTCCGGGATTGAAACTTGACCGATTTTTTGTCAGTCGGTGTCTTTACGAATTTTCCTTTCTAGAGAGCTCAATCGTAATGAGTGCATAGATAGATAGATATATGTAATTAATAACCAGTTATTAGTCAGCTTCAAATTAGACGCGTAAACAGTTGTATTATAAAGTTAAATTTGAAGAATAAATAAATAAATATGACGTTGCTGTTTTAAATATACCAATTCTGATTATCGGATGATTACACTACCTTGGTTTTTGCTTCTCGGCATCAGTCAATTGAGTGCCATACGTGATACACGCTTGGGCGATCATGTCTCGAAAGAGACATGACTGACTGGGCAGAAGATTATCCCGCAGTAGGTTGCAATTTGCTTTCTGCGGTAGACTGGTTGCCGACCAAGGCTATAGAACCCAATCTGTCCTGCTATTTAACCCATAACTGGAGGGAAGAGACGGATTAATACCTTTCCCAAGGGTATTTGCGCGTAAGTTGGAATTCGAACTCGGCTCCCCGGTTTCTCGCTCCGAGTCGATATCCACTGTACCACAACGCACATCTCGGCATCATCAGGTGTTAAATATGAAATTATTACCTTACGCTTTCTTGAATGGATGACGGAAATTTTCAGACGCATAACATAAAGTTTAAATTTGGAAGGTGTTAGTTAATACTAGCGAAATAATATTGTAAACATTTTCTCCCTGATTTGTAGGAGCCCAAATGCCCAAATGAATTTTCTAAGTTGTAAACATCCTGACATTATTTCGAACCTTTCATTTAGCAGCTTTTCTCGTTCTCGAAATGATAGTGTAGCTAACTTCTCTTCTTGGCACAATCTGCAGACATCACAAGCTTTGCAAAATCTTCTTCTTCTTCTTCTTCTTCTTCTTCTTCTTCTTCTTCTTCTTCTTCTTCTTCTTCTATATGCCTTGTCCTTTCAGGACGTAGGCGATCATGTCCTTCCACGTTTCCATATCCCTGGTGGCTCTTAGAACGCTTTCTCCTGGAACATCTGGAACCCCCGTTCGGTCATCCACCAGCTCAGGCCCTTCAAATATCTTATCCACTGTTTTCCTCTGTATATTTTCCCCTCTATCTGGCCTGTTAGTATCAGGTTCTCAAAGCCCTTTTTTCCGCATTGAACTTCAGTTTTCTCTTCCTGATGCTCAACCTTAATTTCCTTTTCGTGTCCATGCTTTCCAACACCTCGTCATTTCAACCGCTTCTATTTTTTTCTTCATCTGTGTTGATATTGTCCAATATTCACTGCCATATTGAAGAACTGATATCACATAGCAATCTAGTACTTTATTCTTTGTTTCTAGTGAATGCTACCTGTGTCTTAATACTTTATTCAGCTTCTAGAACGCGTCCTTGGCCATGCCAATTCGCCTTAGGATCTCTGTGTTGTAATAGTTTTTTTTTTTAATATACTTCAAGGTACATGAGAGGGCCTTTGCTATTTTTTCCTTAATTTTACACTAGTGGTTGGCTAGTTTGGTACAATTTCAAGACTCGATAGCTTGAATGTTGACTTATAATTGTACGTTATAATTGTTTTTAAAACTGCCTTCAGCACATCCTATATATCATTTTTTTTGTTTATTCTTATCTTTAATTTCTGCTTTGTAAATAACTTATTTGCTTTTACAAACTCTGTCAAGTAGACATTTGCTTTTATCTCTGCAGTTACATGTCTAATTAACGATAACTTGGTGCACGCTATTTCTAAAATTATTGGCGTTTTTTCTTTTTATGTATTTTTTAAAATTGTAGTTACTACTGTAACTTAATGTAACTGTATTTTTAGTAAAGTTTTGTAATTTGCTTAAAGCATTGTGTATATTAGATGTATGGTTAGGTCTGGAAGGCTGTCACAATGCGTTTAGTAAAATAAAGGAAGATAAAGAAATTTTGGTGTATTACCTATTTATAATACATTAACTTCTCATTATACATTAACTTCCCAAATACTTCTTTACCTTCCTTTATTTTACTAAACACATTGTAACAGCCTTCAAGACTTAACCATAAATGGAATTGTATTTCTATTAAATATCATGTGTAACTCTGAGTTTTGAGGGAAGTGTTTATTAATAAATTCGAAAAATAGTTTCCCTATTTTGGACTTTACTTTTAAATAAAAATATGGGTTGAACCAAATAATATTCTGTATCTTCAAAATATTCTTCATTTGCTTATTTTTTTGTAGTCTATATTCTAACGTATTTTTATGACAATTTTCATTCAAATCCTTTTGTAATCTCTTTTTTAATATCAAATTATTTTATGAGAAAAATTTTTAAATAACATTTATTCTTTAGGGATGTGTTTGATTATAGGATATTTAGATCTAGTATTGACATACCTCAAATTTCTCTTGGGTATCATATCTATGGGAGACACTGCCAGTTTGCAGATTAAATTCTACATCTAAATATTGAAGAATATTTGTATTCATTTCGACTTCTATTTCAAAGTCGAGGCTCTTCAAGTACAAGTAAAATATATCTTTGTGTCATTTTACTATAAATATGTATTGTTGGTCATTTTTTTATATAAAATTTATCGCTGATATTTTACTATAAAATATATTTTGGTCATTTAACTATAAATTTGTATTAAACGTCATTTTTTATATAAAACTGTATTTCTGGTATTTTACTATCAAAATATTTTTATACTTTTATAGTGTTTTTTTATGTGAGTGGCTGTTTACTATTTGTTTATACATAGCTGGGATTCTAACAGGTGCTGCCAGCCTTGGTCAGGTTGGACCAGGGAACAGCAGCAATTGTGAGGTGGTTCAAAACCTCTAATCAGAGGCCTTTCTGACGGATGTAGTTAAATGTCACACGATAAAACAGACATTATAATGAAAAATATATCGCTTTATAAAATTTACTCTTACTCAAAATCATGGCTTTAATGTCAAAGAGTTGCTACGACGCAAGGAATTAGTTGTGGTTAAATGAAGGAGAAACAGACATTATAATGTAAAATATGTCGTTTTATGAAATTTACTCTTACTCAAAACCAAGGTTTTAATGTCAAAGAGTTGTTACGACGCAAGGAAGTAGTTGTGGTTAAGAAGAAGGAGAAACAGACATTATAATGAAAAATATGTTGTTTTATAAAATTTATTCTTACTCAAAATCATGGTTTTAATGTCAAAGAGTTGCTACGATGCAAGGAAATAGTTGTGGTTAAAAAGAAGGAGAAACAGACATTATAATGAAAAATATATCGTTTTATAAAAATTACTCTTTCTCAAAATCATGGTTTTAATGTCAAAGAGTTGCTATGACGCGTGGAATTTGTTGTGGTTAAAAAGAAGGAGAAACATTCAGCAAGGAGAGGAGGATTATTAATTTCGTAGTAGCAGTAGGGCTTTTTGGGCAAAATAACCTGATAGAGCCCGAGACTTATCAAGCTGGTTTTAAATTCAAAGTTTTTCTTTTTCTTAGATCAACCAAGTTTATAGGACACATTCTGTTCAGACCACCTAACTGTATTGGACACATTCTGTTCAGACCACCTAAATGTATTGGGCACAGTCAGTCTTGCTTTGTAGAGAGAGAGAAGGCGAATTGATGCTTAAGGATATTGGGAAATAATCGAGTGGAATTAACACAGCTGGAACTTGAACTCGGCACTCCGATTGCTTCAGTCCGATCTGCTACTCATCACTCTACCGTGTCTTATACTTTATAAACCCCTGAATATGAAATTATTGGGATATATATATATATATATATATATATATATATATATATATATATATATATATATATATATATATATATATATATATATATATATATATATATATATATATATATATATATATATATATATATCATGCAGAATCCGGCTCAAGTGTAATTAGGAAGAATCACCTGCAGCTGAAACAATTTCTGAATGAATATTACCTATACACTTCCTGAATTCGAATATCCATATTAACAACAATGTGAATCTACATTTAAAAGTATATACGAAAGAATAAGACCATATTTCGGTTTAGACAATCACCTGTTTTTCTGATTTTAGTCAAATCTCTAAAGGTCGATCCGTTGACTAAACGCGCAATTGTGTATTCAACTGAATGTTGACTGATTAATGAAATAGTTTATTTCAGTTCATTTTATTCTCAAAATACGTCATGAAAATATTTTATTGTCGTTCGTGGTTTGATTTAATCACTTTTCCTAATAACAGCTATTTTGTATGAGAATATTCTTTTCCAATTTTCTGTCGAATCGTATACAACACACATTTTTATCGGCCCAGGTCTAGCGAATCGAAGCACAATGGGTTCTCTACCATCAATGAGGTGATTGACAGTTCAAAACAGAAGTGCCAGTTTTGAAACGTTTACAACTACAGACTGACCAAAGCTCACTTTAGATTCTGAGTGAAATCAAAAGATCTATTTAATTACATCGTCTGTTTCGTATATTTCTTCTTTCTATCTTTCTTTCATTCATTTTTTCTGATTTTTGTTTCTTTCTTTTTCTTTTTTTCTTTCTTTCTTTTTTCTTTTCTTTCTTTCATTCTTTGTATTACGTATTTTGATTTTTACTTTCATCTTCCTTTGTTTCTCTTTTTCTTATTTTGTTTCGTTTTTGTTTCCTTTGTTTCTTTGTATTTCTTCTTTTTTCATTCTTTCTTTCATTTTTGTTTGATTTTTGGTTCTGTTTCTTTTTCTGTTTTTTTTCTTTGTTTCTTTTTGTGTATATTTCTTTCTTTTTCTGCTTTCGTTTTTATTTTGTTTTATTTTTTCCTTTGTGATTTTCTTTTTTCATTTTTCTTTGATTGTTTTTCTTTCCTTTGTTCCTTCATTCCTTCCTATTTACTTTCTTTATATTCTTTCTCTTCCTTCCATCCTTCCTTCCTTCCTTCCTTCCTTCCTTCCTTCCTTCCTTCCTTCCTTCCTTCCTCTTTTGGTTCGTTCGTTCGTTCGTTTCTTCGTTTCTTTCTTTCTTTCTTTCTTCCTTGCTTCCTTCCTTCCTTACTTACTTCCTATTTAATTTCTTTATCTTTTCCTTCCTTCCTTCCTTCCTTCCTTCCTTCCTTCCTTCCTTCCTTCCTTCCTTCCTTCCTTCCAAGTTACAGAGGGAGAAAGACACTTAAAACTGATATATATATATATATATATATATATATATATATATATATATATATCCTGGGTTAAAAACAATCAGATGTCTAACCGTACTGATCAGCTGTGATACAGCGAAACAGATCTGTCTGAGGATGACTATATATATATATATATATATATATATACGAATTTATAAATATTTCTTCCTTATTTAAGTTTTCGTTTTCTTTCTTTCATTGTATTTATTTTTATTATTTTTATTCGTTTCTTTTACTTTTTCTTTCTTTCTTTCTTTCGTTTCTTTCTTTTTATTTTATCTTCTCTTTCATTTCTTACTTTCTTTCCTTCTTTTTTTCTTTCAGGGTACAAAGGGAGAAAGATCACTGAAAACTGATATTTCCAGATACGAACATATCAATAGAATCTTTCCCGTGAAATGTGAAATTGTTTCTGATATTTTTCTTCTTTTCTCGGATGATAAAAATCATAAAACAATTCGCTATGTATGGTGGTCAGCAAAAAGAAAAGATGAGAACTACGAATTGAAGTCACCGAAATCATACATGTTAGAAAAGTTAGATTTGTAGGAAATGTTTTAACAGAAGATATCTAAACTTATTTATAAATGGAACTTTGTCTGTGTGTGTGTATGTCCGTTACCTATAGACGCCAAAACAGCTGAACTGATTTTCTTGATACAGCAATATAAAAGGCAAGATGTTTGTGTGTGTGTCTTTTTATCTGTCTGTATGTCTGTGCTTTTTTCAGCCCTTTTATTTTAGTTTTTGCTTCGGGTTTGGCTCTAAGTAGGTAAAATTGTAGTTCTTAGTGTCAGCCATGATACTATTTACTCAGAGGACTTATTTAGTCTTCAAAATTCTGTTTACGACGAAAAAACTTATTCAATATCGATACCAGGAAATCAAAATTTGACTTACATCCATTCATTTTTCTTTCAGTCTAAGGTTTCGCTTTAACTGGAAACAACTATTGCTTTTTAGTCTTTCGTGTCAACGTCCAAAGAGTCTGAGCTCTAGGACCATGGATTAGTTTTAAAGCTTTCATTACACCCAAGCAACGCCGGGCTATAATGCTATTAAAATATGACATCAAAATGAGAAGGCGCATTGAAATAGCAAAATATAACTTTCAAAAGCTCAACAAAATATAAAGAAACAGGAACATTAGCAAGAAAGAAAAGAGTGTGAGTTTTGTTTAACGGCATATCAACATCTGTGGGTCAGTTAATGCCGAAAAGGTGGGGTCTTGTGGTATGTTTTTAATGTTCGGTAATAGTGAGAAGGTAGATTTAGTCAGATTTTAATGAAAATTTGTTTATTCTTTTTTATTTTAGAAAACTAAAAATTTCTTCTCGTTTTGTATTCAAAAATGTTTTACTGAGAATAATTTTTTTTTCTTCAAAAATGTGTAATGGTAATATTTTTCCATTAAAATTGTGTATTTTTTCAGAAAAGTCTATTTTTATGTATATATTTCTATAAAATTGTATTTTTATACTTTCATAGTGTTTTGACCCCAGTTTGGGGTTAACTGTTAGCCCATAGCCGGGACCCTAACAGATGCTGCCACTCCGGGTTAGTGTAGACCTGGGAACAACAGCAATTAAGAGGTGGTTCCATGCTCCTCACAAACATCCCAATCAGAGGCCTTGTTGTCGGATGCAGTTTCCCGTCATGCCCAGGACTGAAAAAAAAAAAGAAGAGTACTGCACTGTTATGCAATATCATTCATCGTATATGCGTTTGTATTACTTCTATCGTCCTACGCATTCGGGAGTAACCGAAGAAAATTTGTCCTCCGATAAACGTAATTAAGAAATAAAAATTGAAAGTGAGTTTAAAATTTAAAAAAAACAATTTGAAATAAAAAAAATGTCGGATTAAAATGTTCTGAAGTCTTTAGTCCTACGTGTTAATATTCAATGCCAAAAAATGTCAAAATGCCAAATACAAGTTGGGGATACTAAAATCAAGTAGGTACAGAAGTTTAAATATCTGGGAAGTGTTATAACAGAAGACGGAAAGTGCGACACAGAGATTCGAAGGCGAATTGGCATGGCGAAGAAAGCATTCCAGAAGTTGAGTAAAGTATTAAGAAACAGGACAATTTAGCTAGAAACAAAGAAGAGAGTACTGGATTGCTATGTGATGTCAGTTCTTCAATATGGCACTGAATGCTGGACAATATCATCGAAGATGAAAGAAAAACTTGAAGCAAATTGAATCTGATTCTATAGAAGAATCCTGCGAATATCATAGATCGAGCATGTGAGCATTGATGAGGTTTTGAAAAGGATGGAAACGAAAAGGTAATTAAGACTGAGCATCAGGAAGAGACAGCTAACGTTCTTGGGACATGCAATGAGGAAGGAGGGCTTGGAGAACCTGATACTAACAGGCCAGATAGAGGGAAAAAGAGACAGAGGAAGGCAGCAGAAAACATATTTGAAGGACCTGATCAGGTGGATGATGGAACGAGTGTTGCATGGTGTAACAGGAGAAGGCGTGCTAAGAGCCACCAGGTATAGGAAAACGTGGAAGGCCATGATCGCCTACGTCCTGAAGGGACAAGGCACATAGAAGAAGAAGAAGAAACTTGAATGGATTCAGAAGGTGGCATTGTTGCAAAAAGGAAAAAAAAATGTGTTGGTAGGAAGCAACGACAGGAAAGTATTCCAAACAGGCAAACCAAATTCACATGTCTTGTCTTAATCTCTGAAATCCTATTCTCACTTGAACAACAGCTCAAATAACACACCCTCAAATGAGCATACCACATTTTATGCACTCGACCTGGCTACCACAGAGCCAGTGAGCACTCAGCACAGTAAATATAAATGACTATAAGCAACACCAATTCTGTTTGCTGTCCGATTCTCTATCTGACCAACACTCACCAATTCACCGTCTCCACACTCCCTTGCAAAACATACACCCGACTCTGGCCTGGGATAGGGAGATGCGGAAAGCCATGATCGCCTACGTCCTGAAGGGACAAAGCACATAAAAGAAGAAGAAGAAGAAGAAGAAGAAGAAGAAGAAGATGGGGATGTAAGTTTCTTAAAAAAGGCAAAAAGAGACTTAAAGTCTGTGTCTCACAATGTTTGGCATTCCCGGTAACTGCAAGACACATACGCTGGATACATACGCCTCTGCGAACTTCGACTAGCCTCCCTCTCATAAGATGGAGAAGGGAAAGTGCTCAAGCTCATCCAAACGATCCTTAGAGAGTGGAAGTACAGACAAGCGGTTAATAGTGATTAGAGATCTGTACACGAAGCACACTTCAGCGCTACTCTTTAAGAGCAACTACCTTCACAGCCAATTTCGGACCTCCTACTTTGGACTGTACCTCCGATCAATGTTTTTTTTCCAGCTGAAGATCCCAAACCACCCACCAAAAATGCGGACTGGAACGTCAGTCCAACTGAAAGAGCCCGGAAGAGGAACGCTGTTCCAAAAATACAAACTTTAACCAAAATACATGTTGTGGTAAATCTTCCGTAACCTCGTACTATTCAAGTGCTTTCTGCACCACCTCAGTGTAGCACGACACAAAAATGGGTGCGTCATCGACTTACACTGAGACCCCGACTCACGCCCATTCAGGGGGAGGCGATTCGGCGAAGAGCTGAACTGCACTACCTGTCTCTCATCTGGCCCAGAAGTGGCATCAGCGTCAAAGGAACCCTGTTGAATCGACTGTGACAGTGCAAAAGCGCCCGACCGCTTTCCTTTAACTTGCACCACTGCACTTAGGGAGCAAAACAGCAGGATAATCTACAACCGTCAGGTACTAATGGTCAACTTTGTCAAATATCTTGGACTGATATAAATTGATCAGCGCCTCTGCTTTGTCAAATTCTACAGCCTCTATGTTCGTGCAGATTAGATTCAGGTTGTGCTGAATTGTCCGGCCCTTCACAGAAAATGTTTATTCTGTTCCCAACGAAATCTCGGCCACTGATTGTACACTCTCCGCCTGGCTTTTAGCCAAAATCTATAACTCTGTGTTTAGTAGAGTTTGGGGTCTGTAATAGTGTAATTCCGGTCTATCATACTTGTCTTTTTTCAACTAGGAAAACAGTCAATTGATAAGACAAGACAGATCAACTGACAGGTCAAAACCTGCCGGAAAACGCATAATTTCCTAAAAATATTTCTCGTTTATTCAGGCCGGTAGATATAAATAAATATACTGTTTAATTATGAAAAATATAGAGTATCTATTCAGATACAAGTATCCATTAAAAATAATGTTGAAAGATATAACTTAAAAATAAGTCGGAATTAATCCATATATTTACAGATTTCTTTACATTTGTTTACATGAGGAGACAAAAACAGAGCTGATATGTATTTTTTGAAATATCAGAAAATGTGTTAAAAAATATGATCTTGAGCTTTGACTGTAAGTCCTTCGTTGTAAAGCGATCAAGACATGTGAAATCAATTGACGGTTTCTACTAAGGGACGCAGGCTTGAAGCGTGGAACGCATATTTTCCCAACAAGATTTCTCGATTTCTCAGGTCGCGATTAGGATTGATTTGTCTTTTACTCAATTTTCCATTTACCTTTTGTCACACTACATTTATAGAAATAAATATCTACTATATTTTTATATATTGCAGATGTGAAATACTATTAATGAAAAAGAATATTTAATTTGTTAATATTATTTTATTGCTAATAATTTATTTGCTGTTTTGTTTGAATTAGTGCTTAAATGTGTGCATGTCTATGTGAGTGGGGATGAGCGAATGAACTAATGAATAGTGACACAGCTTGAATTCAAGTCGAGATCATTACATTCACTGAGGGTGAAAATGCCTATGGGTAAGTTATAGTCCTATTCTTTAACTCGCAAATTATGCGTTAAATAGTAGTATTTGTATCTGGAAAAATCACTGTTTTTTTTAAATCTTCAGGCGTTATTCACTTGGATGTGCAGGTAGTGTAATTGATAACGGCTCGGAGCTAAGAATAGGACAGCCGAGTACTAATATCAGGGGATTCCGTCATATTCACTAACGCGCAAATACCATTGAGAATGGTAATGACTCCGCCTCTTTCGTTCCCCCAGCGATGCTTTGATTAATAAGACTTTACCAGCAAAGTTTCAAAATAATATTAAGCCGAAGCCCCATAAGATATGATTTATTGACTCAAATTCTTTGGTGAAAATAACCAAAAATGTAACGAGGAAACTAGTTTTGCTCGAATTTACACTAACTGTAGTGTTCATTTCTCTGGTGTCTGTACGAAATAATATTTTGAAATGATTTCACTTTTATTTTCCTCATAACCCATTAAGATAATTGCTTTTCGTTTTAACTTTTGTCTCTCTTTATATATATATATATATATATATATATATATATATATATATATTTATACATGTCTATAGACCCAGATCAATATATTATATAAAAAGAGAGACACAAGTTAAAATGTAAAACTTGAGTCTCTCTTTTTATATAATATATTGATCTGGGTGTATAGACATGTATGAATATATATATATATATAATATATATATGTAAATTCATACATGCCCATACATTAAGATCAATATATTATATATAAAGAAAACACAAGTTGAAATGTAAAGCAATTATCTAAATGGGGGTGTATATATGTGTGTGTGTTTTGTGTGTTTGTGTGAAATGTCATTGTGTGTATATATATATATATATATATATGCAATTTGTTATATATATTATATTGTTTATATAGTATATGTGCGCGGTCCTTATTTGAAAGAGCTCAATATCAGTGATAGAGCTAACATATTTAGTTAGCTAGGTGAAAGTCAGTGAATGTACAAGTGTGTATCTATGTCTGCATTTGTATCAGGGAAGTCACAACGACAAATTTTCCTCCAAATTTTCCTCCTACTTCCACAAAAACCACCAATAAACGCAGCCCTACATATATCCAATATTTTAAAAAAAATTAATCAGTTTGTCTGACGATCGCAAAAATCGTGAAAACCATGGTCACAAACTCACACCTATCTAAATATATATATATATATATATATATTTAGGCAATAATTCCTATTTTATACGAGTTTCGTTAAAAATCACCGACAAATTGCTGTGGATAACTTTTTCACATAATTTTTTGTAATCTTATAATAAGAAACTTAACGACAGTCATTTATCATTTTTATCTAAACTTGCATATATATATATATATATATAACGTTCATTTAGTAATGAATTTGAACACTCTCGGTTACTGGCGTGTGTTTACATTGTAAATAACACGCTAAAGTCAGCCTTCCTCTACTGAGCGCCCATATCTCAGAGGTTGAATTGCCGATTGATATCAATTCGGTCGGATTTCAAACCTGGCTAGAAGTAATCGGATGTCTAACCGTACTGATGAACTGTAATACAGCAAAACAGAACTGTCTGCGGATGACTATATATATATATATATTTATATATATATATATATATATATATATATATATACATCAGGTTGGGTTCCCCTTCTATTTACCTCGGGGTCCTTGAAAAAATCCAACGGATAATCTGTAATGTGATCGATACCGACTTGGCAGCTCGGCAGCAGTCGCTGTCTCACCGGCGTGACGTGGCTTCCCTGTTCCTCTTCTATAAATACTTTCACGACTTCTGCTCCAATGAACTTAATTCAATCGCGCCCCCTATGTATGAATTTACACGAGCTACTAGATTAGCAATTAGGTCCCACCCTTTTACAGTGAAACCGATAAAATGTAACCGCAGCTTCTAGTCTAAAGATTCTCTTATCGCACTTCTCGCCTGTGGAATTCTCTTCCATATACTTGCTTCCTCGACAGCTACAATCTCCAGGAATTTAAATGCAAGTTCAATAGACATCTCCTTTCTCACTATATCGCATCCATTCTTTCAAGCTCTTTTCTCCATCCACTCCACCCCTATTACACAGTTATTCTCTTCCGTTTATTACCCTCCTCCTGACATTTCCTATAACTAACCCCTCTTTCTCATCACTTTCCATCATGTGACCTTCTGCGCAACAGTGGCAATGAATGCCTTGCTTGGGGTGAAATGATTATATATATATATATATATTAGCAGTATTGCTCGGGTGTAATGAAAGCTTATATATATATGTTATCGATTTTCTGCACTATTGTAAGAACTGCAACCTTCAAACTTCTGAATATCGTTTCTTATGTCTTTGTCTATGAGTGTATGAAATTTGATTAAAATCGGACCACTCCTTCTATAACCCGATTTTTTCGATTATCGATTTTCGATATTTATCTGGGGTACCTCGACACAAAACCTAGCTTAGAACACTCGCAGACGCTTATAGTACAACTGTGTAAATTTTCAAGAACATCGGTTTCGGAGTCTATAGGTAACGGACATACACACACAGACACACACACATACACAGACAAAGTTCCATTTATAAATAAGTTTTATATATATATATATATATATATATATATGTGTGTGTGTGTGTGTGTGTGTGTGTGTCTGTGTCTGTGCGTGTATCTAGGCATCAAATTTTCTTTTAAACTTGTCAAATTAAATAAATTGCTAACATTGTGTCTGCTTATTTTTAATAAAATCTATCCATACTCATGGATAATCTTTCGCGTATTACAATTAAAATATTTAAGAAATGAGCTATAACATACATGCAACATATAAAAAAATTCGTTTTGGATAATTTACACGTTCTAATGAACGGTAAGTAATTTGTCAACCGTTATATGTGAAGCAAGAAAAAAATTTACAGTAATTTTTAGCAACACAGTTTTGTGGTTATTTTTTCTTACCATAACTCACACCCCTGAAGATGTCTCGGAATAAGATTGAAAGTACATGGAAACATCGAGAAATGAATAATAAAATCATTTGTCAAATTTACAACTTATTTCTTACATCTTTCAATTATATCACGCAAAAGATTGTCCGTGAGTCTGAACGGATTTTTAAAAATAAAGCAGACACTATTTAATCTGACACACACACACACGTAAATGTCAACTTCAAGGATTTTGCAATACAAAAGAAGTCATTTACAAGTCAAAATACATGACTTAAATGGACAAACTAAAATATATTTGGGAACAATCAAAGACACCTTCAAGACCAGGTGGTTCAATCGCAAGTCTACATTTAAAATAGAAAACTTAAAAATCTGTACAAAATTGGCTAACCGGTTGTGGCAACTGAAATCAGAATATAGAAAAGACCCAGACATAACGTGGAATATCGTGAAAACAGCCAAGCCTTACAACGGTTGGAAAATATGTAGACTGTGCCAGGAAGAAAAGTTAGAGATTATTCCCCACAAAAAACGAACTATTATGACTAATAAAAAATGCCTATTAGGTTCATACAACCATTGATGAGAACGTTATAATTTCTAGTAATTTTAAAAATTGCACGTTCAAAAATTACCCACTACGTGAGTGTTAAAAACCACCGTTACGAGAACGATCTTAAAAAAAAAAGGTAAACGGTAAAATCAGTTATTCCGAATCGCCTGAAGACACAAATTATGGTAGAATCCTAGGTCGCATAATAACTCGTTTACAAATGAAAAATATTCAAAAGTTCTACAATATAATTACACTGAACACTTTTTATTACCAATGTGCACTGGTCTAATTTTACTATGACCAAATACTAAGTAATCAATCAATCAATCAATCAATCAATATATATATATATATATATATATATATATATATATATATATATAAGTAAAGAATACCTAGTGAGCTAGACAGACGAACCTAAGTTTCACCTAAACGGATCGTCAGTGAAATTTGTAATTTATATATATATATATATATATATATATATATATATGTATATGGAGCAAGGGAGATTTTAAGAGTGGCTCGTATTCATAATTAATTTTCTAATCTGGTAACCCTAGACTGTGGTCATTACCCGGTGTTTAAGACGTTCACAAAACTGAAAGTATCGACGGGCTTGAATTTTTTAAGCAGTTGTCGTTAAACCCACTTTAAATCTCATTATTTCTGTTACATTCGCTAGCGACGCCGGCGCCCTTAAAAAAATTCCTTCGTTCTAGAAAATTTCAATGGATACATTCTGGTAAATATGACTGATACATTTCTGCATTCTTTTGAATATACCTCGTATATACACCCACCATTTTATATAACAATTTATAACACGATTTCCGCGGTAGTTCGTCCATTGATTTTTTGCCAAAAACCGAAGATTTTATTTATTTTGTATCAGCTGACTCTTATTTTTGGTAAGATGAAAACAAACTTATCTAAAGAAATATCTGATACTAGGGCTTATAATAACTTTTCAAGGAATTCTTGATAAAATTTTTCCTTCGTTAACCTGAGGCTTAGTGCACCTGAAGTGACTCTGCTCAAGGTAAAACATTTGCCAATGATTTTTGCGCTATTTAATACGGAATGGTAAGAACGTCAACATGAAATCTCATTCGACATATCTATCCAAGTCGATTTTAATCAAATATTGTAATGTAAACATCTTTAGTGCCTATACATCATCATGAATTCCCCTTTATATATTTATTTCATATATATATATTTATTTGGTGGTTTACTCAATGGAAAGCCCAAGAGACACTCAAGGTAGGGTTAGACAAAATAGGGTTGCTATATGAACGTAAGAAGAGGGGTAAGAGCTGCAGATTATGAAGATGTGCAGGATAGATAACAGTTTATTCTATACTTTAAGGGGTTATGATTTTACGAGCAGGAAGTTTGACTTTGAGTTTTGTTTAACGGCATATCAACCACTGTGGGTTGTTTAATGCCAAAAAGGTGGGGTTTTAAGAAATTTTCTTGATGTTCGGTTATCGTGAGAAGATTGATTTAGGTTGATTTTAATGAAAAGTTTTCCTTTTTTATTCATTTTTATTTTAGAAAACTGAAAATGTTATCTTGTTTTGTATTAAAAAATGTTTTGCTGAGAAGGTTTTTTCCTTAAAAATGTGTCATGGCAATAATTTTTGCTTCAAAAATGTATTGTTGGTAATATTTTTCCTTCAAAAATGTATATACTTTTATACTTTCATAGTGTTTTGACCCCAGTTTGGGGGTTAATTATTAGGTCATAGCTGGGACCCTAACAGATGCTACCACTCAGGGGTAGAGTAGACCTGAAAATAACAACAATTCAGAGGTGGTTCTATGCTCCTCACAATGTTCCTAATCGGAGGCCTTTCAGCCCGATGCACTTTACCATCATGCCCAGGACGTTTATGATCAAGGAGGAATACATTTGTACCACAAAGTAAGGACCCTTGAATAAAAAAGCTGTCCGAATGGAACTTCTTTCATGTCACTGTAATACAAAGAGAATAAAGTTGTTTCACACATATGTACATATCATGGCGGTACTTATGTGTAAAAATCTAAAATAGTAGAACTGTGATTCGGCATTACACTTTCGATTGGAATAGCGAAAACTGTGCATTGTGGTGCAGTGGATATCGACTAGGAACGACAAATCGAGGTAACGAGTTCGAACTCCAGTTGAATTCTTTGAATTTACTTACGTCCAAATCCTCTTGGGAAAGGTATTAATCCGTCACTTTCCTCCAGTTATGGGTTAAATAATAGGACAGATTGGGTTCTCTAGCCTTGGCTGGCAACCAGTCTACCGCAGAAAGCAATAGCAACTTACTTCGGAATAATTTTTCCCAGTAAGTCATGTCTCTTTCTGGATATGATCGCCCAAAGCGTGTATCACGTATGGCACTTAACTGACTGACTGACAGGCCCGGAAAAGGATTGGGGCAGAAATAACGACGTTTCGGCCGTTATACGCTCCGGCGTTCTTCTAGGAATTTTGATTTCGATCACTAAGGTATAAAATTCTCATGAGATATGCGCTGACACTTCTGGATGTCACGAAGTTATCTTCTTTTCTAGTATGTAGTTATCACATGGCCCAGTGGAGATCGGCGTTGGTTAGTTGTAGTGACTTTACCCAAAAATGTTGTGAGTTCAATACCAGGCAACATCAGTGGTGAACAAATAACCTGAGACTTAAATTAAAGGAAGATAACTACATGGCATCCGGAAGTGGGTTCTCACATCGACTGAGAATTATATACCTTACTGAGCATCAGGAAGAGACAGCTGAAGTTCCTGGGACAGGCAATTAGGAAGGAGGTCTTGGAGAATCTGATACTAACAGGCCAGATAGAGGGGAAAAGAGACACGGGAAAGCAACGGATAACATATTTGAAGGACCTAATCAGGTGGATAACGGAACGAAGATTGCATGGTGCAACAGAAGGCGTGCTCAGAGCCACCAGAGATAGGGAAAGGTGGAAAGCCATGATCGCCTACGTCATTCTTTCTTTATCCTATTTTATTTTATTCCTACTATCTCTTTTTGGAGGAAAATCGTTTAGTATTTCCTTTTTATCGATTAGTATTTACTTTTTTTCGATTAGTATTTTAAAAAAATTTTTTTGTTATAATGGCATCCTGTTCTGGTGGTGCAGTGGATATCAACTTGGAACGACAAATCAGGGAGCAGAGTTCGAATATCAGTTGAATTTCTTGCATTCCCTTACGCGCATATACCCTTGGGAAAAGTATTAATCCGTCACTTCCCTACAGTTATGGGTTAAATAATAGGACAGATTGAGTTCTATAGCCTTGGTTGGCAACCAGTTTACCGCAGAAAGCAATGGCAACCTACTGCGGGATAATCTTCTGCCCAGTCAGTCATGTCTCTTTCGCATGTCTTTTTTGTATGACGCTTAACTGACTGACTTACTTTCTAGATATATCTTTCTTCATATTCATTCCCAGGCCTTTCTTTCTTTTTACATTCTTTCTTTTTTTCTTTCCTTTATTCTATTAGAATTTTCTTTTATTTACTTTCTTTGGATCAGCATTTTCTTATTGTTTCATCCTTTCTTTATACGGTCATTCCATTAATATTAGGGTGTCCCAAAATTTCGTAAACACTTGCGAAATGTGTCTATCTGGTCCAGCACAATCGCGACAAGCGATGGGTTCAGAAAGGGCAAGAGACACCGTCGGTTCCAAAACAAGATCGATTCGGCAAGAAAGTCATGTTGTGCGTTTGGTGGAACTTTGAACGAATCGTACATTTTGAGTGGGTTCCGAATGGTCGTGCCATCAGTGTCGAAATTTACAGTCAGCGACTTGAGCGAGTCAACGAAAGGTTGAAGCAAAAGTACCTGGCTCTGATGAACCGAAAGCGCGCTTTGATGCAACAGGACAATGCCAAGCAAAACATCGCCAGGAAGACCAAAGGACAAGATTGAAGAGCTGGACGGCGTTGAGGTTCTGCCACATCCAGCCTACAGTCCTGACTGTGCTCCATCAGATTACGGCCTTTCCCGCTCAATGCAACACTTTCTGAAGGGCCACCGATTCGACTCGTTTGTTGAAGTCGAGGAAGCGTGTCAAGAATTCTTTGATTCGGAGCCAGCTGAATGGTACTTTGACCAGACACGAAACCTTGCAAATCGATGGCAGAAAGTCTTGGAAAATGATGGTCTTTATTTGGAGCAATATGCTTTGTTGTTTTTGCGAGTAAAATTTCAATCTTTTGCAAGTGTTTACGAACTTTTGGGACAACCTAATATTTCTTTGAATTCATTCAGGGAATTCATTTCATTTTTCATTGTTTTCAAACATTCACTTACTTTTGCTTTTTTTTTTCTTCCTTTGTGTTTTTCATTCTTTGCATTCGTTCTTAAGAGCTTCTTCATTCATCTTTCTTGCTTTCCTTTTTCCTTCTTATTCTTTCTTCGAATTTACTATATTCCTTTTCTTTGCATTCTCTCTATGAATCTTCTTCATCCTTTGTTGTTTTTCATTATTTAAATTAATGATTATATTTCTCTTTACTTTTCTCTTTATTGACATTTTTTTCACTTTATGGATCTTTCCTATAAATCCCTCTTCCCTCCTTTCATTTTTTTATATTTCAGAACCATTAAATTTTCAAACAATTCTCGCTTCAGCCTTCAACGAAAAACCAAAGTGTGTCTGCAGTTTTTTCATGCGTAACAATACGAACCATTTGGGAACTTGTCATATTGTACCGAGGCAAAAAGAAAAAAAAATGAATGCTTGAGAAAAATGTAACGTCGATCTCTTTGCATAGGCTCTGTTAACGACCTCGTGTGGGTCGTTTTCCTTATGAATCCCGGTCACATGTTCGTTTTTCCATGCTATTGGGCAAGAGACTTGAATTAGAATCGTATAGAATGCTACAATTACCAGAAACACGCCGATATCAGTAAAATGACACTTTTCACGGGCGAGGGTTTTTCTGATATGAATATACTATTTCAGGATGACTTGTAATTGATTTATATACATAATATATATATATATATATATATATATATATATATATATATATATATATTTATATATACCCATCTCACACACTATATATATATATATATATATATATATATATATATATGTACGCATCCAAGTGAATAAAGAACGAAGTAAATATTAACAACGTTCAAAAAGAGTGCTCAATATAGAAATAGAGCTAGGAATATAGATATTATAAATTACTAGTAGTATAGCCCGTGGTTGCTCGGGTGTAATGAAAGCTTTAAAACTAATCCATGGTCCTGGAGACTAAGAACTACAATTATACCTACTTAGAGCCAAACCCGAAGCAAAAACTAAAATGAAAGGGGTCAAGAAATACAGACATGAAGGCAGACAAACAGACACACACACAAACATCATGCCTTTTACATATATATATATATATATATATATATATATATATATTATCGATTTTCTGCACTATTGTAAGAACTGCAACCTTGAAACTTTTGAATATCTTTTCTTATGTCTTTGTCTATGAGTGTATGAAATTTGATTCAAATCGGACCACTCCTTCTATAACCCGATGTTTTCGATTATCGATTTTCGATATTTATCGGGAGTAACTCGACACAAAACCTAGAACACTCGCAGACGCTCATAGTACAACTGTATAAATTTTCAAGAAAATCGGTTCAGCCGATTCGGAGTCTATAGGTAACGCACATACACACACAGACACACACACACAAAGAGAAAGTTCCATTTATAAATAAGTTTATATATATATATATATATATATATATATATATATATATATATATGAAAATGTACATTAATTTTTAATATATGTCCTCGACAATCATATATTTGTTTCAACGTTGGGTACGTTTCTTCGGGAGGTAAAAGCAAAACTGAATTCGTCTGCTCCCTATATTTGGTTCATTGTTGTTGTGGGAGGTTGGTTGGGGTTATTGACAATGAAGGGAATGTGTCTTCTAGAGTTTTGAAGAGCCTAGTGTGTAAGTGCTAAATTGTTGATTAATGGTATTATCTGTTGGAGTTTACGTTTTTATCTGTCGGGTATATCTTTCGGTTAGAATTTCGCAGAGATTGGTGTGTGTGGGGGGTTCATTACTCGGTTAGTTTTGTGTGTTTGCGTGGGGTTTTCTTGTGTGTGTGATTGGGGACTTGTCTTGTTTGTTGACCTTAAGAAATTTTAAGTGTCTTGCTTAGCTAGCGCTTGATTTATTTGTGTCTGTTGTTACCAGACAAATTTTATTTATTCTCTTTCATTTAGCAGCAAGGCTGTTTTTCATAGGGTTCCTTATATAGACGTGATAGGGGTGGGGTGTTTTTTCTTTTTAATTTTGATTTTTTCAGTACGGCATATTTTGTATTTTATGAATATAAACAATACGCATTTTCCTTCACTGATCATTGTAAAGATCTTCTAGAACAACCAGACAGTAATCAACTAGAATAGAAGTTGTGTCTAACTGACAAAAAACCACCAGGGCAAATTGGTAGGTGGTTTAAATAATAACCTGGGAGACTCCAATATGTTAAAGGCAAGTCTATTCTGTAAGCATTGATTGGCTGAAAATTTCAGTGTGTACATTGGGCTCCATAAATATTGAGCACATGTTGAAAGGTAAGTTATTTGACTTCTACAATCATAAAATCATACTCATTAATTCTCTCAAATACTTTTTATATCGTTTGTATGTTGATATCAGGTTTCACTTTTAATATGCGCATCATTTACATATGTTTGTGAACAATGCAAACCGGCTGGTCCTGCATACATAATTTGTTTGAATACGCCTGGTGCTACATTTACACGGAAAGGGGTTCAGTTAAATTTGTATAATTCTTTATGAGTGTTAACTCTTAATAAGTTTGAGCACTTATCGTTTACTAGTATTTGTAGGTAAGCTGTCTGACAGGGTCAGTTTAGAACAAGAAAATTATCACCATTTAATGAGGCAAACATTTCTTCTGGACTTGGTAAAGGGTAGTTGTATTATTTTAAACTTTTATTGAGCCCCTTTGAAAAAATCAGCATATACGCTGATTTTACATTTTTTTTAATGTAAACTGTTGTTGTTGACCATTCGGAATAGTCTATTTTTGAGATAACACTTAATTGTTCTCGTCATCTAACTTTTTGTTAATTTGTTTTATAACTACAAAAGATACATAACTTTCTTGGCTTAAATGTCGGTTTTACATTCTCTTTTACTTCAAATTTAGTTTTATTTTTTGTGCATATCTGTAGATCGTTTGTGAAAACTTATGGAAAACTTATGGAAAACTAGTATTCAATTCAATATCTAAACTTTTTCAGTTGACATATTAGCACTGGAAGTCACAATATATGTTTAGTGGCAAAAACGTTAATTGGAAGGTTCCAAATATCAAATAATGGATTCCAATCTGTTCTAAATAAATTAACAGTAATCTTTAAAGCAAACACCAACGCGTTTTTTGATTTTTACAGTAAAAGATATGCTACAAATGAATTCACCCAAAGAGTTCAATCACTTTCCTGAAATTCAATGCGCAACTTCATTAGAAGTCAATACACTGGGTCTCCTACAGTAAAACCTATCGTATGCAACCATATATACCTTTGATAGCAGTAGGAACGGTTGTATATGGTAGGTGGTCGCTCACTAAAGGCTCATAGTCATGACTTATTTACGCGCGAGGAACGTATATTCTAGTCATCAGAATGTACATATTAGATTTTGACCATGAAAACTGGTAATAAATAATGAGAAAATAAGAAAATGGCCTAACTTTTCAGAAAGTTATTCAGTATAATTCATTTTAAAATTTTAAAAATCCTATTTACAACAGTCAACAAGAGACCAAAATATTTATTCACAAAAAATATTTATTAAGTGGACTTAAAAACAAGTATACGGTTTCAGTTCATTTCTTAAAAGTGAGTGATAGCAAAAGAGAATCTGCGATCATACATGAAAAAAAAAAAAACAAAACCTACAAAAAACTGACATCGATCGTGGGTGGGGGTAGAGAAACAGAGAGATAAAGATAGATATGTCCAGATAGAAATAGAGTAGATACATAAAAACGGAACGAGAGAGGCATTTGAAAATGGGACATACTTTTGATTTTCCCAATTCCTGAATTTATTCAAGTCCGTACAGCGACTGCGATAAATCACTTGATCATATAAAATGCAATACATTTTGTACAAAACAGCCGATTTTTGACCGTGAGGTGAACTCAAACAATGTACATTTCAAAAAGAAATAACAGTTTGATACAACACTACAATAACAAAATAATGAGGAAGTGTTCTTGACTTAGATCAAAGCGAAATGAAATACATTACTCATTTAGTTTTTCCTAATTTAAAGTTCGACCAAAATGGATTTTTTTAAGGCGGTCGCTTGATCAGTGATTTTCACTTGCTGATGTTAGTCGCTGGTCGCGTTCTGGAGGTGGTCGCTCACTAAGGGTCAATTAATATTAGGAAATCGTCCGTGCATAGAAAAACGGTCGTTAACAACAGGTGATCGCTGACGAAGAGGGTCGCATACGGCAAGTTCCACTGTATTTCCACCATGTCTGTTCATTTATGATTAGTTGTAATTTTATTTTCATATTATTAATTTCCGGAAGTTATATCTTCGTCTGGATTTAACCCAAATTCGCTAATTAAATTAGCAACAGCATTTAGAGTGAATGAATCTAAATTATTTCTCCCGTAAGTTTAGTAAATATTTAAAAAAAAAAACTTGTTGTTATTGCTGTAATTGTAATTGCTGTTCATGTTGTTGTTTTTGTTGCTGCAACTGTTTACTCGCGTCTCAATAACAGTTGCAGCATTAAAAGAGAACAACATGAACAACAATTACAATTGCAGCAATAACAACAAGATTTTTTAAAAATATTTACTAAAATTACAGGAGAAAAAATTTGTTGTTGCTTTTGTAGCGCCAACATTTCAATCATGATAACTTTTAGTTCTTCCATTTTCTGTACTCGGCTGAATATCTTTAAGAATAATCTCCCAAGGTTATTACTCTGTAGTCCTGCGAATATGACATCTCTTCGGGAAAGTGGTAAATATTATCAAATATCCTATTATGTCGTATAGGATACGTATATTTTTAAGCTCAACGAATACTCCTCGCCACTTTTGTTAGTCAGTATTGTAAAGTCACAGATACAATTATAATAACGCTTTCGAACAATACTGTGTCAGACACTTATTCTTCTCAACGCTAATTTTATTTAGCTGCCTCTCCAATTGAGGCAAAATGTGGCACAAGGATCTTTAGTGTGGGTAATCTGAATCATATAGCTCATGCAAAATTGAATTGTCTACTAGTCCCCAGACGAGACTAAATCCTTTAACGGATCATCGTCTGGGTTCCTCGTCAGAGAGTCTAACAAGTTCAGAATAGCGCTTCTCAGCGCTAATCACCGAATGCTTATTATATTCCCATATATATTGTTTTTAAACGTCACGTGTTCACAGCAGCACGATACCTCTAACTAATTTAAGACAAGGTCGAATGTGTTTGCTCTCAGGCGATACGTGTTCAAAACCAAATGTCGACATTGACATTTTATTTTATATGAGAGAATGTGTCTCTATGGTGGTTATATGGCAGCAGTTTTGTTTTAAATGCATTATAATCAACAAACCACTTTCTGTTCCAGTTAATTGGAGGCCCGTTTCAAGAGCAGCAACCAGGTTTATTTTGTCAACCTTGGAATATTTCTTATTGAGACGCGAGTAAATGGCGGTGTCATCTGCGTCGTTTAGAGGGGACAGGGGGAACATTTCCTTAGAATGAAAGTTTGAATTTCATCACTCCGCTTGCCTTATCGGAATCTAATTTAGAAAAGACGCCCGAAGCCTGAGTTTATGCATGAATCACTCAGTTGAGTCACTGTTCTAAGCGCGAAAACTTGCATGAGTACTCCAGACATGTCTAGAGTAGAGTTGGAAGCGAATGTGCGAGCAATGCATTCAACCTTGTCTGCTACAGATGTGACGATTTCAAAGTGATTGAATAGAGGAGGAATTGAATATATATATTCAATCCCAGCAGAGACTGAAAATTCTCTGTAGATCCAGAGAATATATATATATATATATATATATATATATATATATATATATATATTCGTCATTTGTAAACGAGTTATTACCCAACGTAGGTTTGTACCATGTTGTGTCTTCAGGCGATTTGCAGTAACATTATTGCAATAACATTATTGCAAAGCGCCTGATGGCACTAAATGGTAGAAACCTAGGTCGCGTAACTACTCGTTTACAAATGAAGAATATTCAAGATTTCAACAATATAAATTCATTGAAGACTTTTTAATACAACTGTGTACCGGTCAAATTTTGTTATGACCAAAAACTAAGCAATTAATCAGTCAATATATATATATATATATATATATATATATATATAGGGTGATTGTACATGCACTATGTAAAAAATGATGTATATGTTAACGCACACACATCCATATGTGTGTGTGTGTGTGTGTTGTATCATTGAATTCGTGTGATATGTACAATGGGAGTTAATTACTGTTTACATTCTACTGTAATATTTGTCAGTACAAATCGCCACAAATATTGACACGCAACTGTCATTATTAAAACTGAACCCTTGTGCCTGCCGCTGTCATCTGATCACACTCGCCGAAATGCCTTTTCTTAGACTCCACACGAAGTTAGCCTGTCCTTGAACAAATTGATGTTGCATTTTTCTTAATAAGAATCTTGGGAACAGAGTCAGATGTTTGAAGAAATTGGTAGAAATACGAGACAGAAATTTAGTCATATGAATGGCTCTTATATAGACAATTTCGGAAATAGAAAAATGGCATCGCTTGCAATTCATCACATTTCTCAGTGATTACACTGTATACATAAAATAAGAATAAATATCCACTTGGTATAATAATACCAATAATACTACTATTACTACTACTACTAATAATAAATATACTCGTGGATATTTTGTGTAATATTGTCGTGTCAACTTATTGGATGGAAGCCTTTACTATTACTATTAACAATTGAAATAATATCAATAATATCAATAATGTTTTCCATTCGCCAAAAAATTCATTATATTCTATAAATATTATATTATTGTTTCCTACTAATATATATAATATTAAACTAATATGATTAAAGTTGAACTGTGATAACACATAATTTAGGCTGGCAACAATC